>OX359291.1:61346957-62546957 GCA_947179395.2 Pulicaria dysenterica | reverse complement strand
TCCCATGGTTTGTTCCTTCTCAACGTACAGTCCTTCGATTTGCTGATGTTGAACCCGAATCCTTTTCACCGTCGATGTTGGTACCCTAATCGGCGACCATGATTGACGCCAATCTGAAGTGTCAAAGAGTGGCTGAGTGGGTGGTCTGTGGCTCCCTAGGTCAGGGTCATCGAGGATTTGATTCTTCCAATTCCGTATCAAATGCTGTTTTTTTTCTTCATCTTGCTAGTTTTGGTGTTTGTACCAGGTGTAGATTTTTTGTTCATGAGATACTGTTTATTCAAGATTGCTCATATGTTCTTTTTTTTTTCCTTCAAATTTCAGCCTATTTTAGTTCATCAATGATCCAATATTTATAAGCTTGCTTTAGTATTTCGGTTAAAAATTTTACGTAAACTTAAAACTTGTATGGTGTGGATAATCACCAATTTATATAGATGAAAAATACCTGTTCATCAAATATTTTGGTAGAAAGTACATAAATCTGTTTTGGTTTTAGTTTGGTCATAATCAATGTGCATCAAGTTTTTGTTCTTTTATCAGTGTGTTGAATCCGTAATTTCAAGCAACTTCTTGCTTTAGAAACAACCGTATTTTGATCTCGGATGTTACTGTCGTTCGTTCATCATTTTTCAAACTCGAATCAAATTGGAAAACATGTCTGTGTTTGGATGTGTGATTAATATATTTCTTGCTTCAATAAGGGAACAAAGATGTCAATTTTTATGAAGGCAACTGAAATCGAATTTTGAAAAAGTAAGAGTAATGTGAATCACTTATATGGGAAAAAACAACATATATATGTCGTGGTTTTTCTTTTTGGTTTATATTCAATGTGTATCAAGGTTTTATTTTTTTCATCATTTTAGTTGAATGTCCTATAAATGATTTTCATCAAATATCGCTTTTTGATGAATATGTATAATTGGTTTAAATTTACGTCAATTTGAGGATCATCAATTTCAAAATTTTATGCAATCAGTTACTAAATCACGTTCCTTGTTTTAAGCTTTTTCTATAATTACCGGTTTCAATCTATTCATTTTTTCTATTATACCCCTATTACCTTATTTAATTTGAATTTAATTTTATCAATCTTGACTTCATCTTGTTTGACTTTTTCTGTTCATCCTATGACTCAAAACCACTCTTACACATCTTACCATGAAATACATCTTACAATAACCCTACTATATATATATATATAAGTAAAAAAGATTTTTTTTAATATTAACGGTCATATGACCGTTTGACATTGAAAATGGGTGCAAAGCCATCGGCGATGGGATACCGAGGTAGCATGCCAATTCTCAGTACTGGCCATAGGGGGTGGTGTTTGGCTCGGTACCACACCGCCACGTCACCATGCCGCTGCCTTGCTTCTTATACTCCGTATGCTCTAAAGGTTATGGGTTCTACCCTAGGTAAACACCTTGGAGGTGGATATTCCTTCGCCGCAAATGCTTGGTGGGTCTGGTAAGGGAGACTTTGTGAGAAATAGTCTCGGGTCTAATCCCGATCCCTTACTCGGACATCAAAGACAGGTGATCATTAACTGTGAACCGATCCTTAAAGGTTGGTTAGGATGCAAAGGATCCGGACGCAAAAAAATAGCCTGACGTAAACAACCTTTTATAAAGGGATTATGCTTTTATGAATAGAGGAGTAACTTTTTTCTTTGATTCAACATCTTCGGAGTTTACCTCCTCCAATAATTCATGAGATTTTGAGGGATAATTTTGTAAATTACCATTAATTTAATAATTCACGATATGATATATTAGTCACGTTTCTCTTTTTTCTTATTGATTTTTCTATTGTTGGAGTATGTGGCTTGTAGAGAGATACAGTAATAAATAATAATGTAGTTTATTATTAAGTGAGGACAATTTTAATAAATACAATTAAATATATAATATTTTATTTAACTACTTATGTTACACTCAATGAAGATGATATAAGTTAATAATAATGTTAATAATTTATGTGACTTATAAAAAACTTCATTACACATTATTTCATGATTTAATTTTTCTTTATATGAAAAAGAACCCTCTACTAGCCAACGTCTACACTCTACACGACACACGTGACACGACTAGACAAGTAGCAGTAGACATCCGGTGGCATGGGCCATCAAAAGACGTTATTTTGGGCCAACTTTGAAGCAAGCCCACGATACAATCAAGCCCAAGAATACTAACCAACAAAACCAAAAGCCCAAATCAGTTAAGGGAAATAATATAAAAGTTAGTGAATATATTAGAAAGTTATGAAAAATGTAATATTTAATATATAATGTAAAATATTAGAATGTCTGAGAAAAATATATTTTTCTGATAATACTATATAAAGTTAATTATAAAAATGGTTTCTGTGGTTATCACTTTGTTCAACTTTCAGTCCTTTAGACAAACATCTGTTATCTTTGACCGTTAGTCAAAGAGCAATTTGGTTAATTCAAAACTTATCCTTAGTTTCAAACAATTTTTAACATATATATTTCTACCCTTCTTTAAAATAATAATTAATTAGCTCTTTAATAAACTAGCTAATAATAATTTAATAATATATAATACTAAGTAATAATTTTATACACATTAACTACTAATTATTTTTTATAAATTAATTTTTTATGTTCTTTATCTTGTTTTTTAGAATACTTGATGATATTCATCTTTATGTGTTCATCTTTTCTTAAATAAGAACCACAAACCCTATTTAGACGCATATCTTAACCAATTCAAAAACCACAAACCTTAATACATGATAAACAAAAATCTAGTAAGATGTTTTCTTTATTGAATTAGAATAACAAAGCAACAACGACATTTATCATCTTCTTCAGCCAAGAACAAATGAAAAACCTAAATCAAAATGCTAAATTAATCACCAATTTATTCACATATCAATTGATTCTTGCTGCCAAAGTTTCATAATCTTAGCAAGATGTTTTCTTTATTGAAACAAAAAAAAAATGACTATAGAACACCCAATTTAAAATGAATAATCTATGAACATCCAAATTGATAACTAAATCTGAAAAACCTAATAGGTAAATCTACACCAATGAACACACAAATTAAATTAAAATGAAAAAACCTACTCTTCAATCTTCGAGCTCACAAAAAAGAGGGTTTAGATTTTTTTTGACCGCCAATCAATGGGGACACTTCCCTGCCTTTTCAGTGTGAGTTCGAATTGCTTGGTGGCGGGTTTTCAACCACCCCTCATTATTTAGCTTTAACCAAGGTTCGAGCACCACACCTTCACTCCATGGAGGAAACCCCTAAGGGAAAAAACCCCAACCCACTGCCTATAGCAAGATTTGATTCTCCAACCTCTTGTGAGGAAGGGGTGCGCCTTACTAGATGGGCTAAACCCCATTGGCAAAAAAAGAGGGTTTAGATGAACATGGCTTCTTGGTGGCGGTTGTGGAAGTGTCACCGACAAGATGGTGGTGGTGGTGGTTTAGATCCGGTGAAAGATGATGGTGGTGGTTCAAATATGTTCTAAGTCGCTGAGTTCCGACGAGATGGCGGCGGTGGTTATTGAGATCTGGTCAACGATGATGGTGGTGCTTCAGACGGGTTGTGACTCGCTGAGATGGCGGCGGCGGTGGTTTCCGATTTATGGTTTTGCTTAGACGGTGGTTGTGGCGGTTTTCTGGTGGGCAATGATGGTTGTCTTCAATAGGGGAGACATAGGAATCAGACGGTGGTTGTGTGGCGGTGGTGAGATTGTGGTTGTCTTCAACTGGTTGTGACTCGTTGAGATGGACGTGATGGTGGATTTCGGCGGTGAAGCAGACCCAACAGACGATGGTGGTGGTGGTGGTGGCTTTCTGTGGTAGAGAGGGAGTGAGGGTGACTAAGAGAGAGGGTGAGGGTGACTGAGAAGACTTGATTGGGTTTGGTAATTAAATCCTTCTTTTATTTATTTAAATATAGAAAATATATATTATTATGTTTGGTAACAAAGATAATGGGTAAAATAACAAAATTACCCCCATGTGCAAGGGACATGGTGGATTTTAACAGCAATAGTTAACGTCAGTTTGCCTAAAGGACTGAAAGTGAAACAAAGTGACTATTTCTGTAATTTTTGAAGTTAAAAGACTAAAAGTGAAAATTAATGACAACCACAGGGACTATTTTTGTAATTAACTCTATAATATAATAATTAAAAAATATGTTACAAAAATAGAGTACTTACTTTGAAAAATGTAGGACTCGTTTTCTTTTAGTAAAATATTAACACTTCTATAAAAATCCATCCACAAGTAATAAAACTTTTACAAAATATTGTCTACTAATTGTTTAGCTTTACTTTTTGTCTTTTACAAAAGATATCCCAAAAGACAAGTCCATTTGAGTTATGGAGTGATGCTTCCACTCACGGTGCCGAGTTCTTTCCTTTATTCGAATTGGATTCACTTGCAAGAGTAAGATGATAATAAACGTGTAAGCATTACACTTAGTGAGCATACTAACTTAACATTAACGATAGCATATAATGAGTAAACTTCTATAATCCGTACCAATAAGGCAGTACCACCACTTAACGGTGCAATTACACTCCGTAATCTATATTTGAGGACGAATAGCATACGTATTGGACCTCCCTCCATATGGTACCAAGTATTAACTCCATAAACATATATAATCTCTATAATCAAATAAACTCAATATTCATAACAAATGAACATCAATAGCACATATTTTACACAATACAAGTCATTATACATATATAGTAATGGTAAGCAGTATACTCACAGTGTTAATTTAATAATATGCATGGTCTAGTATCTTTAATTCGGTATTTCACGTATGTAGCTTTTCTCTATTCAATATTAAATCCATAATTAGAAATTTGAAATATGTCTTTATGGTCACTGTTACACGACTGTGTAGCCCTTATCTTACACGACCATAGTGGTGTGGTGTTGGCCTAGGGCCCTACACATGTCGTGTACATCTACATGACCTGAGTTACACGGGCTTCGTAATGATACACGGGCCGTGTAGTTCGTACATAGCCAATGTTGTATCAGAACAACGCAATGTGTTTACTCATTTGATTTCCATGTATCGATTTTTAGCTCATAAGAGTGTTCCATACACTCAAACAACCTATTGGTTGTTTATACACCATAATTTAGCATAAACACTGATATCGCGTTATTTAATCATTTATTTTACACGATATTTGGTTTTTTAATTAAAATCATGCAAAATATGTTAAAAAGGTGTTTGATATCCATAATATATGTTTTCAGATTTAAAATTTCGAAGTTGGAGATAATATGAGCTAAAAAAGGGATTAAAATGCAAAAATTTGAAAAAGTCAAAAATTTTGGTCAAATTTTGAGATCGCGTTGCGATTCCCTTGTGTCGTCGCGTCGCGATAGCTGCTGATAAGCCTTATCTGCATTTTGAAATTCAAACGGCCGAGAGAAGCTGGAGCAGGCGGCACGTCGCGGCGCGACCGGGTCCGATTTTAGCATTATATATTCGTTTTCCATTCATTCGGGATGGCATCACTTCCAATCGGTTTTTGATATATCAGTATTTATACATGTTTTACACATCGAAAACCCTCATATTTAACCCGTAATTAAGGTGAATTATACGAATTAATATTGCAAATGCTTTATTTTCACCATTGCAGGTTAAAAGGACCAAAAGTGAAGATTTCGTGTTAAACAAGTGCAAAACTGAAGAAAAATGAAAAACTGTTGAAAAGTGCAAACCTATGCGACCGCATGTACCTACCATGCGATCACATGGTAGGGCCGAATCTAACTTTGCCACTTGTTGAATTCTGCTTGCTACGCTGTCTTGTCAATATCCACCGCAAAGCCATGCGATCGCATGGCAGGGTAATGCGATCGCATGGACCCCCGTTTCAGTGCCAATATAAGAAGCAATTGCAGATCAGTTTATACGCACCATCAAACACTATCAGAAACCTCAAGAAACACCATAAACACACACAAAACACACACACACGTTTCTTCACTTCCAAACACTCCCGAATCCCTGTTCGGAAGGCGTTGAAGCTTAGTGAAGCTCAGAACTTCAGAGAAACGAGTATATAGCTTGAAGACTGCTTGGTATAATATAATCATTTCTTGTTGTTAAACATGTATCCAAGTGTTTTTCTTGTTATTGTACTTGTAATGAGTCACTAACCTCTTTCACTTGGGCCAAGATGATTCTTGGCCAAGTTATGACAATATAAATCTTTTCTTGATGATTTGATATAAAAAGTATGTTTTGATCATTGATATAAATGTGTTTAATCATGTTCTTATGTTAAATATGTTCATGTTCATGTTTTGTTAATCTTATACGTGGGAACTTAAAGGTTACATTCCATGCATATTCAAAGATGATGGTTTAATCTCAAGATCTTGTGTAGTTATCACTAGCAATGGTTTAATCATGTCATTTGAAAAGTATTTTTGGAATTTCTCTTTGATCATTTCAGGTCTTAACAAGTTGGTCATGTTCATCATATTGTGTTTTACGCATGCTTAACGTCTTAAACGAAAGTTTCAAGTGTTTAAGTATATTATTTGATCATAACGACTACAAAAGAACAAAAAAGGATTGAAAAGGTGTTCTTGAGCATGTTAAGGTTGAAATGAACTCCTAATATCATTAAGAATCTGATCTCTATGATCTTGAATCCAACACACGTGGTTCGAGTCTTGCTGGGTTCATGACTTCATAGTGCTCATTTTTATCTGCTTATGACTTTGGATGACAGTCCAAGTTGTACGTATTCGATCCTTGGTGCATAAAATGATTTTCTGCTGTAAAATGAGGCCATGCGACCGCATGGTATTGCCATGCGATCGCATGGACCTATGCGACCACATGTCTTTGACATGCGGTCACATGCATCTTTGTTCCATTTCAGTTTGTTGTTTCTCATGTTTAAACCATTTCCAATCACTTTGACACTTACCTAAGTTCTGAAAGCTATAAGAAATATTATTTGACAAAATATATATCTTGTAGCTGGATTTGAACATGGTTGAGTGGATCTATGTTATAATTTGTGATTCTATGCTTAAGTGTTATGTTTGATTGTCAATCAGAGGCTCGATAACTCGAGGGATGATTCGTATGATAATATGATATGTGAGTATAGAGAGAACAACATGCTGTGTGCTTTACTGCAGTTTATCAAGTCATCAACAACTTAATTAAAATAAATATTGCCATAACTAGCCAGGATGATTCTGAAGCCTGAGTGATCTTTTCTTTGATTATCTAGCCATTTGTAATTATTCTTTTTGTGTAAACTAGTTTCTATAATTGATCCTAATCTGATAAATCACTTGTTATTGTTTAATTACCAAACAATGATGATGTTTGAATACTAGTAGTTACCAAAATCTTTTCCCTGTGGTTTGACACTCGGTCTTACCCAATCTATACTACTACTGGCCAGGTCATACTTGCCTGAGTCATGTGTAGTATGAAGGGTTTTTCAGGGTATAAAAACATACGCAGCGGAGATAAACAAAAACCCCATCCAGTGATCTTATCTAACTCGTACAGGAAACTAAACAAAGAATAAGGATTAAAAGTTATACCTTTTAGCAAAAACTTGAAACTTTAATCCAGATAGCTAAAGGTAGAACACCGCTACTGCACCACCTCGAATAGGCTGCTAGACCGCCACAGGATATCACCAAAAACTGATCACGCAAGAATCGTGCGTGTGTGTGTGATGTGCGACGAGGCCGAGACCCCCTTGGGTTTCTTTTTGCAACTTGTGATTATCTTATGATTCCTTAAACCTTAAAAGGTTATTTATATTATAAACCTTATTAACGCCCAAACCCGTTTAATTAAAGCCCAACTTTAATTAAACTATCACCTAATTGCATAAAATACCCTTGACCTTTCTAATTAATTAATAACTATTAATTAATAGGTCCAGTTAATATTTAAACTTAAATATTAATTTCCCTTTTAAAATAATAAATAATTATTATTATTTTCCTTCTCAATAATTATTACACACATATAACTTGGTAAAAATCCAAATGGTTCTAAACGGGTGTGTAGCAGTGTGATCCTTTAGTGTCTTAACCAGGCTATAAGATCTTTTACATCTAGAGATATAGTCCACCCTTTGACTATCTAGGCTTTTCCTTTTGCATCGCGATATTCTGTAATGTGAGTATTAGACATGGATCAGGGATCTTATTCTGAATACTCAAATTTTCTCGACTCTGATCTCGACACTCAGCAGCTACGGTTTACCGAATGAAACCTATCATTTTTAATCGAGCGCGGCCACGCATTTTCAGTAGTCTCAATCGTCGAGGGGCCTAGAAATATCTCTCCTAAAAAGGAGGTGCAAATCCCATCTTGACTATTTGCAATTTGAGCACACAGCTTCCGCTGCACCTAGACATGCCCCTTATAATCACCCTGTTACGGCGTGATGTTAGAACGCGCTAAAGTACAGTGGTTACTGCGCCCCAAACCAAATATCTCAGGTCTAAGGACAACCTATCAAGTTTACTTATGATGGTGCTCCATGAAGTAAACTCGATGCGGATCACTCCCAATATTTATCCCTCCTGATAAATATCTACGAATATTTGGTCACAACCTTGTGCTTTTATTCAACCCCGAATAAATCATCAAATATTCATAATAGCGTTATCTCCCTAATGTAGATTCCACTACATTAAGTAGCTACGGGCATTTGAACAATTCATAACTTGAATTCGTCATGGATGAGTTAAAACATGCTAAAAATAGACAACAAGAAACAATTATGTAAATACCTCCTATTTCAATCCCATGAAATGTAAATACATAATAAAAGAGTTTCAAGTTACATCTATAGTAATAATCAAAAACTTGAACTAGCTGCTATATTCTAGGTACTGCATCCCTATAGAATTCGCATGTCTCTCATGCTTAGCTCTAGCTAGCGGCTTCGTCAGCAACGTTGTCGTCCGTCAGTATCTTTTGCAGTCTAATATCCCCTCTTCCAATGATCTCACGGATTAGGTGATATTTTCTGAGTACATGCCTAGTCCGCTGATGGTCTCTTGGCTCTTTAGCTTACGCCACAGCCCCTGAGTTATTACAGAATATATCAATCGGCCTAGAGATACTGGCAACAACTCTAAGGTCCGAGATAAAATTCCTCAGCCAGACAACTTCCTTTGCCGCATCACTTGCTGCAATATACTCCGCTTCTGTAGTCGAATCTGCTATAGTATCTTGCTTCTGACTTTTCCAAGATATAGCTCCTTCGTTTAGGGTAAAGACAAATCCTGACTGCGATCTAAAGTCGTCTCTGTCGGTTTGGAAACTAGCATCAATGTTACCAGTTACACTAAGCTCGTCCATTGAACCTCCATAAACTAGGAACATGTCTTTTGTCCTTCTCAGGTACTTGAGAATGTTCTTGACAGCTACCCAATGAGCTTCACCCGTATTTTGCTGGTATCTACTCGTGACACTTATGGAAAAGGCAACATCGGGCCTAGTACATAGCATGGCATACATAATTGATCCAATTGCCGAGGCATATGGAATCAACTTCATCTTGTTCTGATATTGGCTAGATACAGAACACTGAGCCTTGCTCAAAACCGTGCTAGAATGCATTGGAATAAACCCTTTCTTGGATTCATCCATCTTGAATCTTTTCACGACTTTATCAATATATGTACTTTGACTAAGTCCGATAAGCCGCTTAGATCTATCCTTATAGATCTTAATTCCAAGTATGTAAGCAGCTTCTCCCAAGTCTTTCTTCTGGAAACATTTACCTAACGAGGATGTTACTCCTTGTAATACTGGTATATTGTTTCCTATTAACAGTATGTCATCCACATACAAGACTAGGAAGGATACCGCGCTCCCACTGAATTTAGTGTAAACACATGACTCGAACTCACTTTTGGTAAAACCAAACTCTTTGATGCGCTCATCAAAGTGTAAGTTCCATCTCCTAGATGCCTGCTTCAACCCATAAATGGATTTTAGCAACTTGCATACTTTATTAGGATTCTTTGGATCCGCAAAACCATCCGGTTGTATCATATATACGTCCTCTGTCAACTTCCCGTTAAGGAAGGTGGTTTTGACATCCATATGCCATATCTCGTAGTCAAAATATGCTGATATGGCCATAAGAATTATAATGGTCTTAAGCATTGCCACTCGGGAAAAGGTTCATCATAGTCAACACCATGAGTTTGTGTGAAACCTTTTGCCACTAGCCTAGCTTTATAGGTATGTACCTTTCCATCCATGTCGGTCTTCTTCTTGAAGACCCATTTGCACCCAACAGCTTTGCTGTGTTGAGGCAAATCTACTAACTTCCAAACTTAGTTGTCATACATGGATTGCATATCTGCCTTCATGGCTTCTAGCCATTTCTCAAATTCTAAACCTGAAGCAGCATCTTGGTAGGTGGTGGGTTCTGAAAGATCCCCTTCTTCTTGAGTAACTAGGAATCCTTGATACCTATCTGGCTCATGACGAGGCCTACTAGACCTGCGAAGGTCTTGTGTTTGCACTTCTTCCTCAACCACACACTCTGGTTGAGATTCAACAATTCTCTGTTTAATTGATCGTACCATGTCAAGCAATGTACGATTCCTTCTTTCTGACACAACGTTCATCTGAGGTGTATACGGAGGTGTGAATTGTGAAACAATCCCACATTCCTTCAAATGATCGTCGAATTCCTGACTCAGATACTCACCACCTCGGTCGGACCGAAGCAGTTTAATCTTCTTGTCCAGCTGATTTTGTACTTCATTCTGAAACTGTTTGAACTTGTCAAAACTTTCAGATTTAAGTCTCATAAGATAGACATAACCAAACCTACTGAAGTCGTCAGTAAAGGTAATGAAGTACCGGTATCCTCCTCTAGCCTCTGGAGTAAAGGGTTCACACACATCTGTATGTATTATCCCCAGTAACTCACTTGCCCTTTCATTCTCACTGTTGAAAGTCTGCTTTGTCATTTTACCAGACAAGCAAGATTCGCAAATATCATATGACTCCAAGTCAAATGGTTTTAGAATTCCGTCATCACGGAGTTTCTCTATGCGTTTCTCATTTATGTGTCCTAAACGACAATGCCAGAGATAAGTCTGATTCAAGTTACTCTTGGATCTCTTACTTATATGATATATGTCTTTGTCATCGTTATCTAGATTTAGCGTGTATAGACCATTTTGAGGAATAGCTTTAAAATAGAAAACATCATTTTTGAAACAAGAAATAATTTTACTATTCAAAACATAGTTAAAACCATAATCTATAAGCAAATCAAACGAGATAACATTCTTGATAAGTCTAGGAACATAGTAACAAGGTTCTAGTTCTAAGACCATGCCCGAAGGCAAACTAAGACAATATGTCCATACAGCTTCAACACCAACCATGGAGCCTTCACCTACCCGCATGTCCATATCTCCTTGTTTTAGCTTCCTACTTCTCTTGAATCCCTGCAAATGATTGCAAATGTGATGACCACATCCGGTATCTAATACCCATGATTCATAAGAAGTAATAAGACAATTTATCATAAAGATACCTGAGTCATTGGGCGAACCAATGTCCAGCTGATCTATGTCGAGTGAGTGCTTGCATGAATCCTTGTTACCACAGTCTGGGCAACAAATTTCTCCAAGCTCTTCCAACCATTCATCTTCTAGCATAGGGTCTACCACTGTCGACTCTAGCTTCTTTAGATTAGATCGTCACTAATGCACATGAGGATCTCGTGCAGACTCGCGACAGTCATATCAAAGCCTCTTATAACACCTATTACCTTAGACTGATAATGGTCAGATAGGGAACCGAACAAGAGCATGAATAGCTCATGTTTCTTTGATCCTGATCCAAGGGTCACATAGCAATCAAGAAGCCTTCTTATATTGATGAGATGATCACTAATAGGCTGGTTTTCATTCATCTTCTGCGAAAGAATTTCCTTCATTAGCAAGAAACGATATGCCCTTTCACTATTCTTGAACCTTTCCTCTAATGCTTGAACAACCTCAAAAGATGACTTCTCCCGGAGATCATCCGTAAACTCAGATGAAACTGAGAGAATGAGAATTGACATAACATCAGATTCATCAGCCAGATTCTTAAGATGCATCTTCCAAACAACAAAGTTTGGACCTAAAATCTTCCACTTGCTAACGATAAGGCTTAGAGATTCCTTGGGTGAGTAAAACGGAATAACAGATAAACTAGACATCTACAGAAAAAGAAAAGATAAAACCGATTCAGTAATATGATTATATCCTCTAATAATTATTACCTTTTAAAAATAAATTATTAGACTAGGATCCATATTTCACATTTCCCGATGCAAGGTTTGGGCACTTCCCACCGGGACAATGCTATTTCTGGTAGGTAAACCTATACCAATCGTATCCTACCTGGACACGACTCCTAGATCCGCGGGACATCGGCTACAAGAACCGTGCATGCTTTAGTCCCTCTAGTGCATTTTGGGCCGGGACTCCCGATTATCACCAAAATAGATCGCACCACCTAAGACAGTGTGAACTCTGGCCGGGACTCCCGATTATCGCAGAGTCTTTCACACCCTTCCCCGCAATGGTTTGAACCCGAATGCCCAAGGTTTGGTCACTTCCGACATCCGAGTACCGTTTAACAGGAAAGGTGTACCATTAGGTGGGTAGCACACTGATCTAAGATTTTTCTAAAAAGGATTTTGCCAGTTTTCCTTTTAAAAAACACATTTAATAATGACTATTATTAAAACCCTGTTTTATTTCATCGAGAGAATCACAACCACGCATATATAATATGTGAAGAAATAAAACAACCAAAACAACTATGTCTTAGCCTTGCCCTTAACTAATGTCGGTTTCGTGAGCCACATGAAAAACTCGACAGTCCAAAACCTAAGTGGAAAACAACACACATGGCATGAATCTCTGAAGCTCCCACTGGCTCCTGCATCTAATCCTGCTCCTTGCTCCTTGTTAGGCCTTGATAACAAGTGGTTCATGTATAATGTAGGATAATGAAGGATTTCATATGTAGAACTAGAGAGAAAATGTATTTACACCTTGAAAACACCTAGTTCTTTATTTCATTATGAGCAAAACCTTACACATTACATATGTCATATCCCTATATATACTCCATGAGTATATTACATAGAAACTCCTATTTCTATACAATTTATGAATTTACATTCTCCCCCTTCGTATTGAAATAGGAGTGTACATGCCAGTAACCAAAGTTTTCCTTAGATTATATAAGCAGTTTTGGATGTAGCGTCCTACCAAATACATCTGTATGGAACAATGCTTTATCCTGAGCTTTTGACAGCGGAAACATAAACACTTTTAATGTGTTGGGAAGAATCTTCCTTTTGTATCCCCCTACAATGTAGCTCAGATTGTTCCCATGTATTCATATGATAGATCTTTACTCCCCTTAGACATGACATAGACTGATGATTCTTTCTCTCTCTCCCCCTTGAGTAGACACAATAAATTTTCAGTATGTTCTTATACTCCCCTTCAACAACTGAATCAAAAATATAAAATTTCTTCACTTTTTATTCTCCCCCTCATGATGATTATAATACATTATGAGCATCATGCATAAAAGACATCACCATGAGATTCAGTTGTAAAAACATGGAAGAGGGGTGGGGAGAATCCTACACTTCAAGTCAAAATAATCTTCAAACATTCCCTAACTTGAATAGATACTTGAACCACTCTGATCGTTGAGGATTGGTAATGATTTGATATGAATTCTTGAAGATTTATAACTCCATGCTGGATGTAAGCTGATATTGGAAATTAATGTTGTCAAGTAAGTCTCCCAATATCGTGTAATCAACCTTCACCAGATCACAACAAGTGGAAAAAATTCTGAAAGACATACGGATGCAAACAAACTTAGGAACACATAAGAGAATATTTAACTGTGAACTGTAATAAGATCAGGGAGTCGGATTCATCCTTATTTGAGAGCACACGAATGAACTTACAAAATCTTTAAAAAAAAACCTGATGAAACCTGGTGTTGGTTAATCCTTCAAACAATTTCACCAACACTATGATCTGGGACATCGGAGATGACTGATAAAAGATAACCAAGATTCAAAAGAAACAAGGGATGGATGGCAAAAATCTGGTTTTGAGACCAAAAATTGGTGACACAAAGAAAGAAGACTCAAAAATCAGTTAGGAAAGGGCAGGATGACTAGACATAAGGGTACTAGACATTCAACACCTGGTTCACGGGAAAACAGAATATGACCCAAATCGAGAAACATCAGAATGATAACCGAAACTTTGAGAACTCCTGACTCAGCCAAAAAATCCAAACACTTGTCTTAGAAATCAAGGTGACAAGATAACACAGTCAAAACAACGACGGGGGTTCGGGGGCAGCGCCCCGGATAGCGGGGTCCAAGGGGCAGAGCCCCTGGCTGGGAATTTTTGAAATTAAAGAATATTGCTATGGCAAAAATGATCAGAAATCCTGAAAATCTCAGAAAATGAGTGTTAAATCTTGAATTCCGAATAAGTTTGAATTCCGAATAATCTTGAATTCCGATCAAGGTTGAATTCCGAATAATCTTTAATTCCGGATAATCTTGAATTCTGATCAAGGTTGAATTCCAAATTCCGATTGAAAAATCCCGATTGAATTTTCAAATTCCGATTGAATTTTCAAATTCCGATTGAAGGAATTCCGATTGAAAAATTCCGATTGAATTTTCAAATTCCGAGTGACTCAAATTCCGGTCAAAACTTAAATTCCAGTCAAAACTTCAATTCCGGTCAAACTTAGAATTCCGATCAAAACTTCAATTCCAGTCAAAATTAGAATTCCGGTCAAAGTTACACTTGCTAAATCCGATAAAAATTCACTCGGAACAAGAGTATTCCGATCAAAATATACTCGGAATATGGTAATTCCTATCAAGTTTTGCACGGAATTAGGAGATTCCGATCACAATTTACTCGGAATGAGCAAATTCCTGTCAAATTCTACTCGGAATGAGTGAATTCCGGTTGATTCAAGCGAATTCCGATTGATTCAAAGCTGGAATTCCGAACACTTCATCTTCATCCCGCTCAAATTCAAAAATCTCGAAATTTTGCTCAAATATGATAATTTCTTGCCCAGATCACTTCGCCTATCAATAACAATCAATCCTATATCAAATTTGTCAATAAACAACAACAAATTGATACAAAATTAGGCGATTTTCTTCAAAACCCGTTTTTCACAAAACATACAAAAATCTTCGATTTGCTTGCTGTATTGTTGGTAATTTGATCTCATAAACTACATAATGATTCTAACATGATAATCGAGCATCAAACAACCATAATCTTCACAAAAATCTCAAAATTTGATGAAAACCTAAAATCTTCACTTTTGCACTCGGTTTTATTCAAATCTTCAAAAATCTTGACTTTTGTTGTTGAATTCAGATTCAAATCATCACACCCTTAGGCTCTGATACCACTTGTTAGACCTTAATAACAAGTGGTTCATGTATAATGTAGGATAATGAAGGATTGCATATGTAGAACTAGAGAGAAAATGTATTTACACCTTGAAAACACCTAGTTCTTTATTTCATTATGAGCAAAAACTTACATATTACATATGTCATATCCCTATATATACTCCATGAGTATATTACATAGAAACTCCTATTTCTATACAATTTATGAATTTACACTCCTTGGTCCTTGTATCAACTTCAAGTCTATTCTATCTATTCTATCTATTATATACTAAAAACTAAAAACTAGAAATAAAAAATACAAGATAATCAAAGGCACGCAGGCCTCCCCACACCATAGAATAGAAAAACCAATCACAACCACAAGTGCAGTAAATAAAACAATCCACAAGGTCTAGCGCTCGGTTAGGGCATCCCAAACATGTACTAAAACTAATACATCCAAAAACAATTCTCTAATTATCACAACTTGATGAATTACCTTGATTTTAACTACCTGTTAAAATCATCTGGTTTAACAATAACTGTTATATATATATTAATCATTGTTATGCGATTAAAAAATACTAAAAATAATTAATTTTAACCAGTACTTGATTATTATAAAAATAATCATGATTAAAATTAAATATTTTAACCATAAGTTTTATATAAAAAAAACTTATAGAAACCTTTTAGATTTAATCATGTTTGGTGTTACCCAAAACTAAACCTAAAATACCTTTGGGCCACAAAACTGGGCTGTTAAAAATTCGACGGACCGACCACATGACTGGGCCGATTGGGCCGCAGGTGCAGGCCGCCCCTTGCCGTGCCGCCGTTCGCCGGAGATTCTGGCCGCCGACCACCACACTGCCACCGACCTGCTGGTGGCAGCGAAAAAGGAGCTACCGACGCCGACAGCCAGCCCTCGTCGATCGTCGATCGCCAACGCCGCCGTCCTCGGTGGTTTTCTGTCGTAAGCCGCCGCCGTTCACGGTGGCATCACCGCCGCCGAATTCCTCCAAATCGCAAAAACAAGAAAAATAATAATAACAATTTTTAAGAATTAAACCTTAATCTCTTTTTATCATAACTGTGCATGTGTGTGTGATGTGTGACGAGGCCGAGACCCCCTTGGGGTTGCCTTGAGTTCAACGCAGAGAGAGGGAGAGGGAGAGGCTAAGGTTTCTTTTTGCAACTTGTGTTTATCTTATGATTCCTTAAACCTTAAAAGGTTATTTATATTATAAACCTTATTAAGGCCCAAGCCCGTTTAATTAAATCCCAGCTTTAATTAAACTATCACCTAATTGCATAAAATACCCTTGACTTTTCTAATTAATTAATAAAGTTAATTGGTCCAATTAATATTTAAACTTAAATATTAATTTCCCTTTTAAAATAATAAATAACTATTATCATTTTTCTTCTCAATAATTATTACACACATATAACTTGGTAAAAATCCAAATGGTTCTAAACGGGTGTGTAGCAGTGTGATCCTTTAGTGTCTTATAGCATTGGACACGATGACACGTATTATCTATCTCTGCACATAATCTAACACTAGCAGTGTACCCGCGCAATGCTGCGGCGTTAAATAGTTTTTGTTTTGTAACATGTCATTTTCAAGGATGTAACACGTAATTCAATGTCACGAAAAAAAACTCAATAATATGTCCGATTTTTTGTTCAATTTATCTTATATTTGTATCAACTATGTTATTAAATTCTAAAAAATTAAAAATTAAAAAAGATTTATATTTATGAAATAAGGAGTGAGAAGTTAATAAGATTTTGAAAATTATATTGATGTGGGTGTATGTGTTAGTGAGAGAATATATTTTAAATAAATAAAAAGTTAAAGTTTATTAGGAGAGAGAAATGGTTAAAAATTGAGTGTATGAGATTAATTTAGATAGAAAGAAGGGTGAAGATTAGATATTGACATAATTTTAAGAAGTTCTTAAAAGTTAAGAGGAGAGAGAGTGTTAAATGGTTTATATAGTAGTATAGATTAAAAATTAAAAAAGATTTATATTTATGAAATAAGAAGAGAGAAGTTAATAAGATTTTGAAAATTATATTGATGTGTGTGTATGTGTTAGTGAGAGAATATATTTTAAATAAATAAAAAGTTAAAGTTTATTAGGAGAGAGAAATGGTTAAAAATTGAGTGGATGAGATTAATTTAGATAGAAAGAAGGGTGGAGATTAGATATTGACATAATTTTAAGAAGTTCTTAAAAGTTAAGAGGAGAGAGAGTGTTAAATGGTTTATATAGTAGTATAGATAGTATTTATTTAGTAATTCCATTTTACAAATTTTAAAGCACCAGTGTGAAAAAGCTTTTAATTATCTTAAAAAACCTGTACGCGGGCTGCACACCAAGTTTTTGGCGCCGTTGCCGGGGACTATATTTTGGCAATATTAGAAAAGATCTAATTGTTGATTTGGTTTTTTTTACTTGCTACCTTTTATTTTTTAATTTTAATTCTTTTTTTATATAGTTTAGTTTTTCTTGTTTTCTGTTTTATTTTCGATTATGTGTGTTTACTCAAAGCAGCTAAAAGAAAGTTATAAGTTTTGCCGTGCTTGTCTCGCATTGTTTAAAACGTAGATTAAAATACTTGAGCATACTACTAGTCTAGCAGACTTTGATTTAATCTTAGCCGAGATTGACTATTGGGAACACATGGTGATGATCACTAAAAGTAATATCGACTATATTCTCAACATGCCTATCATCTAGTCGATTTACTATTTTTCATCTTTACCATTCCCAATTGCTTTCTTTTGTCTAATTCTCGTCTTGTGTTTAGCTTTCTTTCTGTTTCCATACATTTTCTTTCTTTTCGTTTTTCCTTTATGTGTGAATACACTGCTGAACTTCGGAGAAGGATTAAAGAGTACCGCAATAACATCAAAAGTTCTGAAATCCTCTTAAAATCTTTCGAAGAAGCTTTGCAGTCTGAAACCGGCCCTCAAGAAATCGAAAGTTTGAGAAATCGCATTCGCCACGAACATATTTTGATTTATCTCAATCAAGCTTTCATATGAAGGATTATGGCTCATACTCTAACTTTTTATCTGGAGTCTTTAGTTTTTTTTTAAATTTGTTTCACTCATGTGTGTCTATTCTGAGAAAATTCGAAAATTAATTAAGTATTACCGTTACAATCTCAAAATCTTTGACTAGACGATCGATGACCTTGAGATAAGGGCAGAATCTACCAACAACTATCAGGAATGGAAACAAATTCAAATCAAAATCAATCATTGGGAATACATGAAGGCAGATATTCAACGTCAAATTAATCAAAAATTAAGGGATGTTCACACTCCTTAGTATTTGAAATTTTCGTTCAGTCTTTTCCTTCTGGTCATGTGTGTCCGTTCAGAAAATCTTCAAAAGAGAATTAGTAATTATCGTATTAAAATTTGGGCTCTTTAGGATACGAATTGCTCTTCAAAGACTTTTAAGCAATCGTTTCTTCTCTTAGTGGTCAAGGGTTTCGTTTTCACTTTCTTTTATATTTTAGTTGTGTGTTCCTTCCTATACTTTAACTTTCGTTCGTATTTTCCACTTCCTTGCAAAATCTACATCATCTCTTTTGTTCTCTCATGAACAATTGAGCTCGTTGAACCTTACGCAGAGCCTGAACGCGAATTTAGACGTCGCCGACGTTTGGCAGGTAGACGAGCCGCTCGTAACCGAAATCTTATACGCAATATGGCTGAAGGTCCACCAGATCCACCGAATACTAAAACATTAGGAGATTTCGCTCGTCCTACTCTTAATGGAATGCACGCAAGTGTCGTTCGTCCTCCTGTCACTGCCAAAAATTTCGAAATTAAGCCAAACATTATCCAAATGGTTCAAAACACAATTCAATTTCACGGTTTACCTGAAGAGGATCTTAATAATCGTCTTCAGAATTTCCTCGAGATCTGTGATACGTTCAAGATGAACGGTGTCTCTCAAGACACTATTCTCTTACGTCTCTTTCCATTTTCACTCAAAAGTAAAGCCAAGCTTTGGCTTAACTCCCTTCCTACTGGTTCCATCACTACATGGGTTGACTTAGCCGAAAAATTTCTTCAGAAATATTTCCCACCTTCAAAAACGGCTAAACTTCGTAATGACATTTCATCCTACCAGCAAACAAGAGGGAGAATCTTTGTATGATACATGGGAAAGGTATAAGGATTTACTGCATGGATGCCCTCATTACGGATTACCAATGTGGCTTCAAGTTCAAACATTCTACAATGGTTTGACAGTGGCTACACGCCAAATGATCGATGCTGCAGCGGGAGGCGTAATCACGAACAAAACTCCCGAGATAGCTCATGAGCTCATTGAAGAAATGGCTATGAACAGCTATCAGTGGCATTCCTTGCGAATGAAACAACTCAAAACAGCTGGTATCATCCCAATTGATACTATCACCTTACTCACTGCACAAGTTGAAGCTTTATCCCAAAAGCTTGACCAAATGAAAGTAAATGTAGTGCAGTCTTCATGTGAGTTCTGCAATGGTCCTCACTTAAGAAGAGATTATCAATCTGGCAATAATTTTGCCTCTACAGAAGAGGTGGATTACATGGGTACTCAAAGACCCTAAAACAATCCCTACTCAAATTCGTATAACCCTGGTTGGAGAAATCATACGAATTTCTCTTGGAAATCTGGAGCGGGTACTTCTAGTAATCCCCCTCCCAGATTTTCTCAGCAAAATCAAACCCAACAAGGCTTGGGTTTATATCAAAACTGTCAACTTGTTCAGACTCAATCAAAGATTGAGAGCTTACTTGACAGATTTTCCTCATCTGTCGGAAGTCGTTTCGTCCATCACGAAAACGACATGAAAGTTCTTCATGCTTCATTCAAAAGCCTAGAAAATCAAGTAAGCCAAATAGCTAACTCGTTGTCGGAGCGACAACTGGATGGTCTACCGAGTAACACCGAGGCCAATCCTAGGGCCGATGTTAAAGCTATCATTCTCAGGAGTGGTACCACCATGGTCCCACATCCGATGCCTCTAGTTGATCAACCAAGCACCCCCGACACATCCAAAGATAATACAAACTCAGAATTTACCGAAACTCAAGTCCCGATTGAGGGAACTAACGAAGCGCAAAATAGGCTACGCATAGCAAGTACCATGCAAGTTAAGCCCCCGATTCCTAAATATCAGCCCATAATTCCTTATCCTTAGCGATTAAAAAAGGAACAAATAGAGGAGCATTACACAAAATTTCTCGAAATTTTCAAACAGCTCCACATCAACATTCCATTTGTTGAAGCTTTGGCTCAGATGCTAAAGTATGCCAAGTTCCTTAAAGATCTACTGAGTAATAAGAGGAAATTGGAAGACCTGTCAACCGTCATTCTTAGCGAAGAATGCTCAGCTATCCTGCAAAACAAACTTCCGGTGAAGAATACCGACCTAGGTAGCTTCACAATTCCTTGTCAAATAGGGAAACTCTATATTAATAATGCTTTAGCCGATCTAGGGGCTAGCATTAATCTCATACCCTATTCTGTGTTCGCAAAGCTAGGTCTAGGTGAACCTAAACCAACCAAAATGTCTATCCAGCTAGCTGATCGATCCGTGAAATATCCACGAGGAATTGTTGAAAACCTTCTGGTTGAAGTTGATAAATTCGTCTTTCCGGTTGATTTTTTTATCCTTGACATGGATGAGGACAAAAATGTTCCTCTTATCCTAGGACGACCATTTATGGCCACTTCTCGAGCACTTATTGATGTTTGCGATGGTAAACTTTATCTTAGAGTAGCTGACCAAGCTGTTACCTTCGATATCCATAAATCCATGAAGCAACCATTTATTAAAGATGACGACCTGTACTTTGTTGATATCTCTTATCAATATCATCTTGATTGCATATCTATTTCTTCTGAGAAAGACGTGATAGACACGCAAATTCTGGAGAAAGGTTCTCTTCCTAAGGACCTCACGCAGCTTGAGCTGTATCAACCAGTTATTAATGCTATCCCTAAAGATGCATTAATTTCTGAGACTTTCGAAACTCTCGATGTTGATAAAGTGCCTCACTCGCAGCCTTCCATTATTGAGCCTCCAGCACTTGAGTTAAAAGAGCTCCCGTCACATCTAGAATATGCTTTTCTAGATAGTGATTCAAAATTGCCTGTAATCATAGCTTCTGACCTCACCTCTGATGAAAAAGTGAAGCTATTGAATGTGCTAAAAAAGCACAAGACCGCTATTGCATGGAAACTTTCCGACATTAAAGGAATTAGTCATTCTTTCTGTACACACAAAATCCTCATGGAGGATAACCACAAGACAAGTGTGTAAAGACAGAGAAGACTAAATCCACATATGCAAGAAAACTAAATCCACATATGCAACCGTGATCACTAATGATAAAAACGAGTTAATTCCCACTCGCACTGTAACCGGGTGGCGTGTTTGTATAGATTACAGAAAACTGAATGACGTAACTTGTAAAGATCACTTCCCGCTCCCATTCATTGATCAAATGATTGAGAGACTGGCAGGTAATGCCTTCTATTATTTTCTTGATGGTTTTTCCGGGTACTTTCAAATTCCAATCGCACTGGATGATCAATAGAAAACCACATTCACTTGCCCCTATGGTACATGTGCCTATAGGCGGATGCCATTTGGCTTGTGTAATGCCCTAGCTACTTTTCAGCGCTGCATGACAACGATATTCCATGATATGATCGAAGAATGTGTCGAAGTATTTATGGATGACTTCTCCATTTTCGTAGATTCGTTTGACACTTGTCTTCTCAATCTAGAAAAGATGTTGTCTAGATGTGAAACTACCAATCTCGCTCTCAACTAGGAGAAATGCCACTTTATAGTGCGAGAAGGTATTGTCCTAGGACATAAGATTTCTATATCGGGAATTGAGGTTGATCGTGCTAAAATTGATGTTATTTCTAAACTACCTCCCCCGTTTAGGGTTTAGGGTTTAGGGTTTAGGGTTTAGGGTTTAGGGTTTAGGGTACTTTCAAATTCCAATCGCCCCGGAGGATCAATAGAAAACCACATTCACTTGCCCCTATGGTACATGTGCCTATAGGCGGATGCCATTTGGCTTGTGTAATGCCCTAGCTACTTTTCAGCTCTGCATGACAGCGATATTCCATGATATGATCGAAGAATGTGTCGAAGTATTTATGGATGACTTCTCCATTTTCGGAGATTCGTTTGACACTTGTCTTCTCAATCTAGAAAAGATGTTGTCCAGATGTGAAACTACCAATCTCGCTCTCAACTAGGAGAAATGCCACTTTATAGTGAGAGAAGGTATTGTCCTAGGACATAAGATTTCTAAATCGGGAATTGAGGTTGATCGTGCTAAAATTGATGTTATTTCTAAACTACCTCCCCCGATGAATGTCAAAGGCATTCGAAGTTTCCTTGATCATGCCGGTTTTTATCATCGTTTTATCAAAGACTTCTCTAAAATATCGCGGCCTCTGACCTATCTTTTAGAAAAAGATACTCCGTTTGTTTTCTCTTCTAAATGCATGAAGGCATTTAACACTTTAAAAGAGAAACTAACAAATGCCCCAATTTTGACCAGCCCTGATTGGTCACTTCCGTTCGAATTAATATGCGACTCAAGTGATTTTGCTGTCGGTGCAGTTCTAGGTTAGAGAAAAGAAAATCGTTTTCATCCGATCCATTATGCAAGCAAAACCCTGACAGACGCTCAGGAGAACTACACAGTAACAGAAAAAGAGTTACTGGCCGTCGTCTTTGCTTTTGATAAATTTCGGTCTTATTTAATTCTTTCCAAGACTGGGGTTTTCACTGACCATTCTGCCTTGCGATTCTTGTTTTCCAAACAAGACGCTAAACCCCGCCTTATTAGATGGATACTCTTGTTACAAGAGTTTGATATTGAAATGAAAGACAAGCGAGGTGCAGAAAATCTTGCCGCCGATCATCTTTCGCGTCTTGATAATCCAAACCTTGAGGTTTTGGATGAATATGCCATTCAGGATACATTTCCTGATGAGTTTCTGCTATCATTTCATAATTCTAATAATGACCCATGGTTTGCAGACTTTGCAAATTATTTAGCAGCAACGGTATTAGAAAAAGGACTCCCGTATCAGCAGAGGAAAAGATTCTTTTCTCAGATAAAATTTTATTTCTGGGAGGATCCCTATCTATTCAGGATAGGTTCCGACCAAATCATACGTCGATGTGTGAGCGGTCAAGAAGCAATGGACATCCTAGAACAATGTCACTCAGGACCCACAGGAGGCCATCATGGACCTGTTTCAACAACTAAGAAGGTCCTTGATTCTGGTTTCTATTGGCCTACTCTGTTCAGGGATGCCCGTGAATTTGTAAAATCCTGTGACCCATGTCAAAAATCTGGAAACATCTCATCACGTAATGAGATGCCCCAAAACCCTATCCAAGTTTGTGACATTTTCGATGTTTGGGGATAGATTTTATTGGTCCTTTTCCAAATTCCCATGGAAACAAATACATACTTGTTGCAGTCGATTATCTTTCCAAATGGGCCTAAGCAAAGGCCTTACAAACTAATGATGCATGAGTTGTATGCAAGTTCCTGAAAATGTTATTTTCCCGCTTTGGAACTCCGAGAGCATTAATAAGCGACCGGGACACTCACTTTTGCAATACACAACTTGAAAAGGTATTAAAACGTAATGGGGTAACCCATAGGTTTTCTACTGCATACCATCCACAAACAAGTGGACAAGTTGAGGTCACTAATCGTCATCTAAAGCGAATTCTTGAAAGAACCATAAGGAATAGCCCGAAAGATTGGGCAGAAAAATTAAACGATGCACTGTGGGCATTCAGAACCGCTCACAAAACGCCTATCGGAACCACACCTTATAAGCTGGTTTACGGTAAAGCGTGCCGCCTTCCCGTTGAACTTTAACATAGAGCATACTGGGCATTAAAAACCCTAAATCTTGATCCCATAATTTCAGCAGAGAATCGTCTATTCCAGTTTAACGAGCTGGAAGAACATAGAATTCAAGCATACGACAATTCCTTGTTGTATAAGGAAAGGACGAAACTATTTCATGATGCTCGCCTGAAGGACAAGAAATTCCAGGCCGGTGATCGTGTGCTTCTGTACAACTCTAGATTACGTGTTTTCCAAGGAAAATTAAAGTCCAGATGGACGAGTCCTTTTACAGTGCATACTGTGTATCCTCATGGTGCTGTTGATATTACCAACTCTGAAGGAATTACGTTTAAGGTCAATGGCCACCGTCTCAAAAAGTATTTAGGTACCCCGATCCAGGATGAACCACAAGAAACAATGCAACTACACCTCGCTACACCTTAGCAAGTGTGTTTGGTCTTTTACCGGCAGACCTAAAAGAACTGGAGGTGCTTTCCATCGAATCAATTTCTCTTCTATCCTGTCTTTTTCTACGCACTCATTTACCTTCTGATATTCAGCGTGATATTGTCATGAGACTTGAGAAACATATAAGGAGAAATCAAAATTATGCCAAATTTCATAGAGGCACTTCAATTTGTGCGGCTAAAAGGAGTACGAAACATGTAGGGAAGTGTTGGAAATGTGGTGCTCTGATTCATGAGGGCACTTGTAGGGATTGGCCAACTTATTCTCAATCAGAGTGTGCTAGTGCTCTTCGGGAAGATCCTGTTAAGCTAAAAGCCGAGAGGGTTTTCAGGCCTAATACTAATGCTAGAGCGATGGTTGATGAGTTGGTCAGTCTCCGATTAAGCAAACTCGAGCCTAAGCCCCGTTAAGGCAAAACCTTAAGTCATGCCTAAGTTACTGCCGTATCACTCCTTATGTTTTCTCGGTTCTGTTCTCATTTTGACATGAGAGACAGGAAAACACTCCGCATTTTAACGCGTTAAAATGTTCGCTTACACACCGTACTAATAGTGTGTTACTTGTACATACAATCTGTTAGATTGTGTGAAGAGATAGATAACATGTATCATTGTGTCCAATACTATGTGACACTAAAGGATCACACTGCTACACATCCATTTAGAACCTTTTGGATTTTACCAAGTTGTGTGTAAGAATAATTAATTAGTTAATTAATTATTAAGAAGAAAAATAATAATTGTTAATTATTATTTTAAAAAAGGGAAATTAACATTTAAGTTTAAATATTAATTGAACCAATTAATTAATAGTTATTAATTAATTAGAAAGGTCAAAGGGTATATTATGCAATTAAGTAATAGTTTAATTAAAGCTAGGCTTTAATTAAACGGGTTTGGGCCTTAATAAGGTTTATAATATAAATAACCTTTTAAGGCTTAAGGAATCATTAGGATTAACACAAGTTGCAAAAAGATAACCCTATCCCCTCTCCTTCCTCCCCTCTGCGTCGAACTCAACAAAGGACCCCGGGGGTCTCGGTTTTTGCGATCGATGATACACACACACGCAAGCTTTGTGAGTTTGAGTTTGGTGATATCCTCAGGCGGTCTAGCAATCTGGCGTGAAAATATTCAAGATGGATGAATCCAAGAAAGGATTTATTCCTATGCAATCTGGCGTGATTTTGAGCAAGGCTCAGTGTTGTGTGTCTAGTCAAGATCAGGGCAAGATGAAATTGATTTCATATGTTTCGGCAATAGGGTCAATCATGTATGCCATGCTATGTACTAGACCTGATGTTGCCTATTCTATTTGTGTCACGAGTAGATATCAGAAAAATCCTGGTGAAGCTCATTGGGTAGCTGTCAAGAATATTCTCAAGTACCTGAGAAGGACAAAAGACATATTCCTAGTTTATGGAGGTTCTATGGATGAGCTTAGTGTGACTGGATACACTGATGCAAGTTTCAATACCGACAGGGACGACTTTAGGTCGCAATCAGGATTTATCTTTACCCTAAACGGAGGAGCCATATCTTGGAAAAGTCAGAAGCAAGATACAATAGCAGATTCGACTACAGAGGCAGAGTATATTGCGGCAAGTGATGCAGCAAAGGAAGTTGTCTGGCTGAAGAATTTTATCTCGGATCTTAGAGTTGTTACTAGTATCTCTAGACCGATCGATATATTCTGTGACAACTCAGGGGCTGTGGCGCAAGCTAAAGAGCCAAGAGATCATCAGCGGACTAGGCATGTACTCAGTAAATATCACCTCATCCGAGAGATTATTGGAAGAGAAGATATTCGACTGCAAAAGATACACACGGACGACAACGTTGCTGACCCGTTGACGAAGCCGCTAGCTAGCTAAGCATGAGAGGCATGCGAGTTCTATAGGAATGCAGTACTTAGAACATAGCAGCTAGTTCAAGTTTTTGATTATTACTATAGATGTAACTTGAAACTCTTTTATTATGTATTTACATTTCATGAAATTGAAATAGAAGTAATTTACATAATTGTTTCTTGTTGTCTATTATTAGCATGTTTTAGCCTATCCATGACAAGTCAAGTGATGAATTATCTAAATACCCGTAGCTACTTAATCTAGTGGGAGCTACATTAGGGAGGTAACGCTATTATGGATATTTGGTGATTTATTCGGGGATGAATAAAATCACAAGGTTGTGACCAAATATTCATAGATATTTATCAAGGGATAAATATTGGGAGTGATCCGCATCGAGTTTACTTCATGGAGCATCATCATAAGTAAACTTGATAGGTTGTCCTTGGACCTGAGATATTTGGTTTGAGGCATGGTAACTTCTGTACTTTAGCGTGTTCTAACGTCACACCGTAACATGGTGATCATAAGGGGAATGTCTAGGTGCAGCGGAAGCTGTGTGCTCAAATTACAAATAGTCAAGATGAGATTTGCACCTCCTACTTTTAGGAGAGATATTTCTAGGCCCCTCGACGGTTAAGACTACTGAAAATGCGTGGCCGCACACGGTTAGAATGATAGGTTTCATTCGGTAAACCGTAACTGCAGAATGTCGAGATCAGAGTCGAGAAAATCTGAGTATTTAGAATAAGATCCCTGAATATCGCGATGCAAAAGGAAAAGCCTAGATAATCCAAGGGGTGGATTATATCTCTAGATGTAAGAGATCTCATAGTCTGGTTAACCTAAGTGTCTGGCTAGGGACCTCCTTAGGCCAACGATGTACAAGGAGTGTTACTTATCTTGCACAAGTGGTAGTCTGTTAGATTGTGTGCAGAGATACATAACATGTATCATCGTGTCCAATACTATGTGACACTAAAGGATCACACTGCTACACACTCATTTAGAATCTTTTGGATTTTACCAAGTTGTGTGTAACAATAATTAATTAGTTAATTAATTATTGAGAAGGAAAATAATAATAGTTATTTATTATTTTAAAAAAGGGAAATTAATATTTAAGTTTAAATATTAATTGGACCAATTAATTAATAGTTATTAATTAATTAGAAAGGTCAAAGGGTATAATATGCAATTAAGTGATAGTTTAATTAAAGCTGGACTTTAATTAAAAGGCCTTGAGCCTTAATAAGGTTTATAATATAAATAACCTTTTAAGGCTTAAGGAATCATTAGGATTAACACAAGTTGCAAAAAGATAACCCTAGCCCCTCTCCTACCTCCCCTCTGTGACGAACTCAACAAAGGACCCCGGGGGTCTCGGTTTTTGCGATCGATGATACACACACACGCAAGCTTTGCGAGTTCGAGTTTGGTGATATCCTCAGGCGGTCTAGCAGCCAGTTCGAGGTGGTGAAGTAGAGGTATTCTACCTTTAGCTATCTGGATTGAGGTTTCAAGATTACTGCTGAAAGGTATAACTTTTATTCCCTACTAGCTTATAGTTTCTGTATGAGTTAGATGAGATCACTCGAGGGGTTTTTGTTTTATTCAGCTGTGCATGTTATATGATATGTTTTATACCCCACAAAACCCTTCAGTGGTATCAAAGCCACTTCTAACCTCGTAGGGAACAGGTTAGGTTTCTTCTTATTCTGATGAAAATGGGTTTGTTTTATCAAGAAAAACATTTTTAATTATCCAGGATAATAAAAATCTAGTTTTGATTTTTATTGGATAAATTGATTGCTTTTGGATAAAAGGATTGATTAGATTTAATTTTTTAAATTAAATCTGTTAAATTTATTGTTGTTATTTGCGCAAAATTGTAAACCGAAACACCACCATCATCGGCGGGGCCCTCAGGTGGCGGCGGTCGGTCCGGCGGCAGCGTCCCAGTCCGAGGGCGGTGCTAGTCGATGGCGGTCCTAGGGTAGGCGGCAGTCACCGATCGGAGATGGTTGGGGAGGGTCGGCGGCTAGGGCGGAGGCGTGGTGCGTCTTCGGCCCAGAAACCACTGCCCAAGGCCGGTCCAGCTGCGGCTTGGCCCAAGAGTGCTACGACCCATTTTTTTGGTTTCTTTTTCGGCCCAGTTTTTGGGCTCTGACCCAGTATTAAATATTTGGCCCAGTTCGTGGTTCGGATATTTGCGGTCAATGTAAAAAATTAAAATACAATTATTAATTTTAATTTAGTTTTAAATATTATTTTGAGTTTTTGATTAATTATCAAGTATAAAACTTAAAATATATATTTATTGCAAATAACAGAAAAACGATATATGGGATTTTAACAGGTAGTTAAAATCAGTATTTTTCATCAAGATGAATAATTAGAAATCAGTTGCCTTTACTTCATGTATTAGTTTATACATGTTTGGGATGCCATAGCCAAGCCCTAGACCTTGTGGATTTTTTTTATTTACTGCACTTGTGGTTGTGACTGGTTTTTCTATTCTATGGTGTGAGAAGGCCTGCGTGCCACTTACAACCCCTATTCTATTTTGTAAAAGTATTAGATTAGCGGGCCTGCGTGCCTTTGAATATCTTGTATTTTTTGTTTCTAGTTTTTAGATGTTAGAATAGAATAGTATATAAATAGAATAGATTTGAAGCTGATACAAAGGAGCAAGGAGCATGATTGGATGCTGGAGCCAGTGGGAGATTCAGAATGCCATGCCATGTGTGTTGTTTTCCACTTAGGTTTTAGACCATCGGGTTTTTCGTGTGGCTCACGAAACCGACATTAGTTAAGGGCAAGGCTAAGGCATAGTTTGTTTGTGGTTGTTTTATTTCTTTACACATTATATATATGCGTGGTTGTGATTCTCACGATGAAATAAAACAAAGGTTTTAATAATAGATAATTATTAAACAGTCATTTTAAATAAAACTGGCAAAAAGGTTTTTCTCGTCAAAAACTTTTGAAATCCTTTTAGAAAAATCTTAGATCAGTGTGCTACCCACCTAATGGTACACCTTTCCTGTTAAACGGTACTCGGGTGTCGGAAGTGACCAAACCTTGGGCATTCGGGTTCAAACCATTGTGGGGGAGGGTGTGAAAGACTCTGCGATAATCGGGAGTCCCAGCCAGAGTTCACACTGTCTTAGGTGGTGCGATCTATTTTGGTGATAATTGGGAGTCCCGGCCCAAAATGCACTAGAGGGACAAAAACATGCACGATTCTTGTAGCCGATGTCCCGCGGATCTAGGAGTCGTGTCCAGGTTGGATACGATTGGTATAGGTTTACCTACCAGAAATAGCATTGTCCCGGTGGGAAGTGCCTAAACGTTGCATTGGGAAATGTGAAATATGGATCCTAGTCTAATAACTTATTTTTAAAAGGTAATAATTATTAGAAGATATAATCATATTACTGAATCGGTTTTATCTTTTTCTTTTTCTGTAGATGTCTATTTTATCTATTATTCCGTTTTATTCACCTAAGGAATCTCTACGCCTCATCGTTGGCAAGTGGAAGCTTTTAGGTACAAACTTTGCTGTTTGGAATATGCATCTAAAGAATGTTTTGGATGCACAGGGAAAGCTTCACATCATAGAGACATTGCCTCCAGAACGACCAGGGGTAGATGCCCAGGATAGTGAGTATGATGATTACTATCAGTATCTGGCTGACGAATCTGACGTTATGTCGATTCTCGTTCTCACAGCTTCATCCAAGTTTACGGATGATCTCCGGGATAAGTCATCTTATGAGGTCGTTCAGGGACTGGAGCGTAAGTTCAAGTACAGTGAACGAATATGTCATATCTTGCTGATGAAGGAAATTATTTCAGCGAAAATGAAAGAAAACCAACCGATTAGCAATCATCTTATTAACATGAGAAGGCTCTTGGATTGCTATGAGAGTTTTGGGTCAAAATCAAAACCACATGAGTTAGTTATGCTCTTGTTTGGTTCTTTGTCGGACCATTACCAGAGAAGGGTAATGTACTTCCTCGGTGATTTTGAGATGACCGTCGCAGAGCTGCACGAGATCCTTATGTGCATCAGCGATGAGTTGAATTCAAAGCAGCTAGAGTCATTAGTGGTGGACCCTATGCAGGAAGATGACTGGTTGGAAGAGCTTGGAGAAATTTGTTGCCCAGACTGTGGCAGCAAGGATTCATGCGAGCACTCACTCGACATAGATCAGCTTGACATTGGTTCGCCTAATGACTCAGGTATCTTTATGATAGATTGTCTTATTACTTCTTATGAATCATGGGTATTGGATACCGGATGTGGTCATCACATATGCAATCATTTGCAAGGATTCAAGAGAAGTAAGAAGCTAAGACAAGGAGATATGGACCTTCGGGTAGGCGAAGGCTCCATGGTTGGTGCTAAAGCTGTAGGAACATATTGTTTTAGTTTGCCTTCGGGCATGGTCTTAGAACTAGAACCTTGTTATTATGTTCCAAGACTAATAAAAAATGTTATCTCGTTTGATTTGCTTATAGACTGTGGTTTTAACTATGTTATGAATAGTAAAGTGATTTCTTGTTTTAAAAATGATGTTTTATATTTTAAAACTATTTCACAAAATAGTTTATATACGCTAAATCTAGATAACGATGATAAAGACATATATCATATAAGTAAAAGATCCAAGAGTAACTTGAATCAGACTTGTCTCTGGCATTGTCGTTTAGGACATATAAATGAGAAACGCATTGAGAAACTCCGAGATGACGGAATTGTAGAACCCTTTGACTTGGAGTCATATGATATTTGCGAATCTTGTTTGTCTGGTAAAATGACAAAGCAGCCTTTCAACAGTGAGAATGAAAGGGCTAGTAAGTTACTGGGGATAATATACACAGATGTGTGTGGACCCTTTACTCCAGAGGCTAGAGGAGGATACTGGTACTTTATTACCTTTACTGACGACTTCAATAGGTTCGGTTATGTCTATCTCATGACACTTAAATCTGAAAGTTTTGACAAGTTCAAACAGTTTCAGAATGAAGTACAGAATCAGCTGGACAAGAAGATAAAGCTGCTTCGGTCCGACCGAGGTGGTGAATATTTGAGTCAGGAATTCGACGATCATTTGAAGAAATGTGGGATTGTTTCACAACTCACACCTCCGTATACGTCTCGGATGAATGGTGTGTCAGAAAGGAGGAATCGTACATTGCTTGACATGGTACGATTAATGATGAGTCGGAGTTCATTGCCTTTGTCGTTTTGGGGGGACGCAATTGAGATAGCGGCGTTCATGCTGAATCGGGTTCCGACTAAATCGGTTGAAAAGACACCGTTCGAGGTATGGACGGGGAAAAAGCTCAAAATGTCTATAACCCAGACGAGAACAAAGTTTTTGTTGCTCGTAAGGGGGTGTTCTTGGAAGAGAAGTTTTTAAACTCAGAGATTCCAAGAAAATAAATAGAGTTTCAAGAAATTGAAGAGGAAGAGATAACACCACCACCGATAATCGAACCCGTGGTTCAACAGAGAATTGTTGAATCTCAACCCGAGTCTGTGGTTGAGGAGGAAATGCAAACACAAGACCTTCGCAGATCTAGTAGGCCTCGTCATGATCCAGATAGGTATCTAGGATTCCTTGTTGCTCAAGACGAATGGGATCTTTTAGAACCCACCACCTACCAAGATGTTGTCTCAGGTTTAGAATATGAGAATTGGCTAGAAGCCATGAAGGCGGAGATGCAATCCATGTATGAGAACCAAGTTTGGAAGTTAGTGGATTTGCCTCAACACAGCAAAGTTGTTGGGTGCAAATGGGTCTTCAGTAAGAAGACATACATGGATGTAAAGGTGCATACCTTTAAAGCTAGGCTAGTGGCAAAAGGTTTCACGCAAACTCATGGTATTGACTATGATGAAACCTTTTCCCCAATGGCAATGCTTAAGACTATTAGGATTCTTATGGCCATATCAGCGTATTTTGATTATGAGATATGACAGATGGATGTCAAAACCGCCTTCCTTAACGGAAGTTGACAGAGGACGTATATATGGTAACACCAGATGGTTTTGCGGATCCAAAGAACCCTAATAAGGTATGCAAGCTGCTAAAATCCATTTATGGGTTAAAGCAAGCATCTAGAAGCTGGAACTTACACTTTGATGAGCGTATCAAAGAATTTGGTTTTACCAAAAGTGAGTTCGAGTCGTGTGTTTACACCAAATTTAGTGGGAGAGCGGTAACCTTCCTAGTCTTGTATGTGGATGACATACTGCTAATAGGAAACAGTATACCATTGTTACAAGGAGTAAAATCCTGGTTGGGTAAATGTTTCCAGATGAAAGACTTGGGAGAAGCTGCTTATATACAAGGTATAAAGATCTATAGAAATAGATCTAAGCGGATTATCGGACTTAGTCAAAGTACATACATAGATAAAGTCGTGAAAAGATTCAAGAAGGATGAATCCAAGAAAGGATTTATTCCTACCCAATCTGGCATGATTTTGAGCAAGGCTTAGTGTCATGTGTCTAGTCAAGATCAGGGCAAGATGAAATTGATTCCATATGCTTCGGCAATAGGGTCAATCATATATGCCATGCTATGTACTAGACCTGATTTTGCCTATTCTATTAGTGTTACGAGTAGATATCAGTAAAATCCTGGTGAAGTTTATTGGGTAGCTGTCAAGAATATTCTCAAGTACCTGAGAAGGACAAAAGACATATTCCTAGTTTAGTGTCTGGCTAGGGACCTCCTTAGGCCAACGATGTACAAGGAGTGTTACTTATCTTGCACAAGTGGGAGTCTGTTAGATTGTGTGCAGAGATAGATAACATGTATCATCGTGTCCAATACTATGTGACACTAAAGGATCACACTGCTACACACCCGTTTAGAACCTTTTGGATTTTACCAAGTTGTGTGTAAGAATAATTAATTATTTATTGAGAAGGAAAATAATAATAGTTATTTATTATTTTAAAAAAGGGAAATTAATATTTAAGTTTAAATATTAATTGGACCAATTAATTAATAGTTATTAATTAATTAGAAAGGTCAAATGGTATAATATGCAATTAAGTGATAGTTTAATTAAAGCTGTGCTTTAATTAAACGGGCTTGGGCCTTAATAAGGTTTATAATATAAATAACCTTTTAAGGCTTAAGGAATCATTAGGATTAACACAAGTTGCAAAAAGATAACCCTAGCCCCTCTCCTACCTCCCCTCTGCGTCGAACTCAACAAAGGACCCTGGGGGTCTCGGTTTTTGCGATCGACGATACACACACACACGCAAGCTTTGCGAGTTCAAGTTTGGTGATATCCTCAGGCGGTCTAGCAGCTAGTTCAAGGTGGTGCAGTGGCGGTATTCTACCTTTAGCTATCTGGATTGAGGTTTCAAGATTACTGCTGAAAGGTATAACTTTTATTCCCTACATGCTTTTAGTTTCTGTATGAGTTAGATGAGATCACTGGAGGGGGTTTTGTTGTATTCCGCTGTGCATGTTATATGATATGTTTTTATACCCAACAAAATCTTTCACAATCTGATTGTCGGATACCACTTTCTGGTTTCCGTTTCCCTTCCGCGCATTTTCTGTTTTATTTCGTTCCGTTGCTTTTCCGTATGTATAGTGGATTTTTCGTAACATCCGCTTCTATCCCAATCTATCACGGAGTGTCATAGAGTGTTTCTTAACATAACATCATGGGTTGTATAACTGATTGAGCCAAACGAGATTTAAACGAAAAATCGAAAATTCTGAAAATTGAGCCCTGTTCTATCGCATAAGGAAGCCATGCGATCGCATGGCGCATCGGCTATATATACAGGCCTATACGACCACATCCATCATCACATACACACTCTCTCTCTATTCTCTCTCTCTAAACGCGATTCCGACTACTTCACCGTCGATTCGAGCATTTCTCCGTTGTTTTCGGTCCATTTTCATCATTCAAGGTACCAAAATAATCCTAATAACTCGTAGATCATGATTATATGCGTAGATTCAAATTTTAGTTGCTTATATATGCCTATTCATCTATCGATTCAAACCCTAGGTTTTCTGTTTCTTATTCTCGCGATCATGCGATCGCATGAACTACCTATGCGACCGCATGGTTGTCCGATTAGGGTTTTTCATATTAGAACTGTTTTACGATCGCATTAACATACCTTACGACCGCATGGTATCGAAATTAGGATTTTTTGTTTCCAACTGCTATAAGCATTCTTGAGCTGAGTGTATTTCTTCTGGTATTTATCAGCTCTGTAAGCATTCTTATCAACAACTGATGTTGATTCTATCTTCTTTAATCTGCACTCAGCAGCAATGTGTCCCTTCATCTGACAGTTGAAGAACACATCATTCTTTGGATCAAAGGAACTCTTTCCTTTTCCCCTGTCAGATCTTCCTCTTCCCCTTTAGGCTCTTCTCAAACGTCTGGCTAAATTGCCATTTGCTCAGTGATATTCTGAACATCATCAGTATCACTTGAGTCTGAGTCTGAGTGGTCAGCTTGAGATTCTGACTCAGTCTCAGATTCAACAACCAGTGTCTTGGAACTTTTCTTCTTTTTCTATGCAACCAATGCAACTTCATTCTTATCCAAAGACTCCTTGAGTTGTTGTTGAGAAGTTCTCTTGTGTTCAGTGATCTGTTCATGATTTAGCAAGAACCCATAAATGGACTGTAGGTTGTACATGTGCAGTGTTCCTCCAGCCCTCAGTGCTGTAGTTACTTCGTTAAATCTCTCTGGTAACACATCCAGAAATTTCAGCACAAGTTCAGCATCATCTTTCTTTACACCCACACTTAGTAGGTCATTTATCAAGCAGCGAAACCTTGTGAACAAATCTGACAAGGTTTCATTCTTCTTTGAAAAGAAGTTTTCATAAGATCTATTCAAATGACATCTTTTATGTTGCTTGACCAGATCCGTGCCCTCATAAGTAACACTCAGTGTGTCCCAAATATCTTTTGCAGTTTGACACCCAGTCATAGTGCGCAATATTTTGTTGGTCAGGGCATTTGCCAGAACACTTTTTGCCTTGTCATCCAGATTGAAAAGTTTCCAATCTTCATCAGTCCAAGATTCAATAGGCTTTCTTGTTTCCTTTTCAGATCTGCCAGGAGACGTATCACTGACAGTAGCAGGAATCTTGGGGATTATAGGTCCTTTTGTGACAACATCCAACATACGGTTGTCAATGGACTTGGGAACATCATGGCTCTGAACTTGCACCTAGGATAGTCGGACCCATCAAATATGGGACAGGCTTTGGCAGACATCTGTGGAAAGTTTGATGAATTGTTGCTTGTAGACATTGTAAACTTTCTCAGAATCTTGAACTTTCAACTAATGAAATCATTCAGCCTACTCTGATACCAGTTATTGGTCCCTTGGTGAGAATAACAACAAGCAACAGTGTGTAGAAGGGGGGGGGGGGTTGAATACACATTCTGCGGAAATTGAACAAATCAAATAAAAGTGTTACACACAGTAAATCAAACCACAACTAGTCGAATGCTTTTATTAATATGAAGATGATTACAATGCTTTGAATAAGAAGATGATCACATTAATTATCAAGTAAGCAACTCTTGATATATAATCACCTAATATAAATCTTTCAATCTCTCAAACTTAGCTATCTATAATCAACTTATGATTATAGATACTGACGACTCTCTAAACAGGATTTTTCACAGATTGAATCAACTAATGATTACTTACCAATATCACAACTGATGTGATAATTCGAACACACGAATGATCTGGCAATCTGTGAGTTTATTGATCACGTTGAACTGACAAACAGTGATTCAAGAATCGTAACACATACGGTGAGGTGAGGTTTTCGGCTCTGTAATTTTTATCAGAATCGTAGTCGTACCTCTAAACTTATCAGGAGATAAGTATTTATAATCCTGTTGCTACGGTTCCTAACAAACTGGACTAATCCTAATTTGCTAACTAACTATCGGATAACTCGGAATCTTGAATCTTGAATCTTCTTATCTTGAGTCTTCAATCTTCAATCTTGATTCTGGAGTCTTCTTATCCGCGTCGTAGATATAGAGAGTTAAAACATAATTTAGAACACATTTAAATTCTCTTGGACTGACTTCTTTAGTCAGGCTGAGTTACTTAGCTTGAAACTCATCAAGCTGAGTTCTTCGGGAACAAACCCGAATTCAAACATGAACTAACACGTATAATTATTAACTCATCCTTAGAAGTCCAAAGAGTTAAATAAAACAAATTTAGTAACTCTGTCGATCTGACTCTGCTTCTAAGCTGAGTCACTCAGCTTGAAACACATCAAGCTGAATACTCGATATATACCTTATGTGACATACACAGATTATCAAACACATTAATAATTTAACTAAGGTATAATATAAACTGATCGAACACATGCTCAGTTTACATTCAGCTTATACTCAGTCTGAAACAATATAAGTTTTCAGTCTGACTAAGCTTTATAATTCTGTTTAAGTTATACGTAGAACTCATCTTACAAACCTAACTTTGTCTCATCAAATCTAAACTGATGAGATCATTTTCCCAACAAACTCCCCCTATTTGATGATGACAAAACCATCAAATAGTTCTTAAGTTTGTTTAATAGAATTATGTTTTAAATATCAAACTTATTAAGATTTTATTATTTGAACTGATCAAATATTTATTGAACATATCAATTTTAATTGAACTTATCAATTTAAACTGGAACACACCAACTTTTAGTTGAACACACCAACTAATTACATAAATGAATAAGAACTTATCTGTTATTCATTTTTGCTGAACTTATCAGACTTATGAATAGGAACACATCACAAGATAGTTGAACATATCAAACTTTATAATTGTATTAATTGAACTAATCATAATACAAAAGTTGTTGATCACTTAGATCATGCACACATAGTGCTTACAAAAATATTAGAACTAATCAATATTTACAAAATTAGAACTAATCTATCTATATGATGAACTCAGGATGTAGAAGCTCCCAGATGATGATCTCTTTATTGATCTCATCTAACAGTCTTTCAGCTTCATCGTTTCCCTGAAGTTCCTTCTGTTGTACTCTAATGAGTTTATTCAGCTTATACTTTATTAATTGATTTGACTCCTCATTACCACAACAGTTTCTTATTCTCAAGGTATCTTCAACTTTTAGATAGCAAATCTCATATAGCTTAATAAAACTGGGATTACCTGCCTGATCCTTAAACATGAAACCTTGAATAGGAGTGTTGATGCTTTGATTTTCTCTGTATTCTACTCCTACAGGCATGTCAAACAAATTCTCCCACTGCAGACCAGGAACTGGGACATACCTCAGTTCTTCAGCTCGAGCAATCAACTTGGAGACTTCAGATAGAATTTCTTGTTTGATCTGACTTCTTTTAAATTTTTTGAGCAGCATCATTATCCTTTGCCATTCAATGTAGCCCATCCTGTGAACGTATCTCAGGTCCATTCCCACTGTTGACTTGTCACTAAGCTCAAAAGTGAGAATGACAGCTCCATTTGCTCTGCTCAAGGTCATTCCTCTGATCTCTTTGTTGTAGCACCTTCTGAAGTAACATTCCTGCAGTTCTGCATCTGAGTATGGAATTAGATCAGGTCTTGGACCAGTGTATGTAGCTTCAGCTTGAACCAAAGCTTTTCTTTCCTTTTCTTTTTCTTGGTCCTCTATCTCTTCCTCCTTTCTCTTTCTTAGCTCAGCTACAGAGATCCCAAGCTCATTTGCTTCTTCTTGCTCAAGCATCTCTATTAACTCTCTTGTAGTTTTTTCTTCTTCTGTCTCTTCCTCAGACTCAGAAACACTGTCAGCTTTAAGTTCAGATTCTTCTACCTTTTGTCTCTTAGCTGTAGGTTCCTCTCTGTTTATTTCTAACTCCCCCTCAGTCTGAGTCTTCCTCTCTGCTCCTTTAGCTAGAACTAGAAGAGCTTCAACTTCAGCTCGAACTAGCTCAGCTTCAGTATCAGCTTGAACATTCTCCCCCTTTTTGTCATCATCAATAGGGTTTGAAGTCCTTTGTTGTTGGAGTGCAGCAATTGCAGAGGCAATCTCTTTAACATCCTCTGTCAGCTTCGCAAGCCTCTGATAGATTTGACGTTTATGCTTCTTCTGCTTTAGGTGGAACAGACCAAATTGAGCAGCAATGTAGTCCTTCAGCTGCTGGATGCCTGAGGAGGCAGTTTCATTTTGAGGAGAGTTTTTGGGTGCATCATCAAAAGTTTGGTATTTACCTTCAAATTCATTTGCACCAGAGTCTTAACCCTGTGAATCACCCTGGTTTGAGGATGAAACATTGGCAGGTCGTGCAAGAGGGTGTGAGAAGTGAAGAGAAGTTATTGGGCTCGAGATGTGAAATGTATGGATTGGTGGTTGGCTAATTGGTTTAGAGAGTGGTGATTGACCCTGGGGATTGGTTAGATTTTCAATGGTACCTGAGTGTGTCTGCTCAGGTACATTAACAGGCTCTCCCATGGCTCAAATAAGTGTGGGCTGAGTAGACACCACACCCGGGTAAGGCTGTTGGGTTGTAATGAGCCTCGAGGTTGATACCTTAAGAGAAGGCATCTCCCCCGCAACTCCTGCCTGTGGAGGGATCAGTGTGATCTCAGCTCCAGTGATGTCTTTAGATGTGGCACCACCAATGGCAGTTTTTTGGTGGTATGTTAGGATATTCTCCCTAGCAGCAGTGGGCATACTAGGGGTGGCTTCAGATTGGGATTTATAATGAAAAGAAGGTGAAGAAGATGGGTTAGACTGAGTTCGGTTTACTGCAGTCTTATCTCCAAATGTAGATGGAGAAAAGTTAGAAGAGAGTGAGAGAGGAGAGGTTTTACCTGAAGCAGCTTCTGAATGAGCTGGTTCAGCTTGAGCAGAGTGCTCAGCTTGAACCTCCGTGTCAGCTTGAGAAGCTCACCCTTGATTCGATCCCTCAGCTTCACTCTCAGAAGACGAAGCCTCAACAATTAACAACATGGGCTCACTCAGTCCCTCTTGCTCTGGGAAGATGTCGTTGTTGAACATCTTGGGGCTGAGTGTTGGCACCAGCGACAGCTCCTGATTGGCTTCATAGAGTGCTGTCCCTAGTTCAACTTCAAATGCTAAGGATAGGTACCTTATGAAAGGTACATGAAGGTCTCTTATGGCCTTCATCACAGGGACCTTGAGCTCATTGAAGATGAGATGTACAAAATCGATATTTCTTCCAAAGAAGATGTTGTACAGCAACTGCATCTCGAACTCATTGATCTGGTCCAGTCCTCCAACCTTGGTACCAAGTGAACGAATCACAGTGGACACCATAAAACCCCATCCGGCTGGGAAAGTGGCCTTCTTGATCACCCCTTCAGTTTGAGGGTGACCCATCTGTGGCAGAACAGACCTCGCCACTTGTCTCGTCACAGCAGGCTCGAATTCGTCATATTGAGGAAGACAAAGAATCTCCCTTAGCCTGTTAGCTGTGAGAGTAATGGTTCTCTCTCCATTCAACACTGTGCCTTTGATCGCGTCATTGATATGATCGTAAGTACACGAATACCAGAATTCCAGCAAGTGCTGAGGAACCATGTGCAGAGGTGCTCCGGTGAAAGCAAAAGCCAATGGGCATTTACGAATGTAATTGACCCATGGTTCATATCCTCTGTTAATCTTGCGTAAAGGGATTGCCAGGAAAGCGCGCTGATTGTTGATTTTTATCAGCGGCAATCCGTTGTTTCGAAACGCAGCTCCTCTGACCATTCGATCACCTAGAACTAGAATGGTTCCTTCTATCGATTAAATTTTGATTACACAGAGTAATTACTTTGGAATGCGCACTGAGCGATTGTCTATAGCGCACTGAGCGACTTAGGGTTTTGAGATCGATGGAACCGAAAATATGCACTTAGCAGAGAGGAGGGAAGGTATTTGAGAGGATGAGAAGTCTGGATCATAAGCGTAAACCCTCTAAACCGAACTTGATCGGTATATATACCTTTCCAAGGAGAGAGAAAAGTTACCGTTAGAAATCCCCCTTTTAATCCGTTACGCCGTAAAATTTTGATGTAACAGTAAGCGGGTAGAACTAATCATCTTCCAACGGATACTAATGTAATATAATAATATTGACTTACAATAAGATTATATACACTGATGTATTATACCTTGTTAGTGCATGAATGTAAATCCCTAGTTCTGGTCAATCAGATATGTAATTATCTACTTGGAATGATAATACAAAGAAGTTTTGACATCTGATTTACATGTTTATTCATTCTAAGTGTTTACTTATGTTTATCTTAAGCTTACAAGTACTTAATCATGTGTTGATATGTGTTTGGAAGGTTAAGTATAAAGTCTGGTACATGCGTACTATATACACTACGTGCGCAGTGAACTACATTACGTGTGTAGTGGAAGTTAATTAAGGAAGAAACGTGTTTAACATAAATACCGCGTTTTCTGTTCATATAAATAGGTTTTAACCGTGTTTAATCACGGGAGAAGCGTGGGGAATCGTCCATAATCAGATATAAGCCTTCATAAGCCTTCGAAATCGGAGATACCTTCGAAAGAACGTAAACTTAGTGTTAATTTCGTATCCAAGGGCAGCCTTAAGCATTCTGTGTGAGTTCTTAGTGTTGTTCTTCGTCTTTCTCTGTGTGTTCTTCGTGATTACTGTGTGCCGGACACCTAAGCAGATCTTTGAATTCTTAGGAGGTTTGGGAAATAGATATTCCGCACTGTTTCTCATCCTAGATCAGTTCTAGCATTAGGGTGTTAGTTTAGAACCCCCCACGGTCCTACAAAGTGGTATCAGAGCCTTGTGCTTTGATTGATCATTTTTTGTTAGGTTTCGTGATCTAGGTGTCATTTTGGTCTTTCAGGATTGTTAGTTTTGTCGTTTTCTCGGTATTTTATCGTACGTTTAGTCGAAATAAGGTTGTTTTTGCGTTAAAAGGTTTGTGTTTTTACGTAAATTAGTTCCTAATCGTTGAAGTTTACACGTGCGTAGTGTCTCGCATTACGTACGTATAGCTCAGCAGTCCATGCGTAGTCTGTCCTTCGTGTTCTAGAATTTTCCATAACCCGTGTTCTGTCCGTGTGTGGTGCGTATTCATCACGTGCGTAGTGACCTACACTCCGCACGTATTGATTCTTAGTGTTAAATCGTTTCTTGAAAAATAAGTTACTCATTACGTACGTACTAAATCAATTTCGTGCGTACTAGGTATCCATTCCGTACGTACCTGAGTTTGTGTGATAGTTTTTCATTCCGTGCATATTACATTCCACTACGTGCGTTGTGTTTTCACTCCATACGTGTTATCCTAACTTCGTGCGTAGTGCGTGAGTTTGTTTTAGGTCTTATTCATAATGTCTGCCATGAGTGGAATGGCTGCCAAACAAACTATAACTGCTCTAAGTAATTTAATTATGGACAATGAACAAGGTGGAATAAACAAAGTACCTCGTCTATTAACCATGGAAGACTACTCTTAGGAATAAACAAGCGGTAGAATGAAGGATTGCTAAGATAACTATGAAGAGATAGAGAGAGAATCTCGTTTCACCTTCAAAACACACATAGTTTATTTCATGTAAGTGTGGCAATCCTTACATTTCCTTGTCTAGTACAAGGCTTATATACCTATAAGGTATATTTACAATAATCACCCTCAACTATTGTTATAACTCCTATTCTATTACAATAATACAGTTCTAACAATCTCCCCATTCTGGAAACCACGTTTTGAAATTTTTATTGATGGGATTGATCCAAGGCTGCAGCGGGCTATATCTGCCTACTACTTTGTTCCTAAGGGCGAAGGGAATATTGAAGTTCCCTATGATATGATGAGTGACGATCAGAGGAAAGCATACGATGCTGAGAAGAAAGATTATTCTTATCTGATCCAAGCCATTCCAAATGAGATCTTCCACCAGTTCCGACGATATAGAACGTCACATTCTTTGTGGAATGCTTTACAGAAACGGAACGAAGGGAATGCATCATTAAAGGAGCTTAAAGCCTCACAGTTACGTAAAGAGTTTGATCACTTCACATCTTACAGAGATGAAAAGATTCCTGATTTGATTAACATCTTCTGAGTGAGTTGGATAGCCTAGGTGTGCAAGTATCTGAGAGACAGCAGGTAGAGACCTTATCTAAGGCATTACCAAAGAGCTGGAGGCCGTTTATAATGATCTTGAAAAATGGTGAAGGTTTCGAGGGTATGGACCTCAATGACTTCATCACCAAATTAAAAGAGCATGAACAGGAGGAACAAAATCTAGATAGATTGAGTAGTTATGTTCAGAATCCTTCCTTGTACTGCTCTGGATCCATTCCTTCTCCTGCAACCTCGTCAAATGCTCCATTGCAGACTGCATTTACTTCAAGTGTCAGTGGGTCAACCAGTTCTGCAACTACAAGTGGACCACCGTATTCTGCTCCTTCAAGCAAAAAGTCGGAATCAATATTACCTGCTTTAAACACTGAACATTTCAAGTATGGTAGTACTGAAGAAGTAAAGGAGCACATGGGGATGCTCAGTGTGTTGGTGTCTTCCTACGATGATCTGCTTAAAGGCAAAATTGGAAATGCCTATTTTGACTCAAGAAGACTATGAGCAGATTGACAATGATGAAATGGAGAGACAGGACATTTTATGGTCCTATGCCAACCTTGTGAGGAGAGCAAAAGCTATGGTTAAACGAACAGGGATGCAGATTACAGCGACTAAGGATACAAAGCTGGGCTTCTACAAATCAGCTGTAACCTGTTACAACTGTGGCGAAAAGGGACATTTTGCAAGGGAGTGTGAAAAATCAAAGAACTCAGGACCCAAGTATCCTTTTAGGACATCTCCTGGGAAATCTTCAACTTCCACTACTCCAAAGAAAGCTGAAACATCTCATGAGGAATCATCTAAGGCAATGGTGGTTGTACAGAAAGATGAGGGGATTGATTGGTTTGTGCATTTTAAAGATGATGATGCTTTTGAGGTTGCAGAGACCAACTTGGCCAGTGTTCAAGATCTGAATGATGATTCACAATCTGAAGCAGATAGTGTGCAGGAAGCTGATGATGAATTTGTTGCCAGTAAGGAAGAATCAGTGATGCCTACTGATGAGTACAATGTCAAACCAGTTTCAGTGCCAGCTGCCGAACCAACGCCAGTGACTGTTCAATCTCAATCTAAAGATCCTAAGGCGTGCATGACTGGACAAGCTGACTCAAAGGTAAGTAACATTTCTGGCCTTCCCTGTGCTTCGTGCAATGATTATGTACAAAACATAGTATCTCTGAAATCTCAAGTTGCTGAGCTTACCTCTAAACTGCATGAGAACACACTTATTAAAGGAAGAGAAAAGACTTTAAAAGACAAAATTGAAAGTCAAAATAGGCAGATTAGAGAACTAGAGGCAGCTTTGTTAAATAAGCAGGATGCTATAGTTTTTTACATCAATCAAATAGACACTCTGAAACGGGATCTTGCTAGCTCTAAGGTAGATTATGAAACTCTAAACCAGAAACTTAAAAGTTATTCAACTTCATCTTACCTATTTGAGCACATAATCGACCGAAGACCTCAAGGTTCCGATTTAGAAAAGGACAAAAAGCAGTATACCAAATGTCCACCACCAGTGTTAAATCAACTGGTGAAAACAGGTGTCTTCTCTGAAGCTGACTCACTTCCTCCTAAGGTTGATGAATCTTCTGCTTCAACCTCAAAACCTGATTTAAAAATGAAGGGGGTAGTTAGTGAGCCTCAGATGAAAGAGGTTAAACAAGAAGAAATGCCTGAACCTGGAATGAGAAAACTTTTAGGCAATTTCACTGGACAAGGCACTCTAATGCAAATTATCCAAGCAGCACTCAGAACAATAGGGAAGGAGGGTGCAAAGTCTCCTGCAACCCGTCCTTATGAGGAAGTTAAAATCCTGCCCAAACAACGTGGTCTAGGAGTTGAGCCAAAATATCCAGTTGATCAGAAAGTGCCACATAATCCTGCATAACACCAGTCAAACAGGATTTGCAATGTTTGTAGGAGACCTGGTCATCTCAGTTATGAGTGTGATCAGCAACAACAGAGCTGTAATGGGAACGTTGATTCTTTTTCTGACAATTTTCAAAGGAACAAAATGTTTAATCAAAATAATCAAAGATCAACTCAACCCATTTAGATCAAGAGGACTGTTGGGGAAACTTTTGTTAAACCCAAAGGTCCCGAGGTCTGTCAAAAAGGGAAGGAACCACTTCATAAGGTGATTAATGCTTCAAGTGTTTATCACAAGGCTTCTCCCCGTCAAGACTTAAAATGGACCAATAAACCCGAATATAAAATGTCAAATAGTTCAGATACCAATGCAGACTTCAAAGCTACTGGTATTTGGATTAACATTCCAATTGTTGGAGAAGATGGGAAACCCATGACCATTCGGGCTTAGGTTCCTAATGCTAACTAATTTTTTTTGTGCAAGCATTTGATAAACCCATGTTTTTGTTCTTAGTGAATGAAAACAGGATGAAAACCAAGTGTGAGGTCGTCTCTGATGATGTAACTTAATGCTTTTCTCGTATTTGTGTCTGTGTGTCTATTTTCTGTGTGTTTATTTTCTGTGTCTGTGTGTCTCTGTTCTTGGTATTTATTTCTTTTAGTATTTTAGGGGGAGATAGGTGCAACATAGAAAATACAAAAAAAAATCAGAAAAACATAGAAAATACAAAAAAATCAGAAAAACATAGAAAATACAAAAAAAAAATCAGAAAAACATAGAAAATACAAAAAAATCAAAAAACATAGAAAATACAAAAAAATCAGAAAAACATAGAAAATACAAAAAAAATCAGAAAAACAATAATGAGAAGTTGATCCAACTCAAATGGAAAATGATGGTACACTGGCTTTCAATACAAAGTATGTCTAGTAAAATTAGGACTGAAGGCATGTACATATTCTTGAGAAAACTGTCTAAAAATTTGAGTCAAATCAGATAAGAAACAGATGGCGTGTAAGGCATATGATGAGAGTCTAGGATGATAAGTGGTTATGCATGTGGAAATCCATCAAAGATTCAAACTATCGAGACATTCCAATACAAGTCAATAACAGTTGAGACTATCTTAGTCTGGTGCACACACCTGTTACCATGCCAAATGTGTTAGATGACAATGAGCAAAATGTAAAAAGAGGGTGAAATTTTGACCCCAATCTGAGATGTCAAAAGAAATAGATACATTGATCTATTAGTGTTGAATTGTCAAAGAGCATAAAATGCAGTGACAAAAGCTCAACAGAAATTATCAAAAGAGGTGAAAAATTGACCTCCATGTCAAAGAGCATAAAATGCAGTGAAAAAAGCTTAACAGAAATTATCAAAAGAGGTGAAAAATTGACCTCCATGTCAAAGAGCATAAAATGCAGTGACAAAAGCTTAACAGAAATTATCAAAAGAGGTGAAAAATTGACCTCCATGTCAAAGAGCATAAAATGCGTTGACAAAATCACAAAGCACATAAGCATGGTGGTTGGGTACTCAAGTTGTGCAACCGACTGAGTGAATCAAAACACTGTGAGATTTTGAAAGAGATAGTCTTAACCATGTACCCAGTCTAGATAATCAGAAAATGTTGAAATCAAATCTGTCATTATCTGAGGAAAGTTAGATTGACAGACAGAAATTGAGAGAGTATGTTTGTGCCTAAGGTTCTGAAATGAATGATAACTAAGTAAAGATATGCTGGTACTGACTCCATCTTGGAACCTTCTCACAAAAAGATTTAATTTCAGTAATTTAATTTTTGCAAATCTCTTTAGTGTTTAGGGTTTAATTTGTTAACAGTCTGCATTTTCATTTTCTTTATAATTAGGAAAATACAAAAAGAGTGTTGGTGGTTCTAAGTTCTTTTAAATGTACTCTTTTGCTATTCTTTAGGTTTTCTCGTTTCGCTTTGATGTGTTTAGATGCTTATTAGTGGTCTTGAAGTTACTGATCGTTTATTGCTGAGTGCAGTACTAATAGTATCAAGATTCACATGTGAGGATTTCAGATCATGCGAAATGGAGTCACTACGCACGATTTACAGCTCACCACGTGCGTAGTGCAGGTAAGGTCATACAAAATGGTATCTGATTTGACAGAACTAGGTCTTAGGGGGAGTTTGTTAGTGCATGAATGTAAATCCCTAGTTCTGGTCAATCAGATATGTAATTATCTACATGGAATGATAATACAAAGAAGTTTTGACATCTGATTTACATGTTTATTCATTCTAAGTGTTTACTTATGTTTATCTTAAGCTTACAAGTACTTAATCATGTGTTAATGTGTGTTTGGAAGGTTAAGTATAAAGTCTGGTACATGCGTACTATATACACTACGTGCGCAGTGAACTACATTACGTGCGTAGTGGAAGTTAATTAAGGCAGAAACGTGTTTAACATAAATACCGCGTTTTCTGTTCATATAAATAGGTTTTAACCGTGTTTTATCACGGGAGAAGCGCGGGGAATCGTCCATAATCAGATATAAGCCTTCATAAGCCTTCGAAATCGGAGATACCTTCGAAAGAACGTAAACTTAGTGTTAATTTCGTATCCAAGGGCAGCCTTAAGCATTCTGTGTGAGTTCTTAGTGTTGTTATTCGTCTTTCTCTGTGTGTTCTTCGTGATTACTGTGTGCCGGACACCTAAGCAGATCTTTGAATCCTTAGGAGGTTTGGGAAATAGATATTCCGCACTATTTCTCATCCTAGATCAGTCCTAGCATTAGGGTGTTAGTTTAGAACCCCCCACGGTCCTACATACCTATACACAATTTAGTATAATACGCGATTTGAGACTGACCCAAATACGCGGTGGTCATGAATTAATCACACTTAGTAAATAACACATGAGTTTGGACACACCAAGCTGAGTAAACATATTACTCAGTTTAACTCAAGCACTCAGCTCGATTCAAGCACTCAGCTTGAAATGTGCACTCAGCTTGAGAATGAAACTCAGCTTGAGTAGAGCACACAGCGCATGGGTAATGACACTAGGTCATTTTCGTCCGAGACTGACTCATACGAACCTTTTAACCACACTGAGTAGTTAAAGAATGTTTGGAACCAACCAAACATGTGAACCAATCACACAGTCTGAGTTAAGCACATAGCTCAGATTCAGTGACACTTAGTCATATATGTTTGAGACTGACTCAAACTGTATCATAACTACACTAAGTAGTTGAAGTGTGTTTGGAACTCACCAAACAAAAGAACTCATTGTTCAGCTTGATAAGATTCAGTTTATGAAAACTTATTCATAAACTGTGCACTCAGCTTAAGACACTTAGTCTTTGTCAAACTGAAAACTCGGATTCTAGACACTTAGCTAGGGTTGAGCATACCCAAGTTACTTAGCAGATACATAAACCTCTTCTCATCAAGTGGTTTAGTAAAGATATCTGCTAGTTGGTCATCAGTGGAAATAAATTTAATGTCAACTTTACCTTTTTCCACGATGTCCCTGATGAAGTGATGTCTAATTTCAATGTGCTTGGTTCTTGAGTGGAAGAATGGATTGTAAGTGATGGCTATAGCGCTTTGGTTATCACAGAAGATAGGAGTTTTCTTGAAACTCATGCCAAAGTCCCAAAGCTGATGCTGCATCCATAGGATTTGAGCACAACAGCTACCTGCTGCAACATATTCATCTTCAGCAGTTGAAGTAGCCACTGAGTTCTGTTTCTTACTAGTCCAGCTGACGAACTTCCCTCCAAGCATTTGACATCCTCTAGTAGTTGATTTTCTGTCTAACTTGCACCCAGCATAGTCAGCATCTGAAAAACCAACTAACTCAAATCTAGAGTCCTTTGGATACCAAAGACCTAGATTTGGTGTACCTTTAAGGTACCTAAAGATCCTTTTCACAGCTTGAAGAGGTGATTCTTTAGGATCTGTCTGATATCTTGCACAAACACATGTAGCAAACATAATATCAGGTCTACTAGCTGTCAAATAGAGCAATAAACCTATCATTCCTCTATAGGTAGACTGACACATAGACTTTCCATCTGAGTCTTTACTCAGCTTGACAGCTGGTGACATGGGTGTTTTCATGGTTGAACTTGAATCAAAACCATATTTCTTTATCAAATCAAGAACATACTTGCTTTGATTGATGAATATTCCATCAGGCTTTTGTTGAATTTGCAGGCCTAGGAAATATGTCATCTCACCCATCATACTCATCTTGTACTTTTGTGACAATATTTTGGAGAACCACTCACACAGAGATTCATTGGTAGAACCAAAAATGATGTCATCCACATAGATTTGTACAAGAATCACCTGTCCTTTACTTCTTTTAATAAAGAGTGTTTTATCTATACTACCTCTGGTGAAATCCATGGATAGTAGATAAGTGGACAGTGTATCATACCAAGCTCTTGGAGCTTGTTTAAGACCATACAAAGCCTTGTCTAACTTATAGACATGATGTGGAAACTTTGAACTTCCAAAGCCAGGAGGTTGTTTCACATAGACTTCCTCCTGAAGTTTTCCATTTAGGAAAGCACTCTTCACATCCATTTGATAGACTTTGAAGTCTTTATATGCTGCATAAGCCAGGAACAGCCTTATGGCTTCAATTCTAGCAACAGGGGTGTTGTTCCCAAATAGTGAATATTACTAACTTAAATAACAATTAAGTGCGGAAATAGTAATTATAAGAACAGAAAGAGATGTCAAAGATTGTTAATATTGATATAACAAACTTTACAGACGAGAATTTAAGAAGAACAAACTTCTTAAATTCAATGAAAAACAAGTACAGACTTGAGAGAAAGTAGACAGACTTTAGCTATTTGATATAACAAACTTTACAGACGAGAATTTAAGAAGAACAAACTTCTTAAATTCAATGAAAAACAAGTACAGACTTGAGAGAAAGTAGACAGACTTTAGCTATTGCTTACTGAACATACAGTAATCGTTAGCACACTCTTCTCGACTAAGAGAAGAGTATATATACATTTCCCTATTAAATCATAGCCGTTGAATAGGTGACAAACGTCACAATCTAGTGAATTGATTAGCAACAGATTTCCTCATGCAAAACTGTCTTGAAAGTGACAGTTGATGACGTCACTGAGGGGACCATTTGCTGAAGACTAACTTCAGTAAACTGAAAGTTTCAGAGATGAAACTTTCAGCCCTTCAGATGATCGTTATTTAAGACGAGACAAATCTTCAGTTAAAGTCTTCTGCTGAAATCTTCTTCGAATACTTCAGCGCTGATGGAATGTAAACAAATCAAGACTAACAATCTCCCCCTATTTGTTTATAGACCATCATTATTTACTTAGAATAAACAAATAGAGCTATATACATAAAAGAACTCATATGTACATGATCCAGACTGAATATTTTTGGATTCTTTTCATTTTCCAATGTTTTTGAATTTTTTAGTTTTACAAGAGAAAAGAAATACAAGAAAATAAAGTTCATAGAGAAATCAAGAGCTTCTTGATGGCTTGTGTGCTTGAGTGCCTTCCATGACTTTGGCTTTTTCTTCCCATATTTCAGTTTCAGGATCTCTAGGCTTTTTGGCTTCAAATAGTTGTACAATCTTCAGGCGAATATCAGCAGTTTCAGGATCCCTTGAATTAAAGTAGGATGATATTGCCTTCAGATGCATCCAATCAGCATTTTCAAGTTCAGACACCCTCTGAAAACTTGGTCTGTCATAAGCATCCTTGAAGAAAAATCCTCTAGGATTGTCAAGAACTTGTTTGTCATTGAATACGAAACCTGAAGGGAGAGAACAATCCATATTTCTGCAATTTGGAAGAACACCTGCGGCCATAAGCTTAACAATCTCTTCTTCAGATCTCTTAGAATACCTTCTTCCTCTCTTCTTTAAAGGTTGAACCTTATCTTGATTTTCAATGATATCTTCAGAAGGTTGATAACGTTTCTTCAGAAGATCATACGATTCTTGTAGATAAGAAAGCCTCTTCTTAACTGACCTAACCAGTTCCGTTAGTTTCAGTCGGTTCAGACACTTCCCAATTTCAACCCATTCAGACAGACTGAATTTTGTAAGGTTGACCTCGGAGACATACTGAACCTTGAGGAAATTTTTATTTCTCGAGATCTCAACTATATTTTCACCTTTTTCTTTGGTAACCCTAACTTTTGTGATTGGATCAGGGTCAGCTCTGTTCATTCTGGTTTCAAACCATTCCTTTTCTTTTCGTTCTCTCATTAGCTTGGCTTTCTCTTTTTTTATTCTTTCCTCTTCAATTTCTTTTTCAACAGCAAGCTGAAGAGATTGAGGAGACATTTTCTTCTTAGTCTTTTGTTGACCAGCTTCAAGTTCAGCTGTCTTCTTTGCTTCAGCTTCAGAAAGACGTTGTAATTTGTCAGTCTCTTTAGCTATCTCCTTTGACATTCTGTAATCTTCCAAGGTCAACCCAAGTGCAGCAGCTTCATCTTCTTCAGTGACCTTATCTCCCCCTATGTTGGACACCTGATTTTTAATTGCCTTCATGCTATCAAACAACAGTTTTTCAGTGTTGATTACTTTAGGCTTTACTACTTCAGTTTCATCTGCAATACCTTTACCTTTATCAGGATTCCTGATAGGTGAACTAGCTTTCTCACTGATAACTGAAGGAAAATCAGTTTTGGAGATTATCAGCGGAATCTGATCTAGGATTGTTGGATTCAGAGTGTTTGATGTTAGATCCCTAGGACTAGGAATATCAACATTTATCATTGTTTCAGATGCAGACACTGAACTTTCAGTAGTATGAGGAGCATTAGGATGTATAATCAAGGCTGTCTCAGGTTGAGTGACTTTTTGAGGATGAGATTGAATTAACATATTAAAGTCACGTTCAGGAGAAGATCTTTCAGAGATTTTAGCATTACCTTCATCCCCAGGTTCACTAAGAGATTCTTCAAACCATCTGTTCAATTCTCTCTGTTCTTTTTCAGTTTCATCTCTAAACACAGAATACTCTTTAATTGTTTGTTTCAGCTGACGAATTTCTTCTTTATCTCGTAGTGACTCTGCTTTCCTTTTCTTGATCTGAGCTTTTATGGTTCTAGCCACAACTGAAGATTTCAAAATTTTCTCCCCCTTAGAAGCTGAGGAAGAGACTGTAGCAGCTTCTATTCTTTCCAATCGTGGAACAATGTGTTTGTTTAGTGTGGCGACCATCATACGCCGCATATCTTTCAGAACTACCTTTTTGTGATAGGACTGAAGATAGCGTTTAGAAGGATAAGTGTTTAGAGAATCGCGGAGTTGCGAGATATTGTCAGTGAATGTTTTGAGAAAAGTGAGTTGAAACTTTGAAAGAGACTCAGATAAAGATGACTGAGAGGCTGAAAGCTTAGATAACACTTCCTCGTAACGTTTATTGCCATTAGCAATATAATCACGGAGTTGTTTAAAGAGAGTGACCCGGAGTTGATTGTGAAACTGAAATTCTTTGTTTAATGTACAGATGTAATCGATTAAAAGTGCAGTAAGAATTTTAATTTCGTCAGCAAAGTTGACATTTGACATGTGCTGAATGTGAAACCGATGAAACTCTTTTGTAACTTGACTGTGAAGAAGACGAATGGAATCATCAAGTTTTGAGTAGGCATCAAGAACAGACATTGAGTCATCATCAATCTCAGTGGGTGAACGAATGATGGGAGGAGACAACGGAGTGGTTGAATCAGCTAGAAAGTCTTGTTCAGTGGAGGAATAAGAGGTTTCAGAGTTTTCTGAACTGTCGAGAGGATCAGTTACTGATTTGGCAAAAAGTGTTTGTTGAAGAGAAGGAAACTGAGTATTAAGGTCAGTGGAAATATCCTGCCCATAAGCCATCAGTTTATCTAGATGAGATTGATTGGAAGTGGGAGGAAGAAGATTGACAGAATACTCAAAACCAGAAGCAGGATCACAAATGAAACCATGTTCGTTGTTTAACTTTTTAAAAGAAATTTGTGGAGGTGGGGTAGGTATAGCCATAGAAACATTCGGGTTTAATGAATCATCAGGGGCTACATTGGGCTTTGCTTCAGTAGTAGCTTTGTGTGTAACTACATCTTCATGAGCAATAGAAATAGCCATAGGTTCAGGTGGATTAGCGGAACCATCAGAGGCCAAGATGGTAGAGGAAGGAATAACTTCAATTTCAGGGTTATCTGAAACATCATGAGTCAAAGGTCTCTCAGAGTCAGATGGTTTAGCTGAATCATCATGGAGAGTGAATACATCAGACTCAGATGGTTTAAGTGCTGAGAGATCATCTGTATGGGTTAAATCCATAGGATCAGTTCGGACTACTGAACCATCAAGGGATTTTGGCTGAACTGTAGTTTCAGTTGGTAATACTGAAACTGTGACAGTAGTGGTCTTAACATCACTGGTTTTGAGAACCTTGGAGTGTGAGGGTGATTTACACTCGTCATTGGTAGTAAGAGAGTTAGTAGAGGGGAGAAGACTTACAGTGGGTAGTGGATCAGGAAGGACAGTCTTAGCTTTTGTTGTTTGTTGTTGCTTAGTGGTTGAGTCAGGAGAAGGAGGAGTTTTACGCTTCAGTTTCTTGGAAGCAGCAGCAGGATTGTCATCAGAATGTCTTTTTGTTAAAGAAGACAGTTTGATTAGATGCCTCTTTTTCTTAGGAGCGGGCTGTGCAGTGGCCTCTGAATCTGAAGGTTGGTCAGGTTGTTCAGGTTGTTCAGCAGAAGGAGACCGACGAACTGAATCAGCAGGAGTGTCTGTCATCCTTGCATAGTCCATCATGATGGCAGTAAGTGGTATGGGATCAGTCAAGTCAGTGCTGGACCATACAGAGTGAGGAAGAGAAGACAACTCAACTGAATGCTTAGCTGAATAATAATGAGATCGTCGGATCAGTTGTCGAAATATCAGCGAAAGAAATCGAGGAAAAGGAATATGAGAATGTCTCTTCTTCATTCTGACTTGAGTAAGAAGAAGGTTGAAGACAAAAGCAGCATAATCAACTTTTGTGTCATACATCAGAGCATGACCTAAACTCAGCACGTTGTCAGCCACTTGATCCATTCCTCCTGTTTTTGCAGTCATACAAAAGGAAAGAATACTGAAGAAACTACACCACACGGATGGGAGTTTATTTCGAACTAGGGTTTTGCCTTTTATATATGAAGTAGCAGGAATCTTCAGATATTCATTGATAATTTCCTTTGCTGATTTGGAGAAAGGTTCACAGGGAGACTTATCATCAGTTGGAAGATGAAGAGCTTCAGCAAGAAAATACTTGTCAACACGACATTTTTGCTTGCCGTTCAGGAGGGTGAAAGATATTTTTGGGTTTGTAGCGGTCTCATCGAGAACAGTAGCGGTCATCCAAAATTCACACAGATGTTCCTCAAACATGTCGAGTTGGGTGGTTAACGCATAGTTGATGGGGCAATGACGAAGAAAGTTGAGAAGATGGAAGAATTTTGATTTGGAAGTAACAGGAGTGAGCGATACAGAAATATTGTTCGATTTGAAAACAATATCAGCATTTGAGATGATTGGTACAACTGATTCTGGAAGATGAACACACATGGTTGCTGGGCGAGACATGATTAGAGAAAGGAAAAGCGTGTCGAAGGAGAAGGAAAACAGTAAAGAAAAGATTGAAGAAGATGATGTAGCGTTATATAGGTTTTTAGAGAAAGAAGTGATGAGCGGAGAATAGAGAATGAGACGGTGATTTCAAAAAAAATAAAAAAATAAAAAAAAACCTTATGTGATTGATATCCAACCGTTAGATGAAACCGTAAACTAACCATAGTTAAAAAAAAATAACCGAAGGAAATTGCAGATGTTTATAATTTTTATTTATTATCATTTAATATATGCAAACTGAAAGGCTGTTAATCAGGGTATTTCAGAGAACAATATTAAGTGAAAATAACTAAGAATTACATTGACTTAGTAAAGTAAAAATTATGAACTAGGCATAATGATAAGATAGTAAAGAAAAGCACAGAACATATCATAAGACTATTTTCCATTAATGAGAAATGCAGACAACATAGTTACAATGGAGCATATTAAAAATGATCAAAAGCAAATAGCCAAAAGAATCTTGTGTCCATGCCAAAAGATGATCGCCCCAGTTGATTAATCAAGAAGATTTACGGCGATTTGGACTGATGCTCCAAGCCCTATATTATTAATCCTGATGGTGATGGTGTACATGAATGGATGGTTGATGATTACAAAGGTGAGATCCATGAAGAAAGTAGCAACAGTAATGAGAGGAAAAAATGGAGGGAAGAGGATGAAAGATGGTAAGAATGAGAAGAATGAGATTATCTAGGTGATAAGTAAAGGTAAATAAAGAGAAGAAGTAATCATTATTTGAGATAAAAACTGAACATGAAATGACGGCTGTAATAAATGCTACCCCAAATAAAGATAAATTGAGTTAACAAAAAGTCATAAATCCAAGCAATATATTATTAACATAAAGTAAAAGAAAACTTACCTGTCAGCCAAAGAGTTTTAGTGGAGATGTCAGTAGAACAGGTTTCAGTTTACACAGTTCAGTCAAGCAGGTTTTAGTGGACCACGTTTCAGTTGAAAATTTCAGTTGCTCAAAGATTCAGCATGCCAAGTTCAGAAACAAGATAATTGAAGCGTGATTCATCCAGAGCCTTGGTGAATATATCAGCTAACTGATGTTCAGTTGGAACAAAATATAGTTCAATATCATTGTTAGCAATGTGATCTCTGATGAAGTGATGACGAACATCGATGTGTTTTGTTCGCATATGAAGCACAGGATTGTTTGAAATGGCTATGGCACCGGTGTTGTCACAGTAGATGGGAGTTTTTGCAAGTAAAACACCATAATCAGCAAGCTGATGCTGAATCCACAGAATTTGTGCACAGCAACTTCCTGCTGAAATATATTCAGCTTCAGCAGTAGATAGAGAAATTGAGTTCTGTTTCTTGCTTTGCCAACTGACGAGTTTGTGTCCAAGCAACTGACATCCACCAGTGGTACTTTTTCGGTCCAAATGACAACCTGCATAGTCTGAATCTGAAAATCCCATTAGATCAAAACCTGAGTATCTGGGATACCAAAGACCCAGATGAGGAGTACCTTTCAGATACCTGAATATCCTGGATACAGCAGACATATGGGACTCTTTTGGATTTGCTTGAAATCGTGCACATAAACATGTAGAAAACATAATGTCAGGTCTACTAGCAGTTAAATAAAGCAAAGAACCAATCATCCCACGAAAAGTAGGCAAGTCAACTGCTTTTCCATCAAGATCAGCAGTTAACTTGGTTTTGGGAGCTATGGGAGTTTTCATAACTGAACATTCAGTGAAGTTGTACTTCTTCAGTAAGTCAGAAATATACTTTCCTTGATTAATAAAAATACCGGTTTCAGTTTGCTTAATCTGAAGTCCCAAAAAGTAAGTTAGCTCTCCCATCATACTCATTTGAAACTTTTTGGTCATGATTCTTTCAAATGCTTTACACAAATTTTCATTAGTAGACCCAAAAATTATGTCATCAACATATATTTGAACAAGAAGCAAATCACCTTTTTCTCGACCAAGAAAGAGAGTTTTATCGATTGTACCTCGTTTGAATCCCTTTTTAAGAATATATGCTGAAAGAGTATCATACCAGGCTCGAGGTGCTTGTTTCAATCCATACAATGCTTTGTCTAGCTTGTAGACATGATTTGGATATTTTGGATTCTCGAAACCAGGTGGTTGCTGAACGTATACCTCTTCTTTCAGTTCTCCATTGAGAAAAGCACATTTGACATCCATTTGAAAAACTTTGAAACCTTTATGAGCAGCAAAAGCAAGAAATATGCGAATTGCTTCCATTCGTGCAACGGGAGCAAATGTCTCATCATAATCAATTCCTTCTTCTTGACAATATCCCTTGGCAACTAATCTTGCTTTGTTCCGAATGACAACTCCTGATTCATCTTTCTTGTTTCTGAAGACCCATTTGGTTCCTATCACTGACTGATTCGATGGGGGTGGTACGAGATTCCATACTTTATTCCTTTTAAACTCATTCAGTTCCTCTTGCATTGCTGATACCCAATGTGAATCTTTTAAAGCATCATTCACTTTCTTTGGTTCAATTTGAGAAATGAAGTCAGCAAACATACAAAACCCGGGTGTTGCTGAACCTCTAGTGCGAACCCCATCATTTAGATCTCCAATCACTTGATCAATAGGATGAGCGTTAGTCCATTTGGTGTTAGGAGGTATGGGTTTTGCAACTTGAAATGGTTCAGTTGGAGAGTCAGCAAAGGAGGAATTTATTTCGATAAAGGGATCAGAGAGAACTTCAGTTGAGGATGGAGACTGGGAGTCAAAATCAATCAGTGGTATGTCAGGATTAAAGGGTGCAGGAATTGGTGTTTTACAGGATGTATCAACTGAAATGGGAATGGGAGTAGTAGGAGGTATGCCATTTTCATCACAATCATCGCAAGCTGTTTCTGGTGGCAGATCAGCTGAAGTGTCTTCAAAGGGAGAGGAAAGCAACTCATCCCAGTTATCTGAAATTTCAGTGTTTTGATCTTAGTGTCTTGACTGAAGATCTAATTCATCAAATGTGACATCCATTGTTTCAAAGATAGTATTACTTTTGAAATTAAACACTCTGTATGCCTTGGAAATGTTGGAATACCCAAGAAATATTCCTTCATCAGCCTTGGGAGCAAACTTACTTGGGCGATCCTTACTGTTCAGAATAAAGCATGTACAACCAAAGATTCTCAAATGACCAATATTTGGAATCTTGTTGTGCAGTAGTTCATAAGGTGTTTTCAAGTGCCTTTTAACTACCAATGATCTGTTCTGTGTGTAACATGCTGTATTGATAGCTTCAGCCCAGAAACGTAATGAAATCTTTGCTTCAGCAAGCATGGTTCGTGCAGCTTCGATTAGAGTGCGATTCTTCCTTTCAGCAACTCCATTTTGTTGAGGGGTGTAGGCGGCTGAGAAATTCTGAACGATCCCATTTTCTTTGCAGAAATCCTCAAGGGTTCTATTTCGAAATTCAGTACCATGATCACTTCTCAGCTGTTTGATATGAACATCGTACTGACGATTAATTCTTGTGATGAAGCTAATAATGATCTCAGCTGTTTCACTTTTTTTAGATAGGAAAAATACCCAAGTGAAACGTGTATATTCATCCACAATTACTAGAGTATATTTCTTTCCACTGAGGCTTGGAGTGCTGACGGGTCCAAAGAGATCCATGTGAAGCAACTGAAATGCTTGATTGATCTGATCACAGTGCTTTGATTTGTAAACTGACTTCTTTTGTTTCCCCTTTTCGCAAGCATGACACACCTTGTCTTTCACATAGCTAATCTTAGGCAATCCTTTGGCAAGTTGATCTTGTGCCAATCTACTCAGGTTTTTGAAATTTAGATGTGACAACCTTTTGTGCCACAACCAATGTAGTTCTTTGACTGACTGTGATAAAAAGCATACATCTGAAGGAGACGAGACTGAATTGAAATCGAGAACATACATGTTATCTATTCTTTTGGCTTGAAGGACTTCAGTGCCTTCTTTATTTCTGATAGAACACTTGTATTTCTTGAAAAGAACAGAATAGTCAGCATCACACATCTGACTTATACTAATCAGATTGTGCTCAAGTCCGGTAACATGAGCAATATTCTTAATGTGAATAACACCTTTCTTCAATTGACCATAGGCATCTGTTTTTCCACATTTACCTCCACCAAATAAAACTTGTGGACCATCAGCTGGCGTAACTTTTGTCAGTAACGATTTACATCCAGTCATATGTCGAGAACATCCACTGTCAAGGTACCAGGTATTGTTTCCTTGACCTCCCTGTATAATTTAACAAAAGGTTAAACCAATTTGTGAACCCACCTACTGATGGGCTCAGAAGAAATGCTACAGGTAGCGACAGGAGAATCACATGTTTTAGCTTCATGACCTCTAATACCACATTTATAGCATTTACGTGTGGATTTGGAATCCTTTTGCTGTTTGGTATTATCCTTTTGAGAATTAGATCTAGTTAATTCTTTTAACTGATTCATCATAATCTTCAGAGTTGATTCAAATTTTCGAAATTTGCTCAACCCTTTTGATTTTGGCTTTTCATACTGAACACTTTGTGTTTTTGATATTTTGAGCTTCTGACTATGTTTTGAATGATTAGATCCAGATGAAGCTTCAGCTGTCAGAGGTTCAGTGATGTTGTGAACTGAAGTGGATTCAGTTTTGATGGAAGTTATGGGTTCAGATTCAGCTGAAGTAATCAATTCAGATTCAGTGATCATGTTGAGTAAGGATTCAGTGGGATGAGAATAATTCTGATTTTCAACCAAGCTATCGGAAGGCAACTATATGTTTCTGATTTCAGAATTAGTTTCCTCATTGAACTCAGGGACATCACTGGCTGCCTTAGTAAATCTTTTATATAGCATATTTGAGTTTCCTATGTTTTCACGAGTGAACTCACTGAAAAACATTTCATCAACATTTTTACATTTTTTGCTAAATGAGGCAGCTTCTTTGATTTTTCCTAACCCAACTCTTTCTCTCTGAATGATCATTTGATGATTGATACTCTCAAAAGCAAGTTTATTGGGACTGAGCCAGAGATCAATTATGGACTGACAATCTTTGAGTTTATCGTTTGTTAAAGATAGCTCTGCTTTAGCCATTTTTATTTCATTTGTTAACAACTTTAGATGGCATTTCAATGCAAGGGACTCTTGAACAAGAGAGTCATTTTCAGTTTCAGTTTTCTGAATCAGATTTTGTTGATCTGAAAGGATTTTCTTGACTATGATTTGTTCATTATGCGCAGAAATTAAATCGGATACTAAATAAGCAAACATATCATTTTTCTCATTAGACTCATAATTCTGAAAGTTTGATACCTTGTACATCATAGAGGAATTCCAACCCTCAGCTGAACTCAACCTTTCAGCAGTAGCTAGATCTTTCTTGAACTGGCTTTCAGCTGCCATCAAACACATGTAGGGCTGAGCACACCCTGAGAATTCTTCAGCAAACAGAGCTTGTTCAGACTCTTGATCATCATCGGATGTTTCCGAGTCAGTCCAATTCAGTTCTCCAGCGATCATTGCCTTCTCTTTCTTCTTTTCAGATGATTCTTGACTTTTCAGCTTCAGTGCCTTGTATTTTGATTTGTACTTGTCAGCCTTTGAAGGATAACTCTTGGAGGAAGATTTGACAAAGCAGTTTGCAGCGAAGTGACCAAGCTTGCCACATTTGTAGCATTCCTGCTTAGATTTATCAGTGGTGGATTTGAAGCTACCTGAACCTTGAGCATTGGTTTTAGCCTTGAACTTTAGGAACTTGTTGAAGTTCTTCATTATAAAAGCGCGTTCAACCTTGAACTCTGGATGACCTTCTTCATCTCCAGCTACCCAGTCAGTTTCAGTTTCAGTGTCAGAATCATCAGAGAATTGATGAGCTGGTACCTCAGTTTCAGCTACAAGAGCTAAGCTCTTCTTAGCTGATCTCTTCAGCTCCAGTTTCTGAGCTCTAGTTTGCTCATCATTCAGAAGAATACCATACAGCTTTCTCATATCCAACTTCTTCAGCTTGTTGTTGGTCCTGAGAACAAGACACATAGTGTCCCATTCACTGGGAAGAGCATCTAGGAACCTGTTGAGAATCTGAATCTTCTCTCGCTGAACACCAGCTTCCAGCATATCATTCAGCAAACAAGTAAACCTAGTATAAACTTCAGTAAGAGTTTCAGATTCTTTAGCACAAAAACTTTCATACTTCCTGATGACATTCGTTCTCTTGTTCTCCTTCACCTCTTCAGTTCCTTCGTAAGCTATACACAAGGCTTCCCACATATCTTTTGCAGTTTTCAGATTAGAAATAGTATGATAGATATCATTTGGAAGTGAGATAGCAATATTATTTCGAATCTTAGCATCCAAGTTTACCTGTCTCCTATCTTCTTCAGTCCATTGGTTCCTTGGTTTAGGAAGAGATTCCAGTGGATCACCTTCTTCACTAATAAGCGAAATGGTCTTTGGAATGATAGGACCATTTTCTAGGACTGACAGAGACATAGTATCCAAGTTTTCAACATAGAGAAGCATTCTTCCCTTCCAGCTAGAGAAATTTTCAGAGGAAAACTTTGGTGGTTTACCAGAAGACCCATTATCATTATAATCAACTTTAGACATCTCGGCAGATCACAAATTATAGAAGAATTTGAACCTGCTCTGATACCAATTGTTGTTCCCAAATAGTGAATATTACTAACTTAAATAACAATTAAGTGCGGAAATAGTAATTATAAGAACAGAAAGAGATGTCAAAGATTGTTAATATTGATATAACAAACTTTACAGACGAGAATTTAAGAAGAACAAACTTCTTAAATTCAATGAAAAACAAGTACAGACTTGAGAGAAAGTAGACAGACTTTAGCTATTTGATATAACAAACTTTACAGACGAGAATTTAAGAAGAACAAACTTCTTAAATTCAATGAAAAACAAGTACAGACTTGAGAGAAAGTAGACAGACTTTAGCTATTGCTTACTGAACATACAGTAATCGTTAGCACACTCTTCTCGACTAAGAGAAGAGTATATATACATTTCCCTATTAAATCATAGCCGTTGAATAGGTGACAAACGTCACAATCTAGTGAATTGATTAGCAACAGATTTCCTCATGCAAAACTGTCTTGAAAGTGACAGTTGATGACGTCACTGAGGGGACCATTTGCTGAAGACTAACTTCAGTAAACTGAAAGTTTCAGAGATGAAACTTTCAGCCCTTCAGATGATCGTTATTTAAGACGAGACAAATCTTCAGTTAAAGTCTTCTGCTGAAATCTTCTTCGAATACTTCAGCGCTGATGGAATGTAAACAAATCAAGACTAACAAGGGGCAAAGGTTTCATCATAATCGATTCATTCCTCTTGCTTATACCCTTGTGCTACCATCCTGGCTTTGTTTCTCACTATCACTCCATCCTTGTCCATTTTATTTCTATAGACCCACTTAGTACCTATAATTGAATGATTTTTGGGGGCAGGGACAAGGTTCCAGACCTTATTTCTCTCAAACTCATTTAATTCCTCTTGCATAGCTTCAATCCAATCCTCATCCTCTAAGGCTTCCTCAGTCTTCTTTGGTTCCATTTGAGATAGAAAACCAAAGTGTGCAGCGTAATTAGTTGTAGCCTTGGATCTGGTCATGACCTTTTCTTGGACATTTCCAATAATTTGATCTTGAGGATGATCTTTGAGGAATTTAAATGTTGTAGTTGGAGAGTCTGGTTCTGAATCTGAGTGATGTGGAGAACGCTGAGGTGAACACACATCCTCAGTCTCAACAGCAGCATTGTCAACAAACTGATGATCACTGAGATTCTCAGCTTGACTGACTTCAGCTCCAAAGGGGTTGACAAACTCATCATCCTTCTCAGCTTGAGAATCCCTTGGAGTTTGTGATAATTTCTTTGATGAACACACATCATCATCACTATCATCTCCTATGACATACATAGGATTTGATAAGTTGGTTTCCTTAGGCCTTTCAAGCTCACTCAGACTGACCAAGTCAGCTTGACTCTTATCAGCTTGATCAAAACAATCTTCATCAAAAGAGACATGAATTGATTCTTCTATTGCCTTTCTCCTTGTATTATATATTCTATAAGACTTGGAGATTGAGGAATAACCAACGAATATTCCAAGATCAGCTTTAGGTTCCAACTTATGTAACTGATCTCTTTGATTCAGCACATAGCATTTTGAACCAAAGATATGGAAATAACCTATATTGGGCTTTCTAGACTTATACATCTCATAAGATGTCTTTCCATGTCTTTTGACAATGATTGATCTATTCTGGGTATAACAGGCTGTACTAACAGCTTCATCCCAGAAATAGAGTTTCAATCCTGCCTAACATAGCATTGTTCTAGCAGCCTCAATTAGGGTTCTATTTCTCCTTTCAGCAATTCCATTCTGTTGTGGGGTTCTAACAGATGAGAAATTTTGTAATATTCCCTTTTGTTCACAGAAGCATTCAAGGGTAGAGTTCCTGAACTCAATCCCATGATCACTTCTTAATTGCTTTACAGACAAACCTTTTTGCAACTCTTCCTGTTTGATAAAACTGATTATCTCCAGGGCAGCCTCACTTTTGGCTTTAAGGAATATTAACCAGGTGAATTGTGAGAACTCATCTACTATCACCAGTGTGTACTTCTTGCCACTTAGGCTTGGAGTACTTATGGGTCCAAACAGATTCATATGCAACATATGCAGTGGGTCTGTTATTGAATAATTTTGCTTTGACTTAAAAGACCCTTTGCACAATTTGTCTTTGACAAATGTGATCTTTGGTAATCCAGAGACTAACTCTTTATTGGACAGCATATTTATATTTTTAAAGTTTAGATGAGATAAACGTTTATGCCATAACCAACTCAGCTTAGGAAAAATATGGGAATAAAAGCAGGTTTCTATATAGGGATCAGCTGAATTTAGATCAAGTAGATACACATCTCTTTCTCTTTTAGCTATTAATACAGGCTTTCCCCTAGCATTATAGATTGTTCCTACTTTCTTCCTAAAAGTAACAACATTATCTTCATCACACAATTGACTTATACTAATCAGGTTGTGTTTGAGACCTTTGACATAGGCAACTCTCTGGAATGTAACTTTGCCATCTTTCATCTTTCCATAGCCTTTAGTTCTTCCATGTGAGTTGTCTCCAAATGTTACTTTAGGACCTTCATCTTCTTGGAAATCACTAAGAAATCCTTTATACCCAGTCATGTGCCTTGAGCATCCACTATCCAAGTATCATTTACTTGAACCCTGTACATGAGATGAAAACTAAACACATTAGTTTTGTTTGGGAACCAACTTCTTGGTGGATTCAGATAAGGAGCACTTAGCATCTCCATCTTGTTGAACTGACTGTTCAGCTTGAGCAGGAGCTGAGTCCTGTGTAGGCTGATCAGCTTGTTCTTGTTCAGGCCTTGAGATTTCTGCATCACCGTCCTTAGCCTCATGGCCTCTACTTCTGCACTTGTAGCATCTCCTTCTTCCAATGATTACAGGAGGTAGAGTGTCCAATAATCCTTGTGAGAACTTACTCTCAGTTTTAGGATTATATGTTGTGGATAACTTTTCAACTTTCTTAGCAAGTTGATTCACCTGATGATCACTGACTTTGGACTTACCTTTGTCAGATCTCTGTTTGTTATCCTTTTGACGAGAAGATTGACTAACAACCTTCTGTTCCATGACTTTGGACATAGCTTTGTCATGACTGCTGGACTCACCAGTTTCAACAGGTTTGGACTTACCACTGTTGATATTCTTGGACTTACCAAGATCCACAACTTTGGCCTTACCATTGTCGTGTTTTGACCTCTGACTTACAGTGGTCTTTCTGTTCTTGTAACTTCTCTCCGAGCCAGAAAGAGAATTTTGCCTTTTGAAAGGGTTTGGATTAAGCCTTTCTATGACCGAAGTTCTTTGAACAGACTGAGTGCCTAGTCTGTCCAGCACAGACTTACTATGCTGTTAGATGTTGAGCACTCATTTCCATGGTCTTTAGCTTTCACAAACATATTGAATTTCAAGCTTGGATCATGTCTTTTCTCTAAGGCTGACTTCTGAGACTTAATCAGCTGTCTATCTTCCTCAGAATCTGTACTTGCTATCTCATCATCAGCTACATAAGCTGCTGTTTGATAGTCACCTCCAAGTACAGCCTTTACCTGTTTAGGTATATGTTGGTTTATGCACTTTTCAGCAAGCTTTGATTACTTACACCAAGACTCAGTAACCTTTTGAAGTGGTCAACTTTGTCTTTAGCTTCCTGAAGTTCTTCACTTAGAAGTTTATTAATGTGTCTTTGACATTCAAGATCACATTGTGCTTTCTTACCAACATCAATGAGAGACTTATTTTCCTTAATCTCATTCTTGAGTTTAGTTATCTCATCTTTGAGGTCATTTTGAGACTTAAGGACGGTCTTGAAATCATTCAGCAGATAATCAAAAGCAAGACCCTTTTCCTCATCAATATAAGAGTTGAAATTACTGACCTTATACATGGAAGCAGGATCCCAGTCATTAAGCTTGCTGTTTTCCTCAGCTTCCTTCATGTCAGCTTCAAAAGTTGACTCGGACAAACCATAATCAACCTCATCTATCTCCAACTCTTCATCTTCTTGAGCCATCAGACATACATCATCATCTGAGGTAGATGATTATGTATCCCAGGTTTCAGCAATTAGTCCTTTTGCACTGGGTTTGTCTTCAGGCTTTCCTTTCTTGAGCTGCGTGTATTTCTTCTTGTATTTATCAGCTCTGTAAGCATTCTTATCAACAACTGATGTTGATTCTACCTTCTTTAATCTGCACCCAGCAGCAATGTGTCCCTTCTTCTGACAGTTGAAGCACACAACATTCTTGGGATCAAAGGAACTCTTTCCTTTGCCCCTGTCAGATCTTCCTCTTCCCCTTTGACCTCTTCTCAAACGTCTGGCTAACATTGCCATTTGCTCAGTGATATTCTGAACATCATCAGTATCACTTGAGTCTGAGTCTGACTGGTCAGCATGAGATTCTGACTCAGTCTCAGATTCAACAACCAGTGTCTTGGAACTTTTCTTCTTTTTCTATGCAACCAATGCAACTTCATTCTTATCCAAAGACTCCTTGGGTTGTTGTTGAGAAGTTCTCTTGTGTTCAGTGATCTGTTCATGATTTAGCAAGAACCCATAAATGGACTGTAGGTTGTACACGTGTAGTATTCCTCCAGCCCTCAGTGCTGTAGTTACATCGTTAAATCTCTCTGGTAACACATCCAGAAATTTCAGCACAAGTTCAGCATCATCTTTCTTTACACCCACACTTAGTAGGTCATTTATCAAGTAGTGAAACCTTGTGAACAAATCTGACAAGGTTTCATTCTTCTTTGAAAAGAAGTTTTCATAAGATCTATTCAAATGACTTCTCTTATGTTGCTTGACCAGATCCGTGCCCTCATAAGTAACACTCAGTGTGTCCCAAATATCTTTTGCAGTTTGACACCCAGTCACAGTGCGCAAGATTTCGTTGGTCAGGGCATTTGTCAGAACACTTTTTGCCTTGTCATCCAGATTGAAGAGTTTCCAATCTTCATCAGTCCAAGATGTAATAGGCTTTCTTGTTTCCTTTTCAGATCTTCCAGGAGACGTATCACTGACAGTAGCAGGAATCTTGGGGATTATAGGTCCTTTTGTGACAACATCCGACATACGGTTGTCAATGGACTTGGGAACAACATGGCTCTGAACTTCCACATAGGATAGTCAGACCCATCAAATATGGGACAGCCTTTGGCAGACATCTGTGGAAAGTTTGATAAATTGTTGCTTGTAGACATTGTAAACTTTCTCAGAATCTTGAACTTTCAACTAATGAAATCGTTCAGCCTGCTCTGATACTAGTTGTTGGTCCCTTGGTGAGAATAACAACAAGCAACAGTGTCTAGAAGGGGGGGAGGTTGAATACACTTTCTGCGGAAATTGAACAAATCAAATAAAAGTGTTACACACAGTAAATCAAACCACAACTAGTCGAATGCTTTTATTAATATGAAGATGATTACAATGCTTTGAATAAGAAGATGATCACATTAATTATCAAGTAAGCAACTCTTGATATATAATCACCTAATATAAATCTTTCAATCTCTCAAACTTAGCTATCTATAATCAACTTATGATTATAGATACTGACGACTCTCTAAACAGGATTTTTCACAGATTGAATCAACTAATGATTACTTACCAATATCACAACTGATGTGATAATTCGAACACACGAATGATCTGGCAATCTGTGAGTTTATTGATCACGTTGAACTGACAAACAGTGATTCAAGAATCGTAACACATACGGTGAGGTGAGGTTTTCGGCTCTGTAATTTTTATCAGAATCGTAGTCGTACCTCTAAACTTATCAGGAGATAAGTATTTATAATCCTGTTGCTACGGTTCCTAACAAACTGGACTAATCCTAATTTGCTAACTAACTATCGGATAACTCGGAATCTTGAATCTTGAATCTTCTTATCTTGAGTCTTCAATCTTCAATCTTGATTCTGGAGTCTTCTTATCCGTGCCGTAGATATAGAGAGTTAAAACAGAATTTAAAACACATTTAAATTCTCTTGGACTGACTTCTTTAGTCAGGTTGAGTTACTCAGCTTGAAACTCATCAAGCTGAGTTCTTCGGGAACAAACCTGAATTCAAACATGAACTAACACGTATAATTATTAACTCATCCTTAGAAGTCCAAAGAGTTAAATAAAACAAATTTAGTAACTTTGTTGAGCTGACTCTGCTTCTAAGCTGAGTCACTCAGCTTGAAACACATCAAGGTGAATACTCGATATATACCTTATGTGACATACACAGATTATCAAACACATTATAATTTAACTAAGGTATAATATAAACTGATCGAACACATGCTCAGTTTACATTCAGCTTATACTCAGTCTGAAACACTATAAGTGTTCAGTCTGACTAAGCTTCATAATTTTGTTTAAGTTATACGTAGAACTCATCTTACAAACTTAACTTTGACTCATCAAATCTAAACTGATGAGATCATTTTCCCAACAAAACACTCATTATCGATCGATGAACTATTCTTACCATAGTTAGCATTCCTGACTTGTGTCTATATGTATATTCCAGCTATGGCGCGTAGACGACGCAGATCTCTAGACCCTCCAACCGTTGACCCTCGTACACTACCGCGTGTCCCGGCACCTGATCCCGAGGCTGGGGGCGTGTTGAGCACCTAGGGGATGATGCTTTGTAACCCTATCTTAGATTTGACATGGACGAGGATCGTACGGTTCGTGACTATCTGTTGGCATAGGTGCGCAAGCATGGATATGCGCACCTGCGGTACCTGAACTGGACCTCATTCGGCAGTTTATCTCTCACAGATTGAGCAGATGCTATCACCGGACCTCATTTGAGTCGTTTACTTACTATTGATAGCCAGGTGTGCACTGAGCTTACCATCGAGTTTTTCTCCACTTTTCACCTGTTATCACCTCTCACCGACTACGATAGACCGGATGCGCTTACATTCAGACTATGTGGGGCAGAGAGACAGTTATCTCTGAGATAGTTTGCTTCACATATGGGACTTTATATAGGAGATGAGCTGCAGTCCCCTGCTTTCACAGAGGGTATTACTGATTTTCCAGCTGGACTTTCTTATCTGGATGCATGGTCCGAGATTGGAAATGGGCCATATGGTGTGCCCATTCCCAAGAGGTTCTGTCCCTGATCCACTCTTCCGCATCCTTCACTGTGCCACTGCTTACTACTTGTCTGCCCGCAATGACTCTTCAGTGGGCAACATCACTCATCGAGATTTGTTTTATCTCTACTGTTTTGCACGTCAGCAGCCCTGCCAAATCGCCATGTGCCTGGCCAAGCATCTGTTTACTATCAGCCGGCCGCGCGTTACGCAGGCCGTATATGGTGGTAGTTTTGTCTACCATCTCGCGAGGGGCATGTATCTTGTTACTTAGCAGGATTTGGAGGATCTTACTTTCATTGCCCCTACTTCCGCTATAGATATGAAGGTTTTTGCCCGGATGAGGGTAGTGGCGATGGTACAGAACATGTATGTTCTACTTGACCACCTGGGTCACCGATGGGTTCCATCTGGACAGAGGGTTGTTCTTGATGATGAGCATGATGATGATGATGAGGGCCATGATGATGATCGCGCTGCATCACCTGTTAGGCAGGAGAGCAGTCCAGAGCGGCATCCGTCTGTTAGATTTGGCTATGCCCGTGACCAGGGACCACGCATCGCTGCTATGGAGAGTAGACTCCAGAGGATGGAGGAGATGCAGAGATTAGAGTACGCACATGCTGAGGCCCATGGACAATATGTTACGAGCATGTTGCGTGACATTTCGTATGTTTTACCGTGGTCTGACAACACCCGTATACCGCCAGAGCCTCCTCAGCAGTTGAGAGATTACTACACTGGGCCAGTACTTCATCTACACCACAACCGCCTCCGCCCCAGTAGTAGATAGGGATAGATAGTTGTTTTAGTTTTTGTTTTTACTGTTTTTAGTTTAGTTTTTTTTGTTGTACGATGTTTGATGTTCTGTGCTTTATTTGGTTTATCTGTATAACATCAAAACATTATGTACTACCTTTCGGTTGATTATATTGTCATATTTTATCTTGTTTTCATTCTCGCTTTTCACTTGTGGTTGAGTTTCTTGTTTTGCAAGTTTCACTCGGATTATACAGTTATATACATCAAAGGAGTGCAGCTCAGTCCAAGTGTGGGGAGAAAATCCTGAGCCTTCATCTTTTGAAAATCGGTTACTAACACCGATTCAGGGAATATTCATATCTCTTCTCTTACACTTATCAGACTACAACACTGTTTACATACATTGTATGTACATTGAGGACAATGTACAATTTTAAGTGTGGGAAGGGGATATCTATCACATGCCTGCTATAGTCTTGTTCTCTTAAAAACTCTTAATGCTATAAAATATTAGAATTGAATTTGTCATAAATTTTTCGCAAATTTATATCCTTTTCGACATGTTTAGATCCTCTCGCATAATAGATTATAAGCAAGTAACATTATGAGGACCTTGTTTTGTATAACTTTCATGAAGTTAGCTTAGCACAAGTACTTGAGTTTTGCCTAATGTTTGACTTCAATTGCACAAACCACACCTTGCCACTAGAATTCCTGAGCATTTGAGCCACAACATTTCAATTTCTTTTTCGAGTAGGTCATGAATTGCCACATATATATGCAGATTGTGCTTTGATTATAGAACTTGCTCATAACAATGCATTTCAGAACCATGAACTAAACCGTTGTAATTAAATGATAGAGGCATTTAGGATAACCCGTTTTAGCCAATACAATTTTATTTTTAGCCATTTTTATATATTTACCCCTAGTTCACCACTTTGAGCCTTAGCCTTTCATTTCAAAACCCCCAAAAATAATATTTGTTTTAATTCTATCTTATTTTTAAGTTTTCGGAACCAGTTTTACTCGTTTATTGCTGCTTTACAAGATTTTGTCAGATCTTCAGTTGTTCATGCACTGCATTAGCAGGACATGAAATTCAAATGTTCCTCTTAGATTTGTAACGATTATGTTGCATATAGCTGGTTTGGTCTCCAAAAAGATAGCTTAGAGAAAAATAAAACGCAAAAAACCGATAAAAAGAAAAAAAATAGAAAAGAAAAAATATGAGAAGATCAGTTGTTTGACTAGCTGTTCCTTGGCTATTTTTGAAGCTTATCATACATTGAGTAGTAGTTTTTTCTCAGTTTATCCGGGTGTTGGCCATCACTCAGACTATTTTGATTCCACTTCCGCTTGATGAACTGTATTCTCACCAAAAATATGTTTAAATTCCTGTCCATACAAATACAGCAGCATTAACTTGGTTCCTGAATTCTATTTTTGTCACCTTTATATCTTCCCATTCCTACCCTAAAAACCTTAGCCACGTTACAACCCGAATAAATACCTCTTGATATTTGCATATGTTTATGTAAATTGGTGGAGATTTGATATGTGATCAAGCTTATGCTAATCATAGTCTCAAATCTTGCATTTTTGCACTTATACACATACCCTGATATACTTATTGAGTGCTTGAGTGACCACCTGGTGAGGTATGAAGTCAGATATTTGTTTTGACTCATATACACGTGCTAAGTTTGCTTTGATTTTGTCATATCTTTCACATGAAAGTTTGTCCTCGTTGCTTTGATTAAATATCTATTATGCCTTTACACTTTTTCATTGTCGGAAGTATATACTTTTGCACTAATTTAAGTCATTGGATATTCTAAGCTGCATTAGAGATTGCTTGAGTACAAGGAAAGTTTAGGTGTGGGGAGATTGATATATCCATATTTATACATGTTTTACACATCGAAAACCCTCACATTTAACCCGTAATTAAGGTGAATTATACGAATTATTATTGCAAATGCTTTATTTTTACCATTGCAGGTTAAAAGGACCAAAAGTGAAGATTTCGAGTTAAACAAGAGCAAAATTGAAGAAAAATGAAGAACTGTTGAAAAGTGTAAACCCATGCGACCGCATGTACCTACCATGCGATCGCATGGTAGGGCCGAATCTAGCTTTGCCACTTGTTAAATTCTGCATGCTACGCTGTCTTGTCAATATCCACCGCAAAGCCATGCGATCGCATGGCAAGGGCATGCGATCACGTGGACCCCCGTTTCAGTGCCTATATAAGAAGCAATTGCAGATCAGTTTATACGCACCATCAAACACCATCAGAAACCTTAGGAAACACCATAAACACACACACACAACACACACACATTTCTTCACTTCCAAACACTCCCGAATCCCTGTTCCGAAGGCGTTGAAGCTTAGTTAAGCTCAGAACTTCAGAGAAACGAGTATATAGCTTGAAGACTGCTTGGTATAACCTAATCATTTCTTGTTGTTAAACATGTATCCAAGTGTTTTTCTTGTTATTGTACTTGTAATGAGTCACTAAACTCTTTCACTTGGGCCAAGATGATTCTTGGCCAAGTTATGGCAATATAAATCTTTTCTTGATGATTTGATATAAAAAGTATGTTTTGATCATTGATATAAATGTGTTTAATCATGTTCTTATGTTAAATATGTTCATGTTCATGTTTTGTTAATCTTTTACGTGAGAACTTAAAGGTTACATTCCATGCATATTCAAAGATGATGGTTTAATCTCAAGATCTTGTGTAGTTATCACTAGAAATGGTGTAACAAGCAAGATTGTCATTTGAAAAGCATTTTTGGAACTTGTCTTTGATCATTTCAGGTCTTACCAAGTTGGTCATGTTCATCATATTGTGGTTTTACGCATGCTTAACGTCTTAAACGAAAGTTTCAAGTGTTTAAGTATATTATTTGATCATAACGACTACAAAAGAACAAAAAAGGATTGAAAAGGTGTTCTTGAGCATGTTAAGGTTGAAATAAACTCCTAATGTCATTAAGAATCTGATCTCTATGATTCTATGTGCATGCTTAAGTGTTTCATGCTTTGAATGTGTTAAGTACTAGAACGGGTACTTAACATGATGATATCTTAAGGAAATAACATAAGGCTTGATCTTGAATCCAACACTCGTGGTTCGAGTCTTGCTGGGTTCATGACTTCATAGTGCTCATTTTTATCTGCGTATGACTTTGGATGACAGTCCAAGTTGTACGTATTTGATCCTTGGTGCATAAAATGATTTTATGCTGTAAAATGAGGTCATGCGACCGCATGGTATTGCCATGCGATCGCATGGACCTATGCGACCACATGTCTTTGACATGCGGTCACATGCACCTTTGTTCCAGTTCAGTTTGTTGTTTCTCATGTTTAAACCATTTCCAATCACATTGACACTTACCTAAGTTCTGAAAGCTATAAGAAATATTATTTGACATAATATATATCTTGTAGTTGGATTTGAACATGGTTGAGTGGATCTGTGTTATAATTTGTGATTCTATGCTTAAGTGTTATGTTTGATTGTCAATCAGAGGCTTGATAACTCGAGGGATGATTCGTATGATAATATGATTTGTGAGTATTAGAGAGAACAACATGTTGTGTGCTTTACTGCAATTTATCAAGTCATCAACAACTTAATTAAAATAAATATTGCCATAACTAGCCAGGATGATTCTAAAGCATGAGTGATCTTTTCCTTGATTATCTAGCCGTTTGTAATTATTCTGTTTGTGTAAACTAGTTTATATAATTAATCCTAATCTGATAAATCACTTGTTATTGTTTAATTACCAAACAATGATGATGTTTGAATATTAGTAGTTGCCAAAATCTTTTCCCTGTGGTTCGACACACGGTCTTACCCGATCTATACTACTACTGACCAGGTCATACTTTCCTGAGTCGTGTGTAGTATTTATTTAGTAATTCCATTTTACAAATTTTAAAACACCAGTGTGAAAAAGCTTTTAATCATCTTAAAAAACCCGTACGCGGGCTGCATACCAGTTTTTCACCACCATAAACCTTTGGAAACACCATTAAAACATCCAGAGAAGCTTGGAGCATAGCTTGGAGCATTGGAGCTTGGATTGAAGATAAAAGTGAAGATCAAGATTTGGAGTATTCGGCTTTTTACGGTTTTTTGCATTCTTTGCATCATGTCCTTTTTGGTTATGAAAGTTCAGACCTTTAGCATGATACTTCTTGGCTAATCTTCTGTTTTTCCTCCCTAGAGGAGATGAACTTTAATTATGGTTGATTTAATTTATGGTTTTTGATGCTTAATTCATGTTATTATCAAGTGTTCGTTAATCTAAGTTTATGCATGTTGTAGGATCTGTTTTTATGATGTTTATAGGCTAGGTTTTTATAAAGTTGATGACCATTCTCTTTATTTAACTTGAATCATAAATATCTACGATCATTAGGGTTCATGACTAGTGATTGATCAAATCCTAGGGTTAAATATCTAAAAGATAGAAACTTTAATATGTATTCTCACATGTAATAGGCCGTTATGTGTTAGTTCGATGATTTGTTAATCATACAATCATTAAAGGTTAGAGCTTTACTTGTTAATCGAATTAATTGGCTAATTATACTTCTTAATCGCGCTTTTGACCATAAAGGCTATTAATTAGTGTAATTAGACAGTTATAACCGGATCAAGGTTTTAACAATTATAGAAATCGATGCATGAATATTTAATTATCATTAGCTCCTAATACCATGAATCTAATTGCCATGAGAAGAGTGTAATCGAATATAGGAAGGGAAAGCTCACATTATATTTGATTTCCAAATTCATTGTTTTATCGCTTTCTTGTTTCTTTGGTTTGATTTAGGTGCTTTCTAGGCTTGTTGGTGGTGTTAGTTGGTTGAAAGCTCACAAAAACAACGCAAATCCTCCCTTTATTGCTTTCTTTATTTTATTGCATTTTAGTAGTTTAGCTTAGTTTAATATTTAAATTAGTACAATTTTATCAAATCATACTCGTTCCCCAAGAGTTTGACACACGTACTTATTTTCTATACTATATTACGATTAGGTCCTCTTGCCTATTTGTGTTGTAGTCGTACTAAATAATATCGGATTTTATAAATTTAAAACTAGTACGCTTTACGCACATCAAGTTTTTTGGGCCATTGCAGGGAACTGTTTCATTTGATCTAATTATATTAATTTAGTATTAAACGATCCTTCCCGCGAGTTTCGGCTCAAATGAAGTTACTTTAGTAGTTTTGCTCGTCTTTCTTCGTGGCCTGCGATGTCTTTTCTGTAAATATGATCTACAACGAGGATGAATCGATCCGTTGGGAATCCTTCCTTAAAGATCTATTGAACGAGTTTTATGATGATGGCATTGAGCGGGATGATTACGACTTCATTATTAAAGATGACGAGGATGACCGCTTGATTGGTTTGCCCAAGGAGCCACAAGTTAGTCCTGAACCGTACTATTTAGACGACTCTGGTTCTGACGAGAGTTTGTGTTTTGAGCCCTATGTGGAGGTGAAATCGAGAGAAGATGCGCAGTCTAATGGAGATATTCTGGAGTGCCTCGCTGACCTGCTTGAGGAGCCGGAAGAACATACAGAGGATGAACCATCGACCTTCGTTGAACCAGCACCCACGTTAGGTTTGGAACCAAAACCCGTTTGGGGACCTTCACTTCTTGAAAGAGAAGACATTGAAAATTGTGCATATGGAATCTTAACTTATTTAGAATTTCTATTATTCGAGGAGGAAACTGCAAAACCAGCTCTGGAGGTAACCACGGGATCGAGTGAGGAGTTAGAGTTGGGGTATGGAATTCCTCCGACACCAGGGAACCTTTAGAACCTGTCATGTTGGGAGAATGATCAGGGGGTTAGATATTTAGAAGGCATCGGGAGCCGGTTGGAGTCTTTGCTTGAGTCACGATCAAGTTCACAATCTAGGGGAGGGACCAGGATTCAGAACGCAGGGAAGATGTCTTTTGAGATCAAGAAGGGTGAGCGGAACGCGATTCCAGTAGCTATGGGAGTTGGTAAATCATACATAAATCCTGGTATGTATGAATACTACCACCCGCACTTTATTGCGAGTGTGGGGTTTTTCCTTCAAATTCATAGTGCATAAATTCGGAGTCAAGCTAGAGACTCAGACAAAAACAAGTGCTTCTCGCGAGGCAACCCGTGTTTAGTTTAGGTTTTTCATTCTTCTTTATTTTTATTTCTTTCCCTTTCTGTTCCAACTTTGTGGGTGTGTTGACTAGAAACCCTCACTAGATTACAACTCGTCCACTCGGGCTACCTAGGGGTTTAATGGATTGTTGCATACGCTAAATGCAACTGTGATTCCTACGAAAGTGAGTTAGGTTTGTTTGTTTTTCTTTTCGTGTGTAGTTGTTTGGTTCTTTGACTTGATCTATTTTTATCTGATATCTGCTTCGAGTGTTTTTATTGCAGGTGGTTGTTGATGCATGGAGTACGCGCTCATGCTGACATTTGCTCAGATTATATTATTTATTGCTCCATGTGTTGTGTTAATACCCGAAGGGAGTTTTCTCGAAAGAAAAAAGCCAATGAGCAAAAAGAAAAATATATGAAATGGCTGAACATTTATAAGTCAAATAAGTGGCCTTTGGAGCTCGAACGAGTAAACTCTGAGGGGTGTTCTACACCTAATCACCTATAAAACTATGCTTAATACCTTAATTACACACTCGAATATGAGTTTAACACACAATGAAGCTTAAACATAATCATACATTAATTAATCTTAGCTTAATCACACTAACTGATGTAGTTGCAGTTGTGTTTAAGTAAGTTTATGCTCCAGCCATCTTCTTCTCTTTTTCTAATTATGCAATTAACCTCGGTTATGCTCTAATTGTCTAGTATATACATAATCACCTTTAGTCAAATGTCAACTTAACCCTGCAGTTTCTAAGTTTCTTGTTTGGCAATTTAGGTTCCCATACTTTCTATTACACACACACACATATATATAACCTCCGCATGTTACAGAAAATGTAGAAGTTATATATATATATATATATATATATATATATATATATATATATATATATATATATATATATAACTTCTACATTTTCTGTAACGTCATGTGATATATATATATATATATATATAGAGAGAGAGAGAGAGAGTAGTGTTCAAATGATAACTGGTTTTCATATGATAACTGGTTTTCATATGAAAACTACGAGTATCTCTCTTTCTCTGTGTCCTACATCTCTTGGAGCTCAGATATCTTATTCTGTAAGACTGAGCTGAGAATATTTTGTTGAAACAAAGCTTCAAGCTGTTGCATAAGTCTTTCGATCTTGTTATGCAACGCAACTCTTGCATCATAAAGGATTCTCATGATCTTCTGATCATTATCGAATGTCCTCTGTGCACCTTTGAGATTTTCAGAATAATCAGACACCATTGCCTTCAGTTTAGCATTGTCTTTGTTTAGATCATCTGCTCTCTTTTTCTCCTTGTTACAATCATCCTGAATTTTCCTACTCTCAACTTCATATGTTTGACACTTTTTGTGTAGAAGTTGAGATTCATTTGACACTTTAGACATTTTTTTTTGTAAGCAATTCAATCTCTGCCTTGAGAGAATCTGCTCTGTTCTTTTTTAGTTCAAACCCTTGAAGCTTTGAAGGCTTGAAATGTATCTTTGTTGATGATTCCAGATGTTTCTTACACAATTCAAAAATTTGTTTCTGTGTGTCCATCCACCAAATCATTGTATAGAAAGAACATATCATTCAACATTGTTTTCAAAAAATCTAGTGTCTTTGACAAGCAAGGGTTGATCGTTGACCAAGAAGAAAGATTTGTTTAGATAGAAACCATGGTTAGATATATCTTGATTGACTTAAATCACAAAATGATCGTTGGACTGGTAATAGATTTGATTAAATACACCAAAGATATCAAATGATTTTGAAAGTTATGAAAATTTTAACCGAATTTCGGTCATCAACCAAATTTAAAAAAAGTTAGAATTTCACTTGAATAAAACTTTGACTGAATTAGAGTTTACACTGATATCGGGTCCAAAATAATGACTTTTGGTTGAAAATTTGTTCAAGATTGGTTGACGTTGATGACCGATATCGAGTGTAATTTCTTGATGACCTAGTTTGAGTTTCGAAAAAGAATGATAACTCTGGGTTAAAGTGTTTGACTGAATTTGTGAGAAATTCGGTTGACTTTTGAAAATGTTAAACTTGGACTTTGAAGAGTTAATTAAATTCGATTGGAGTGTTAAATGTTTTGAAATTTGTATTTCGGTTGACTGGAAAGTCGGTTAATTTTTGGTTGACTTTCTGAGTATTTTGAAATTCGGTTGACGTTCAATAAATTAAAATTCTTATCTTGTGCAAATGACCAAATTTCGTTCAGAATTTGCTTTTGAAAATTTGTTCCTTTTTTGACTAGTTGACCGAAGTTCGGTTGACTATTAGATGACCGAGTTTTAGTTGACAGTTCTTGAATATTTTCCAAGTATTGGATCCTTTAAATCTTCAAGCTCTTTTTTTGGCTGTTCTTGAGTCGTATGAACACTAGATCCGATTTCCAAAAAAGTTGTTTGGAATCACGAATTTCCTTCACCAAAGGACTCGACTATATCAAAGAACACTTCCCTATCCTTTTCCAATCCAAAACACCTCCAAATCAGTGGGAATTTAAAGGTTTTTCTCAAGAAGCCAAATAACACAACTCAGCCCAGATCTAAATATTGACCATCAAGATGTTGTACAAATGGATTCAAATCAGTTCATGGTGTCCCTATATACCTTTGTGATCATAGATCGAGCGAATTCACAAACAAAAGTACACATTTCTCGAAAATTTAAAGAACGCGATGAGCACTTTCTCGGTTTGGAAAACACCTTAGATCTACGAAATTCGAAGATTTTTCTGAATCAAATCTTCATTCCATCAGGCTCTGATACCACTTGTTAGTGGTTTATGATTCAAGCCACACTCTAATTCTCGGTTGATAGATAGAACTATGAATAAAGTAGAGAGAGAAACTCAGTTACACCTTAGAAAATACATAGTTCTTATTCAATAAGCACACAACCGATATTGACCCTAAAGAGTCATATACCTATTTACACTCCTAAGAGTATTTACATGATGAGCCCCTTATGTTTGCTTTTAATGAAAACTTCACCCACAATATAAACTTATATTTAATATGCAATATTTGAACCTAACAATTCCAATTGTATGCCCTTTGATTAGTAGAAGCAAGATGAAAAATATGGATTTTGCAAGAAGGATCTCGGTTCTTTCTCACTACACACACATAAAGGTGAAAGTTCAATTTTATATCGAAACACAATTGTGAGTTTCTACAAGGAGTCGGCTAGATTGCCCTTTATAGGTTAGCCTTACAACAGAGTTTAAGTCCTTCATGGACTGAGAATGGCTCACCTATATCGGTTAACTCAACGAATTACATTGAAGTAAAATGCAATCTCAACCTACAGATATAAAGATCTAAGAGGGTTTGTTCGGGGTTTGCAAGGTCTAGCTAGAAGGAGCTCATAGGCATAATATCGAGTGGACTAATCTTGAGCAACCAATGAAATTTCTATAATCTTATTGTACGTTTTTTCTTTTTCCTGTAAGTATTTGAGATTAAGTAGATCTTGTTTCAGGTTTTATAAAGATTTATTGATTTTTATATTTAATCGCTTCCACTTCTTCTTTTTATTCTTATTGTTCGACTTTTACAACAACCTAATTTATTCGAGTTTTTGAGTTGTTAGTTGTTTTCTTGATTAAAACCCAACATAGCGCAGCTAAGCTAGTATTGTAACACTTAGAAAGCTAAAGGGTTTGTGAGTTTACTAACACGAAAAGGATCTATGCAAGTAATAACACTTATTTTATGTGATGTTACACCTTTAAACCACTTAACAAGATATACTTACGTCACTAGATTCTAAAATTATTTATGCATATTATGAATGTACAACGTTTAAGAAATCATTTCCAAACATTTACAACATAAAATCTTGAGGCATAAAAAATTTATAATCAAAATGTAAATTCGACCCCCTTTATCTTAACTTTTTAATAGAAATGTAACCACTTCAAAATTACTCTTTTTAGAGTCATTTATAAGAAAGGGGAATAAAAACATGGATTTGTAACAATCATTATAAACTTGCGATGTATTTTTTTATCTACATGTTTAGGATATCATTTTAAACACATACATTTTATTTTGTATGAACTTTTTTACGTGCAAATCTATCTCCCTATGTAAATAGAAGCGGATATTTATATAACAGTTTTAGTCATATATAACAAGATACAATAAATAAATACATATAGTTCAAGCCCATAACATATAAATTATTATATATGTCTATCTTTGTTGCGTAAAAGTAAGGATTCACCTCCATGTATAAATAGTGTAAAGAAGATGGATAAAATTAAAAAGAGAGTGGTGTCAATGAGTATATCCATAACAGTAAAGATTTAAGATTTGGCCCGAAATCCTGAAGAATTTGACCGACCTTTTTGTACTGAGCCTGCCCCCCTTATTATTGGCAACAAACCCTTTTCTTCCTTTTTTATTGTTTTTCTCTTCCTCTTCCCCCCGCCTCCCCCATTTTTCTACTCATTTTCCACCGTTTCTTTCGGTGGATTCTTGTTCCCACAACAATAATCCCATGTCAGGTTTGTATAATCCCAATTTCTCTCCAGCAAGAGCTGTTTCTCCACTGATTAGAAGTAACGCAGATGCTGTTGTTGATAGGTTTGTTTGTTAATTCTGATTCTTTCTTCAACTTCATATTCGTTTTAGGGCTCTTTATATCTATGTTTGTTTTTGATCTGTTACTGTGTTCTTCTGTTTTGTTTTGTTTTGATTGGATTGGATTTACTTGTTTCTTGCAGTCAATACTTGTCTGAATTATTGGAGGAGCATCAGAAGCTTCAGCCTTTTATGCAAGTTCTTCCCATATGCAGCAGATTATTGAATCAAGGTTCAGTCTTTTGGATCTTAGTTTATGTTTAATTTAGTTCTTGCTGTGTGCAAAGAAAATTGTTCTTGGTTTTTTGATCTTTTGATGTAGATCCCTTTGTACCCTTTCAGACCAATAATGGAGGTCTTCTCCTTCATTTAGTACTGTTAAAATTCTACTCATTTTTGTCATTTTCTAACTATTTAATTTCATAGTTTACCTTTGTAATGTATTCTTGAAAGTTGAAACTCTCTTTGTAGAGGGAGTGAGATAAATTTTCATTTTTTTATACTGAATTTGTGATGCCAATCAAAATATATGTTTGCTCATGGTGCAGAACTGGATTTTTGTTTTTGATAGTGTATATTTTGTTGAATAATCACATAAAATTTGGTCAAGGAGATGGGTTTGGATGTGATTTTATTGAAATGTTTTGATGTTAACAAAGACATTATTTACATAATTGTTACTTTTTTAATCATGTTAAACTGGTTTGTTTCTAGAGATTTTGAGGGTCTCGGGTATGCTGCCGAACCAAGGGTTCAATGAATTGGATAGATTGCGCCACAGAAGTCCAAGTCCAATGGCATCTTCAAATTTAATGTCAAATGTTCCCGGGACTAGAATGAGTGGCTGGAATGGTCTTCCACCAGAGGTAATCGTGAAATCGTATCTGGATTGATCTTTATGTATTATTTTTTAGTAATTAATATTTCGAAATGTTTAGCGTATATGTCTTATACTTGGCTTATAAGTTTTTCATTCTTGATAACATCCCAAGATTAAAATACTTAGAAAAATGTTATGAATTTTGTGTGAAACGTGTTGAATTTGATTACGGTACTTGTATATATGTTAAAGGTGTCATTTTCGTCCTGTTTACTTATTTGAGCTTTTTGGGATTATGTTTCTATCTAGGGGTGTTCTTCGGGTATACCCGTTGGGTTTCGGGTAATTCGGGTATATTGGTGTAGATATATTAACTGATAATCGAACTTTTTTACATTACGGGTATCGGGTTCGGTTAGAATTTGGGTACGGTTCGGGTCGGTTATTTTCAGGTATACCTGGATTTGTGGCTTTTTTGTTACATTTTTTTGCGCCAAGTATCTAAATGGTATTTTTGTATAGCATTTTTTATTACACTTCTAGGCCAAACATCCATAGTAATAAACAAGTTTCAAAGCAAAATTTACAAGTCATCATGACAAGTGAAAATCACCTAATCAAGATTTGGATCTAGTTTCCCTCAAAACTATGATAAAACCGAGTTAAACTTTATAAAAATAACAATGTATTTAAGTTCAAAATGACGAAAGAATATTACCTAAGTATATATCATCTTCATCTACTTTACAAAGAATATTAATGTATTAACTTCAACACGTTATAGTACTAAAACATAATCCATGTTAGATACATCTTCCAACTCTACATAAAAAAAAGAAAAAAGTTTAAAAGTAATATGTAACATAACATACATTAAATTATTTATGAAAAACTAATATCTTCTATCAATTTCATGTATTGTATCCCAATCTTGGGGGCAAATGATATTTTGAACCATCTTTGAAGATATATGCAATTACACATACGTACATTGGGTTGAAATGAATAAAACATAATCAATTAAAAAACATTAAGAAAAATAGTTTTCTTAATAAAATAAAGCATCAATTTGGTCATTTTCAATCAAAACTAATGCACCTTCAAAAAAAAAAACTTAATCTGGTATTTCGGGTATACCCGAATTTTATAAACCAACCCGCTAACCGAACCGAATTTATAACAGGTCGGTTTATTCGGGTAACGGTTATTTTCGACACCCCTAGTTCTATCTCTAATGGGTAAAAATAATCAAAGTAAATCTTAAAAAAGAAATGTTCAGTTCTTCGTAATGTAGTTTTACTGCATAAATGATACAACAGTCTAATCCATTTGATTCCATAAATACAAATACTTTTCAAATTCTGTATCTTTTGTAAGGGATAAGCGTGGTTCCAAAACCGGACCGAACCCGAAAAAAACCGAAACCGAAAATGACCCAAGTAAGAACCGAGGACCGAACCGTTTGTTCTCTAATTGGTTCCGGTTCTGGTTCAGTTCCGTGTAAAAAACCAAACCTGATGGAACCGAAAACCGAAATAAGGGAAATATAGGAACCGAGAACCGACCCAAAAGTGTATAAGTCGGTCCGGTTCTGGTTCGGGACCAGTTTGGTTTGGGACAAACGAGTTTTCTGCTCATCCCTATTTGTAATCATATTTGACACACTAATTACCAGTAAAAAAATCTATCTTAACAGATAATTTTACAGGTAAACACAATCCAACCATACCTGTTTTTTTTTTTTTGCTCTGTAGCAAATAATCATTCATTTTGAAACAAGCTCGCTTTGACCGTCACTACAACCATTTTAACACTGGTTATGTGTAACTTAAGAAGTAATAAGGTTTTTAATATATTTCAAAATAAGAATTTTATAGTAACGAGTTCTTTACATTAGCAATATAGACATTTAGAAGGTATACATTTTATATTTGTTACTTGTATATTCGACCTCGTAGAAAAATTTTCTGAGATAGGTGAATGTTCAATTTTCTATTTTTCTTGGCATACATTATAGGTGTTTTTCTATTTATCGTTAAAATCTATATGTAACTTTATCTTTCTATTTGAACGGATTTCTTTTTCTTAACTCTTACAGAAGTTTACTAATGTCTTTTGGATTTATTATCGAAGTTTATGGTTTATGTTCTTGATCATGTAAAATTGTAAAGTTATTAACAGTGAATGTTTGAGTAGAAGTCTCATAGAGACATTATAAACCATTAAGCTACACCGCAACAATTTTAATGTGAATTTTTTTATTCATTTTCGCCTTCTCGGTCTAAAGTTTGTATCTAGGGCGGCTTGTTCGACTTCTTTATTCAGATTTCCAGGTCAATTTTGTTTGGATTTTTTGCTTTTGGTGTTTGTTTAGTGTTAATATTATGATGATGATAATGGTGATATGCATTTTGTTTTCTAGAATTAAGGTTTTTTTTATAATTTATGGTTAGGGTTTTTTGGATTTTCTCTTGGTGCTTTAATTGATGATATTACGGCTTATGTTATTTTAATAATGAATAATTTGGATGTGTGCTTACCTTTGCTGGTCATTGACTCATGTTGATTCTTAACATATGAAAATTTGAATAATCTTCAAGAACACAATATTTGTTAAAATATTATTCAAGAATGTGATAATGTGAAGAACACAATAAGAAATCCTAACATTAAATTGATAAAATTTCATATTGTATAATGGTTATGGCACATAAAAATTTAGGGTAAGTTGCTTGAAAATACAATGAACTTTGTCTTAGTTACCAGTGTAGATAAAACGGGTAAATGGAGAGGTTTTTGCTGTTCAGGTTACCCGAGTAGGGCAAACCTTTGACTCAGATGTACTCGGCCTAACCGGGGTATCCCCGTGACCGTTTCCTTACCCTTCCCTGGCCACCCTCGAGATGTTTACCTAGCGAGGTTTGAACCTGTGACCTCTTTGAGGACGGGACGCCTTACCACTAGGCCATCTTGGTGGTGGTTCTTAGTTACCTTTGTAGATAATTTTTGGATAAAAAAACAAAGTCATTTTATAATCCTCCCATTGTATGCTAGTTGTTGTGTACAATAGGAATTAGGGCAAAGTTCCTTGTATACAATGGTGGGAAAAAACGAGACACAGAAAAAGTTGTTTGTATACAATGGTAACTAAGGGAAAGTTCATTATATTCTCATACAATTTGCCTAAAAATATATAGAAAGATACTATTATGTGTTGAAGAAGATGAATAGAATCTTGCTTTTTTATATATAAAAAATCTTCAATTATTATAAAAACAGGCTGTAGGAAGAGTGTTTGGATTTGCTTTCGTTGTTCTAAGTTAAAATAATCAGAGCTGTTTGAGTGTTTGAAAAATTTATTAATACAGAAGTTAATACGTAAGGTGATAAAAGCCGACATTCTTTAAAAAAGAAAGAGTGCGGATTGTGATAAAGCTTCTCAAATTCGGTTAAAAGAAGGGGTAGTTGGATAATTATGTTTTATCTTTGATAATCAGTTCTGTTGCAGCTAGTATGAAATCAAGTTCCGATAATCATGCTTTTGTTTATCCAAGCATTTAAAAACCATACATTTTGACAAGACGATGGCTTAATTAAGAAAAAACAATTAAACGCATCCAAAAGTTTTTTACTTTGCAATAATAAATTTCAAAGTTCATGTGATTTATGACAGAGGTTAAGCGGACCACCTGGAACAACCATGGACTGGCAAGGAGCTCCAGCAAGTCCAAGTGCATACACCGTGAAGAGAATTTTGCGGTTAGAGATACCCGTTGACACATATCCAAATGTAATTTTTTTTTAAATTTCTAGAAGTCGTTTTTACATATTTTTATAAAATGCATTATGTTTAATAATTGTATCTTTGGATTTTAGTTCAACTTTGTTGGAAGGCTTCTTGGCCCGAGAGGCAATTCGCTAAAACGGGTTGAGGGTACAACAGGCTGTCGAGTTTATATAAGAGGAAAAGGGTCGATCAAGGACCCCGAACAGGTATAATATTTGTGTGTTTGTATAATTGGCTCATATTAAATGTGTGTTCTTAAAATTCATGTTTGTTGATGTGTTTTCTTGTTTATTTAAAATTTGAAGGAAGAGAAGCTAAGGGGAAGACCAGGGTATGAACATCTAAATGAGCCGCTTCACATATTGATCGAGGCTGATTTACCAGCAAGTGTTGTTGATATTAGGCTCAGGCAGGCACAAGAAATAATCGAAGAATTGCTCAAACCAGTGGTAAATTTTTTATAATTTTTCTTGTTCTCTAATTTATTAAATAGAATGTTTGACTTCACATGCCATTAGTGTTGGGTTTGAATCGGATAAGGCTTGGGTGTGTGTGGGTGCCATGGTTTGCAATTAAACAAAGTATAACTCTAAGTATAGGATTTGTATATAACAAAATACCAACTTGGATTCACTGAATTACATGTAAAAAACACAGTAGATAGTATGTATATATAGAGGGGGATTGGCGGCGGTTGTCTGGTGGTTGCCGGCAGTTAAGCCGGCGGTGGTTACCGGCGGCGGTTGGCTGTTGGCGCCGCCCCTGCTTTCCTGCCAAAACATACACACACTTATATGTTTATACAATTATTAAATGCATATACAAATAAACTATAGTCTTGAGATAATAGTTTGCAACATAATTAGATCATTACTTCCAACAATCACCTCCCTAGTTATCTAATTCTTGATAGTAGCTTCCTTCCTTCAAGTGATTTGGTAAAATCATCATCGGTCATTTTGTCAACTTGATCGGCTTCATCAAATTTCTTTTCAAACAACCTTTGTTTGAATAGCACACCCTATTTTTGTTGACCAAGATCATGAAGGATGTAAAGTCATCAAAATTCTTGATGGCAATTGGTACTATTTTACCATCAATTTCAAGAATGCTTTCCTCGGTGTCTTCTTCTTCATCTTCAACGAATTGGTGATCCATTGGAATTTGACGGTGCTTTCCCATGTGTACGGTGGTGCATGTGTTCCCTTCTATATTGACATGAAAACCTTGTAGTATAAGTTGCTTCATACTTGGGACGTTGATGTTGATTCCCTATGCATAGCCAACATACGGGACATAAAGAACACATCTTTTTCTTCATTTTGACTTCTCTAAAACCAATAACCGAGATCGAGCCATAATCCTCTTTATTCACCAAGTTGCATTTCTTCATTGAGATAAAAAGATCTTTCTCCGCTGACAAATCTTGAGAGATCTTTGCTTGAATGGCCTCCTCGGTTTGTACAGTATCTTCTTTCTTGACTTTGATGGGCACTCCCATGCAAAGTGACCAACCAAGTGACATCGGTAACATTTATCCTCGCGTATTCGGTTCTCTCCAATCTCTCCATGGATGTCCCATCCTTTGAGTAAACTTGCAAGTTCTTTGCTCTTCTTGTTCTCCTCGGATTTCTTGATACCGACCGATTTCTTTTTCAAGAAGTTTTCGAATTTTGATGGTGTTTCGGTTGGGATTGAGGGATGTGATTCATCGATGGTGAGAGAGGCAGGGGTCCCTGGGGTTCGAGGGTTGGGATCGAGCCATTGGCTCTGATACCATGTTGAGTTTGAATCGGATAATGCTTGGGTAGTTGGGTGTGTGTGTGTGCCATGGTTTGCAATCCAACAAAGTATAAGTTTGTTTCACCGTAATGTGAAGGAATGTAATGGAAATGAAATCAAATTTCGTTGTAAGTCGCGTTTGGTAACATTATTTGGAAAGGAATTAAATTCTTTGACGTATTAATATTTCTTTAGGTAGAGGAATGTTATTCCATAACTAACATAGATTTGTATAGAAAAAACACCAACTTGGATTCACAGAATTACATGTAAAAAACACAGCAGATTGTATGTATATATAGAGGGGGATTGGCAGCGGTGGTTACCAGCGGCGGTTGGCTGTTTGTGCTGCCCCTGCTTTCTGGCCAAAACATATACACTTATGTTTATAGTTTATACAATTATTAAATACATATAAACTATAGTCTTAAGATAATAATGTGTAACATAATTAGATAATTACTTCCAACAATTAGCTACAAGCCTTTGACTAGAGGGATTTTCTGTTGACTTTGATATTATTAAATGATGACTTATTTAAACTTTCTTTGTAAATATATGTTATTTAATCATTTTTTTTCAACTTTACTATTAATTCCCAGGAATTCACTATAAAAACACCAAAAACAAACAACACATTTCTACTTCCGTTAAATTTTCTCTTCATTTTTCTTAAATTCTTACACAGGATGAATCGCAAGACTATATAAAAAGACAACAGTTACGCGAACTAGCAATGCTGAACTCAAACTTCAGAGAAGATAGCCCGGGACCTAGTGGCAGTGTGTCACCATTCAACACGAGCAGTGGAATGAAACGAGCCAAAACCGGGCGTTAAGATCAAAATTTCGAATATATATAAAAACAGTTTACTGCAAAACATATCGAAGATCATGAAACCAGTGGGCTGGCTGTGGGTGGGTCAGAATGTTATATGTGTACACAGATCGAATCGAAAAGCGACGCCTTGGTAATATGTTTATGGGGTTTTGGAACACGAATGGGTCGTATAGGGTGGAAGTTTTGGCATGGGGCGAATCTCGTTTTTGTTTTTTGTTTTTTTTTTTTTTTTAAATTGAATGATGGATATAGCAATGAAGTACAAAGCGAAAAATTCTCGGGTTTTTTTGGTTTCGGGTCGGTTCGGGTCATTCTTATTTATATTCTTGTTTTGGTGATTATAAGGTGATGGGCGTGTGTGTTGTAAACTTTGATTCATTCGATTTATTCTTGTGTTAGTAAAAACCATGACAATATCGTATAAAAATATTATATATATATATCTTTGGTGGATAATTGTGTGTAAAGAAAGGGTTTTTGTGTACTTTGAAAGTTTGTCTTTGTAGTGTAAAAATTGGCAAGTATTTATATATAAGCATGTGCTTTTTTGGTAATTTATCCTGATAAGTTATAAGTTAAATGTGCTTTTTTGGTAATTTATCCTGATAAGTTAATAAGTTAATTCAAACACTCTATCGATTAATACGGTAATGAACTTAAAGTATGAATAACAAGCTAATGCTAATGTTTATGCAATAGTTTATTTTAGAAAATGTAAAATATTCTTATTTTGTATCTCTAATATTTTGTATCTGTAAAAGGTCTGGGAGAAGTAAGTGATACTTAATCACATTTAAAGGTAAGATGAAAAAAGATATACAAATTACTTATCACTTATTCTAAATAAACAATATATTTTCTAAATAAATGTTCAATACAGTTCATACTTAATCTATAGTTCTGAGAGACTAATCTTAGCCTTTAGATCAGCCCTATCTATGGTACAGATTGAATTTTAAAATTTTGGACGGAGTGGTATTTTCGTAATTAACATGTCATGATTTTACCATCACATGTGATTGATTATTAAATTTCAGGACTATGTTTTTTTATGGACTGTATTGAACACAACTCATATTTTCTAAACGTTCGTGGTAGACGTTTTTATAAACAAGGTCATATTCGGGGAAAAAATTGATATGTTGATATTTTCTTATGTTAAATAGAATCATATGACTTCACAAAAAAAACTTGGATATGTTAATCTAGATGTTTTGTGGGGATTCAAGATATTCTGAAATTGATATAGAAAAATGATCATTGTTTTGGTTTTCATGTTAAGCAATTTATTAAAAATTAAAAAGATGTGTATGCTCGGCTATTAAATTAAAAGAATATATTTGTTAAAAGATTTGGTTCAACTATGATCCACAAATTTGATCATGGCAATCCCAAACACTAGTTTTGTACATGGTTAATTGTAACAAATTGTGTCCAACTTAACAGCTACATGTATTATGTGTATCAATCTATGAAAACTTGTATTGTCTATATAATGCTATTGATTTTTTCTATCGAATGTATATTGCATATACACAGTTGAAACATTGATAACTTTAAAGTACATGACAGATGATTATGACAACAATACATGCTAAGGTTTGATACACATAATACAAACTTTTAAAGGTCGATACATGTGATAGAAATAGGTATGAAATTGGATGTTATACAATTAAGTGATTAGCCCTTTTATGTACATAGCCTACATGGTTTAGAAATATATATAATCCACATTACATGGTTGCATAATGAGAGAAAAAATCAAGCCTCCATATATAATTTGTAGTTAGGATCACTCTCTCTTCGCAAGTATTGCATATAATCATCAACAACATCACTTAATTCCGTCAAAAGCAAAGTATGGGATAAGATGTAATAATTATTCTTTTATTTATGGGTAAAGATACTATTTTTCAAAACAGATCTGACAATGTTACATATAATCGGAAATCATCTTCCATGATATATGATTAGGTAAAAACAATGATTATGTTAAAACAAGTGAACTTAAAAACTGGTATTTGAATTTGAAGACGCAAAAATGAAACTCAAAAACCGTTAAAAATATAAAAATATCACTGAGTAATACTAGCCGATCTTCGATAAAATATCAATTTAATTGTAACGGTTCCTGTATCTTCAATAAATATATTATAACCCCGATCACTATATTCTATTCGTCCGCTAACGGGTTAAGTGGGGATATCATTTTACTTCTCTCATATCCGTTGCTTTTTTCCATTTCTGGTTAAAAATTCGTGCCTTCCCCTCTCTTTTTTGCTCTTTCTCTCCGACGCTCTCTTTTTTCCCTCTATCTCTCTCCTCTTTCCTTTAGATAAAAAAAATGGGACAAACTAAAGGGATAAAAAGATTAATATAGCAAGGTTAGGAAGATGGGGAACAAGATTAAAGGAAAAGTGATGTAATCACTAATGTAGCAAGAAAGATAAGTAATGTGGAAGACCTAAGGTTAACGAACCTATGAGGAGTAAGAGCACTAATACTAGTTTGTTGACCTCGTTGTGACTCTCATGATACCGTCAAGCCAGTATATCCTCCTCATCATGCACTCGTTGTCTTTTTCTTACTGTGCCTAAAATTAACATCTTCCGTAAAAAATCAAACAATAAAAAACTAACTTCCAATACAATTATACCAAACATATTTATGCAAATAACACACACCATTCTCTTATCTTTATATATACAAATCATCAAACAAAATGAATACATATCAAAAGGTATCTTCTTTTTTGCTCTAAAAAATCATGCCCAATATACGACTATATAAAAACCACAGTGTGCTACTAAGTAGAACAGGGGAGGTATAATCAAAAGAAACTAATAAAAGTAACATTCTTAAAAAACTTCTTATAAGGAATGGAAAATAATTAATAGCAGAAGTGAATAAACTTCAAGAAGTATATCCAAAATATCTTGATAAAGAGGAACTAATTTATCTCAAAATGTGTACTGTTTTAAGTAGATAATTTAGGTTTTTAAAATCCAAACACCCCTTAACCCTCCAATTAAGGTATTTAAAATTTTGGGTATGTTGGGTCTGAAGCTTTTTGAAGCTTATCGGAGCTGATAGCTTTTTGCTTTTAAAAAAAAGCTACAAGTCATATAACAAAAAAACTCTAAACAAAAATCTTCTTAAAGTATCTTTTAAAACTAGCTGGAAGCTTTTTATATACCAAATTACCTAAATACTCTCTTTATTATTTTATAATTCCCCCTATTTTTATAATTTGTCCTTTTTTTTGTCATTTTACACAATTAAACTTCAGCTACTAGCTAATTTGCCAAAAACATATATAAATAAAATAAACAGCTTCCAGTTCCAGCTTCCAGCTATCAGCTAACAGCTTCAAGCTACAGCTTCAAGCTACTTGTGTCAAACATACCTTTTGAGTGTTTATTTCACTTGATGACCATAGTTTCAATCAACCATAAAAACCAAGCAACATATCTCAATGCTTAATCATGTATTGTAATTATGTACTAAAAAATTTAGAATATTTATTATATGAAATGAGATTATGGTTTAGTATAGGATGGCTTGATTCGATTGTGTAGATGTGTTGGTACCAATTAGGGTTTTTCATATATTCTTTGTATCCTATAAAATCAATGCAATACAAAATATTTATGAAATTTTTATTGTTTTACATGATATCAGAGCCTTAAGCTTCTAGTTATATTTTCGATCTTTCTCTCCCTTCCGTTGCCTCTTTGCGTTGCCGCCACCAAACTACGGTTGGCCTTTGTCATGTTTCTTCTGCCGGTCATCCCCGTTGAGTGTCGACTCTCTTCCTCTTCTTTACCTTTTGTTCTATCTCGGGGACACATTGTAGATAAAAATTTATTTGTTGTTGCGTCTCTTGCCACCACTGTAACTATATATCCTAGTGTCGTTGTTTGTCACTCTCTTCGTAGTTGTAGCTATTGTTGTTGCAGTTATAGCTTCTTCCGTCAATGTCACTCTTCTTGCCGACACCTTTGGCATCCAATATGTCATTGTCTTGCCGCCACAAAGTTTTCTTTTGTATATTTGTTTTTTCCTTTTTCTTATACATTTTATTTCTCTTTTATTGTATATTTTGTTCATGTTAGAGCGTCTAATCTGTTACCCCACCTACTAAAGAGGTGTATTAGATAAAATGAGATAATTGTTTAGTATAGTATGGTCTCACAGGATTATATAGATGGGTCAGTGTAATTAGAGTTTTCTATATATCTCTTATACTCTCTAAATAAGAATCATCGTAATATGAAATACTGATAGAGTTTTGATTGTTCTACAAACTCACCACAAATCAACTAGACGAATATATAGAAACACTAATCGATCCATGAAAACATTAAAATTTCTAATGCGTCTGTAAAATTAGGTGGTGTCACATGTCATTACCGGTTTGAGTCCGCCCCTTATGGAAATTGTGGCTGAGCAAAATGACGACGAATAGATGGATATCCTAAAGAAGAGACTAAAGAGAGAAGGTTGAACGAGTCTATTTTGACTTTTTGTATAAAAGTGTAAAACGGATTACTTGACTTTGTTAATGTCTTTTTTAGTGTCGATTTTTTATTTGATTTTTAAATATTTAATTATAATTAATAAAGTCGAGTCAATTCGGTCATCTTTACTTGAACACGACCAACTTTTTTTATATAACCTTCCTTTAACCCATTTTAGTTTCTTCTCAAGTTTGTACGAATCTATTTTGGTCCGGCCGTCCGGTTCATACCGAGTAGGCACTTATAATTCTTTCTCTTATTAAGAAGATACATGTTAAATTAAAAGTAAAAGACGAAGAAAGAGAATACATACATTATAAATATCATTATTTAGTGGGGAAGCTTATGAAGTATAAAAAGTTTTTTAAAAAATTAACATTTTCCGTTGGCAAATATATAGCGAAAGAAACGTTCTCATATCTTTATACTTGTATTCCTACTCATCCTCATACTTATAAGATCAAGAAAAACGCCAATATTAAATAATAAAATAAATAAAAAGACTTAGTGAATTACACATGTTATTATCTAGTTGGCAGGAGAATGAAGCAGATATATTTAGTAGAAGAAAATATAAATTTTGTTAACGAAATGCACCACGGTAAATTTCTTAATAATTTAGAAAAAATTACGAAAAAAAGAGGAATAATGTTAGGTGGTGTTTGTTTCAGTTTATGTAGGGCTTATTTTTCGAGTTTATTTTTTATAAGCTAGCTTTTACCGACTTATTTACGACTTTTGAGCTTATTATGAGTTACTAGCAGTGTACCGCGCAATGCTGCGACGGTAGATAGTTTCTGTTTTGCAACATGTCGTTTTCAAGAATATAAAGCGTAATTCAAATGTCACGAAAAAAATTTCAGCAACATGTCCGTTTTTTTTCAATTTTTCTTAGTATAAACTATTTATTAATTTAAAAAATAAATTCTAAAAAACATTAAAAAAAATTTAAAAAGATATATCTATGAAATAAGGAGAGAGACGTAAATATGATTTTGAAAATTATATTGCTGTGAGTGGATAATTGTGTTTGTGTAAAAGAATGTGTTATTGAAAGAATATATTTTAAATAAATAAAAAGTTAAAATTTATTAGGAGAGTCAAATGGTTAAAAATTGAGTGAATGAGATTATTAAGTTAAAAAGAAGGGAATGAGACTATTAAGTTAAAAAGAAGGGTGGAGATTAAATATTGATATAATTTTATGAAGTTCTTAAAAGTTAGAAATAAAAAGTGTTAAATAATTTATATAGTAGTATAGATAAAAAGAAAATAAACCGGATTTATAAAAAATAAAACAGAAAAAACAAACTTATAAAAAATAAGTTTGAAAAATAATTAACACTTAATAAACTAATACAAACACTCCCTTAATATTTAATTTAATAAGAATGAAGTAAAGTAATGGAGACGTAGAGCAAACATTAAATGACAAATAATAGTATAAAACCACATGGGATCACGGTGCCCAAGGAAAAACCAAGCTTTGGTCTTCACAAACATTTCATTAAATGCACCTCACCGTCCCACATATTAACACGTCTGTACATATAATTGCACAAGTAGCAACAATAATTGTTATATAAATAAATAAATATAGTTGTAGAAATGGCCCCTCTACTCTCCTCGAACCTTTGTTTTCGTCACAACTAAAAACCATTTATATCTATAGATTTAACTTTTATTAACATTTACTAAAAAGTTTTTAGTTTAGCAGTAGTATTTTATTAATAATAAAGAGTGGGTCATGTAATTTGTATTTTGAGCGGATCAGTTAGAAATATTAAAGTAGAAGGATTAAATATTGTTAGCTGTAATTCAAGGGGCTAATGGTGTGACTCAAGAAAGATGTGAATGTATATAAGTCTAAATTTAGGACACAAGGCACGACACTTCATACTATAGCCGCAATTAGTGTGTATTTCGGTGTTTATGCGTGTGTTCTTCAAGGGCCAAGAGCAAGAAGAGAGGAATAGTTGTTGTCTTTGCATTTAGTTATTGGGAATCAATTTAGGTGATGGTTTCTTTAACTTTTGCGATTAATTAGATGTTATTTTCTTATCATTTGATTGAGATCCGAGGAAGTTTTGGATTAAAATTGGGTTCGAGTTTATGAAGGGAAAACCGAAGACTAATCAGAGGGGTTGAATCGAAAAACATAGTGCGTCTTTCATTGAATCAAAAACCTCGAGTTAATTGGAGAGTATCGCATATCGCGCTATGGGCCTAATTCGAAATGCAGTGGTGGTGGACTGAATCGAAACATACTTAAATGATTGAAACAATCGTAAACTTGGACAATCAAAGTATCAAACTAACAATCGCAAATCATGTGTAAATCAAAAGGATTTAGAATGTGGTATTGTAATTTGGAAACTAATCAGAATCGCAAATCGTGGGGTGGGGATTAAATCGAAAACCAAATTTTAAATCCCAATCAAAAAGTAAAGGCTTAGACTAAATTGAAAAATGCTATAGATCAACAGAATCATAAAACTTATAAACAAAGAGGCAAACATAAATTATCACTCGATCATAATTTGGGTTTTGTTAAATCGTACAGTTGGAGTGTGGTGTTAGTTAATAACTAAAGTTGCAAGATACCTTAACTGTAGGTGATTGCCGGTAGACTGATTTAAAAAATGCTAAAGATCAACAGATCGTAAAGCTTATAAACAAAGAGGCAATCATAAATTATCACTCCATCATAATTTGGGGATTTGTTAAATCGTACAGTTAGAGTGTGGTGTTAGTTAATTACGAATCGTATAGAAGTGAAATCGTTATCAGTGCACTACTTCAATACAATTTATAATTATTGATGTGATCATATATATGTGTGCTCAATAAAGTTTATGTTTACTGTTGTTTAATTAATCATTTTCAAGACAGGACTGTGAGAGACCTTCGGCATAGTGAAAATGACTCATAGTCAAAGAACATTTTCCGCAACTTCATTTCCAAACTGTCTCTAATGCTTATTTCAGATTTTGATTATTCGTGAATTGTAATAAGACGGTAGTTCAGGTACGAACCTCGTGTTTAATTTTGTGTAAATGAAAGTTTACTTTTACTCCGAATCACTGATATTGTTTAGAAAAAATCTAGGAAGTTACATTAAGGGTTCAAGTCCTCTTAAAAAAATAGGATATATATTAGGTAATTGTATATTTACAGTTTAAAAAAATTTCATCAGCATTCAATATATAAGTCTACATTTGGTGTATGCAAATTTGTACATCAACTTTTTAGTGCTAAAGATTATATAGAATAATGTGTTGATATTATGTGGAAATGTACACTTCCGGAAGACTTGCATGTATAATGGGAATGTTATCAATTACTCGAGCATGTATAACTTGTTTTTTTTTCTTCAAAAAAATGGGTCGACACGAAGACACGACCCGAACCGAACACGAATTAGGTGACACGAACCGAACACGACACGAAACTAAACCGGGTAAAAAATGGGTCGACACGAAAATGGTTGACACGAACACGACCCGAACCATTCAACTCGAACACGACCCGAATTGCCAGGCCTAAACCTAAGAAAACCCCTTTAACCTTTACGTCTCCCCCTGCTTTCAAAATTCACCACTCTCCATGACCATCTTCTCTACTTCTGAAAAACTCATCTTCGGAAAAGTTCACCGCAGTTCTCTATCTCCGTGAGCCCGCCGCTGTACATCACCGGAGTGTCGCCATTTTGCACCACAGAGTCACTCTCTATCTCTGTCTCTTCATAAACACCACTGCTTCCGAATAAGCTCATCGGCTAGAAAAGTTCACCACGTACTCTCTCTCTCTCTCTCTCTCTCTCTCTCTCTCTCTCTTCGTGAGCTTGCTGCTGTAGACCGCCAGAGTATGAGACCTCCGTGCTCGATGAGTTTCTCCAAAAACTATGTGAAGTTCTTGATCTACATTTGTTATAGTTTCCCATAGGTTTTTCATTTGTTTGACTTGGATATGATATGATTTGTGGTTTTTTTTTGTGTGTTCTCATAGATTTTTTTTTTGAAAAGTAACTTGTAATATTATAACTTCACCAACTGAATATACAACCAAAACCCCAAACACAAGACATGTCTAGGGAAACTACATACCTACTGGAAATGTTAAAACACTAAATGACTCCTACAATTAAGATACCCATTTATCATTTTAACATCCCAGCTGTGCGTGAACAAAAAAAAAACCATTTTGCTGCTATTACCTTGAAAACATATCGCAGCCCAAAAACCACATACCCTTTTTGCTAAACCCTTTATATTGCACCAATTAGCGTTGGCATGGTTAGCCATCGATCCCACGTCAGCCCTGTCAGCTTAGGGCCACGAACCTTTAGCCATTGGAAACCTATTAACTTGACCTCAAACAAAATATCCCTGTTTTTTGTGTTGGAACGGAACAGCAGATCGTTTCTCGTGTTCCAAATAAAATACGCTGCTAACCTGATTATGACTTCCCAAAGCACTAAATTCCGATTGATTATATAACCTGATGCGTTCTCCTTCATTTCCGAAAGTGAAGCAGCCACTTTGAACGGTACTCCCCACCAGTTATGAATGGACCTCCACAACTCTTTCACTTTCTCACACAAGAAGATTGCATGTTGACTTGTTTCCACCTGATCTTGACACCGGGGACAAAGAATGGAAGGTAGATCAACACCTTTGTCTATCAGTTTTGAAGTGACCGGTATCCTGTCTAATTCAAGCCTCCACGCAAAAATGAGAACTTTCTTTGGTAGAAGACTTGACCAGAACGTTCCCGAATTTTGTTGATTAAGATACTCCTCTTTGTCATCTAGAAAATTTCGCATAAGTTTCACCGAGTACTCTTCCACCTTGTTTCCTTTCCATAGCCAAGCATCCTTCTTGAATCTTGAAATGGAAGTTTCTTGAAGCATATTCATTAGCATATCTCTTTCCTCAAACACCCTTGGTGCCATCCGATTGGCTCCAATCATGTTCCAGTGCCAGTTATCTCCTTGCCACGAGCCCAAGTCTGCCACCAGTAGGTTGTCATCTCCGACTTTGTTGTATACCCTTGGAAAAGCCTCTGCAAAACATAACGAGCCGTTCCAAGTGTTTTTCCAAAACAGTGTGTTTTTACCATTTCCGATTACCATTTTTTGCAAATCTTTAATTTGTACACCTTTGTTTTCAAGATCCTTCCCAAGATTTGAAATATCCTTCCACATCCCAAAACCTTTAATATAGTTGTTTGAACCCAACCCCCCCTTCTTGACCATATATACTTTAGCATTTTCAGAATTAATCTTCTTGATCTTAAATTTTGTTTTATAATATTCTTGTAGATTTGGGTTTTATTCTTTACTTCATCTTGTAAATCTTGAAATCTTTAATGTCTTTCTATGGTATTACTCATTAGATTTATGTTTCATTGTTAATTAGCATCTTTGGTTCTGAATATTAATAGCAGAAATTAGTTTTATTTCTTTATTTTTGGGACTGGTGTATTGTTTGACGGTTTTGTATAAAAGATTAAAAAAAGTTCCACAAACCTTTTTTTATCTAGACGTTGATGATTTTAGGAATTTAGCTATAATATAATTGTTCAAAGCAAATATGTTTTTTTTTCAAAGCAAGTGTTGATTAAAATTTATTTTGTTATGCATTTTTTAAGATATAAACGAGCCGAGTCGAGTTGAGCTCGAATGTGTCGATATCTTTCACATGCTCGAGCTCGAGCTTGAAATATAAAGCTCGACCGAGTTCGAGTCGAGTTTCGAGCTGCGAGTTTGAGAGTCGAGTCGAGCTCGAGCTTGACACTGTGTCGGCTCGACTCAGTTTGATTACACCCCTAGTCAAAGTCCACTCTTTAGTTTTGTTACTAACTAGTGACTTTATGAAAGCTAAAAAACTATGGGTTAAAACTATATTAAGAAAAATCGATTTTCGCATTTCTATATGTTAAACTAAGAATGAAAAAGATCTTCGATGGTTTTTCTTTTGGTTAAATTATACAAAAACAAACGTTTTGAATCTTAGTTTATGCTGATCTACGTGGTTTGTACTAAATTATGGTTTTCATTTTGATGTTTTTGAAAATATACAGGCCATCTTATTTTTAACATGTAAGTTGTAACACCAACCGTCTTTAAAAAGAAAAAAAATGTGTTTATCTTTTGAGGGCTTCCACCGACCCGTCTCATAACAATATAAAGAAGGTAAACCACATAAAAGTAAAAATCATATGCCAAGCTTTTAATCAGTGAATCGTCTTTATAGATTTCATATTTTAAACCGTTAAACAATAATCATAGGAACTCAATAGCCTTTACATTAGTTTATCATTTAGAAGACAGGTTCGGCCATTCATAAAACTTGCACATATATGTAGGTTTAACATGCCATATCAATGACCATTCATTCTAAAACAATATTGCCATGCCTTATAAAATAAAAAATCACCCATTTATGAGTAATTATAGATAAAATCTCATAATTTCATACATGAACAATTTTATAATTTACTATAAATATAACTGAAGAATATTTAATATAACTCATACTTAATTTATAGTCTTAAGGGGCTAATTATAACATTTGGATCAATGTCATTAATGGTCAAAATTACATTTTAAAATTTTGGACGGATGAATATTTTCATAATTCAGATATGATACTTTTACAAATCACATGTGATTGTATAACTGAATCATCTGTGATTAATATTAAAATTTTAAGACTATGTTTTTTATATGGATTTACCAGTTGAATTCAAAGTAAATAATGTCATATTACTACCAACCAAATTACTATACTTATCTCCTATATGTTGTATGGATTGATCATTCTACCACTGGGTATTACTGGAGTTTTTTTCTTTATTACACTAGATGTCACATTGAATTCATACTCCACATTACTCAATCACTCTTAAGTCTTAACCATCTTTTACACACAAGAAAAACTTTACGATGGAGAGACCGATCACTCAAGCTCCAACGTGGTATCATGGCATGATCGGTATCACACAGTCCAATTATATTTTGACCACTCCACCCCTCCAATACTAATTTCAAGAAAAAAAAATTATTTCCTGCAAAATCCTTTAATTTCATCATCGTACATGTTAAATAATAATATATGTAATTCACTAATTCATTTTCCTCGTCTTTTTCCTTAGTTTAACATTTATCATGAACTAATAAATAAAATGATAATTACAAGGATTTAATACAAACATATACAATCTCTCTTAACCTAACCAACATTGAATTTTTTTGTTCTAGCAATTAAGTCTATAAACTTTGTCTTATTTAAGCACATTTAATTTTATCTAGAACTTATGCAAAAAATGTCATGAACAAACTTCTTTCTTATTTAATAACACATTTAATTATATCTATAAAATGGCATGTTACTATTTTTATTAATAATAAAACAAAATGAACATTACATCAATATAGAGTTAGTTGACATTTTTAATCTAAAGAAGGATTTTCATTAAGTACTTTTTTAATCTAAAAAGTAGTGACCAAATCGTTATATCGCCTACACATAAGCACAAATTTTATGCATGGCTGGCTACACGTTATCATATTTGAAATTCATAAGAGCATCATGTGCGGCTGATCCTGTCTTATGGCCGCAATGATCAATCACTGACGGCTACACTTGCTATACCGCCCTGTCAATACAAAGTAGATTGGTCTTTTCCGTCGCAGGAAGCCGAAGAGTTTGAGAAGAAAGGGGAAGGGTAAGAGAAAAGTAACGGACTTATAAAATAGCTATCTAGTGTTTTGTGTGTCCTATAAGATTATGGATTCAGTCCCGTAGTGAATAAAATAGTGTAGAATTAAGTTTAGGTTTAAAGAGTGTTTGGCCATTTAAAAAAAAAGAAAAAGAGAGAGAAATTAAGACAAGTATGTTTTTAATTAAAAGATGAACGAAAAAAAATAGAAGAGAGAAGCGATAGTGATGATATTTCAGAAAATTGTAAGATCCATTCTCTCTATAATCGACTTCAAAAATAATTTTACGTTAAATATATATATTAAAGTATAACTGTTATAAGAAGTCTATCAACATCTGGTTCTATATTTTAATGATTAAGATTCTCTCATTTTGTATTTAAACATGAATGTTCTCTTACATACATAAGAATGAGTCACTTATTTTATATTTTTGAAAACGACAAATTTTATTAAAGAACTAGCAAGCAGCTTGTTGGTAATTTGTATCACCAATATTATTTAAGTGTAATGAGATGAACTTGTTGACCAATCGAATCTTGATAAATATCGAACAAGGGTGGTGCGGAGTGCACACTTGTTTGAAATTATCTTGATTCAAAGTATAATAATATTTAGGGGCGAAGCCCCTAAACGACGCGGGTCCGGGGTTAGCATCCCTGGTAGCGGGGTCCATGGGGTGGCAACCCCTGGCGGGGTCCAAAGGGCAAAGCCTCTGGCTGGATATGACCCATTTTAGGATGGTTTTTTAACTGTCGGAGGAAGTTTCCGTCTGAAGATTGGTCATATTTTCGTATTGGTATAGAAGATGACCATAACAAGTATTTCAATTCTCTGTTCGAATTCATATCGAGTTTTATCCGATTGAGATTCCGATTGTACAATCGAAATACTTTAATCTGAAAGTGTTTTCATCACGACTCTCGATAATCCAAGTAATCGAAATTCCAAATTTCTAACACAGCTAGCAACAAGCACAAGTAAATTCGGACTTTTTTGCTCTTCCCGTGTGGCATCTAGAAAAAAGATTGCGCTTGAACATCTGAAATAACAGCATGAGAGAGTCCAATAGATTGCTTATTTTAAAAGGTCTCTTATTTTAAATCAAGTATTGGGTAGCTTCATACACCATAGTCTATATTTTTATCACCTTTGATTAGTTATGAGGTTTACTTTTTATATTTTTCAAATACTTTTGACATCATTAAACTATAAAAAGAGAAATGATTTATCTTTCTACTATTTGTTCTTACTTATCCACCTACTCATTTGATCAATATAAGTGTCAAAATCAAATGATGGTATGAGGATAGAGACTGATTGCATTACATATGTCAAACATTGAGGAAGTAAGATGATGAAGTGGAAATAAATAGTAGGAGGATATATAATTTCTGTAGAAGAAAATGATAAATTCTTCTACCTTTTCTTTTACTTCATCCTCTATTCACCACAAGATAACATGTGAAGCATACTATATCTTGTTCCTCACATTTTCTATTGATTTTAACACTTATCTTATGAGTAGAATGATAAGTAGGAGAAAAAAGTAAAAACATACATCACCTCTCCTCTTATATATGAGTGAATATGATGAGTCATGTTTGATGACAACATGAATCTATATTTTATAAAGTGCAATTTAATCGATATAAATTAAATTAAACTAATAGAAACCTTATTTTTATCGTCAAACTTTGTATTGTTTAAGAATTAAGACAATCATGGGGCGATTTTTGCCATGTTTATAAAGATCAGGGACTTATATTGTCAATTATGATATTGGAAATAGCCGTTTTCACCTGTCTCTGTCGGTGAGCTACTGTTGTCAACAAATTTCAACCATTGATTCGCAGAATTTTAATTTTTTTATTCATTGCAGGATAAAGTATTCTAGGTTTATTTAATTTAATTCTTTTAATAATTATTTTTAATAATATTTATAAATAAAAAAACTGAAAATGCCACATACAACTGTAAAATAAGGAAAACGATACTTGCAATCAATATTATATTAAATAATGAAATAATATAAATATTTTTCACCTAGATTCATATGTGACATTATAGATTGAAAATAGATTTTGGTGTTTTTGTTGTCGAATACATAAATATCTTATATTTGCGAAGGTCTGTGAAAAAAGGTGTTATTTGTTTTCAAAAGCTCTTAAGTTTGAAAATATCTGTGAAAAAAATGTAGCTTTTAACTTTTTAAAATAAGCAAAAATAAGAAAGAATAAAAAAAATAAGCTTATTAAAACATCTACGGACGTCCAGATATATCATTAAAACACAAACAAACTTATTGAAAAGTCGTGTCCGCCAACGTTTCTTTAAAATAAACCAAAACATATAATAAATTAGTTATAACATAAATCTAACATCAAACCAAAATATTTCTTTTTAGTTTGTCATCAAAATATTTTTCTTAATTTTATATATTATAAAAAATTACATATCATTTATGAAAAAAGAGTCTAAACATTATATAATAACAAAATAATTAATTTGTATTAGTAGGAAATAATAGTGATTGAATATAAAGAGTGATATAAATCATGGCTTCCAAAAAGCTGCCACTCACTCCTTTCCACCATTCCCATTCTGAGTTCCCAACCACCATTTCCATCTCTCCATTCAAGCTTTGGGTTAGAGAGAGAAACAAGAAGAATCCAAAGACTTTCTTCATCCTTTTCTAATCCTTTTTTCGTCTAAATTCATCAAATCTTGACCCCTCTGTTCCAAATATGTTGCCGGAAAAATCAGTTCATGCATCATGGGTATTCCAGTCTACGATTCAATGGTCTTTTAGGGTTTTAATGTTAGCTGTTGTTCTTGGATTAACGATCTTCTGGGGATTTAATTTTAATGATTTCCACGAAGATTTTATAACCAGATTTGATGGTAAAACTGTAAACAACTTCAGCATGACAAATAATCCCAGTTTTGATGCTTCTCCCCAAGAATCTCCGGCGGAAACTCACAGGAAGCAGTTGCCCGGAATACAGCCAACAAAGCCGTTAAATATCACCGGAAAACCTCCAGATCCGGTGAGTCTTAAGTGGGTTTCTGCTGAGCTGGATTCGAATTACTCGTCGAGCTTACTTTCCCGGTGGTTGGCTCCCGGTGGAGAACCCTGTAAAGATTCAACTACAGAGGATATTTTAATCCGAGATTTGGATAATCTTGACCACAGAATTGAGTTATCCGCCGGTGAAATCCACGAATTCGATATCCAGACAGTAGATTCCGCCGGTAATCCCCGGTGTTTGGGTGGTGATTATTTCGAAACCGATTTATCCGGTGACACCTGGAAATCTCGTCCTCCGATAAAAGATTTTGGTAATGGCAGATACTCATTTTCCCTCCAAGTTCATCCCGATTTCATCGGAGATTATAATCTAACAATAATACTATTGTTTAGACACTACCAAGGGTTGAAATTCTCGCCGGAGCGGTTCGCCGTTGATAAAATCCTTCGTGTATTTCCGATCACTTTCAAAAACTCAAACTCGTCTTCTAACTTGCTGGAGATTAAACAATGTAAAAAGTCCGATTACGATAAGGATGTATGGTCAGGTCGATGGACCCGACCCGGAAAGACCGACGGTTGTCCGATTAGCAACGACGGCCGATTCCGGTGCCTGAAACATGATTACCCTTGTAAGCATCCATGGTGCGACGGAGCTTTAGGGTCTTTGGAAAGTAACGGGTGGGTTTACTCGACCCACTGTTCATTCAAATTGTTTGATGCGAAATCAGCTTGGAATTGTTTGAATAATCGTTGGCTGTTCTTCTGGGGAGATTCAAATCACTGCGATACGATTCGAAACTTGCTTAATTTCTACTTAGATTTTGAAATCGCCACCGTTCCACGGTTGTTTGATATGAACATTACAAACCCTAGAAATCCTTCTCAATCGTTTCGGATCACCAACGTTTTCAATGGTCATTATAATCACACCGGAAATTATCAGGGATTAAACTCACTCTACAACGAAGCTTACAGAGAGTATCTGAAGAACTATTTCTCCGGCGAAACTGTTCCCGATACAATAATCATGAACTCCGGGCTTCACGATGGGGTTTACTGGCCTAATTTGAGGAGATTTATAAAGGGTGCTCATGATGCTGCGGCATTTTGGGCGGAGGTTATTGACGGTGTGAGGCGGAGAAAGGTTGCAGTCCCGGAGGTTATATACAGGACGACGGTGGCGACTGGTGGGTATGCGCGGAGATTGGTGTTTAATCCGAACAAAATGGAAGCTTTTAATGGTGTTTTTGTTGACAAATTGAGTCAGTTTGGAGTGATAGATCGGTTGGTGGATCATTTTGATATGACTTATCCTTGGCATTTTGATAATCGGTGTAATGATGGAGTGCATTACGGCAGAGCTCCGGCGAAGATGCGGTGGCGGGATGGTCAAATTGGGCATGAGTATTTTGTTGACTTGATGTTGTGTCAAGTGTTGGTGAATGTAGTATGTTCAAGATAATCTTGGATTATGTATATCATGTATTTTTGACCTTTTTCCGTTATTAGAGTAACGGTAATTCTTTATTATTTCCACTTGTAAACCATGAGTTTTAAGTATTATATCAGTCTTTTATATTTTTTTATAAGATGGATTTTATATTCTCGTATTAAATCTTTACAATTATTATATCAAAGATAAGTGTTTGAATCAAGAGAAATAGAATAAGTAGATTTTATATGTGATTATCTTGTGAATAAAAACATTTAGTGTTAACAATAGGATGTTTCTATTTTAAATGATATGTCAATTTAATTGTAGATTATGATTAAATGGAGAAGAGTTTGGTGCCAATAAGTTGATAACATATTGTATTAATGTGTTTATACATATTAAAAGTTAACTGAAGAACCCAATCTGAATAATGATAGCATGTTTAAATGGCAACATTATCTAAAATGAGTTTGAATTTACTTCATTCAGTACAAAATATTTCTTCATAGATGATATCACTCGTTGTATATATAAAATATCGTATAAAACACAATTTTTCGTTTATTTTAAGATGTTTATATATAATATTATATTACAATGTTTTCTTTTCACTTTGAATGTTATGTTGGAGAAATTTGTAGAAAATTGGTTAGAAACAGGGATGATTTGATGATTTTCAAAGAAACTTACAATTCCGCTGACGCACTAGGCACCACTTTGAAGTTTTCCATGTGCCTAGTGTTGGATTATGCCGCTGACACACAAGTTGGTGCTATTGCCGTGAGGCATGTGCCTGTTGGGTCACTGTTGGTCCCTTGGTGAAAGTATCAACAAGCAAGTAATGTGTAGAAGGGGGTTTGAATACATTTTCTGCTGAAAATTAAACAAATCAATAAAAAGTGTTAACACACATCAAACCACAAACAATCGAATGTTTTGCTTTCATTAATAAGAAGATAATTACAGATACAATCAAGTAAGCAACACTTGATATGTAAACACCTAATGTAAATCAAATCTCTCAATCTCTCAAACTTTGCTATCTATAATCAACTTATGATTATAGATACAGGACGACTCTCTAAACAGGATTTAATCACAGATTGAATACTTACCAACTTCACAACAGATGTGAAGATTCGAACACACGAACAATTGGCAATCTGTGAGTTTTCTTGATCACGTTGAACTTACAAACAGTGAATCAAGATTCGTAACACATACGATCAATAGGTTGAGGTGAACTGAGTTTGGCTCTGTAACTCGTTGAATAGTCGTACCTCAAAACTTATTAGGAGATAAGTATTTATAATCCTATTCCTACGGATCCTAACAAACTTGAACTTATCCTAATCTGCTAACAAACTAACGGATAATCCGGAATCTTGAATCTTGAATCTTCTTATCTTGAGTCTTCAATCTTGATTCTGGAATCTTCTTATCCATGCCGTAGATATAGAGAAATAAAAGGAATTTAAAACATATTTAAATTCTCTTAAACTGACTTCTTTAGTCGGACTTAGTTACTCAGCTTGAAACTCATCAAGCTGAGTTCTTCGAGAACAAACCCAAAAACAAACATGTACTAACACGTATAATGATTAACTCATCCTTAGAAGTCATAAGAGTTAGCTAGAACTTACTTAGCAACTCTATTTAGCTGACTCAGTCTATACGCTGAGTCACTCAGCTCGAAACGCATCAAGCTGAATACTCAACCTATATCTTAGGTGACATACACAGCTTATCAAACACATTGATAATCTTACTAAGATATAGTCTAAGCTGACCGAATTTATGCTCAGTCTGAAACACTATAAGTGCTCAGTCTGATCAAGCCTTATAATTCTGCTTAAGTTATTTAGAACATATCTTACAAACTTAACTTTGTCTCATCAAATTTCAACTGATGAGATCATTTGACCAACAAACTCCCCCTATTTGATGATGACAAAACCATCAAACAGTTCTTAAGTTTGTTGAACAGAATTATGTTTTAGATCTTAAACTTATTAAGATTTTATATTTGAACTAATCAAATATTAATTGAACTTATCAATTATAAGTGAAACATACCAACCAAACATTTAAATGAACACGAATTTATCATTTTGTTCATTCAAGCTGAACATATCAGACTAATATTTATGAACATATCATAACACAGTTGAACATATCAAACTAATACTTGTATTCATTTTAATTGAACACATCAGAATACAAAAATTTTGATCACTTAGATCATGCACACTTAGTGCTTACAAAAATTAGAACTAATCTAATATATACAATATAACTAATCTATTCAGGATGCAGCTCTTCAAACTCCTTAATCTCCTTGTTGATTTCTTCAAGAAGTTCTTTGATATCGTGGTTTTTATATATAAATTTTATGCGATATTTAATTATTTTTAATAGAAATCATGGAAAATATGTTTAATATATGTTAATATGTTTAAATATTAATTTCCAGGTTAAAATTCGGATTAATGGTGATAAGGATGAAGAAAAAGGGATAAAAATCGAGATAAGCTTCAAAGGGTTGAAAAAAGTCAAATCTGCCCGGAATCCACGTTAGCGCCGCTAACCCAGCGACCGTCGCGGCGCGAAAGCAGTGGTCGCGGCGCCAAGTCCCTGCAAGCAACCTATATATATATTCGATCATTCTCTCGGTTTGGCAACTTGTTCTCCGACTTTTTCACCACCACAACTCCAGAAAACTTCCATTAAACATCTAGGGAGCTTGGGGCATGATCTTGGAGCATTGGAGTTTAATTTTGAAGATCAAAGTGAAGATCATTCGGTTTTTTACGGTTTTTCGTATTCTCTTCATCATGTTTTTGTTTGTTCTTGATTTCCAGAACTTTATCATGATTGTTAGAGGCTAGATCTTCTGTTTTCCTCCCTAGAGGAGATGAAACTCATGTAATGGTGATTTAATTCCTGGCTTTGATACTTAATTCATGTTTAATTCTTGTTTAAACTTAATCTTAGTTCATCCATGCTTAGTAATCTGTTTTGGTTGTTTATAAACTGAGTTTTGTGTTGTAAAAGACCATTTAATTCATAAAGCTTTGATCTTGATTGTCTAGGACCAATAGATGATTAAAGAGATAGTGATTGATCAAATCCTAGTGTTAACCAACTTTAAATGGATGATTTTGCATGTGATTAAACATATAATGACCCTTTATGTGTTAATGATGTTTTGTTGATCATATGAAACATTAAAGGTTGAGTCTTTACTTGATAATCGAATTAATTGGCTAATTATCCCTTTTAATCGCGCTTTTGACCATAAAGGTTATTAATTGGTGTAATTAGACGGTTATAACCGGACCAAGGTTTAACTAATTTAGGAATCGATGCATGAGTATTCAAAGTGTCTTTAGCTCATATTTCCATGAATTAATTGCCATGAAAAGGGTTGAATTGAATCTAGGGAGGGAACATTTTCATTATATTGTTTAATTCTCCGAGTTAGTCGCTTTCTTGTCTCTTTTGCATGCTTTAGTGGTATTCTAGGGTTGTTAGTGGCGTAGTTGGTTGCAAGTTCACGACTTTTTCATACAAATTCCCCTTTAATTGCTTTCTTTATTTTTCTGTCATTAGTTTAGATTTAATTGCTTTTTAGTTTAGTTTAGATTAGTTTTGTTTTGTTGTGTTTAGTAATTAAATCATTATAATTTTATCAAATCAATTCCGTTCCCCGAGAGTTCGACACCCGTGCTTACTAATTATACTATAAAAACCGATTAGGTGCACTTGCCTATTCGTGTCGTTTTTGGTACAAATTAACACGGATTTATAAATATAAAACTAGTACGTAAAACGCACATCAAGTTTTTGGCGCCGCTGCCGGGGAACGGTTGCATTTGATTTAATTATAGTAATTTATTATTAAACCTTTTGTTTGTTTGCTTGTTTTGCTTAGTTTTAGCGTTAGTTGCTTTCTGTCCTACAATCGTGACGCGATCTCCTTGATCGCGGCGCGATCGTTGTTGACAGCTTGTTTCTTTTTCCGTTTTTAGTGTTAGCTCGTAGTTTTAGTTTTAGTTTTTATTTTCTGTTTTCCCGGGCCTGTTTAGGGTAGTGCTTTTTGCTCCTTAGACACCCCTTAGGTCTGCTTTTAGTGTATGTCCCGTGCTTCGTCGTCCGAGCTAGTTGAACCATTTAAAGAACCGGAGCGCGAGTTTAATCATTTGAGGCGAGCCACACGCAAGAGAGAACGCTTACGTAGGATGGCTGAAGATCTTGCAAACTTGTCGTTGGAGGAGTACGCGAGTCGTCTTCGCGAAGGAAACGCCGTCGGTATTCACCGCCCTGCAATTCCCGAGCAAACCAACTTCGAGATCAAGGGCCAATTTCTTCATCTCTTGCGCGAAACTCCTTTCCTTGGAAAGGATCATGAAGACGCCAATTAGCATGTCGAGGCCGTACTCGAGATCGCCGACTATTTCCACATTCCGGGAGTAACCAAAGATGCCGTCATGCTGCGAGTGTTCCCGATAACACTCCAAGGTGCAGCCAAACGTTGGCTAAGATCCGAGCCACCCATCCGTACATGGGATGCGCTCAAAACAAAATTCATAAAGCAATTTAGCCCTCCTTCTAAAATTGCTAAGATGAAAATGCAAATCTCATGTGCTAACTCAGCTTATACGTTCATTTGCCTTCTTCTTAGTTCATTGATTGACATCCCAAGCTGGTCAGCATCCTCTTGTTCCATCCTTCTTACTTCCAACAGAGAAGCTCTTTCTTGTAATGTCATCTTGTCTGCAGAGTCTTCATCTGAGCTGACTACTACAGGTCTCTTTCCTTTAGCCTTTTCAGTCAGCCCGGTTTCAGTTTCTATCTCCTTTTCTTTCTCCCCCTCAATCTGATCTGCTCCCTTAGCTAGTAGTAACAAGGCTTCATCTTGGACAGACTCAGCTTCAGCCTCTTGAACCTTCTCCACCTTTTTATCATCGAAGTATGTTTTTGTGATAGGGCAGCAACTGCATATTTTAACCTCAACACCTCTTCTTCCAGAGAGTTTAGAATCTGCAACACATGCTTCTTTGTTTGTCTTCTCTTAAGGTGCAATGTGTCAAACTGACCTTTAATGAATTTCAGTAGATCATCCAAGTCAGCTTGAGAAAGTTGGGACTTGGGTACATCATTTAAGGGTTGGTGTATACCCTCAAAATCATGTGTACCAGAGTTTGGACCCTGTGAATCACCTTGGTATGTAGATGAATCATTGACAGGTCGTGCTAGTGGGTGTGAGAAATGAAGAGAAGTAGTTGGGCTCGATACGTGGAGTGTATGGGTTGGTGGTTGGCTTATTGGGTTGGAGGGGGTGACTGGCCCTGGGGATTGCTCAGGCACAGTAGTAGGCTCTCCCATGGCACTAGAGAATGTGGGCTGAGTAGACACCACACCCGGATAAGGCATAAGGGTTGGATTGAGCCTCGAGGTTGACAACTGAAGAGTAGGCGTCTCCCCCTCAACTCCTGCCTGAGGACGGAATAGTGTGATCTCAACTTTAGTGATGCCTTTAGTAGTGGCACCACCTTTGGCAGTTTTGCGTGTATAGGTTTGGATATTCTCCCAAGTAGCAGTGGGCATACTACGGGTGGCTTCAGAGTGGAGTTGAATGGAAGGTGGAGGAGATGGGTTAGACTGGGTTAGGTCTACCACAGTCTTATCTCCAAAAGATGATGGAGAGAAGTGAGAAGAAGTTTAGAGAGGAGGAGTGATACATGGTCTGAGTCTGTCAACGAATGCAGACTTTGAAGATGACTTAGAACCAGAGGAGGATGAAGCACCATAAGCTTCAGAGGAAGGCTCAGCTTGAGCAGGCTACTCTGCTCGATGATCTAGTTCAGCTCCAGATGCTCCCCCTTGATCCGACTCCTCAGCTTCACTTGTAGATGAAGCTCTCTCAGCTATCCATCGCATTGGGTCACTCAGACCTTCCTGCTCTGGAAAGATGTCATTGTTAAACATCTTTGAGCTGAGTGCTGGAGCAGGGAACACATCTTGTCCAGCTTCACAATGTTGTTCTCCCAACTCAGCTTCCACCACCAAGGATAAGTACCTTATAAATGGTACATGGAGATCCCTTGGTGTCTTCACAACTTGGGCTTTGAGCTCGTTGAAGATGAGCAGTGCATAGTCCAGATTTCTGGCATTATACATGTTGTAGAGCAGCTACATCTCGAACTCATTGACTTGATCCAAGCCTCCAATCTTAGTGCCAAGTAAACGTATCACAGTGGACACCATGAAGCCCCATCCATTAGGAAAAGTGACTTTCTTTATCACACCCTCTGTTTGTGGGTGACCCATATTGGGTAGGACAGACCTTGCCACTTATCTTGTTACAGCAGCTTCGAACACACCATTTGGAGGGAGTTGAAGAACTTCCCTTAGCCGCTGCACAGTAATGACAACTGTTCTATCCCCATTTTGCACAGTGCAAGTTATCTCTCCCCTGTTCTGGTTATAAGTACAAGTATACCAGAACTCCACAGGTGTTGTGGAACGATATGGAGTGGTGCTCCTGAAAAAGCGAATGCCAAGGGGCATTTTCGAATGTAGTCCACCCATACTTCGTATCCTCTGCCTCGTTTCCTCTCTGGAATTATGAGACAGGCACGTTGATTGTTGATTCGAATCAACGGCACACCGTTGTTCTTCAATTGAGCACCTCTTACCATTCTATCACTGAGAATGAGAAGGGTTCTGTCCATGTTGTAACTGAGTAAGTTTATCGATTGACACTGAGTTAATCGTATTCGCACCGGGAGATTAGGGTTTTGAATCTGAACGGTTGATTGCACTAAGCAAGGAGAGGTGTCTGTGGAAGGTATTTTGTTGGTCCTTTTGGTGAGAATAACAACAAGCAATAGATGTGTAGAAGGGGGGTTGAATACACTTTCTGCGGAAATTGAACAAATCAAAATAAAGTGTTACACATAGTAAATCAAACGACAGTCGAATGCTTTGATTTTCATTAATAAGAAGATGATTACAGACTCTATCAAGTAAGCAACTCTTGATATGTAAACACCTAATATAAATCTCTCAATCTTTCAAACTTAGCTATCTATAATCAACTTATGATTATAGATACTGGACGACTATCTAAACAGGATTTAATCACAGATTGAAAACTTACCAATCTCACAACTAATGTGAGTATTCGAACACATGAATAGTTAGGCAATCTGTGAATATCTTGATCACGTTGAACTGACAAACAGTGATTCAAGAATCGTAACACATACGGTTGAGGTGAGGTATTTGGCTCTCCAACACTTAGTTGTAATCGTCGTTGTAGTCGTACCTAAAAACTTATACGGATGATAAGTATTTATAATCCTGTCCCTACGGTTCCTAACAAACTGGACTAATCCTAATTTGCTAACTAACTACCGGATAACTCGGAACCTTGAATCTTGAATCTTCTTATCTTGAGTCTTCAATCTTCAATCTTGATTCTGGAGTCTTCTTATCCTTCCCGTAGATATAGAGACTTAAAAAGATAAATTTAAAACATATTTAAATTTTCTTTAAGCTGACTTCTTGCTCGGACTGAGTTACTCAGCTTGAAACTCATCAAGCTGAGTTCTTTGAGAACAAACTCGAAAACCAACATGAACTAACACGTATATTAATAAACTCATTCTTAGAAGTCCTAAGAGTTAGCTAGAACTTATTTAGCAACTCTGTTGAGCTGACTCAGTATATACGCTGAGTCACTCAACTTGAAACACATCAAGCTGAAAGCTCAATATATATCTTAGGTGACATACACAGCTTATCAAACATATTGATAATCCTACTAAGATATAGTATAAGCTGATCGAACATATGCTCAGCTTATATTCAGTTTATGCTCAATCTGAAACACTATAAGTGTTCAGTCTGATCAAGCCTCATAATTCTGTTTAAGTTATATCTAGAACACATCTAACAAACTTAACTTTGTCTCGTCAAATCTCAACTGATGAGATCATCTTCCCAACAAACTCCCCCTATTTGATGATGACAAAACCACCAAACAGTTCTCAAGTTTGTTTAACAGAATTATATTTTAAATCTCAAACTTATTAAGATTTTATATTTGAACTAATCAAATATTAATTGAACATATCAATTTTAATGGAACTTATCAATTATAAGTGGAACATACCAACTTTAAGTTGAACACACCAACTAAATACATTAATGAATAAGAACTAATCAACTATTCATTCAAGCTGAACTTATCTGACTAATAATTATGAACATATCATAACACAGTTGAACATATCATACTCATACTTGTATTAATTGAACATATCATAATACAAAATTTTTGATCACTCAGATCATGCACACTTAGTGCTTATAAAATTAGAAGTAATCTAATTTATACAATAGAACTAATCTATTCAGGATGCAGCTCTTCAAACTCCTTGATCTCCTTGTTGATTTCTTCAAGGATTTCTTGCAAATTAGGCAAGTGTTGAAGTTGATCCTTCTGTGATCTTATTGCTCTGTTAATTCGGTATCTGAACCTTGCAGTTTGTTCAGTCTTTTCCACTATTTGTCTCAGAGCAAACACTTGAGATACCCCACATGTATAGATACTTGCATCAGACTGGAAGCATTGTACACCATTTCTGTCCAAGTACATGAACCCTTTCTGAGGTTTTTTCACATATGTATTTTCTTTGAATTCCATGCCTTCAGGAAGGTTGAGACTGTACTTATCTATATTTTCTAATCCAGCTGGCTTTGTTTGCTTCTTCTTTCCAACTTTATGAAAAGAGGTCAGTAGGGTAGCTATCTCAGTCCTGGGTATGATTTGCATCGCATCAACTCTTGCAAGTAGCCTTAAGATTTCATCTTTAACTTGATTCCTGACAGAGGACTTTTCCATCTGCTTGATGAGGATAGCCACTTGCTTCCACTCTTCATATCCCAGTTTATGAAGTTGATTCAGCTCCAGAGAAATTGATTCACCATTCTTTAAGACGAACTCCATAATGATAATCCCTTGAACTGAACTCAACTTGAGTGAATCAATCAGAGAAGAGAAGTAGGTTCTTGTATAACATTGAGTTATGTTCTCCTCCTCTTGTTGATCTTGAACAGGAGGTTCTTCTACCTCTTCCTCCTTGGGCACAATAGGCAGCTTGAGTTTAGCTAATTCCTCATTCTGCTTTCTAATTTGTTCAGCCCAGGCCTGTTCTCTTGCTTCTTTCTCTTCAACTAACACAGCTTGAGCATCCAAATGTCTTCTTCTTAACTCGTTGATAGAAATCCCAAGCTGGTCAGCATCTTCTTGTTCCAATCTCCTTATTACCAGCAGAGAAGCTTTTTCTCGTAGTGTCATTTTATCCGCAGAGTCTTCATCTGAGGCTGATTCACTTAGAATCATCTTTCGTCTTTTCTGCTAGGGGGTTTCTGACTTATCTGAGTTGACCACTACTGGTCTTTTGCCTTTTGCTTTCTCTATCAGCTCAGGTTCTTTCTCTGTTTCTTTCTCCCCTCAATCTGATCTGCTCCCTTTGCCAATAGTAGTAAGGCTTCAGCTTGGACCGACTCAGCTTCAGCCTTTTGAACATTTTCTCCCTTTTTATCATCATCAACAGGGGTTGAAGTCTTTTGTTGTTGAAGGGCAGCGACAACAGATTTCAAACGCAGCACCTCCTCATCCAGAGAATCTAGAATCATCAGCATATCCTTCTTAGTCTTCTTTCTCTTGAGGTGCAAAGTATCAAACTGACTTTTAAATAATTTCATTAACTCATCCAGGTCAGCTTGAGAGGGTTGGAACTTGGGTGCATCATCTAAGGGTTGGTGTATACCCTCAAACTCATTTGCACCAGAGTTTGGACCCTATGATTCATCTTGGTGTTGAGATGAAACATTGACAGGTCGTGCAACGGGGTGTGAGAAGTGAAGAGAAGTAATAGGGCTAGAAACGCGAAGTATATGGGTAGGTGATTAGCTTATTGGTTTGGAGAGGGATGATTGACCCTAGGGATTGGTCAGTTCTTCAATGTTACCTAAGTGCATCTGCTTAGGCACAGTAACGGGCTCTCCCATGGCACTGGAGAGTGTGGGCTGAGTCTGAATCATAATGGGACAAACAGAGTAGACACCATACCCGGTTTAGGCTGTTGGGTTGAAATGAGCCTCGAGGTTGACACTTTAGGAGTAGGCGTCTCCCCCTCAAATCCTACCGGTGGAGGGATCAGTGTGATCTCAGCTCCTGTGATGCCTATAGGAGTGGTACCACCTTTGGCAGTTTTTCTAGTATAGGTTTGGATTTTCTACCTAGTAGCAGTGGGAAAACTAGGGTTGGCTTCAGAGTGGGATTTATGATGGATAAAAGGTAGAGGATATGGGTTAGACTGAGTTGGCTTTACTGCAGTCCTGTCTCCAAATGTGGATGGAGAATAGTGAGAAGAAGAAGAAAGTGGAGAGACCTTACCAGTGGTAGCTTCAATGTTTGTTGGCTCAGCCTGAGCAGAGTGCTCAGCTCGAACCTCTGGATCAGCTTTGGAAGCTCCCCCTTGATTGGATCCCTCTGCTCCACTTTCTGAAGAAGCTACCTCAGCAATCAACCGCATGGGATCACTTAGACCCTCTTGCTCGGGGAAGATGTCATTATTGAACATCTTAGAGCTGAGTGTAGGAAACAAGAACACATCCTGATCAGCTTCATAGAGTGCTATCCCCAGCTCGGCTTCAAATGCCAAGGACAGGTACCTTATGAAGGGTACATGAAGATCCCTTGTGGTCTTCATCACTTGGACCCGGAGTTCGTTGAAGATGAGATGAGCATAGTCTAAATTCCTTGCAAAGTACATGTTGTACAGCAGCTGCATGTCGAACTCGTTTACTTAGTCCAGTCCTCCAACCTTGGTTCCCAGCGAACGAATCACTGTTGACACCATAAAACTCCAACTGGTTGGAAAGGTGGCCTTTTTTATAACACCCTCTGTCTGCGGGTGACCCATTCTGGGTAGGACAGACTTAGCCTCTTGCCTCGTGACAACCAGCTCGAACACATCAGATTGAGGGAGTTGAAGAACTTCCCTTAGCCGCTGCACAGAAAGGACAACCGTTCTATCGCCATTGAGAACAGTCCCTGTAATCTCTCCCCTGTTCTGGTCGTAAGTACAAGTGTACCAGAACTCAAAAAGGTGTTGAGGAACAATGTGGAGTGGTGCGCCACATAAGGCGAATGCCAGGGGGCATTTACGGATGTAATCCACCCATATTTCATATCCTCTGCCTTGTTTCCTTGGAGGAATTGCAAGACAGGCCCGTTGATTGTTGATTTTAATCAACGACACTCTATTGTTCTTAAACTGAGCACCTCGAACCATTTGATCACCGGGAACTAATGTGATTCCTTCCATTGTATAATTACACTGAGTAATTGGTTGAAAAAGCACTGAGCAACTTAGAATTCACACTGAGCGGGCCGAAAACTGCACTTAGCAATTTAGGGTTTTGAAGATGAACGGAAGAATGCACTGAGCAATAGAGGTATTTGCGAAAGGTATTTTAGAAGATGAGAAGTCAGATTTTTATGCGTAAACTTCTCTAAACCGGTTATGATCGGTATATATACCTTTCTGAGGAGAGAGAAAAGTTACCGTTAGAGTCCCTTATTAACCGTTACGCCGGAAAAATTAAGGCTTGATGTAACAGTGAGAGGGTAGAAACACATCATCTTCCAACGGATACAAGTGTAAAATAATATTATTAACTTATAATAAGATTATAAACACTGTTGAAGTATACCAATACACAATTGATATATGATGCGATTTGAGACTGACTCAAATACACATTGACATATGAAGTAATGACACTTAGTAATTAAATCATAGTTTGGACATACCAAGCTGAGGAAACTAATCACTCAGTCTAAGTCAAGCACTCAGCTTGACATGAGCACTCAGCTTGAGATTGATACTCAGCTTGAGTGGAGCACACAGCTCAGGCTCAATAACTCTTAGTCATTACTGTTTGAAACTTACTCAAACTTTATATTTTTAACTACACTAAGTAGTTAATGTATGTTTGGAACTTACCAAACGTGTGAACCAATCACACAGCTTGAGTTAAGCACATAGCTCAGACTCTATGACACTTATTCATTTATGTTTGAGACTGACTCAAACTATATATATCTTAACTACACTGAGCAGTTAAAGTATTTTTGGAACTCACCAAACGTGTGAACTCATCATTCAGCTTGACAAATTATTCATGTTATGAAAACTCATTTATAAACTGTGCACTCAGCTTAAGACACTTAGTCTTTGTCAAACTGAAAACTCAGATTCTAGACACTTAGCTAGGGGTTGAGCATACCCAATTCACTTAGCAGATACATAAACCTCTTTTCATCAAGGGGTTTAGTAAAGATATCTGCTAATTGGTCATCAGTGGAGATAAATTTAATGTCAACTTTACCTTTTTCCACGATGTCCCTGATGAAGTGATGTCTAATTTCAATGTGCTTAGTTCTTGAGTGGAAGACTGGATTGTAAGTAATGGCTATAGCACTTTGGTTATCACAGAAGATAGGAGTTTTCTTGAAACTCATACCAAAGTCTTGAAGCTGATGCTGCATCCACAGGATTTGAGCACAACAGCTTCCTGCTGCAACATATTCAGCTTCAGCAGTTGAAGTAGCCACTGAGTTCTGTTTCTTACTAGTCCAGTTTACTAACTTCCCTCCAAGCATTTGACATCCTCCAGTCGTTGATTTTCTATCTAACTTGCACCCAGCATAGTCAGCTTGAAGATGTGATTCCTTGGGATCTTCCAGATATCTTGCACAAACACATGTAGCAAACATGATATCAGGTCTACTAGCTGTCAAATAGAGTAATGAACCTATCATTCCTCTATAGGTAGACTGACACACAGACTTACCATCTGAGTCTTTACTCAGCTTGACAGCTGGTGACATGGGTGTTTTCATGGTTGAACTAGAATCAAATCCATATTTCTTTATCAAATCAAGAACATACTTGCTTTGATTGATGAATATTCCATCAGGCTTTTGTTGAATTTGTAAACCCAGGAAGTATGTCATCTCACCCATCATGCTCATCTTGTACTTTTGTGACATTATTTTGGAGAACCATTCACACAGAGATTCATTTGGAGAACCAAAAATAATGTCATCCACATAGATTTGTACAAAAATCATCTGTCCTTTACTCTTTTTAATAAAGAGTGTTTTATCTATACTACCGCTGGTGAAATCCATTGATAGTAGATAGTTGGACAGTGTATCATACCAAGCTCTTGGAGCTTGTTTAAGACCATACAAAGCCTTGTCTAACTTATAGACATGATGTGGAAACTTTGAACTAACAAAGCCAGGAGGTTGTTTCACATAGACTTCTTCCTGAAGTTTTCCATTTAGGAAAGCACTCTTCACATCCATTTGATAGACTTTGAAGTCTTTATATGCTGCATAGGCCAGGAAAAGCCTTATGGCTTCAATTCTAGTAACAGGGGCAAAAGTCTCATCATAATCGATTCCTTCTTCTTGTTTATACCCTTGTGCTACCAGCCTGACTTTGTTCCTAACTATCAATTCATCCTTGTCAATTTTATACCTATAGACCCACTTAGTGCCTATAATTGAATGATCTTTGGGGGCAGGGACAAGGTTCCAGACCTTATTTCTCTCAAACTCATTTAATTCCTCTTGCATAGCTTCAATCCAATCCTCATCCGCTAAGGCTTCTTCAGTCTTCTTTGGTTCCATTTGGGATAGGAAACCAAAGTGAGCAACGTAGTTAGCTGTAGCCTTAGATCTGGTCATAACCCTTTCTTGGACATTTCCAATGATTTGATCTTGAGGATGATCTTTGAGGAATTTAAATGTTGTAGTTGGAGAATCTGGTTCTGGGTCTGAGTGATGTTGAGAACTATGAGGTGAACACACATCCTCAGTCTCAATAGCAGCATTGTCAACAAACTGATGATCACTGAGATCTTCAGACTGAGTGACTTCAGCTCAAAAAGGATTAACAAACTCATCATCTTTCTCAGCTTGAGAGTCCTTTGGAGCTTGTGATGATTTCTTTGATGGGCACACATCATCATCACTATCATCTCCCATGACATACATAGGATTTGACATATTGGTTTCCTCAGGCTTTTCAAGCTCACTCAGACTAACCATAGTCAGCTTGCCTTTTCTCAGCTTGATCAAGATTGTCTTCATCGAATGAGACATGAATTGATTCTTCTATAGCCTCTCTCCTAGTGTTATATACTTTGTATGATTTGGAGATTGAGGAATAACCAACGAATATTCCAGGATCAGCTTTGGGTTCCAACTTATTGAGCTGATCTCTTTGATTCAGCACATAGCATTTTGAACCAAAGACATGGAAATAACCTATATTGGGCTTTCTAGATTTATACATCTCATATGATGTTTTACCATGCCTTTTGACAATGATTGATCTATTTTGGGTATAACAAGCTGTACTGACAGCTTCAACCTAAATATAAAGTTTCAATCCTGTCTCACACAGCATTGTTCTATTTCTCCTCTCAGCAACTCCATTTTGTTGGGGAGTCCTGACAGATGAGAAATTTTGTAATATTCCTTTTTTTTCACAGAAGCTTTCAAGGATAGAGTTTCTGAACTCAGTCCCATGATCAATTCTGAGTTGCTTTACAGACTTACCTTTCTGCAACTCTTCCTGTTTGATAAAACTTATCATCTCCAGGGCAGCCTCACTTTTGGTTTTAAGGAATATTACCCAGGTGAATCGTGAGAACTCATCTACTATCACCAGTGTGTACTTCTTGCCACTTAGGCTTGGAGTACTTATGGGTCCAAACAGATCCATATGCAACATATGCAGTGGGTCTGTTATTGAAAAATTTTGCTTTGATTTAAAGGACCCTTTATGGTGTTTCCCTTGTTCACAAGCTGAACACAATTTGTCCTTGACAAATGTGATCTTTGGTAATCCAGAGACTAACTCTTTATTGGATAGCATATTTATGTTTTTTAAATTTAAATGTGATAAACGTTTATGCCACAACCAACTCAGCTTAGGAACAGATTGGGAATACAAGCAGGTTTCAGTATAGGGATCAGCAGAATTAAGATCAAGTAGATACACATCTCTTTTTCTTTTAGCTATTAATACAGGCTTTCCCTTAGCATTATATATTGTTCCTGCTCTCATCCTAAAAGTAACAATGTTGTCTTCATCACACAATTGGCTGATACTAATCAGATTGTGCTTAAGACCCTTGACATATGCAACCTTCTGGAAAGTAACTTTGCCAGCATGCATCTTCCCATAGCCTTTAGTTCTTCCATAGGAATTGTCTCCAAATGTTACTTTAGGACCTTCGTCTTCCTGGAAATCACTAAGAAGTCCTTTCCACCCAGTCATGTGCCTTGAGCATCCACTATCCAAGTACCATTTACTTGAACCCTACACATGATATAAAAAACTAAACACATTAGTTTTGTTTGGGAACCCACTTCTTGGTGGGTTCAGATGAGGAGCACTTAGCATCTCCATCTTATTGAACTGACTGTTCAGCTTGAGCAGGAGCTGAGTCCTGTGTAGGCTGATCAGCCTGTTCTTGTCCAAGCATTGAGATTTCAACGTCATAATCCTTAGCCTCATGACCTCTACTTTTACACTTGTAACATCTCTTTCTTCCAATGATTACAGGAGGTAAAGTGTCTAATAATCCTTGTGAGAACTTGCCCTCAGTCTTGGGATTATATGTAGTGGATAACTTTTCAACTTTCTTTGCAAGTTGATTCACTTGATGCTCACTGACTTTGGACTTACCTTTGTCAGATCTTTGTTTGTTATCCTTTTGATTAGAAGCTTGACCAACAAACTTCTTTTCCATGACCTTGGACTTACCTTTGTCATGCTTACTAGACTCACCAGTTTCAACAGGTTTGGACTTACCACTGTTGATCTTCTTGGACTTACCAAGATCCACAACTTTGGACTTACCAAGATCCACAACTTTGGACTTACAATTGTTGTGATTTGACCTCTGACTTACAGTGGTCTTCCTATTCTTGTAACTTCTCTCCGAGCCAGATAGAGAGTGTTGTCTTTTGAAAGGATTTGGATTAATCCTTTCTATGACTGAAGTTCTTTGAATAGGCTGAGTGCCTAATCTGTCCAGCACAGACTTACCATGCTGTTTGGATGTTGAGCACTCATTTCCATGATCTTTGGCCTTTACAAACATATTGTATTTAAGGTTTTGACCATGTTTCTTCTCTAAGGCTAACTTCTGAGACTCAATCAGTTGTCTATCCTCCTCAGAGTCTGTACTTGCTATCTCATCATCAGCTACATAAGCTGCAGTTTAATATTTACCTCCAAGTACAGCTTGTACCTATTTAGGAATTTGTTGGTTTATGCACTTTTCAGCAAGCTTTGATGGCTTACACCAAGACTCAGTGACCTTTTGAAGTTGGTCTGCTTTGACTTTAGCTTCCTGAAGTTCTTCACTTAGAAGTTTATTAATGTGTCTTTGACATTCAAGATCACATTGTACTTTCTTACCAACATCAATGAGAGATTGATTTTCCTTGATCTCATTCTTCAGTTTAGCTATCTCATCTTTGAGATCTTTTTGAGACTTAAGGATGGTCTTGAAATCATTTAACAAATAATCGAAGGCAAGACCCTTTTCTTCATCGGTGTAAGAGTTGAAATTACTAATCTTGTACATGGAAGCAGGATCTCAATCATTAAGCTTGTTGTTTTCCTCAGCTTCCTTCATGTCAGCTTCAAAAGTTGACTCAGACAAACCATAATCAACTTCGTCAATTTCAAACTCTTCATCTTCTTGAGCCATTAGACATACATCATCATCTGAGGTAGATGATTCAGTATCCCAGGTTTTAGCATATAATCATTTTGCACTGGGTTTGTCTTCTGGCTTTCCTTTCTTGAGCTGAGTATATTTCTTCTTGTATTTATCAACTCTGTAAGCATTCTTATCAGCAACTGATGATGATTCTTCTTTCTTTAATCTGCACTGAACAGCTATATGTCCCTTCTTTTGAAAGTTGAAGCACACAACTTTCTTAGGATTAAAAGAACTCTTCCCTTTACCCCTGTCAGATCTTCCTCTTCCCCTTTGAGCTCTTCTCAATCGTCTGGCTAACATTGCCATTCGCTCAGTGATAGTCTGAACATCATCAGTATCACCTGAGTTTGAGTCTGAGTGGTCAGCTTGAGATTCTGACTCAGTCTCAGATTCAACAACTAATGCCTTGGAACTTTTCTTCTTCTTCTGTTCAACTAATGCAATATCTGATTTATCCAAGGACTCCTTAAGTTGTTGTTGAGAAGTTCTCTTGTGCTCTGTGATCTGTTCATGATTGAGCAAGAACCCATAGATGGACTATAGGTTGTACACATGTAGTGTTCCTCCAGCCCTCAATGTTGTGGTTACTTCATTAAACCTTTCTGGTAACACATCCAGAAACTTCAGCACAAGTTCAGCCTCATCTTTCTTCACACCTACACTTAGCAGGTCATTTATCAAGCAGTGAAACCTTGTGAACAAATCATGCAAGGTTTCATTCATCTTCGAAAAGAAGTTTTCATAGGATCTGTTCAGATGACTCTTCTTTTGCTGCTTGACCAGATCAGTGCCCTCATATGTAATACTTAATGTATCCCAGATCTCTTTTGAATTTTGACAGCCAGTCACTGTATGCAAGATCTCGTTGGTCAGGGCATTTTCCAGAACGCTCTTTGCCTTATCATCCAGATTGAACAGTTTCCAGTCTTCATCTGACCAGGATGCAACAGGCTTCCTTACTTCTTTTTCACTTCTGTCTGTTTTATCAGTGGACGTATCACTAACAACAGCAGAAATCTTGGGGATAATTGGTCCTTTGGTAATGACATCGGACATACAATTGTCAATGGACTTGAGGAATAACATGGCTCTGAATTTCCACATAGGATAATCAGATCCATCAAAGATGGGACAACCCTTGGCAGACATCTGAGGAAAGTTTGAAGAATTGTTGCTTGTAGACATCTTGAACTTTCTCAGAATCTTGAACTTTCAACTTATGAACTTGTTCAACCTGCTCTGATACCAGTTGTTGGTCCCTTTGGTGAGAATAACAAAAAGCAACAGATGTGTAGAAGGGGGATTGAATACACTTTCTGCGGAAATTGAACAAATCAAAATAAAGTGTTACACATAATAAATCAAACCACAGTCAAATGATTTGCTTTTCATTAATAAGAAGATGATTACAGACTCTATCAAGTAAGCAACTCTTGATATGTAAACACCTAATATAAATCTCTCAATTTTTCAAACTTAGCTATCTATAATCAACTTATGATTATAGATACTGGACGACTCTCTAAACAGGATTTAATCACTGATTGAAAACTTATCAATCTCACAACTAATGTGAGTATTCGAACACATGAATAGCTTGGCAATATGTGAATATCTTGATCATGTTGAACTGACAAACAGTGATTCAAGAATCGTAACACATACGGTTGAGGTGAGGTATTTGGCTCTGCAACACTTAGTTGTAATCGTCGTTGTAGTCGTACCTCAAAACTTATCAGGATGATAAGTATTTATAATCATGTCCCTACGGCTCCTAACAAACTGGACTAATCCTAATTTGCTAACTAACTACCGGATAACTCGGAATCTTGAATCTTGAATCTTCTTATCTTGAGTTTTCAATCTTCAATCTTGATTCTGGAGTCTTCTTATCCTTCCCGTAGATATAGAGAGTTAAAAAGATAAATTTAAAACATATTTAAATTTTCTTTAAGCTGGCTTCTTGCTCAGACTGGGTTACTCAGCTTGAAACTCATCAAGCTGAGTTCTTCGAGAACAAACTAGAAAACCAACATGAACTAACACGTATATTAATAAACTCATCCTTAGAAGTCCTAAGAGTTAGCTAGAACTTATTTAGCAACTCTGTTGAGCTGACTCTGTATATACGCTGAGTCACTCAGCTTGAAACACATCAAGCTGAAAGCTCAATATATATCTTAGGTGACATACACAACTTATCAAACATATTGATAATCCTACTAAGATATAGTATAAGCTGATTGAACATATGCTCAACTTATATTCAGCTTATGCTCAGTCTGAAACACTATAAGTGTTCAGTCTGATTAAGCCTCATAGTTCTGTTTAAGTTATATCTAGAACACATCTAACAAACTTAACTTTGTCTCATCAAATCTCAAATGATGAGATCATCTTCCCAACATATTTGTGTATAGTAGAAGTTTAAGAATGAGAAATGTAAGCGTAAGCTTCTGAATATCGGTTATGGTCGTTATATATACCTTTCCGAGGAGAGAGAAAAGTTACCATTGGAAATCCCTTTTTATCCGTTACACATAACAAATTTACGGTGCAAGGTAACAGTAATCGAGATGAGACTTATCATCTCCAAACGGTTAATCTTGTAAATTAATATTATTGACTTACAACAATATTATTTACACTGTATTATTATACCAATACATAATCGGTTTAAAACAAGATATGAGACTGACTCAAATACACAATAACTCATGAAGTAATACCACATAGTAATTACAGCATGGTTTAGACACACCAAACTGAGTAAACATATCACTCAGCGTAAGTCAAGCACTCAGCTTGATTTGATCACTCAGCTTGAGATTGATACTCAGCTTGAGTAGAGCACACAACTCAGAATCAATGACACATAGTCATTTATGTTTGAGACGGACTCATACCTATATTTTAACTACACTGAGTAGTTAAACCTATATTTGGAACTTACCAAATGCGTAAACTCATTATGCAGCTTGACAATATATTCAGTTTATGAAAACTTATTTATAAACTGTGCACTTAGCATAAGACACTTAGTCTTTGTCAAACTAAGACTCAAATTCTAGACACTTAGCTAGGGGTTGAGCATACCCAATTCACTTAGCAGATACATAAACCTCTTTTCATCAAGTGGTTTTGTAAAGATATATGCCGATTGGTCATCAGTGGAGATAAATTTGATGTCAACTTTATCCTTTTCCATGATGTCCCAGATTAAGTGATGTCTAATTTCAATATGCTTGGTTCTTGAGTGAAAGACTGGATTGTAAGTGATGGCTATAGCACTTTGGTTATCACAGCAGATAGGAGTTTTCCTAAAGTTCATACCAAAGTCTTGGAGCTGATGTTGCATCCACAGGATTTGAACACAACAGCTTCCGGCTACAACATACTCATCTTCAGCAGTTGAAGTAGCCACTGAGTTTTGTTTCTTCCTAGTCCTACTTACTAACTTCCCTCCAAGCATTTGACATCCTCCTGTTGTTGATTTTCTATCTAACTTGCACCCAACATAGTCAGTATGTGAAAACCCAACTAACTCAAATCCAGAGTCCTTTGGATACCAAAGGCCTCGATTTGGTGTACCTTTAAGGTACCTAAAGATCCTTTTCACAGCTTGAAGATGTGATTCCTTAGGATCTGCCTGATATCTTGCACAAACACATGTAGTAAACATGATATCAGGTCTATTAGCTGTCAAATAGAGTAGTGAACCTATCATTCCTCTATAGGTAGACTGACATACAAACTTACAATCTGAGTCTTTACTTAGCTTGACAGTTGGTGACATGGGTGTTTTCATGGTTGAACTTGAATCAAAACCATATTTCTTTATCAAATCAAGAACATACTTACTTTGATTAATGAATATTCCATCAGGCTTTTGTTTAATCTGCAAGCCTAGAAAATATGTCATTTCACCCATCATACTTATCTTGTACCTTTTTGACATAATTTTGGAGAACCATTCACATAGAGATTCATTTTTAGAACCAAAAATAATGTCATCCACATAGATTTGTACAAGAATCGCCTGTCCTTTACTCTTTTTGATAAAGAGTGTCTTATCTATACTACCTCTGGTGAAGTCCATTGATAGTAAATAGTTGGACAGGGTATCAAACCAAGCTCTTGGAGCTTGTTTAAGACCATACAAAGCCTTGTATAACTTATAGACATGGTGTGGAAACTTTGAACTAACAAAGCCAGGAGGTTGTTTCACATACACTTCCTCCTGAAGTTTTCCATTTAGGAAAGCACTCTTCATATCCATTTGATAGACTTTAAATTCTTTATATGCTGCATAGGCTAAGAACAGCCTTATGGCTTCAATTCTAGCAACTGGGGCAAATGTATCATAATACTCGATTCCTTCTTCTTGTTTATACCCTTGTGCTAGCAGCCTAGCTTTGTTCCTAACAATCACTCCATTCTTGTCCATTTTGTTTCTATAGACCCACTTAGTGCCTATAATTGTATGATCTTTGGGGGATGGGAAAAGACTCCATACTTTGTTTCTCTCAAACTCATTTAATTCCTCTTGCATAGCTTCAATCCAGTCCTCATCCTCTAAGGCTTCTTCAGTCTTCTTTGGTTCCATTTGAGATAGGAAACCAAAGTAAGCAGCATAGTTTGTTGTTGCCTTTGATCCTGTCATTACTCTTTCTTGAACATTACTAATTATTTGATCTTGAGGATGATCTTTGAGGAATTTAAATGTTGTAGTAGGAGAATGTGGTTCTGGATCTGAGTGATATTGAGCGTTCTGAGGTGAACTTACATCCTCATTCTCAATTGCAGCATTGTCATCAAACTGTTGATCACCAAGATCTTCAGTCTGAGTAATGTCAGCTCCAAAGGGATTGACGAACTCATCATCGTTCTCAGGTTGAGAGTCCCTTGGAGCTTGTGATGATTTCTTTGATAGACACACACATCATCATTACTGTCATCATTCTTGACATACATGGGATTTGACATATTGGTTTCCTCAGGCTTTTCAAGCTCACTCAGACTGACCAAGTCAGCTTGTCTTTTATCAGCTTGATCAAAATTGTCTTTATAAAATGAGACATGAATTGATTCTTCTATTGCCTTTCTCCTTGAGTTATACACTCTGTAAGATTTGGAGATTGAGGAATAACCAACAAAAATTCCAGGATCAGCTTTAGGTTCCAACTTATGGAGCTGATCTTTTTGATTCAGCACATAGCATTTTGAACAAAAGATATGGAAGTAACCTATATTGGGCTTTCTAGATTTATACATCTAATATGCTGTTTTTACATGTCGTTTGACTATGATTGATCTATTCTGGGTATAGCATGCTGTACTTACAGCTTCATCCCAGAAATAGAGTTTCAATCCTGCCTCATATAGCATTGTTCTAGCAGCCTAAATTAAGGTTCTTTTTCTCCTTTCAGCCACTCCATTTTGTTGAGGAGTTCTGACTGAGGAGAAATTTTGTAATATTCCTTTTTGTTCACAAAAGCCTTCTAGGGTTGAGTTTCTGAACTCAGTCCCATGATCACTTCTGAGTTGCTTAACAAACTTACCTTTTTGCAACTCTTCCTGTTTGATAAAACTTATTATCTCCAGGGAAGCTTCACTTTTGGCTTTAAGGAATATTACCCAGGTGAATCGTGAGAACTCATCTACTATCACCAGAGTGTACTTCTTGCCACTTAGGCTTGGAGTACTTATGGGTCCAAACAGATCCATATGCAACATATGCAGTGGGTCTGTTATTGAAAAGTTTTGCTTTGATTTGAAGGACCCTTTATGATGTTTCCCTTGTTCACAAGCTGAACACAATTTGTCCTTGACAAATGTAATCTTTGGCAATCTAGAGACTAACTCTTTGTTTGATAGCATATTTATGTTCTTGAAATTTAAATGTGATAATCTTTTATGCCACAGCCAACTCAGCTTAGGAACATATTGGGAATATAAGCAGGTTTCAGTATAGGGATCAGCAGAATTAAGATCAAGTAGATACACATCTCTTTCTCTTTTTGCTATTTATACAAGCTTACCCTTAGCATTATATATAGTTCATGCTTTCTTCCTAAAAGTAACAATATTGTCTTCATCACACAACTGGCTGATACTTATCAGATTGTGTTTAAGACCCTTGACATATGCAACCTTCTGAAAAGTCACCTTGCCAGCATGCATCTTCCCATAACCTTTAGTTCTTCCATGGGAGTTATCACCAAATGTTACTTTAGGACCTTTATCTTCCTGGAAATCACTAAGAAGTCCTTTCCACCCAGTCATGTGCCTTGAACATCCACTATCCAAGTACCTTTTACTTGAACCCTGCACATGATAATAAAACTAAATTGAAGTGGGTTTAGATGATGAGCACTTAGCAGCTTCATCTTGTGGAACTGACCGGTGAGCTTGAGTAGGTGTTGAGTCCTGTGTAGGTTGATCAGCTTGTTCCTTTTCAGGCCTTAAGATTTCAATTTCACAGTCCTTGGCCTCATGTCCTCTACCTCTACACTTGTAGCATCTTCTTCTACCAATGACTATAGGAGATAGATCATTCGATAATCCTTTAGGGAACTTATCCTCAGCTTTAGGATTATTGGTGGTGGATAACTTCTCAACTTTCTTAGCAAGTTGATTCACCTGATCTTCATTGACTTTGGACTTACCTTTGTCAGATCTTGGTTTATTATCATTTTGATTAGAAGCTTGACCAACAAACTTCTTTTCGATGACTTTGGACTTACCATTGTCATGTTTTCTGGACTTACCAGTTTCAACAGTCTTGGACTTACCACTGTTGAGCTCTTTGGAATTACCAATGTCAACAACTTTGGACTTACCATTGTTGTGATGTGACATCTAACTTACAGTGGTCTTCCTATTCTTGTAAGTTCTCTCTGAGCCAGATAGAGAGTGTTGTATTTTGAAAGGATTTGGATTAAGCCTTTCTATGACCGAAGTTCTTTGAATAGGCTGAGTGCCTAATCTGTCCAGCACAGACTTCCTGTGTTGTTTAGATGTTGAACACTCATTTCCATGATCTTTTGTCTTTGCAAACATATTGTATTTAAGGCTCGGATCACGTTTCTTTTCTGAGGTTGACTTTTGAGACTCAATTAGTTGTCTATCTTCCTCGGAATATGTACTTGCTATCTCATCATCATTAGTTGCATAAGATGTGGATTGATAGTCACCTCCAAGTACAGCTTGTACCTGTTTAGGAATTTGTTGGTTGATGCACTTTTCAGCAAGCCTTGATGACTTACACCATGATTCAGTGACCTTTTGAAGTTGGTCAGCTTTATCTTTGGCTTCCTGATGTTATTCACTTAGAAGTTTATTAATATGTCTGACATTAAAGATCACATTGTGTCTTCTTACTAACATCAATGAGAGATTGATTTTCCTTAATCTCATTTTTCAGTTTAGCTATCTCAACTTTGAGGTCATTTTGAGACTTATGGCTGGTCTTGAAATTATTTAGCAGATAATCAAATGCAAGACCTTTTTCTTCATCGGTATAAGAGTTAAAATTACTAACCTTGTACATGGAGGAAGGATCCTAGTTACCAAGTTTGTTGTTTTCCTCAGCTTCCTTCATGTCAGCTTCAAAAGTTGATTCAGACAGACCGTAATCAACTTCATCTATTTCAAACTTTTCATCTTCTTGAGCCATCAGACATTTATCATCATCATCTGAAGTAGATGATTCTGTATCCCAAGTTTTAGCATAGAGTCCTTTTGCACTGGGCTTGTCTTCAGGCTTTCCTCTCTTGAGGTGAGTATATTTCTTCTTATACTTATAAGCTCTGTAAGCATTCTTATCAGCTACTGAAGCTGATTCATTCTTCTTTGATCTGCATCAGCAGCAATGTGTCCATTCCTCTGACAGTTAAAGCACACAGCTTTCTTGGGATCAAAAGAACTCTTTCCTTTGCCCCTGTCAGATCTTCCTCTTCCCCTTTGAGCTCTTCTCAAACGTCTAGATAGCATAGCCATTTGCTCAATGATAGTCTGAACATCATCAGCATCACTTGAGTCTGAGTCTGAGTGGTCAGTTTGAGAAGCTGACTCAGTCTCAGATTCAACAACTAAGGCTTTTGAACTTTTCTTCTTTTTCTGTGCAACTAATGCAACATCAGTTTTATTAAAAGACTCCTTCAGTTGTTGTTGAGAAGTTCTCTTGCGCTCTGTGATCTGTTCATGATTGAGCAAGAACCCATATATGGACTGTAGGTTATACCTGTGTAATGTTCCTCCAGCCCATAGTACTGTAGTTACTTCATTGAACTTTTCTGGTAACACATCCAGAAATTTCAGCACAAGTTCAGCTTCATTCTTTTTTATGCCTACACCTAGCAGGTCATTAATCAAGTAGTAAAACCTGGTAAACACATCAGCCAGGGTTTCATTCTTCTTAGAGAAGAAGTTTTCATAGGATCTGTTCAAATGATTCTTCTTCTGCTGCTTGACCTTATATGTGCCCTTATATGTAATACTCAGAATATCCCAGATTTCTTTTGCAGATTGACACCCAGTCACAGTATGCAAGATCTCATTAGTCAGGGCATTAGCCAGAACACTCTTTGCCTTGTCATCCAGAGAATACAGTTTCCAATCTTCGTCAGTCCAGGATGCAACAGGCTTCTTCACTTCCTTTTCAGTTTTGTCAGTAGACGTATCACTTACAACAGCAGGAATCTTGGGGATGATTGGTCCTTTAGTGATGACATCATACATACGATTGTCAATGGACTTGAGGAAAAGCATGGCTCTGAATTTCCACATAGGATAATCAGATCCATCGAATATGGGACAGCCCTTAGCAGACATCTGAGGAAAGTTTGATGAATTGTTGCTTGTCGACATTGTATACTTTCTCAGAATCTTGAACTTTCAACTTATGAAATTGTTCAGCCTGCTCTGATACCAGTTGTTGGTCCCTTGGAGAGAGTATCAACAAGCAAGTAATGTGTAGAAGGGGGGTTGAATACACTTTCTGCGGAAAATTGAACAAATCAATAAAAAGTGTTAACACACATCAAACCTCAAACAATCGAGTGCTTTGCTTTCATTAATAAGAAGATGATTACAGATACAATCAAGTAAGCAACAATTGATATGTAAACACCTAATGTAAATCAAATCTCTCAAACTTTGCTATCTATAATCAACTTATGATTATAGATACAGGACGACTCTCTAAACAGGATTTAATCATAGATTGAATACTTACCAACTTCACAACAGATGTGAAGATTCGAACACACGAACAATTGGCAATGTGTGAGTTTTCTTGGTCACGTTGAACTTACAAACAGTGAATCAAGATTCGTAACACATACGATCAATAGGTTGAGGAGAACTGAGTTTGGCTCTGTAACTCGTTGAATAGTCGTACCTCAAAACTTATCAGGAGATAAGTATTTATAATCATGTTCCTACGGATCCTAACAAACTAGAACTTATCCTAATCTGCTAACAAACTAACGGATAATCCGGAATCTTGAATCTTCTTATCTTGAGTCTTCAATCTTGATTCTGGAATCTTCTTATCCATGCCGTAGATATAGAGAAATAAAAAGAATTTAAAACATATTTAAATTCTCTTAAACTGATTTCTTTAGTCGGACTGAGTTACTCAGCTTGAAACTCATTAAGCTGAGTTCTTTACATGAACTAGATGCGGAAAATCTAAGTTCAATAAAAGGTGGCAACTAATTTTGTCTAACACATAGACAATGCTAATCTTAAATAACTAATGTCTAAGACGTTCAACACATGAACAAGTTTGTTACACTGAAAGTAAAATGCTAACTCTTCTAATTCTCAACTTATGAGATTTCAGTGCTTTTCAACGCATTCGCTTATTTAGCATGTTTCCATGCATGAATATATATAAGCAAAGTGTGTCCGGGTTGATGAAGAGAGAAGGAGACAAAAGTACTTGGTTTAATAATATTATAATAGATAAAGTTAGTGGGTGAAAATGTAAGTTAACTTTATACACAAAGTGTGTAAAGTGAACATACTTTTCAATAATGAGTATACCCACTATCTATTATTATATTATTAAATTACTACCTTTATGTCTTGAGAAAGTAACCTTATCCTTCCATGCTTGTGCTTTAATCGACACCATGCTTTCTGAAGATTTGACTTTACCAAGTATGGAGTTGCCAGCCATACTTAATATCATATCTTCGAGATCTTCTTTTCAAGAGTATCTTTCTCCTTTTCTAGGGGATAAAGATCTATCCTTTTTGTATCATTGTAGATCCAAAAAGTGCTAAGTACTTTTATAAAAGAAAGATCTAAGGCATAATAAGAACAACACATGTTCTGCCTTTGACTTTAAGAAAATATTACATAGAAAAGCTATTAACTGAGATATACAATAAAGACTCAGTTAACAGACACTGAACTACAAATATAATTTTGCTCAGCTAAGGATAAGTGTGAAAGACTCAGCTGACTAGACTTGCTCAGCTGATCAAATTGCTCAGCTGATAATACAAATTGTAGCAGCAGCTAATAAACTGATTAACTCAACTGTCAGCTGTTCCCAAGGGCTCAGCTAATCATTTGAGTATAGTCAGCTTATAAAGAGAAGATTGGATAAGTAGCAAATACCTTATCTGACAGATGGAAGGCATCAGCTGATAACTTGTGATTGTGTCAGCTGATCCTTGACTGCTTAGCTGACCTTGAAATCTTCATCAGCTGATGGTTCTAGGCCATCAGCTGATCCAGTGTGATTCCTCAGCTGATGCTCTTTGACTGATCTTTTCTTCCCAGCTGATCTTTCTGAAGCTGGTCCTTTGGCTGATACTCAGTGTTCAGCTGACACTATGATTCGTCAGCTGACATTTCTTACTTAGAAATTCTTTAAGTCTCAGATAGAAAAACAACACATGTTTTTCATCAATCTAAGTCCAAAACTGAATATATGGTTTTGTTAACATCAAATCCTATTTTACTTAATAGATAGGTTTGATTAAGGTTTGATATTGCTATCTCACCAACAAAGATTTTATATTTGAACTAATCAAATATTAATTGAACTTATCAATTATAAGTGGAACATACCAACCAAACATTTAAATGAACACGAATTTATCATTTTGTTCATTCAAGCTGAACATATCAGACTAATATTTATGAACATATCATAACACTATTGAACATATCAAACTAATACTTGTATTCATTTTAATTGAACACATCAGAATACAAAAATTTTGATCACTTAGATCATGCACACTTAGTGCTTACAAAAATTAGAACTAATCTAATATATACAATAGAACTAATCTATTCGGGATGCATCTCTTCAAACTCCTTAATCTCCTTGTTGATTTCTTCAAGAAGTTCTTGCAGATTTGGCAAGTGTTGAAGCTTATCCTTTTGTGATCTTATTGCTCTGTTTAGTCTGTACCCGAACCTTGCATTCTGTTCAGTCTTTGCCACTAGTAGTCTTAGAGCAAACACATGAGATACCCCACATGTATATATATTTGCATCAGACTGGAAGCATTTTTCACCATTTCTGTCCAAGTACATGAATCCTTTCTGAGGCTTTTCCACATTAGTAATTTCTTTGAATTTCATGCCTTCAGGAAAATCAAGACTGTACTTGTCTGCTTTTGCTAATCCAGCTGGCTTTGATGATCTTTTCTTTCCAACTTTATGAAAAGAAGTCAGTAGGGTAGCTATTTCAGATCTAGGAATGATTTCCATTGCATCAGCTCTTGCAAGCAGCCTTCGTATTTCATCTTTTACCTGATTTTTAGCAGAGGACTTTTCCATCTGCTTAATAAGTATGGCTACCTGCTTCCATTCTTCATATCCCAGTCTGTGAAGTTGATTCAGCTCCAGGGAAGGTGTTTCACCATTTCTTAAGACAAACTCCAGAATAACTATCCCTTGGACTGAGCTCAACTTGAGTGATTTGATTTGAGAATAGAAGTAGGTCCTTGTATAACATTGAGTTATATCTTCCTCCTCTTGTTGATTCTTAACAAGAAGTTCTTCTACTTCCTCTTCCTTAGGCACAATAGGCAGTCTGAGTTTTGCTAATTCCTCATTCTGCTTTCTGATCTGTTCAGCCCACGCCTGTTCCCTTGCTTCTTTCTCATGTGCTAACTTAGCTTGTATGTTCATTTGCCTTTTTCTTAGTTTATTGATTGAAATCCCAAGCTAGTCAGCATCCTCTTGTTCCATCCTTCTTACTGCCAACTAAGGCTGATTCACTAAGAATCATTTTCCTTCTTTTCTGCTTGGGGGTTTCCGATCCGGTCCGATTTTTAACCCCTATTTTTGTTTTGTAGTTTTAATGTTCTTACCGAAAGCCTTTTCCTTTGCATTTTCACATATGAATCAGTAGTTTTAACCCAATCGAAGCATGAACTTTTGATTTTGTCCCTTGGAGATTCCTTTGGCACCTTTTGGAGGGTAGCATAGGGCTGCTTTAAGAGCACCCTAAGTCTTGTTTTGAAGATGAAGAAGCCTCAAGAACCGAAATCCTTCATCTTGTCTAATCTGGATGCGAGAATTCATTTTCGATAGGTACCTCAATCACATCTATCTTTATGTTTTCTTAAATTAGTTTTATATTATTGTTTTCTAGACCCATTTGGGATGTAATTGAGTGTTCTTCCTTAATTCTTAGTCAAGGATCGGAGATCTGGCTTTTATTTGTGATCCGATTGCGATTTCCATTCTTACGGGTTATAGATCTGGTTGAATCTGTCTGCTTTTGTTTTTATGTTATTAGACCAGTAACCATATGTCTATGTATGGATTCTTTTGGTTGAATGATGTTGATCCATATGGCTGATTGATTGCTTTGATTCTAGCTTTCGTAGGTTATGTTTCCTAATAATGGTTGTTTGATGTGTTTAATAGGGTTAAATGTTTAGTTTACAACTTTAGTGATTATCATGAGATGAAGTGGGATCATTATGGGAGTAGTCACGTCAAATGATTCTCTGTGCTCATGAATATGTTATATGATCAGAGTTTGGGACATGATTGATTGAACTCTGCCTAATATTTGTTTGTTTAATAGTAATATTAGTTTAACTTTATGTTTGATGTTAAATCTTATGTCTTTGAGTAATCATGTGAGTGTTTTGATCATGAGTTGGTTTAGGTTACAATCTTATTTATGGATTTTTTTATGAGATCAATCGGATTATTTGAGTTAATAAAGGTCTTAAACGCTTGAATGAATTAATTGAGTATTCAGTAATCATTATAAGATTAGTTTAGATCTATGGTGGCATGTAGGTGTCCACACGTATCATTTATCTAGGTATGTACCTCATGACCATTAAGGGCATGATCTAAACACGTTCACATTGAATTTTGCTTTAAGAGTTATAGATACGATTTTTAATTATTATGGTTAACCACTTCAATGATTAGAATCATACACAGAGATAACCTACAAACGTCACGGCTTGAGTGTGGACTTTGTGAAACTGATTAACTTACTTGTTTGAGAGCTCAAAGATATGAATTCTATGTTGCATAGTTGTTAGGTTAAATTAGATTTATCTACTTTACGTTCATTTTATGTTTCTTAGTTTATAACTTATCTACCTAAGCATGTTTCTATGTTGATATCATGTTTCTAGGTTAACTGTTAATCAATGTTTGTTATTGGATATACACAGTTCTAAGTGGGTTTGACCTGACTTAACAATTTGATGTAATATTGTTACAGGGTATACTTGCGTTAGTTGAATAGTGAGTTGGTTCTATAAATATATAAAACGTAATACCCGGTTTCAGATGTAAAAATGCTTTATAAACTATTAATAAAAGTGGGAGAATTAATTGACCTAGTGACCTTGTGTGTTATCATTTATTAAGTAAAAGGACTTAAAGTTCTAATTCAGAATGTGGAGAAAGGGTACATAAGCTCAAATTAGGGCACAATACCCCATGTAAACATACAGTAGTCATTTTTATACAACAAGCAACTATGTGTGTGTGAACTATGTGAGCTGAGAGTTGAAGATGAAGAAACATGATCAAACTTGCATCAAAACATTTGGAATTTGTTGGATCATCATCGGGTATGGTTCCTTGTACCCTTGTGATCATTTTGGTATCAATATCATGTCAACTAATTGAGTTTAAGTGGAGTTTTGGACAATTAATGGACTGGTCGAGCTATGTGAGGAAACCAAGAACAATAAAGGGATTTTGGACCCTTGAGTCTTGTTAGAAATCCAATTAATCACTGGGGGTTTGTTTTTATGATGTATAGGATCTAATGCAACAAGAATTGGATGATTTGATTAAGATTGATTGTGTGTTTGTGTTTATGAATAGAAAATGTTCTTGAGGGCTATGAATCGTAAATCGCTTATAGGGCCTAAAGCATAACCATGGAATAAAAAACCTAATTGTAAATTGGAAGTCAAGTGAAATCGTAAATTGAATGTTGGCCATGAATCATAAATTAGAGGGTTGAGTCCCTTGGGGATTGCCCAATCGAAAAGTGCGTGGGAGCAATGAATCGTGAATAGAAATCTTAAATCCCATGTGAAAATTGGGAATCGTAAACCATGTGTATTCATGAATAGAAAACTTAGCACAAGCTAATCAATTGAAAACTGTGATATGTTTTGATGAATTGTAAAGTGAGCCTTAAACCATAATCGATAACTCTCATGTAATATTCAGATCGTACTAATAAGTCCCCTTTTCTCTTCTTCTCTCAATAATTCACAATAGTTACTAATAAGTTCCCTTTTCTTTTTGAGAAAAATGACTTTATTCGTTGTTAATTTTTGTATTTTCCAAAGCAAGTATTATGTACTATTTATCAACTTTTATATTTTTCCTAAACTAATTATTCTACTTTTTTACATAATATATTAGGTATTGTACTAATTACACCTTTTAATATCTTCCCTAAACTTCTATACTACTTTTAATATATAAAAATGACTAACTATAAACTTCATAAATAATTACATGATTCAGATCGATTGACATTAGTCTCTAGATTCAACTTTTCCCTCAACTTACCATTTCTAGGTCTATGAATAAAAAAAAATTCTGACGTTAAACAACAATTGTCAGCAATTTAGGTTTCTCTTAAGCTTATTGAACAAAAACAATGAAACAATGTTTGGTAATGATTTCAGGTCATCATTCAACCGGATCAAACCCAACTTCATACCCGTTCATGTGTTTATCAACCCATTCTCGGAACCTGGATCTGTTATAACCGACAAGAACAACTCGGTTTTTTATGATAATATAAAGGACTTTCAAAGGTGAAAAACTAAAGACCTGTAGTGTTAAGGAGGCAAAAAAAAACTTAAGACTACTTAATTTGGGTCACGTAATTATTTATCAAGTTTTCATTATCATAAATATAAAAAGTTACTTTAAAAAACTCTAAAAATTGATAATTTGTAGAGTAATTAATCAATAATATAATAATAATAATAACTAGTTTAACACCCCGTGTTTATACACGGGGATGATTAAAATAAATTTTGAATGTTTATTGTATTAAACAGTACTAACATATATAGTAAAATAATTGTAAATCATAAAAAGTATCGCAATAATAACGTCACAATATGTTTTTAAAAATGAAATTCTGGAACAATATGTAAGTCTTAAGATTTTTGACGTAAAAATAACTACTTCAAGGACATTCAAGTAAATGAATGGACATGATTGGTGAAAAATATTTAAAAAATAAATAATGACATTATAATCCTATTTTTTTAATAAAAATTAAAAATTAAAAAGAAAGATAAATTTATTTTAGATTTAATTAATTGGTCATGATTGTTGTTTGAAACGTTATCGTTTGATTTAAATTCTAATCTTGTTTAAAATACTAATATTCTAAACACAAAAATAAAATTATTATTATTATACATATTAAGTATTAATATTTGTCGTATTTTAATCTTGTTTTGGAATCTAAAGAAAGATTTGGAATTTATATAATTTATATTAATTATTATATTAAAGATAAATATTAAAAAAAATATTTGAAAATTTCATATGATAGTTTGACTCTAAAAAGTTAAAATTGATTTTTTGATTTAAAATAAATAAATGATCAAGATTAAATATTTTATTAAATGAAGGTTCTAGATTGTTTAATAAAATTTATCTAATTAGTCTTTTATATATATTAGAAGATAATAATTAATATATAAAAGTAAAAAAAATAGAGTAATTATGCTTAAAAAATAAAAAAATTTAAATTTTGTTATGAATTCTAGAGAGAATAGGAGAAAGAGAATAGAGAGAAAAGAGTTATCTTATTCATTAGGTAATCTCCTATTTATATGAGTACAATAAATAAGGATAAGTATTCAAAATTCAAATACCCTATCTAGGATAATACATATCTCTAATATATCTTATCTAATATTTGGGGATAAGGACATCTACTAATAATTATTCATAACACTCCCCCTTAGATGTCCATTAAAAGTATTATGTCTCGTTAAAACCTTACTAGGTAAAACCCAATGGGACAAAAACCTAGTGAAGGAAAAAGAGTACATAAATATTTCAATACGATTGGGGATGTTGCCTCATTAAAAACCTTGTCAGGAAAACCCAGTGGGACAAAACCATGACGAAGGGAAAAAGAGTGCAACGCGTATTTTCTCCCCCTGACGAACACATCACTTGAGCTCTTTATTCGGTGCAGCTCAATGACCATCATGAACTATCTTCTTGAACGATGAAGTCAGAAATTCGTCGGTAGATAAATCAGCTACGCAATCCTTGAATGAACCTCTTGAATGTATCGTACCGCATTCTTTGGTGAAAGCACATATTTAGCTTGCTTCGTGGATTAATAAGATCTCTTTAACATTAGATGAAGTGGTTGTCAAAATTTGCTTTGAAGAATGCTGTCATTAACTTCTGGTGTCACTAATTATGAAGTTGCATTTACTTTAACACCAATCCATACGGTAATTTGACATATATCCTGCATTTACAAAACTAACAAACTTATTTTGATGGGTTAGTAAAATTTAAACTTGTGTCCATCATACCTTGAGGGTATCAGAATATTCGTTTTATTCCATTATGATATCTCTTTTTGGACACGAACTACATCTCGCTAATAAATTCAATAAAAAGTAAATATAATGTCGTCTATAACTAGCGAGAATACTAATGACCCGAGTGATTTATAAATATGGTACTTCTGGACCAAGAATTCTTTTGCCACTTCTTAAAAGTCAAAAAGGGTCATCTTCAATACCAAATCATCTCACAATTATTGGAGGTCATAGTGATATTAAACGCCATTTTATATATTCTTTTGGTGGTGCACAAGGATTTCATCCTTAAGGTGTTCGATTTATAAGTAAAAACAAGAATTTGTCTTTCTATGATCACTCATTTAAAATAGTTTTCCAAGTATTTAATTGTCTTAGGAATATCACTAAAATTTCAATTATATTACAATCATCGATATACGTGACAATTATATGATATGCGGATCCGGATCTCTTTACAAAAAACCATGAGCAATTATAACATTCCTTCAATAAATAATAACTAAGGCAATTATACCATATACATCCATTTCGTTTTGGCCCATATAACAACTTTATTTCAATTCAATAGTATCCTCGAGAACTTTTCTTATATGCTTCATGCATTCTCAAATATTAATATAAGATTAAACATTTTATAGCTTTTGAGACATCTCATAATCCATCGAGCTCTAATAATATTTAGTTGACGCAAATCAAACATTTTTTCATATTACCAGACTATGATATATATAATATACAGTTATCTCCACCACACGAAAATATATCAATCTGGGGTCTTTGCGAAACCTTGTGCCACCATTCATTATTTATATCTCATAACTTTATTTCTCATTTTATTTTCCGACAAAGACCAAGCTATTACACCTCTTTGTGTATACAATTCATGTCCCAAACATATCACATCCGAGGGACTTTGATTTTTCATTAATTTTTTGTGTTTTGTGTTTCGGCCGATCATTTATATCTTTGCACTTATGCGCATGTATACTTTCAAGATCCTCATTGTCAATCATAATATTTAGCGCTATATTAAACACAAAAGTATTATCGACGTCGAATTTGTTTCGATTCCATTCTTTCCTAGACATAATATATTTGTTGAGATCTCGTTATTTTTAGGTACCTGAGATTTATTTGGAACCTTCATGTCTAGTATCTCTTCAGGAGATTCAATTGGGGTCTTTATATCATCGATTGATCATCTTAATTTATTGCTCCTTTTTTCTTTCGAGGGATATATCTATATAAATTTTTTTTGGAATCGATTTTTCTACCACGCTTCAGGCATGTCATAGACTCTTATTACCATCCTTGTGGGATACATATCCTACTAAGAGCATTAGCAGCTGAATATGTGATCTAGTCACACTCTTTAGGTCAGTAAACATGTCTGGCTTTACTAAATCATATATGAATTATTTTAAGAACTTCTTTTTCATATTCTTTATTGTGAGGATTAATAATTCATTTCATATCAATTAAATTCTAGCTGCTTATCCTCTCCCCTAAATGTTAGGATGTTTGATTAACAATAAAAAAAATAACTCATTGCAAATATACTATTGATGGCTTTAAATATGTATGATAGGGACTCATACTCAATGCGATATTCCTAACATTCCTTTGAAGCCCTATCTTTGTATATTTTTGTGGAGTAAAACAAAACTCATATAGAAAATATTTGGTTCCTGACCAAAAACCTATTATAATGGGGAGGTATCATCATAACGTATTGGCTTGATGTGATTTATTATCTATATGTAAAAATAATATGACCCAAAACGGAAACTTTGCTCCTTATGATTATTGGCTTTGCAATTGCTAAGCGTTTCAACAAAAGCAAAATACGTGTGAACATTAGACATAGAGTGTTCAACACTACAATAATCATTGAACATGTGGGAAGTGATTTATAATAATTTGGAGCAATGATTTCACAATATTATTGCTCGAGTTACTAGTATCACAAATATTAAGTTGCGACTTTTATAACCATTTAGATGATGCATCGATTTAAAACTCTAAATGGTTCATAATGTGAATATATATGTCACAACATGTCTCATTGCATCATTTACAGAAACTTAAAGGGGTATCATCTCTAGATCATAAATTAACTTCCACAAGAGCAAACAAGATATATACAAATTCACTACTTGAAGAGACTTTTGTTTTTCTTTAAACTTTTCACATCATCATTGACTCGAGATGGTCTATCCGGTCATGCCAATCAATCAAAAAATCATGGTCAATAAAATTCTATTTTAAGGCCACATACGATTCAATTTCCCTAATCTTTGTGTAAAAGGATGCAAAATATCATAATGTGTCATAACTTCTAAAGTTTTCCTCGTGACATTTTACATAAGCTCTTCTGGAGCATTTGATTTATTTTGCACTATTATATATAGTAACATTACCACATAGGGAAAACTGTTTTGCAATACAAACCTTTTACATTTATAGAACACATATAATAACCATCAATAGTTCACCAAATAATATTATATGTGATTAAGTCATGAGTAACCATCATATATAAATAAATCATAAGCTAAACACATCATGTGAATTTAACAATCATTTTCTTTAATAAGAGCTTTTGGATAATACTATACTAGTTGTTTAGCTTTCTAGAATGCATCCAATGATTTCTCGCACCCATTTACTAGCATAAATTTTATGTGACATCTTTATACTTTCCACTCTCTGAAACTTGTATACCCGCCAATTATCTTGCTATTTCTGTTGGCAAATCTTACTTTTAACATGTGTATCAAGATACTTATCTCAATTAGGTCGATCACCAACATCTTTATATATATTATCATGTTATCACATTCACTTATGGAAAGTAATTAAGCAAACAAGACGGGTTTTATATTGAAAGCTCGTTGTTTTGCCCATTATTTAATCGACCAAAAGCAAGCATCAATTTCTACCGTACTTATCATAGTTCTCATTCATATAGTTCTCTCTATAATATCAACTAAAAAGTAATTATAAATATGACCGAATTTTCCTTCTAACCAGAAGAATATATTTATAATGAGCTTTAAGGGTATGTCACAATTTCGGGTGCACGTATCCGCGGCCTCTTGAAATTTTCAAATACACAACTTTATATTTGTTTCTATTAGACTACACATGATACATGTCTCATTGATACTATATCATGTACGTAAGTAACTTTATAAAGACAATACATAAGTATTCTTATGATGTCTAAGTCATAAGGACAAACCATATATTATACATATCATAATAGCAAAACATAAAATCTTGTATTCATATATTAAAATATAATATCATGATGACTCATCCATTAAAAACATGCATATATTCAGGCATACTAATTTCATGTTCATATAAGGTTTCTAATTTTCCGCACATATTTATAATAATATTTTCATGTCGGCGTCTTGAACGAGAACATGTTTCACGATTTTATAAAACAAGAAAATAAAATCATATAAAAATTAGCATCTAAGTATATCTCGGAATCAGATACTCATATCGAATAGTTATTTTTATCAATAATATATAAAACAAAAAATTCAAGTATGCCAAAACTTGACGTAATAGCAATATAAGGGTTATTAAATTTCATAATAATTTATCAATAAAGCTTGGAATTTAAAAGATGTTGGTAAACAGAAGGTGCAAATTCAAGAAAATAGTAACAAGCTCATTTTCGAATATGAGATAGAATAAAAAATGTGTGTCACATAATCATGTAATGTAATTTACAACCACTTGATATACACTTACTTCTAGCCTTTTAATTCTTAATGGTGTAAGCTAGATTACATAATATTGAGATGTAATTACCAATTATATATCACATATATACGATGAATATCAACATAGAGTATCGATTAATAAACAATTTGTGAATAAAATAAGATAAGCTATGATTTAGAACAAAACACATATCACATTGGTAAATATCACATTAGCTATATAACTAACAATCTAAAATATCGGTAGTTATCATTAACTTACAGACGTTAAATTCGCTACATCAATGGTCAATGACTTCAAAGGTTTAATGTATATTTGATTTCATCAATTATCTTTACATTGCCTATTGATTTTTCTAAATAGAAATCACCAAAGTTTATTTGACATACATTTTTATCTTTTATATTAAAGTACAGGTTTAACATTTATAACAAATAAACCACATTAAGTTTTTTGACATATCATTAATCAACATAGCTGAACGATTATGTATGAACAGTAAATCTTTATGATTCAATGTGTCATACAACATTTACATTAGCAGGAAACCAACTATATAACATATATATCTTATAGATTATTAATTTATTATCATCTTTTAATATGGCCTTTTCCCTTCATGAATATTCTTGTGATCGGAATCTTAAATATAAATTAATCAAATGATAACCGAGAAATCTATGCGTACTAAACAATTAATTAACAACCCATAAAATATTTAATTGGCGTTCAAAACTTACCTTTTGGAATCGGGACATGAACTCAACGTCGGTCTGTCCTTCCTCTTGGCCGCCCTATTTTCATTCATAGTCTTCGTTCTACCATATCTCCGTTCTTTTTATAAAGAAGCTTCGTGCTGATAACGTGTTGTGAATTATAGAGAGAATAGGAGAAAGAGAATGGAGAGAAAAGAGTTATCTTATTCATTAGGTAATCTCCTGTTTATAGAAGTACAATAAATAAGGATAAGTATTCAAAATTCAAAAACCCTATCTATAATAATACATATCTCTAATATATCTTATCTAATATTTAGAGATAAGTACATCTAATAATTATTCAAAACAAATTTAATCAAATCATTTTTCATTTGTTTTCTTTTTCTCCCTCTGCCATTAGCTTTCCAGCTCGCCCTTTTCATTCCGGTTTATCAAGTTTGTAGGCTTTCGGAGAGAGACGAGGAGATGGGTCGATTCCAATGGATGGAAGCGATGCTGCCGTTAGGGATCATCGCCGGTATGCTATGCATCGCCGGAAATATTCAGTATACTATCCACAAAGCTGCCCATGGCCGTGTGAGTTCAGTCTTTCGCCGGATCTTCATCATCTAAACAATGCTATCATTAATCGTTTGATTCTGTAAATTCATGTTATTATTACTTTTCTTTCAACTGTATAACAGCCGAAGCACATCGGCAATGATATGTGGGACGTCGCCATGGAAAGACGGGACAAGAAAATTGTCGATGAAAAGCTTTCTCCTGCAAGCAATTAGGGTTTCTTCTTCTTAAGGTTCGATTTCTAGTCTCTTTTTCACAGACCAATTGTTATATCTCGAATTTATTCAATTATTAGATAACATCCATCTCGAGTTACTTTCTAATTTTAGGGTTTTTTATGCTTCCTGCAAAATTTCCTCTTTGTATCACGAAAAGAGAGAGTGGAGATAAGATTGACTTCGAGTTAATGATTTCTGGCTTTGATATTCAACAAGAACAACATATATCTAAGATCAAGAAATTTGGCTTATCTCAAGCTAAGAATCTACTGTCTTTGTTCTATTAGTTGGAGTCTGGAGTTGAAAAATGAAAAATTCTGAAATTTTTTGTATCCATGTAGAGTTGTAGACTGATTTAAATAAGGACTAAAAGACTATCAAACTTGATCAGAGCCATATTTGTAGAGTGTAGACATTTAAGTTTTAATTTTCACTCTTCAAGTAGTCACCTTTGTCATGTTATTGACAAGAAAGATGGAGAAAATAGTGATGTCAAATATGTGAATTCAATTATATAGAGTTAAGAAAAGAAACCAAACTCTATCACCTTAAAATCAATTTATAGTTTTTATATACAAACAAATCATGGTGTTCTCGTACTTTATTCCCTGCTAGCTGACTTGCCCTTTCCATCATAGATTGCAACTTATGAACTATGAAATTTTCATTTCTTCATCATTGTTAGCAATGCAATCTTAATGTTGCCAAAAAAGAAAACTTATATGTAATTCACATTCAAATGCTCTTGGCTCTCCCTTCTGAATTGAGTAACAAGATTTATTTTGTAAGTTCATATGCTCAAAACCCCACTTTTAAGATACACACCTGAGTAAGTATAAAGGAGAATGGATGAGCATTATTTAGGAAGAGTTGCAATGGTGTAACTAAATTGGCATTGGGGAGGTGGTCCACCCAAAATTTCGAATTTCCTTTTGTAAGCTATAGGTACTTAACTACTATAATATACTTAAAACATTTTGGTTCACCCAAAACGCTTGAATGTTAGACAATTGTCAATCCATTGCTCGAGAGTCACAACCTAAGATTTTAAGAAGAAATATGCGTTAATAAACAATAGAAAAAGGTGTAGTTAAGTCAAGACAAGTCGTAAGTTTTCAAATATGACTAGACTTTCTTTTTAAATGGCTTTGGTTTAATTTTTAAGTAAAGTCAAGTTCGAGCAACTCGAGTAGACTTTCGAGTACTGAACCCTAAACTCATAAAGCTCGAGAGCCCATCGAGCTTGTTTATTTTATAGTTTATTTCTTAAATATACAACTTAAGCACATTATTAATACTAGCATTGCACCCGCGCAATGCGGCGGCAATGACAATAGTTTATGCTCGACAACATATTTGAAAAAGTAAGGTATGATATATGTGAAATGCGATGTTAGTCAACCTATCTAAGATTTTTCTCCTTTTTCTAATTTTCTTACTTTTTTTACAATCAACCATTTTATTATTTGTTAAAATAGTTTTTGAAAAACAATTAAAAGTTATTATTATTAAATAATTAGAGAAAAAGATACTATAGCCTTAAAATTGTATTGATGTAAGTAATTTAGCCAAATTAGATAATTAAAATAGTTATTGTGATGTTTAATGATTATTAAAGACTTAAAGTAATAGTTGCTTTAAATTAGTTGAGATAATTAAGGGAATGATTGGTTAGGCTATTGTTTTAAGTGTTTGTATCTTAAGCATAAAAACTTGTATTACTTAAAATTAACTAATTAAGTAGTCTTAAAATTTGTAAGAGAGAAAGTTAAATGCTTTATAATGTAGTATAGATAACCGAGTCATGTCGAGTTGAGCTTGAAAGATTTGTTATGATTAATTATAATTTTTTTAGCAAAAATAACCAAGTCGAGACGATGACGCTTTCGATTTTAATTCATTCGGCTCATGCTTGAAAAGGAATGCTCGATCGAGCCTTGGCTAAGGTTCTAAGTATGCGTTTAAAGGTTGATTTGGGTTTGAACGTGACTTTGTTTCGACGTGATACACGGCTAAGCAATAGTTGGAATCAAGCAGTGTTGTAAAACTCGACCTCGCCGATTAGTCGGTATCGGTACATGACCGAGTTGAGTTGGTGATAATTGGGCAAAGAAATTGGAGTCGTTCAACATCGGTTAAATCACCGAGTAATCGGTCAAAATCAGGCGAATCGGTCTAAGAGGTAACTCGCATGTTGCTCGTTTCTCTTTTAAAGGTTCCCTATTTCCCTGAATTTCACTCTTACGCTCATACTTACTCCGCCTCGATCTGCGGAGTTCTCTCTCTTTCTGTAAAAAAATCCTTTACAACCAAGAAAGAGTAGGTGACGAGCAATATGAGCAAGGAGGAGAAGACAGCAAAATTATTACTTCTCAACCCTAATTTGCTTTATCTTTGTTTATATACTTAGATGTTACAATCTCCACCCTTCAAGTTTACTCCAAATTAAATTCTGCCACTATATATGTATATGTATGTACGTATATATTCGATTTTTTCACTAAAAGTTCCAATCCAAGTACTCCACGAGTACTCCCCGCCTACGTTGATTACTCACTACACCCTAGTCGGCCGCTCAACTACCAACTAGCGAGCTTTATAACCTTGGAATCAAGGAAGCCAAAAAGTTTCAGTCTAATTTTTCTCATTGTTGACTCATCTTAATTCACTTCTACCACCATAATCTTCGTTGGTTTTTTTAGGATAAAAAACCCTTTGGTAATGACCATGAGGAAAGTTACAAGAATTTTCACGATGGCAGTTGCCTTCATAAATACTCTAATGGGGAAAAAATGGTAGAGTTGCTTCTTTCCATTATTATTTTGTATCACCATGGCTAAGCATAAATTGGAATTAAGGAAGCGAAAAAGTTCTTTGTCATATCTTCTAATTGTTGATTCATCTTATTCACTTGCGCCACCATTATCTTCATTGGAATCCATAAAATAACGTTTGTGATGACCAAACCATTTCAACTATATGTCTAGACTCCGTTTATATGTACCTAAAAGTCCTTTTAACTTGCTACCCCTTCGGTCATATTAGCAAACTTACTCTTGTTACTTTCATCCCCAATTCTAACTACTTACAACAGAGTAAGATGGAGTGATAGCAAAAGTCATGTCACAAGGACACTACTGTATGGATGGATCTTGACATGCTATTCTTGCAGGTACTGTCTCTACATTGCCTTCACATTCATCTATCACCTTTCTCTCTTTAAAAACTAGGCTTCTAGTTTCTCGGCTTTTGTCTTTTTTTCGTTTTGGAGACTAGGGAAGCATGCCTACATACTTTTCCTCATGGAATTAATATTATAGTAGATCTATTCTTTTTTTCTTGTACACACACATAGCTTATACTTGTCTCAAAAAGGGCTACTAATGTTATTTTTTTGATCTCTAACACATATTTTATGATTGTTGATGTCACATTGTTGAACAACATGTGTACTTTCATGTCAATCAATAAGTGTCATGTAGCCTTGATCTAATTCATGTGCCACTTTTAATCCAATACCTACAGAGACTCCCTATTATTAATTTATCATAGTTGCAAGCTATTCCAAAAAATTTTAATTCAAAAATATTTTGAACACCTATGTCTTGCAGTTCCCATTGTTAGCTATCCACCTACCCTATTTCCTCTACCACGACCGCGTAGGTTCAGACGTGCAGAGCTCAGTGTAGACATGTTCTATAGAAAGGGTAATTTCATATGTTAGACGAAATACAAGTTCGTGTTTATAGATTCACGTCGCATTTAGCATGGTATGCACATAGAAATTTGTCACTTTTAGCCATATTGGTATAAATAAGGGTTTCGCGTTTGTCTGACACGCTTGATATCACAATCCTACTACCTAAAACCATAGTTTGTTTTCACAGGACGCTTCGTGATATTTTAAGTGTCCTTGTGCTAGGTATGTGTGCATGGCGGTGATCAGGCGCAATGCATCCATACTTATCACAACTTTCCTTAAAGCACCATTATTCATCCCGATCCAACAACTTAGGTCGATCCCTAAATCCTACAGGTCCAAGCATTCATGAACATCCAACCATGCATAACACTAGATCACATAGTCATTCGAATTATTGATCCTACTCTAAAGCAACAATCAAACAAGAACATGCTATAAAGCTAGATCAAAATTTCTAAGTCTATATGATCTTGATCATGCATGATTATTTATAGTGTTCACTTAGCCCTTCCCTTTTTCTATAACTAAACACATGAAGTAACATATAGGTATGCACATAGCCATTTAAGAAGTTTGCATAGAGGTATAGTGTCACCAAACAGTGCACATTGTTTAAAAGTAGTTATCAAAAAGAATTAAACTCGTGAAGTGCAAAACTTGTCCTTTATTCATAATCGTCTCCAGATTTCAAAGCTAAATCTATTCACTAGGTAGTTCCTAATCTATAAGCTAATAACGGAAAGCATCTCTAATCCTAGCTAAACTACTCAGATGAATCTTCCTCTAAATCTTCCTCGGGATCTTCCTCATAGCCCTCTTCTGGGTCTTCTTCAGGATCCTCTTTAGGGTCTTCTTCAGGGTCCTCTTCTGGGTCTTCCCCTAATGTCTCGAGTTGTTGCCCATGTTCTTTTTGCGTCTCTTCTAACGCTTGGATCACAGTGACCTTGCTGTATCTGATCGAGTTCTTGGTACTTCACTTTTTCCTGCAGCGCACCCACCTGGTCTTGAAGCTGCTGGATAGTCTCTCGTAGTAGACTTGGGATAACAGGATTCTCACGTTCTACTGGGATAGGCTCTGGACGTCCGTATGGTGCGTAGCGGGGTCGACTTGTTGCTACATGCTCGGGTACACGGTGACGTTCGTCCTCTGCCTGGATCATACCGACCGAATGCATCACCATTCTGAGCTGGCGAATCTCTTCCTCCCTCAGCTGTTCCCTCTCGGCGAGTGTTCTCTTGAGCGCGGTGATCTCAGCTAGTTCCGCCTTAGTACGGATCCTAATGGTGTGAACCATTGTATCTTAAAAAAAAGAAAAAAAATTCCGGTATTAGCGTTGGTGATTATTACCGAAGCCTACAACGACTCCCTAGACCGAGGGTATAGTTCTATGAAATATTCACGTAGAATAATATGCACAAATATTTCTATTATGCTACTACATGGGGTGCTTAGGTTATAGTCTTGGCCAATCCACCTAATTCTCTATAACCGATGGCTCTGCCTCATGTTTAACACCTTCTGGTCGAAGATATGTTGTAAGCTCTTGTGATCGGTGTAAATGACACTTTTAGTCACGTACAAATAGTGTCTCCAGCTTTTGAGTGCAAAAACTACGACACCTAGCTCTAAATCATGCGTGGTATAATTCTTCTCGTGAATCTTTAGTTGTCGAGATGCGTATGCAATTACCTTGCCCCTTTGCATCAACACGCATCCAAGACCTTGGTTTGACGTCGCAGTACACTGCCAAGTCATCCGGCCCATCGGGTAGGGTCAGAATTGGTGCGTTACACAGCCTATCTTTTAGTGTTTGAAACGCTTTCTCTTGTTCTTCTCCCCAACCAAACTTCGTGTCTTTCTGTGTCAGTAGAGTGAGAGGCTTGGCAATCTTCGAGAAGTTCTCGATAAACCGACGATAGTAACCTGCCAATCCTGGGAAGGAACGGATCTCCGAGGGTGTCTTAGGTGTTCTCCATTTCTTTATGGTCTCAATCTTACTGGCGTCCACATGTATGCCGTCCTTTTTAACCGCATCTTTTGAACCCTTAAATTTTGCTCGTATATATTTTAGATTAATTCTAGCATTTATAGTATATTAGTTAGTATTAGAAATATTATAGAAATTAGGTTTAGCCTAAGTTGTACCTTGGCTTGGTTAGATTTTCCTTTTAATTATTTGCACTAGAAAGCCACAAATCACCAACTTATATTATTTTAGAAAAAAAATTAATAATAAATATACATATATTAAAATTTTCGGCAATATATATATATAGGATAAGTCTTATTTTTTTAAATTTTAGATAAATATGAATTTAAGGTATGTATTATATAGTTACTTAATTTAAACCAACCATATCCCTCCTATATAAACTTAAACTAAACCCTAGCCCCCCAATACATTCATTCGGCCGACTCCCCTCTTCCCCCTCACTTTGTCGACTTTTGGCTCTCTCCTCTTCATCATTGTCGATCACCATTCAAGAGCACAAGGGACCAAGATCATCATTGTCGTGAAGAAGCAAAGGTGAGTTCTCGTAGCCCCTTTTCTTATATGTTTTCTTGGGGGAAAATGGCACTCAAATCGATTTCATATAACTTTATGCCGTGTCAACTAGGATTTCATATTACCTAAGACACCCTCGGAGATCCGTTCCTTCCTAGGATTGGCAGGTTACTATCGTCGGTTTATCGAGAACTTCTCGAAGATTGCCAAGCCTCTCACTCTACTGACACAGAAAGACACGAAGTTTGGTTGGGGAGAAGAACAAGAGAAAGCGTTTCAAACACTGAAAGATAGGCTGTGTAACGCACCAATTCTGACCCTACCCGATGGGCCGGATGACTTTGTAGTGTACTGCGATGCGTCAAACCAAGGTCTTGGATGCATGTTGATGCAAAGGGGCAAGGTAATTGCATACGCATCTCGACAACTAAAGATTCACGAGAAGAATTATACCACGCATGATTTAGAGCTAGGTGCCGTAGTTTTTGCACTCAAAAGCTGGAGACACTATTTGTACGGGACTAAAAGTGTCATTTACATCGATCACAAGAGCTTACAACATATCTTCGACCAGAAAGAGTTAAACATGAGGCAGAGCCATTGGTTATAGAAAATTAGGTGGATTGGCCTAGACTATAATAACCTAAGCACCCCATGTAGTAGCATAATAGGAAATATTTGTGCATATTATTCTACGTGAATATTTCATAGAACTATACCCTCGGTCTAGCGAGTTGTTGTAGGCTTCGGTAATAATCACCAACGCTAATACCGGAATTTTTTTCTTTTTTTTAAGATACAATGGTTCACACCATTAGGATCCGTACTAAGGCAGAACTAGATGAGATTACCGCGCTCAAGAGAACACTTGCCGAGAGGGAACAGCTGCTTCGTCAGAGGGAGGAAGAGATTCGGCGGCTCAGAATGGCGATGCATTCGGTCGGTATGATCCAGGCAGAGGACGGACGTCACCGTGTACCCGAGCATGTAGCAACAAGTCGACCCCGCTACGTACCATACGGATGTCCAGAGCCTATCCCAGTAGAACGTGAGAATCCTGTTATCCCAAGTCTACACGAGAGACTATCCAGCAGCTTCAAGACCAGGTGGGCGCGCTGCAGGAAAGAGTGAAGTACCAAGAACTCGATCAGATACAGCAAGGTCACTGTGATCCAAGCGTTAGAAGAGACGCAAAAAGAACATGGGCAACAACTCGAGACATTAGGGGAAGACCCTAAAGAGGATCCTGAAGAAGACCCCGAAGAGGGCTATGAGGAAGATCCCGAGGAAGATTCATCTGAGTAGTTTAGCTAGAATTAGAGATGCTTTCAGTTATTAGCTTATAGATTAGGAACTACCTAGTTAATAGATTTAGCTTTGAAATCCGGAGACGATTATGAATAAAGGACAAGTTTTGCACTTCACGAGTTTAATTCTTTTTGATAACTACTTTTAAACAATGTGCACTGTTTGGTGACACTATACCTCTATGCAAACTTCTTAAATGGCTATGTGCATACCTATATGTTACTTCATGTGTTTAGTTATAGAAAAAGGGAAGGGCTAAGTGAACACTATAAATAATCATGCATGATCAAGATCATATAGACTTAGAATTTTTGATCTAGTTTTATAGCATGATCTTGTTTGCTTGTTGCTTTAGAGTAGGATCAATAATTCAAATGCCTATGTGATCTAGTGTTATGCATGGTTGGGTGTTCATGAATGCTTGGACCTGTAGGATTTAGGGATCGATCTAAGTTGTTGGATCGGGATGAATAATGGTGCTTTAAGGGAAGTTGTGATAAGTATGGATGCATTGCGCCTGATCACCGCCATGCACACATACCTAGCACAAGGACACTTAAAATCACGAAGCGTCCTGTGAAAACAAACTATGGTTTTAGGTAGTAGGAGTGTGATATCAAGCTGGTCAGACAAACGCGAAACCCTTATTTATACCAATATGGCTAAAAGTGACAAATTTCTATGTGCATACCATGCTAAATGCGACGTGAATCTATAAACACGAACTTGTATTTCGTCTAATCTATGAAATTATCCTTTCTATAGAACATGTCTACACGGAGTTCTGCACGTCTGAACCTACGCGGTGGTGGTAACCGTGGTGGTCACGGTAATGGACCTGAAAAACGAAGGGGAAGGGATCCCCAACATCGCTGAGCTAATAGTGCAACAACTGTAAACGCTCATCCCTAACATTATTACGCAAATCACTAATAACCTCAACAATCAAGCTAACGGGAGTGGCTGTGTCTATCATATTGGATCGGGATAGTCGATTTACATCACGATTTTGGCAAATGCTGCAGAAGGCTTTGGGAACAAGATTGGACATGAGTACGGCTTACCATCCTCAAACTGACGGTCAAAGTGAGCGTACTATACAGACATTAGAGGACATGCTTAGGGCATGTGTTATTGATTTCGGGGGAAGCTGGGATATTCATCTTCCCTTAATCGAGTTCTCCTATAACAATAGTTATCATACCAGTATCAAGTGTGCACCGTTTGAGGCCCTGTATGGAAGAAAATGCCGATCACCCATTGTTTGGGCCGAAGTTGGTAAGAGTCAGTTGATTGGCTCGGAGATTGTCAAGAGACCACTGGTAAAATTTTTCAAGTCAAGGAAAAAATAAAAGCAGCAAGAGATCGCCAGAAGAGTTGTGCTGACAATCGGAGGAAGCCACTTGAATTTAGTGTTGGTGATCTAGTATTACTTAAGGTATCGCCTTGGAAAGGTATAGTGCGGTTCGGCAAGAAAGGAAAACTGGCACAAGGTATGTAGGACCATTTGAGATCGTCGAACGGATTGGGCCCGTAGCGTATCGACTGAGGCTACCGCAAGAACTAAGTGGATGCATGATACGTTTCACGTGTCAAACCTAAAGAAATGTTTGGCAGATGCGAACACTCTACGTTTTGTGGAGGAACATGTTGAAATCATGGATCGGGAAGTAAAGAAATTGAAACGCAGTAAGATTCCAATAGTTAAGGTACGATGGAACTCTAAGCGAGGGCCCGAGTTACATGGGAACGGGAGGACCATATGAAAACCAAATATTCACACTTGTTTAAGCACTAATATTTCTCGTAGCAGTACAAGCTGAATTTCGGGACGAAATTCTCTCAAGTGGGGGATGCTGTGACATCCGTCACCGAATTTTGGTTAGTCTTTTAGACCGCACGTTTTTAAACTTTAATTTTGCTCGTATATTTTTTTTAGGGTAGTTCTTAGTATTATAGAGTATTTATTTAGTTTAAGGAATGTTAGAAAGTATAGGTTTGATTATAGTGCATTCGGCCCCCTCTCATACTCTCTCATTCTTTTTCGATTTTGCATCAAGAACACAAGATCAAGCTTTAATCTTTAAGGGTTTGTGATCTTTGGCTTTAAGGTAACCTCTATTCTTAATCATCTTATGCTTCCTTTCATGTTTTCATCTGATTCTATGTTCATCTCATTCTTGGGTCTTAGAATCATGTTTAAGATCATCACAAGAAGCTTCAAAAACGTTTTTATGAAGTGTTTAAAGGTTTTTACATTCTAAAGTTAGGATCTTTATTCTTTAAAGATTGTTTTTCATGAAACAGTTTCTGGTCAGGAAATAGGGTCATGTTTGGGAAGACATAACAGAGTCAATTCATGTGTTTTTTCTTCGATTCTTTGGTCCACATTTATGCCTTAGATAGTCAATCCTCATGCTTCATTTCTACTAGTTGAAATTCTTCCTATTAGTTGGTGGAAGGTACTATGATACTAATCCCTATCCAATATAGCGCCTCTATTCCTATTCATGAAGCTATAGTAGAAGCTTTAACCCATTTGGGTTGTTGTCATATAATGAGCGATGAATGATCAATGTGAAGGTGTTTCATGCACTAAGATACCCATAAAGCAACAGAAGCAAACATATACAAATTCAAATTTTCGGGTGAAACTACATTATGCATGCAACACCATACGGTGGATCTCTACTACAAGTACATATAGCAACAAAACCAGAAGTAAAAGGTGAGAAATAAGATCCAATACCCCTGATGTCTCTCGTTGGTGAAGTGTGAGAATGTAAGAGCCGAAAACTTGAACTCCTATATCGATTAGTCCACACCAAGTATGGAGCTCCCATCTTGCTAATGGTCCAAGCTTGGAGTGCAATCCCTTGGTTTCAAGTCTCTGAAACGACACTCTTTTAAGAACCCTTATACACCAACTTAGCCTTGACTCAAGTGTGTATGCATGTATGTATGTTGCATAAATTAGCAAAAGGTTCATACAAGAGAAAAGAGTGGCACTTTTAAAGGCTTCTAGGAAGCCCTGGAGTCACCAGGGTCGGTCATAATAAGCCAATCTCATTGGACCAAACAAAATGGTCCAATAAAATTAAAGTGCCATTCTAATTTCATTCTTCACGGGCTCTCACGGGCCATGAAGCCCTCATGAAGACCTCGCCCTCACGACTCCTTGCCAGGCTCATGAGGGCTCGTGGAGGGTTTTTGTTTACGACCTCTTCACGACTCGTGAGGGCCCGTGAAGGTCATCAGAAACCCAAATTTCGTATTTCTCTTGATTTCGGTTGTGCTGTCGGAATTACCCTTGGCGTGTGACCCGATATGCCCGTACCTCATCGGCAGTGATTCTATTATACGTGTATCGGTGGGCAGACACCAACACAATGATGCCATTCAAATGAAATGATCAAATGATCTATGAATTTTTACTTCTAAAGTGAGCTTTGATGGCAAGTTTTTTAACGTCAAGGTTTGTTTGGTTGCAAAGGAATATATTAAGATATTTGTTACGGATTACATTGATACTTTTCTTCTCGGCACCAATATAACTAGTATATACAACTGCAGTTCTCTATGGTTATTACACAAAGAGGTAAGCGGACCTCTTACATACGCTACTAGGGGGAGTCTTGATTGTGTGGAAACTCTGGAAGTTTTGATTTTTACTTTATTTAATGGTCTTAACGAGTCTCCAGGAGCTTAGTTTGGCATATTCAACGCCATGATCAAAGAATTCGGATGATACATAACGAGGCATACTATTCGGTGGACATACTTGATAGTTTATGTTGATGCTATAGCGACCTTGGAAATGATCGTTGGTATCCAGAAACTAGAGTCCCTTTTGAACACTCATATGCTTCCTAGAAATTGAAGGTGCACAATCTAAAGATGGAATTTCATAATGTTAATGGAAATATGCCTTGGTTATCCTTGAAGAATCCAACCTATTGAACTTCAACCACAATTACTTTTTAAGTTGAATTCCTACCATGTCACCGGAGCTTGTAGCAGATTAGGGTTGTTAACGAACCGAAAGAATACGAACTGGGCTTGTTCATGTTCGTTCGTTTAACCTCAGCGGAACAAATAAACGAAACACGAAAGGATAAACAAATGGATTTATGTGTTTGTGTTTGTGTTCGTTTATTTAACTTTAGCCGAACAAATACACGGACACGAATGAGCTTTTGTGTTCGAGTGTTTAAAAGATTGGTTAGTTCGTGTACATTTTTGTTTGTTCATTTAAATGATAAAAGAACGTAAATGAAGGAATACACATTATAATCCAAATCCAACCTTATAAAACACAAATAAACACTATATATTAAAATCACACACACACACACACATAAACGAACGGATAACCGAACGTTCATGAACATAAATGAACGAGCGAAAAATCTTCTTTATACTCGTTCGTTTGTTAAACAAACGAACATAATCGAACTTCCCGCCAAACGATTTCACAAATGGTTCATGAACGTACGAGAAGAAGGAATACACATTATAATCCAAATCCAACCTTATCAAACATAAATAAACACTATATATTAAAATCACACACATGCACGCGCACACACACACACATAAACGAACATAAATGAACGAGCGAAAAATCTTCTTTATACTCGTTCGTTTATTAAACAAACGAACATAATCGAACTTCCCGCCAAACGATTTCACAATACTTTTCTATTGATTAAAGCCGGAAATTATTCAGAAGCAGTCTCTTTACCAGTTTACCTACGAGAAAAAGTATTGTTGTCTATATCCTACCTTCCCCATATCCTGTGGGGGATTCGGTACCATTATCGTCTTCTATTTATTTACATGTTTTGATCTTTAACAAATAGTAAACACAGTATTTTAGTTTTTTTTCATGATTTTAGAAAATGTCACTCAAATTCTCTTCACACAAACGAAAAATACTGTCACATTGAACCTGAAAATTGCCAAGGCCATATTTGTCATCTTTGTTTATAGGATTGTTTTGTTCAACTCGACTGTTTTAACTTTTTTATGTGACCCGTTTGATATAAATGGTAACCCAATCAATCCTAATATAGTTAGATGCGTTGAAATCTCCACTGTCGTCAGCGCACAAGAGAGGAAATTTAATAGAGAGAGCACGACAACTGAAGTATAGAACTAGAAATGCGGAACTCGAAGACGTTTGGTTTATTGTTTTTACTATGTCAGTACACCTAAAATGATAAGATAAATTCAGTGCTGTTTTATTTTAATATTGCAAGTGTCAGTTAATTAAAAGATTTGAGTCTAATTTTGTTCCTTTGAGTTGGTGGTTTTACAGGAAGCTTTGATAAAGTGATGCAAGGAATAAGTGCAGATTGAAAGCTTTGGCAATTTGTTTACTTTATCTTGTTATGTTTAATGACAAATCTGTTTATTGGTATGGAAATATGAAGGGGATGATTAACACATGGGTGGATCTAAAATAAATAATTTCTTTCTCATAACCTATCACATGTGTTTTCTGTTGGTTACATGCTTGTACTGTACAACTTTATTTCTTTATGATATTAAATGGGGAAAAAGAACATTTGATTGCTGGAGTTTTAAATCCAAATTTATCTGTTACTAATATATTATGATAAGTGGTAGAGCTTAGTTATGATTAATAACTTTTCTTATTAATTGTGATTAATAACTTATATGACTGATATTCTGATAATACTTAACTGGACCACCATGTTGTCTAGATTGAAGGAAGTGTTTTAGCCTATTTCTAGCCAACAACGTGGCCCAGTTGGTGTTAGCATGTCGGACTGACTGTAGAGATGCACAAAACGATCTTGTCCAGGTTCATGGCAGTCCTAAGATCCGAACGGGTTTGGACTGGGACTGGCACGACGGTCTTGGACTACCAACTTCTGTTGTCTCATGCCTCCAGCCCGAGAGGTTGTGGGTTCAAGTCCCGGTGTGGATCATGGAGTAGATTTAGAGGTCGGTTTAGTGGGTGTGAGTTTGTCGTTGAAAAAAAAAAAACTATATGTCTAGACTGTTTATATGTACCTAAAAGTAATTTTAACTTGCTACACTTTCGGCAATATTACCAAATTTACTCTTGTTACTTTCATACCCAATTCTAACTATTTACAAGAAAGTAAGATGCAGTGTTAGCAAGTCATGTCACAAGGACACTACATTATGCATGGATCTTGACAATCTATATTTATTGTTGGCTATCCACCTACCGTGAGACTCTTTGCCTTAGATAGTCAATCCTCGTGCTTCACTTCTATAAATTGAAAATCTTCCTATTAGTTTGGTTGCAAAGGAATACATGAAGATATTCGGTATGGATACATTGATACTTTTCTTCTCGGCACCAATATAACTAGTATATGACTGCAGCTGTCTATGGTTATTACACAAAGAGGTGGGCCGACCTCTTACATTTTTATGGTCTTAACGAGTCTTTGGGAGCTTAGTTTGGCATATTCAACTCCATGATTAAAGAATTCGGAATGATACTTAATAGTCTATGTTGATGCTATAGCAACAATAGAAATGGTCGTTGGTATCCAAAAACTAGAGTCCCTTCTGAACACTCATATGCTTCCTAGGAATTGAAGTTGCACAATCTAAAGACGGGATTTCACAATGTTAATGGAAATATGCCTTAGATATCCTTGAAGAAGCCAACCTATTGAACTTGAACCGCAATTACTTTTTAAGTTGAATTCCTACCATGTCATGGAAGCTTGTAGCAGATTAGGGTTGTAAACAAACTGAAAGAATACGAACGGGGTTGTTCGTGTTCGTTCGTTCAACTTTAGCCGAACAAATAAACGAACACGAATGAATAGATCAATGGATTTCTGTGTTCGTTCGTGATAGAGAACATGCTAATATACCAACCAATACCCATATGTGTAAAAGCCCAGTTCAGTAGGCCCAAAGCCTTTAAAAGTAGAATTCGTAAATAAAGCTGATGTTGGGCATAATAGGGGTATTGGAAGTTTATTTCTTCTTTGAAGGTTTTGGCTGTTTAAGCTTAGGCAGGAAGATCGTTTCGATTTTCTCTGATTAGGGCAGGGGAGTATTCGATTACGATCTCCCGATTTTGTGATCATACTACTACTTTCAATCTATGAAATCATCCTATCGATTCCTTAATTTTTTGTTCTCTATTCTATTTTCAATCTGCAGCAGCAAAAGAAGCCGTTAAAGCTGTCAGAAATCTGCAAACCGTCATCCAGCACAAAGCCCAGATATGCTTTGGAAAACCCACAAAAGATAACCACTGGGCTGACCAACGAGAAGATGTACGAATCCAAAACAAAGAAGCCCGAAGAATACTGGTTGAGCTCGAAGCACTCGCACAAAGATTGGGCCGAAACAACATCTAAACAAGCCCAATACAAATATAACCCAGTCCATGGAACGCTTCTAGAAGATAACGCAAGCAATGACGATGATGAGGAAATCATAGTGGATCCTGGATGGGACGACTTTACACTCAATCCAAAAACACCAAGAGTTGATCTTATTGGTGCACGTAGGGCCCGCATATAAGAATGTTATGTTTACTATCTATATGCTCGATATTAATCTTGACTCCTGTTCCTGTTAAGGCATCTGTGAATTTTGCCTACCTAACCCTCGATGACTTGTAATTTCTTAAAGCGATTTTTGAAAATAAGTTTAGACGACTATAAATACAATCAATATTATTAGCTAAATCTGGAATTTTTGAAGTATAACTTTCTGGATTAAAAACTATGTATTCAGGCTTAGCAGTTCTGGAATTATCATACCAGTTTAAAATTTCCTATTCAAATCGTTCTGACATAATCGTTTTTCATCAGTTTTAAAATATTACAAAAGTTCACCCAAAGGTTTTCTTCAAGAATTGATTTCCCTACCTGGTACTTTCCTGTTTGAAGTAATTGCTCGGTCTTTTCCTTTTTATAAATGATTATAAAACAGTTACTTTAGATTATAAAAAATAGAAATAAACAAGAAATTTCATATTGATATGGTAATCCGCTGCTTTGCCTGGATACACAGGAAGTCTAGCCTTCCATTATAAATTATGAGCTAAGAATGTTTTGATTCAAAGCTCTGATACCAAGATAAAAAGACCGGTTTCCCAGGGATTTTTATCTATATAAAGTTCAAAAACTAAGACTTGTAAATCAGTTCCTTTCAGTTCGTTTAACTTTGGCCGACAAATAACCGAACATGAACGAGTTTTTGTGTTCAACTGTTTAAAAGATTGGTTAGTTTCGTGTACATTTTTGTTTGTTCATTTAAAACGATAAACGAACGTAAACGAAGGATATATATAAACGAACGAATAACCGAACGTTCACGAACTTGAATGAACGAGAACTTTGTTCATGTTTGTTCGTTTAATTCAAGGAAAGGAAAATCTTGTTCATGTTCGTTTGTTTATTAAACAAACGAACATAATCAAACTTTCGCCGAACTATTCCGAACTATTTTACAAAGGTCATGAACTATTTTACAAAGTTCATCATTATCATTATGAATTTGCTTCATTTATTTTTGATACTTATATAATTGGGAGCATACAATTGGTATTAGAGCACGGAGTTGATTAAAATGTAAGTTTGTAATCAAAAGACTTGTTTAAAGAAAAAGGATCGAAAGTTTTTGTTTTGCCATACGTGTTATTTGAGGATTTTATTTTTTTTGAATTATTGACCTACTTGCTAGCCTGTTTCGATTAATTCTCTAGTGTGCTTGCTTGCTTGTTTAAGTTAATTCTCCTACTTGCTAGCTTGCTTATAATTTTCTTTTGGCCGTACACTTTGAACCATATTTTTTTTTGAGTTTGTGTATTTAGTACAAATTGATCATTGGGGTTGCTTAGTTTGATGTTTATTTGAAGATTGTGATTGAAATCATTTGATTTGGATTGAAAATTAAGTAAAAAACAGTTGCTTAATTTGAGAGATTAGGTTACTTTTGCTTGGTTTGTATTTGACAGTTTTTGAATCGTACATGTTCTTCGATCAAAATTGTTCTTCCTATTGAATTGCATTTGGTCTCTTGTATCTCAACCGCACTTGGTATTTCAATTGTATTTGGGTTTGTATTTGACAGTTTTTGAATCGTACATGTTCTTCAATCAAAATTGTTCTTCCTATTGAATTGCATTTGGTCTCTTGTATCTCAACCGCACTTGGTATTTCAATTGTATTTGTTAAGATCAAATTTTCACTTTGAACTCACAATCGCAATTCCCAATCGCAAGTCCTCCGATTGCAATTCCCATCAATTGCATTTTATCCAGTCACAATTCATCACCCTTTACCTTCCACTCAAAGATCTGAGTTTCAAGTATCAAGTTTTTTTAATGGCAAATTTGAGTTTTACTAAAGACACAAAGGTTACCGATTATAGTCCTCAATTCTTGGAAGCTTTGGTATATATATATTGATTGTACCAATTGGCGACGTGGTTTAATTGTCGACGTGATTCTATTGACTTGTACAATCTCATAGTTGATAAGAAGATAACTGCATACACATCTGTATCTCGAGATGTTGCGAATATTGTTGTATAGACTGCGATGCAACTTTGGTTCAACAATTTTGTTCTATTAAAAGACATTTAGATTGGAAAAAAGGAAAAGAAATTAATAAAGAAACTTGTGTTCCGAAGATTTAAGTGTTTTTCATGATACTTCAAATGTAAAAAATGAAAGAGTTATATTGGAACCTGGAAAAGAGAAACTCTCGAAATATGAAATAGAGAAAAAGGTAGCAAATAATTTGGAACAAGAAAATGTCAAACTTGCTAACATGAATACACATCTTCTCACCTTGCCTGAGAGTCAATATTGATTTGTGATTCGCTCCGTCAACATCTCTTAATATCTAAAGAGAAGATTTGCATAAAATCACATCACTTTTCATTGGTTGTCTACCATAATAAGATATATGTTTGAAAGATCGAGGGGCAGCAAGTTAATGAAAAGGTTTCAAGTCATTGTTGAAAATCAAGAGCTACATTTAAGGGAGACTATATATATTGTCTCATGAAAAATAACTAGGATGTTGAAACTGAGATTCACTCAACGATTACTCTGTGTATGCAGATCAAATACTCTAGCGAAGAAGACAATCTTCGTTTCTAATGCTTTATTTGTACAATGAACACAAAGGGGAAGAATGTTAGACCCAAGTTGTGTTCATTCTACCTTATTTGTTAAGTTTTGCTTCTAGTCGTATTTTCTAGAAGTATATGATATATTATGAAAATACCTAATAGGCATATAAACAATATAATTAAGAGTTTAGTTTCAAATAGTGTATCAAACTTGTCACTTTTTACTATTGTATATACACAACTTTTAAAACCACCATTTTATGTATCCAACTTTCTAAATACTACCATTTTGTATACTTGGTTACCTTTTCAATAGGTAACCAGTCATATTTTTAATTTTTATTTAATTTTCCATGCCACATCATTATTAATTTGCCACACCAGTTTCTTAAAAAAATAAAAAAAAATGAAAACCTGGTAGATAGAAGCCTTCGATGAACACATGAAGGCACATAGCAAATGAATCAAAAAAGAACAAGAACAAATATAGATCAAACAAAAACAAATATTAATCAAACAAGAACAGATGAAGCATTTGATAAAAAAAATTTAATCAAACAAGAACAAATCTGGTATCATAAACACAAAGCAGATGAATCAGACAAGAACAAATATGGAATTCAAGATCTATGTTCGAAAATAAAGAACCCTAAATCGATCTGTTGAAACCCTAACCCTAACTCGAACAAGAAACCCCAAACCTGGTGGCTGCCATGGTGTCGAACGTAGCTGATGGTTCAGTAGTTAAAGCTGATGGTTCAGTAGTTAAAACTGATGGTTCAGACGACAAGAAACCCAACGAAACCTTAGGGTTCTTGCAGACCAACGAAACCCCATCATATCTGAGTTCGAACAGTCGATATCTTCTTCAGTCGTAGATAAATCGATGAAGAACCCTAATTTTTGAAATATCCCTAACCTTCTTCACATGCCTGCAAATAGTCGAAAACCCACCATCGATCTGTGAAACCCCCCATTGATGTGTTCGTCGCCTGAGAACCCCAACAACGGTGACTGGTTTTGCAGTCGATAGTTTTGAGTCACCGGAGATGGTGCAGTCGATGGTTAGTATATTGGTATTTACCATCGATTGGTAAAGATGATGTCTGAGATGGTTTTGAACCCCAATAACATCGATTGAAGATTTTCGCCAGAGATGGTGCAATCGGTGGTGGTGATGGTGCAGATCGATGGTGTAGTCGCCGGAGATGGGATATTTCGATGAATCCGTCGAAGCTTCTGGGTATGGTATGCAGATGGATGAATCTGTCGATGTCCAGATTATTATTATTAGTTATTATTATATTTGTAATTATTTTTATATAAAGAAATTACATGTCACCACTCAAATTCAATGCCACCTTAGCAAAACCTGTGCCACGTCATCATAACATGTTGAAGAGATAACCAAGTATATAAAATGGTAGTTTTTGAAAGTTGGATACACTAAATGGTAGTTTTGAAAGATGGGATACACACAATAGCAAAAAGTGACAGGTTTAGTACATTTTTTGAAACTAAACCCTATAATTAACCGTAATTCGTTTAAGCATTTTAATTATTTCACATCAAAGTGTGTATTCTTAGCTTTGCTCTTACATTCATACTAAGTTCATAATCATCATTGTGGATTTGCTTCATTTACTTTTGATACTTGATACAATTCGGAACATACAAAGTTCATCTTTAAAATTATGAATATTGCAATTTGTTGGTGTGAAAATTACTTTTTTTAACTGCAGATTATACAAATGAAGAATCAGAATTCAGATTTTAAAAACAAAACACATCAACAAACAACAATTCATATTTCAGAATTTAAAAACAGAATCAATTCGCGTTTTTTATGGTGGAACCAATAGTCAGTTCCCGCCAACAGCTAGCGAAATTAACAGTCAATTCGATGAACTCAATGGTCAACTCGTGTTTTTTATAATGAATTGAACATTGAAGTGTTCCAAAGCTCTAATTGAACAGCTACTGAATCCAATTGAATGGCAATTTCATTCGATTTCAACACTCTGTTCTGCAACATCTGTTATTCAAACCTGTTATCTGTTATTCAAAGTGGTATTCAAGTTGCATACAACTACAAGTGATATAAGTCTTGCAATTGCAATCCTAGAAGAAGCTCATATCAAAGGGAGAAAGATTTTAGTCAAAATGGTTGTTAGACTTCAGCTTTGAAGATGTAACAGAATTTGTATATTTGGCAGAAAGTGCTCATAACAAAGCTGAAATAACATTACTTTCTTTTGAAACCGGATAAATTCAGTGAAATACAATGAACTTTGTTATAATTACTATTGTATATAATGAATTTTTATTTTAAATAACAATACAATTAACTTTCATAATTCTTCCATTGTATACAAGTTATTGTATACAATAGAAATTGTGACAAAATTCAATATATACAACGATAAGTAAGAACCAGACGTAGAAAAACGTTGTTTACATAATAACTAAGTTAAAATTTATTGTATTATTATACAATTTGCCGAATTTTTAATATACAAAACTATAAAACAAAGTTGAAAGTCTTATAATTTATACCGAAGAAACAAATTATAGAGATTTTCTTAAGGATTTACAGTTTCTTAAATCTATAACAACACATTTCTTAATAAAATAAATTATTAAAAGCAATAAACAGCGTACTTGTATATAATATGAAATGAGTGAAAGGGAAACAACTCAGCTTACCACTTTAATAATATGAGCAGGATTATTTAAGAAATAAAAAAAGATGTTCCACTCATTAAGTTCCCCTGAAATCCTAATAATCTATTCACCTGTTATTCACAGGTGTGTCGATACTCAATCATGTTACGTGAGGTTAGTGTGTCACGGATTTAAGGGTGGATATGTTAGAAATATATGATACAAACTTGATTCGTATAATTATTTGTGTCAGGATTTTAAACACTAATCCGTATATACGAGATTTATGTAACCCGATTAATTATAGGGGTTAGCGTGTTATCGGATCATTTTTAGATTGGTTGGTTAATAAAGAGTTAACGGGTTATAAAATAGGGGATGAGTTGGAAAATCAACAGATATAAAACCTACATAAGCTTTCAACTTATCATATCTCTCAACACTAGGAACTTGTTTAATTTTCACAAAATAAAAATGATCAAGAATATAAATTGTCTGAGTTTAAATGATAATTACATCAAAACTTGGTTTATGTATGAAAAAGATGAAATCTATATAAATATAAAACAGGTTCGCGTGTCGACCTGCAAAATTTAGAGTAACTTAGAAAAATGGTCTCTGTTGTTTGCTTGAAATAACAGTTTTGGTCTCCGAATCCGAAAAGTTACAGGTTCGGTCTCTCTCGACCCGAACTCATTTCACTTTTAGTTGGTGATGAGTTTGACACCCAACTTTGAGTTGCACGTGCACACCTGCATCTAGGTGTATATGTGCATGTGTATATATGCACACGTGCATATATGCACCCATACGCACTGGTGCTAAAACAAAACCTAGAAGTATGAACAGGTTGTGTACATATGCACCATGCATATGTGACTTTAATGGATGTGCTAAAAAAATCTACTGTAGTATGCACATGTGCACCTATCCGCATATATGCTGGAAAAAATCTACACAATTATATGCTTGTTCATTTATGTATGTTTTGTGTTTAAACAAACGAACATAAACAAACCAACTTCATAAATGAACGGACACGAGAAGAAAATTTTGTTTATTTATTTAAGTAAAATCTCATTTATATTTAGATAATAGATGATTTTACTTATACATCTGTGTATGCATTTGTTTGTTGACATTCATTTGTATTTAAGAGACAAACATAGAAGAACATGACTAAACCAATTTTATAAACGAACAAACACGAATACAAAATTTTGTTCGTTTATCCGCTTGTGTGTGTTTATTTATTCGGCTAAAATTAAACGAACAAACACGAGCAGGTATCTCAAGACAATTCACCAAGTTTGTATTTACTCTAGTAATAATAACATTATAGATAAAGATCTTTAAACAATTCACGTATAACAATTCACCAGAACTAAGCAATGTAAGCATTCATTTACACATATACATTTGTCTTACAAAATCCTAAACATCACGAATACAATTAAATCAGTTGACACAAAGCCATTGTAACACTCCAAAATTTGAAATTATTATTTTAAACCTAGAAGTGTTTATTTTTTTTAACAACGAAGTTATATTAGTTGGCTGGGTCCGCAGGGACATCCATATGGGCAGTATGCGAACCCCATGCCACTCACCATGAGTGATTATGCCACTCACCATGAGTGATTAAACCCTCTTCCGTTATCTTCAGAAACCACCACTATGAGGAATAATACCTCCACCATTTAATTAAGGAAACCACCATCCCCAAGGCTTGAACCCAAGACCTTGAGGATGTTGTAAAATCCAGATACAACTAGGACAAGTCCTAGTTGGTAGAAGTGTTTATTTAATATTAGAGTATTGAAGATGGGCCAATTAGGCCAAACAAGAGATAACAAGAGATTTGATGTTAGAGTTTTGGAAGAGCATTTTAGTCATCAAAGAAATAGATAATTGAGGTATAAAGTATTAGTGGGTGACCATTTAAATTAAAATTAGTGATGACGAGAAGATAGGGGACAAATCGTAAAGTTACTAAAATTAGAAGTGCGTTAGATGGATAAGAGATATTTAAACCCACTCAAAGTAACTTAATATAAAAAGGGGATTTACACCTTAAAACACATACTTAGTATGTGATCTGATGTTTTAAGGTGTATGTGTGTGTGAGAGAGATTAGAGTGAGAAACACTTTATAGAGAAAGAATGTGAGATTAAAGGGTGTTTAAGCTATAATTAAGCAAGATTAAGCTCATTTCTTCTTCAAAATCAAGATTTGGAGGCCAATTATCATAATCTACAGATCTGAATTACATAACTTAGTGTGTGTTCTTTGTGAGGGAGAAAGCTAGAGAGAAAGTGCAATCAAGATGTTTAAATAAAGAATAAGCCTTGCATATAGAATGGATCAAGAAGCACATATCAAGTGTTTATTCAAGCAAAACAAGTGCCAAACTAATGAATCAAGGTTAGAAACTCTTAACTTTATGTGCTCTTGAGTTTTTAGAGAGAGAAAATGGTGATTAAAGCTTGGATTTGTATTGCATGTAGTGTTTAATGAATTATTAAGTGATAATAACACTATAGGAACATAAATTAGTTATTACATGTTGTTAATTCAAGTTTAAATGATGGGATTTGGTGGTTTAAAGATCAAATTCGAAGCTGTGTTCTTGACTGACCGGCCGACGCGACGCGTCGAGTAAGGGAACGCGACGCGTTCGTTGGTGCAGATACATTTCTTGGTTGATTTCAGTGTTTTGATGCTTGGATTGTCAATGATAGGTTAAAACTTGAATAGAGGATGCTATTAGAGGATTGATACACATGTTGGACCACATGTGAGTACCCTTACTCGGTACTTCGAGATACTAATTGACCGTAATTGTTATTTGGAGTTTTAATTTGGTTATTTATATATGATGATCTAAAGAGAAACACTATTACAAATTATTTGGTAGAGTCGAATATTAAATTATTAGAGATAAGTAAATGATAAATGAGAAGCAACGGAAGAGATAAATATTAGAGATTGAGATTGAGTATTCTGATATTTATTAGAGTAATGAGGCACGGATTTTCATTTATTAAATAAGAGATTGAGTATGCAGAGAAATGTATATATTTATATATTTATAATAGAAATGTATATAAATATCTATATATATATCTATATATATATATATATATATATATATATATATATATGATAATAACTAAAACATAAATTTAAGAGAATATATATATATATATATATATATATATATATATATATATATAATTAAAGAGTGAAATATAAAAAGAGAAATATATATAATATATTATTATATTTAAATGAATGGATTAGAGAGAGATACAATTAATAATATATAATTTAAGAGGATGAGAACATAGTGAGAGAGATACAATTAATAATATATGATTTAAGAGAATGAGAAAATAGAGAGAGATATATAATCAATATTATATGATAAAAGAGAATGTGAAAATAGAGAAAGATGTATATTTAGTAATATAATAAAATAGAATGAGTTATGTATAAAAAATGTATATATATCTAAATCATCAAAGAAATCGAGATATGTAAAGAGATATATTACATAAATTAAGAGTTAAAAGAGAATAAATTAAGAGAATAGTATTTTAATAAAGATACCTATTAGAGTATTCAAAATAGGAGTAAAGAGATATGTGTATGAATATATATATATATATATATATATATATATATATATATATATATATATATATATATATATATATATATATATATATATAAAATACGAACGGATAGTTATGAGATGAAGTAAATGAATATAAGGAGTGTAAAGATACATAGATAAATACATCTTTATAATTAAAAAAATTAATTAAAGAAAAAGAGAATATTTACAGTTGTGGATATTGTATGAGATACAATCATTGTAATAGTTTTATGTACCTTGATATGATTATGTGTGGCCTGATGAAGTAAGAGTTATTTATGTTATAATTGATATCAACAGGAGTATTGTAAACCAATACATTTAAAGGATGTTAATTTGAGGCGATGGCTCAATGTGCCTAAGTGGCAATAAAGTTTGTCTGAGTGACATTGAGTAGCTTGAGTGGCAATGGGTAGTCTAAGTGAAAAATTAATAACAGAGTAATAATAATAATAGCTTGAGTGGCATTTGATAGCCTTTATGGTATATGTAAGTGTAATAAATTGAGAAATTAATTAAAAATTGTGTTAAGTAACTTACTCATGACTTCATTAAATCAGTTGTGAGTATATGATGGTTAATATCTTTGAGTATCATGTAAAGTTGCTCACTAAGCTTTATAGCTCACTTATTTTATTGTTGATCTTTTCTTCACGTGTTGCATCTGGGTAAGCTCCCGGTGTACAACTCGTGCGTTTTGTGCAACATATGAGATAACTATTTTACAAAATATGAGAGCCAATTATAGCCCTTTTTATTTAAATATAAATTGGAAAAAGGTTTATTGTATGATGGAATTTATGTTGCACGCTTTTTTTATATACAAAATCCGTGTGTTACAGCCACAAAAAAATGAAGAGGGTTGTTTGTGTCCGTTAAATTTTTAAGTCGAACAACCATAAAAAAACGAATGAATAAACTTTTAAAATTGTGTGCTCGTATTCGTTCATTTATAAAATTGATTTGTTTATGTTCGTTTATTTATAGGCAAAACGTAGATAAATGAATAAATGCATACAAAAATGTATTATAATACTAATCCAACATTATTAAACATTAGTAGACATATTACACACATGCACGTGTGTGCATATTACACACATCTACGTGTATGTATGTATGTATGTATGTATGAACTTAAACGAACAAACGAGATAATAGTTCGCATTCGTTCATTTATTGACAAAATCAAATCCATATTGCAAACATGATATTAACGCAAGATTAATTTTATTAAGGCTAGCTGAGTAGTAATAATAATATTCAATTAAATATAAGTAATAAATGATTAATTTAATAAGTAAATATGATTAAAATTAAAAAACATCTAGGTACTAAAACTGAAAATAGTTACAAACTTGAAGAACCAGAAAAGAAGAGCAAAAAGGTCATTTAGAAATATTTAACACCTAGCTAATGGAGTAGGGACCAAAATTGAAATGAATTCGGGCCGAGAAGGACCGAACCCGTAACTTTTCAAATCTAGGGACCAAAAAGGTTATTTTAAACAAATCACAGGGACCAAATTTGTATTTCACTCCGAAATTTATATATGACCTTAGGCCATGCGTTGTACATCACCCGAAGCCCTCGAGTAGGCTCGGGTATGTATGGGAACACCAAAACTCCATCATCGAGTATGCCAAGCGAGTAGGTGTAGCGGGTCTCCAGGCTCGATCGAGAAGAAACATATCCCCACCCCCACCCACCTCTCAACCAATCACAATCACACACACATTTAATTCTTTTAATATATTAATAAAAAAATGGGGAGAGTTTTAAGGAGAGGTATAACTAGTAAATTGGGTAAGGAGAAGGAAAGGGAGGAGGAATGATGTGACGCTGATGTAACATTGGGTAAGAGATTTGGGAAAGAAAGGTATAACTAGTGGCTTGAGTAACCGACCCCTCTATTATACGGTCACACAAGTCAATACAAACTCAACATGTTTATTACATGTATTAACACAAACTTATTTATTTTAGTGTCGTGATTTGTATCGTGTCAAAAATTGACACTCCTATTTCTATGTCTATGTATATATTTATAAAGTTTTATTCAATCATTAAAAATATGTAAAAAAATTATATTTAGATTCTAGTTCGAACAATTTAATTAGATATTTACATTAATATTCTTCTTAATTAGATACAAATTACATACGAGCAAATATATGACAAAATAAATTAGTTAACAAAATATAAAATGACCTAAGCTAATTCCCAAATTATCCTTTTATATATGAAGTGTTGTCCATGTTGATTGTGGGTGAAACGTCACAATCATTAAAGCATTAATAAATGAGCATTAAACAAGATGGATGGTAAAAAAACAATACACATTTATGAGTTCTCAAGTAATATCATTTTCTTTAAGAAAAATATTATTTCTTTCTATTTAATTCTTCTACTTTTTACAAGATTACATTTGAAATACGCTGATTTTCTATCGTTACATTCTTTATTGATTTTAACATATATGTTAATCTTGTAAGTAAGAGAATAAGTAGAAGGAAACACTATTCTACCGTACACTTCTCTTTCTTAAATTAAAAAATAATTACATATGTGTTATTTTATTATATAAAAGTATTATTGTCTATATATTAGTTTCCGATATAATTTCTAGATGAAATCGGGTATTATTGTTGTTTTTTTATAAGTAGTCATTAGTCAATCTTTATAATTTGGTGGGATGGCTAAGTATGCGTAGTGCCCCATTTTTAAGTTTAACTCATGCTCGTTTTAAGTTTAAGTTACATGTCTTCTTATTCTTTTTTTTTTAGGTTATGACACTTGACCGTTTTAAATGAAATAACCCATAACCTATTTGACATATGCACACAAACTTCGAAATAAATGTAATACGATACCATTTAAAAACTATGGGTTCCTCTTAAATGTAATGCTTGAAGAGTTGTTCATAACAGGATGGTTAAAAGAGTTAACTTGCAGAAAAAGGGTGTTATTCTAGTATCGTTATCTTACCCCTTATGTGGTGAGGAAGATGAAACCGATTAACCGAAGTACGCCTTTTTGTTAATTGTTTGGTGTCTAGAAGACTACTGGTGTATATTGGCCGGTGATTGGGTGTATATTGTGGTGAAATTCAGAGGGTGACCCAAAGCCACATCAGCTGTCACATTATCTTTTTTTTCCAACCCAAACTCAACCCAAAAACACAAGTAGCACCCAACATTCAACCCAAATTAACCCAAAATATTTTCTTTTTCCTTACCCACTCACAAAACAAACTAAAAATTTTTTTTTAAAAAAAAACTGCAACAACCCGATCAGTGGAAGGAACTTGATGGGATGGGAACCCGAAGGGAAGTAGGGCTGTTTGGGTTGGGAACCGCTGATGTGGCACGTGAACCTGAGCCCAGCCCGAAGGCCATACATTTGGTCTTAGTAAAATACAAGCATACTTCTTTTGGGTAAAAAAATAAAAAATAAAACCAATTGATATAGAATCGTGAAGAGATGATCAGATTGGTGTAATTATCTATTTTTTTAACAACAAACTCACACACTAAACCTACTTATAAATTTTACTTCATAGTTTATAGCGGAACTTGAACTCACAACCTTTCAGGAGAGGACACTACTCCACAACTACAAAATACCACTGGATTACAAGCCATTTGGTTAATTATCTACTTGTTTTTATAAAAAATTGTGTCTTATGTAATAATGAAATTTGATTGATGTTAAAAAAAAGTTTAATATGATTTAATACGTGAAGACAATAATAAATGATGATAGTGGAAAATGAAGAGCCGGCAGGTGAATTGAAATAGAAGAGATGATTCCTTTTGGCAAACACCAGAAATTAATAAAACAGCAAATCTGGTCTAAACGTGTTGGCTGCTTTCTTTGACTTATGTGTTTACACGCACACACAAATAAATAAATAAATAAATAAATAAATACTCCTATCAAGTATCAACGATTGATTAATAAACATTGATGATAATTACAAATAATTCCTGTAATACCTGAATTAAGAATTGTTTTTAAATAAACTTATATATATATATATATATATATATATATATATATATATATATATATATATATATATATATATATATATAAAAGAGGGTTCATATAAGAATCGCGAAAATCAATTTTGGCTCTTGACTAAAATAAACCAATAGTCAATAATGACGTCGACTTATTAATGTGAGTTATTTTAGGAAAATCAAGTATCCCTTCTTAATACCATTCACTCATATTCAAGTCACGGTTGGGTAAATATATAGATAACCAAGATACCGTTATTATTGAGTCTTCATGATGCAGGCTCAGGCTCGGGCTCGGCTCGAATAAGATTCAAGAGCGGCTTGAGTTTGACTCGAAAAGCTCGAATATTTATTCAAAAACCATTTTTATATAACCAGACTTATTCCAAATCTATCAAAACTATATAAATAACAAAAATAATTTTACCATATAAACATGATAACAAAACATAAACATAAGTCAAAAACGATTTTGCATAAGTCTAAACCACTAGATTTCATCTATAATAACATTTTTAACTATAATTTAAATATACATTTATATATTATATAAAGCTCGATAAGAAATTGAGCCGAGCATTTATAAGATCGAGCTCAAATTTTAATATATATCAAGCCTATTTTTAGGCTCGAGTTCAAGCTCGAACTTGATAAAAGATTGACTCGAACATGGTCAAGCTCAAATCGAATTCTAATTACTCGATAAAAGCTCGACTTGTTTGTAGATAAATTGAGATACTCTAATATCTAAATAGATACTTTAGAATTTAAGAAGAAAAAGTTTTATAATCATTTGATTACTTGGAAGAAAAAGAGGATGAAGACAGCCAAAAGGGACAGAAGAGTATGTGTCTGTATAATATTTGTATTTCATATTCTATATTAAAAACTAAAAGTGAAATGAAAACACCAACCCAGCAATGTTTTCTTTGCATATTTTATTCATTTGTAAATGTTTCATATAGAGTTGAATATATGTAAACCTTTTCTATTACACAATAATAATAATAATAATAATAATAATAATAATAATAATAATAATAATAACATTATTATTATTATTATTATTATTATTATTATTATTATTATTATTAATACTAATTGTTGTTACATAATTTGTTGGCCAGGCTATATTTACATAGTTTGTACTTTTATGTACAGAAAGTATTGTAATATTTGGTGACAAATGCCCCAAGCAAAAGGAATTCAACAATTGCAATTTCTTGTGTGCCCTTTACTATTATTAATTTTGTTAAAATGAATCTTTTTTTTTCCTTTCTATTTTGCATTCAACATCCCCTTCAAGCTGGCTTTTATAGGTAAGAGTACTAAGATTGAGTAGATAAGTTGCTTAACCTGGAATTAGAACATATATACACATTACATAAGTCTTCAAATCAGATACACAAACTATAAAAAAATTAGCAAAAAAATAAAAATAAAAAGATCTTATTCCATGTAAATGGTTTACAAAATTTACCATGAATAGAATCACTCTTGACTAGAACACCTAAATGCACACAACAAATTATAAAACTATGAACAAATTTAATGAGATTAAAGAGGTAAACTGACTGTTTATTCACACAAGAACAACACACACACTAAATCCACAAACTTTACCAAAAGAATAACTGATTGTTTGATTGATTACCATTCAAGGAACATATTCGGTTTCGAGAGTTGGTTGTGTTCTTGTAGTTGTAGCTGCTGGTGCCTTTGTATTCCCAACTGTTGTCATATGCAATGCTTCACCAGCATCTGCAGCTTTCTCCATTTGATGCATTTTCTTCCTCTTATTAAATCTCCAAAGCCACAAGATCATCAAAGCTAACAAGATCAACAACGCAAGACCGCCAACAACCGACCCAACAATAATCCAAACCCTAGAACTGTTGCCACCGCCACTGCCGCCGCCATGAGCTGGTGGAGCAGGAGCAGGAACAGGGGCAGGAGAAGTGGATTCAACCACAATGGAGAAATGCCCTTGTTTAAAAGTCAAACACTTGTTCCCAGAAACCACATTTGTGAAATTTATCTTGCCATTTAGATCAAACCACACACACATTGCAATTGAACCATGTGGGGTTGGTTTAATTTCTGTAAACTGTATGGAAATGGGTTTTTGAGTGGCATTAATTTGCAGTTCTTGAAGATTTTTAGCTGACAAGTTTGATGCATCATAAGCAAGAAGACCCAATACAGGAGCTAGATAAATGTATCCTTTCAAAGGGTAATAACTTGTGGACCAATTTCTAAGGTTTTGATACACCAAAACCAGTCTCTCAACATACGGAGATTCGATAACTCCAATCGGGATTGTGAATTCGTTATACATTCGAACACCACGAGTAAACAAGCTACCACTTCGAAGACGCATTGCTGATATTTGAATCCCGGATAAATTTGAAGGGGGACTGCCATTGTAGGGAGTACCAGTTTTTGGTCTAATAAAAGCACGATAAGCATAATCTTGAAGGATAGAATCAAGAGCTCGAGCTGATGTTTGATCTTGAAATTGAGTTTGATTTTGAGCTTCAACATTTGGGCACAAGAATCTCAGGCAAATTGATAATAGAAGCATCGTGAGACTTCCAAATTGAAGCCCCATCGATGCATAAAATGAGTATAATCAGCACAAAAATCGAGAGGAAACTTTTTGCTGGAAGATTATCTACGATTCTACCCAACCGTTGTGATTTCTAGAATCTGATTCTCTTTGCAAACTAACGGATAACTAAAAAGCGAATGAAGCTTTAACCAACTTTTGCGACAACAGGAAGCAATTTGCAGCTGAAACCCTCGAATTCCGTGAAGAATTCGCTTTCATTTACGGAACAATGCGGATCATATACGAATGTTACATAAAGAAAAAGAAATCCAGAGGAATGTACCAGAATTGTGAAGAATCAAGTACCTGAAAAAATTCCGGTTTGATTCAACAGATTTACACGCCGGAAAAAAACCCTAAATTCCAGCAACAAGAGCTCAGCTCAGCATCAGAATTTTGCTTATTTGACTTCACAATTCCCTTAATATCACCACATTCATTCCAAACACATAAATATAAACTCATTTCACCCGAATTAAAGCCCTAAAAGGCTGAAATCCTTCTGTACTCGGAAAATCGCAGCGTTTGAAACTGAAAGAATTATCAACCTCGGATACTAAAATTGTTTCTTCAGTTGTTCAGATTGATGAGAATTGGTGGCAAGATATGAGTGAGTGTATGAAGATGAAGAGAGAGAGAGATAAGCTTTAAGAGCAAATGATGAATGGGAGAAAGAGAAGGAGATTGAGAAGAAGACAGAGTGGAGAGAGAAAGAGATAAATGTATGTATGTATATGCATGTATAGGTGATGAGGAGGATTTACAGAGAGTGTCATTGTTTGTATTTAACTTTTGGAGATGAGTTGCCATAAATGCCCTTGGTATGTTTCTGTTTGGACAATTGGGTACAATTAAGGGTTGTACTTAGATGTACAACTCATTATACATGTAAGCTATGAAGGGTAAATAATCAATTTGACCGATATTAAATTATTGATCAAAGAATGAGGGTTTAAGAGTCATACTATATGGACCCCCTAATTTTCTGGTTAGCGCTCTTAATAATTACAAATTAGGTAAGTTCTTTTTTTATTGGTTAAATTGGTACAGCCTTTTCAAACCATGTCCAATAGAAACCAGGTCAACATGAAAACAACTTTTTTAAATATCACAGATTACGATTTCTGAAAAAGTGTAATTTCTTGAAAAAATCAGTCAAACTTTGGTAATTAAAAACTCAGTAACTCAACACAAAAAAGAGCAACAGTAACAAACTTAAACCATAAACCCTCTGTATATATATACAAGCAAAAATAAGATGTTAATAATTCAAAACAAATATCTAAGTAAGTTTAATACTTATAATACATACACATCCATGTACATTCACTGCTTTTCTTTTTTCAAATTTTAAAGATAGAGTCCGGCCGAACTCCGGCGACCAGAACTCCGCCACATAAAACGAAAACAGCTATGGTGGAGAACTCCGGCCACTGTTGTTGTTCCGGCAACCATAACTCCGGCCACCCATATAAATCGATACAACTCTCACGGTGAAGGTGGAGATGGCGGTGAAGGTGAAATCGAAACCAACAAATATAGAAAACTTACTCCGTCCACTGTTGTCGTTGTAGATCTACACAAATATAAACGAAAACACACAAACGGTCGATGAAGGTGGCTGGTCGGTGGTTTCTACGTTCGGTGGTTCTACGTTCGGTGGTTCCGTGACCGTCGGTGAAGGCGGCGACGAAGGACGGCCGGTGAAGGTGGCCGGTGAAAGTGGCCGGAGAGATGGAGTCGCCGGAAGAGGGGTGTTTAGGGTTGGGAAGAGAGTGAATGGGGGAAAGAGGAGTTTTATGGGGAAGAGTAAATGTATTTTTAATTAAAATATCTTTTTTTTTTATTTTTTTAAATGCAGATTTAAATATCTTTTAAATACAAATTTTAAATACCTTTTTTTTACTTTTTTAATTACAAATTTTAAATACATTTTCTCTACTTTTTTAAATTGATTATATATTTTCATATTTATTTTTATATGTTTATAATTTTTATACTTGATAATATTCTAATTCTTTATTTCTTTTGATTTTATATATAGATATGTCTGCTGAAGATGAAGAAATTTCTATTCGATCATCAGAATTTTCCACCGATCAGGTTATATAGTGTATATAATATATATATATATACTAAAACACTTAAAATTCAATTTCAGATGTTCGCATCTCGTGAGGAATTGCTGGAGTGGACCCAAAACACAGCACGGTCTCTAGGTTTTGTTATTGTCACTCGGAGATCAAAGAAATATGTGAACGGCTTTGTTTATAAAGTTATACTCAGATGTGATCGTGGGGGAGAGTATACGGCTACCAATACAAGCAGGGCATCCGGAAGCAAAAAGACTAATTGTGAATTTCAACTACAAGGGAAGTATAAGAAAGAATATGACAGGTGGGAGCTTAAAGTAATATGTGATGAGCATAATCATCTACCTGCACAATATATGGAGGGTCATCCATATTTAAGGCGGTTATCTGTTGATGAACGTCATTTGGTGGCTGAGTTAACAAGAAAAAACGTCAAGGCAAGTGGTATACTTGCAACATTGAAGGAGCAAAATGAAAACAATGTGTCGACCCTTAAAACCATATACAATGAACAACAAAAGCTTCGCATGATTGAGCAAGCAGGTCGAACTCCAATGCAAGTACTAATGTCTCTTTTGCACGAAAATGAGTATGTATACGAGTTCACTACGGGCGATTCGAACGAATTAGAAAATCTATTTTTCGTTCATCCAGTGTCGTGGAAGATCTGGCGTGCATTTGCACACGTGTTGTTAATTGACGCTACGTACAAAATGAACAAATATAATAAGCCGTTTGTTCAGATTGTTGGTGTGACCTCCACTCAAAAGACATTCTCTGTAGGGTTTGCCTTTATTCACAGAGAAAAGGAGGTCAACTACACTTGGGTGTTAAACTGTCTAAAGTCAACACTTGATGAGTGTATGCACCCACGTGTAATAGTCACGGACAGAGAGTTGGCACTCGTGAATGCATGCGGAAATGTTTTTCCGAATGCTACTTGGCTACTTTGTAGATGGCATATTGAGCAAAACATTGTGAAATATTGTAGGCCATCTATTAGACCGCAGCACGATTGGGACTCTTTTAAATCAATGTGGAAGATACTAGTTGAGTCTCCGACATGGGAAACGTACGTAGAAAACCACAAACGACTTCAAACAGTGCTGAAGAAATATCCAGGTATAATATTATTTATATATAATAACTTTTATATTATTATATATGTACTTATTTGTTTATTTTTTTGCTTTTAGGTGTTTTGAGTTACGTAGAACAGAATTGGTTAAACAAATACAAAGAGATGTTTGTGTCTGTTTGGATTGACCAACATCTTAATTTTGGTAATCGCACAACCAACAGAGCTGAGAGTGCACATGCAAAGTTAAAGAAGTATTTGGAGTCTGGGAATTTGAATCTCGATAAATTTGTACGATTGATAAACCAAATCGTGCAGTCACAAATAACTTCAATCAGTGCAAGCTTTGAAAATAGTTGAATTGTTCGTTATAATCATCACAAATTGTCGTGTTTCAGATTATTTCATGGTTTGGTTTCACATGAAGCTTTAGATATAATAGTAGGAGAACTTCAAAGGTTGAGTGCTTTGAAGTCAGACTCCTCGACATGTGGTTGTCAACTTCATAACAGTTGTGGGTTACCATGTGCCTGCATGCTTTTAGGTTATTCGAATTCAGGTTAGTATATTCAGGTTAGTTTATTCAACTACAACATATAGATTATTTTTTAAATATTAATTATTTTTTTAAATACAGGTGAATGTATACCATTGGAATCAATAGATGTCTTTTGGAAGAAGCTTGATCTTTCAGCGACGACGTTTGTAGAAAATGACGATATTTGTTGTGATGACGAATTAGAAAAGTTCAAAAAAAGCTTTAACAAGCAGTCAAAAGTTGGGAAGAAAAGCTTTTTGAGAAAACTAAAAGATATATTTGATCCGAGTACGACTCTCATTGAAGAACCCGTGGTTCAAACAATCACTCGTGGACGACCAAGTGTGAAGAAACAACAACAAAAACATGCAAATCCTCGTAGATACAGCTGTTCAACCACGTCAGAGTTTATTGGTTTTGATTTAAATAAAGAACCTGAAAGGCATAGCTGTTCTTTCAATTTAAACAGTGTACCTGCCTTCGACTTAAATGATGAACCGCGGAGCCACAATTCGTTCTTAATGAATAGAATTCCAGATGTATTTCATCGTTACATCGCAGGTATACAAGATGTAATGGGTGATGGGAACTGTGGGTTTCGAGCGGTTGCTGTGTGTTTAGGATACGCTGAAGAGCAGTGGTTATACATTCGACAACAGTTGCTTGAAGAATTACGCAGTCAGTATTACACGTACTACACTGTTTTTACTCTCGGTTTCAATGAGGTATATACATCGCTGTGTTGGTCAGAATCACCAGCACCAGCGAAGCATTGGATGAATATGCCTTTGATGGGTTATTTGATTGCCAACAGGTTTGGTGTGATCGTTCACTGTTTATCCGAACAATCTTTGACATGTTTCCCACTTTGGAGAGGCCCTGAAGAGTATCAAGACCACCGAGCCATTACATTGGCGATTGTGAATAACAACCATTATGTCTCGGTGTTTTTACAAGGAAATTACCCAATGCCTCCTAGCACAATGTATTGGAGTGCCCATAGAAGCTTGTCTGCGTCTGCATGGGAAACTATTTATAGTTCGCGCTTATAATTATTTAATCAACTTATGCCACATAGTTCTGTAGGACCTTTTGATGTTTCAGAATAGTATGATTATATACATTGTTCACTTTTAGTCTTTGTTGCGTTCAATCCATGTTTTGATTTATTATTGTATAGAAAAGCACAACTCGAAAATACGTATATAATTAAAAGAAAAATATTTATATAAATAGTTAAAAGAAATAGTTAAAATAAATAATTCAAAAAAAGAAAAACATATAATTAAAGAAAGTCGTCATTAATTAAAATAAATATTTAAAAAAAATAGTAACAAGAAATAATTAAAAAAAAGTAAAATACATAATTAAAAAGCCATCATTAATTAAAATAAATATTTTGAAGAAATAATAACAAAAAATAATTAAAAAAAGAAAAATATATAATTAAGAAACCATCATTATTATCATTTTATATAATTAAAGTTGTCATTATTACTATATGATTAACTTATTTAAAAAATTAAAAATATCAAAAAGTCTATAATAATGATATAATAATGACATTTATTTTAAGAAATTGATGAAGGTAATAATGAGGGGGGTCAACTAGAATTTGGAGGGGGGCCATATAGAAAACCCCGGGTTTAATTGTTTATGGTGATTAGTTCAAACTTCAAAGTAAATTAAGCTATAATATATTACGTTATCACTACTAATTTTGTCTCCACTCTTACTCTATTTTCTTCGAGTCAACATCATGTTACTTTTAATTTATTTCTTCTTTCATTTCTATAATTAAATTTTTATTCTTTTTCGCTTCTTTATGAGACCATGCGCATCGGCATATAGTCAGCGCTGGTCGACAACCCGCTAGACTAAAACACCATCGCCTACATGCTCCTTAGGGCGGGTTCCAACCCCGGCTAGCCCTCTAACCAGCTCGGATAACCTTTTTTCTTTCTTTTTCTACACTTTACTCTATTTTCTCTCTTAATTATATATACTTTATAATAAAAAATATATATGTGAGTTGAATAGGGTTGGATGTGAGGGTTTGTGGATTAAAGAGGATTAGAGGTGAAAGATGATTTGGATGCTGATGTGGCAGTAGGTTTGGAAGAGTAAGTTTGGGATGGATGTTAATGGTCTAAAGGTTTACTTCATGAAAATATATACCCTTGTCATTTTTGCTATTTTTACATGATAAATTATTGCAACAACGGTGTTCTTGGAAAACATGCGACGTGTTCTTTCTTTAAAGCTTTGAAGAAAGAGAATGTAAACCTAGAAATGAAGAAAGTTCAAGTCTTGAGTGAAGAACATGGTGAACTTCAATGGTTCCTACTTTAAGTTCTCGTTTGGTTCGCGGAATGAAATTGACCAGAATTGTAATTCGTTAAGGAATTGGAATTGGAATGATTCCAATTGAATTGGTTCCTTCGTGTGTTTGGTTCGCGGAGGTATCGTCGATGTTTTCAGCGGAGATCGATAGCCAGGTCGACTGTGAATGCGTATAAGTTTGGGCGTATATGTGAAATCCCGTGGAAAGTTTTTTAATTCCTTTGAATTATGGATGGAATTGTCAAATCCTTCAATTGTGGAATTGGGGGGATTTCAGAATTTCAATTCCTAGAATTCTGTGAACCAAACAAGAGTAGGATATAGGAATTGTCAATTCAAATTCCGGCCAATTCCGACCAATTCCGATGAACCAAACGGGACCTAAAGCTTTGAAGAAAGAGAACTTTAATATTTTCTTCCTTTAAAGCTTTGAAGAATAAGATAAAGAAATAGAGCATACTTATATATGGTAACCTACAAATTAGAACATCAAAACCTTGATTGAAACTTATCGTCATTTAAGGAACAATCACAAGAGACCTTAAAATCCCAGAGAACAAAACCTTAATCTGTGAAGGAACATGATGAATTGATGAAGATGTATGAATTGGAACCGTAAAAAAGATCATAAAGACATAATATTATAATAACATATAGTCTTTAAGCAAGAACCATCATACTTGCATAAAGCAAATTAAGCCTGGACCATTAAACAGGCCTAGGTATGAATTAAAACAAGAACGATCATAATCGATGAGTATATCTGGAAACTTACAATCTTGAATCGATTTACCCTCTTATAAACTATGTTAATGAATAACACTGCCTTCCTATATTTCATTTTTTTTATTCAAGCCAACCTTAATATGGTATTGGATGGTACTGAATTCGTATATATTTAATTCACGACAATAATTATATGCCTCTCTTCTAAGGATACCTCTCTTTTAAGGATATGGCTATAATCATGGGAAAAAAATCTTGGTTGCTCTTAACACTAGTAAATTGAAGTCCACCTTCCCTCCTGGCTAGCTCTTGCTTCCGCAGTTCGCCAACTTCCACCACAATCGCTCACCTAGCATTCAATATGTTCGTCATCGTCACATAGTACGAATACCCTACTATATAATCTATAATAGTTGGTGTGTAAAATCATATCATAAAACTAAGTACAAGAGTTACCCTCCTTTACCACACACTATCAGCATATAACTTAAGTTATCGATATTTAATTTTAACTATTATTATATCTAATAATCACCTACGATGTACGTTACCAACAAAATAAGTATAAGAACTCATACAACCAAAACATGCTCATGATCAAGAGATACATGTGATAACAAACCAAACAAGCAAACATTAATATCGAAAACTTTAAAGTTCTTTCAATTAAGAGAGGATAAATGGTTGTATAAAACCAACAATAATCCAAATAATAATCAAATATGTTATATGATTTTTCAAATCATAGTGAATACAAAGCTACTAGCCCATAAACAAGCTAGCAAACACTAGAATCAGATAAACATGGAAGTTTAACTTCGCTTAATATGAAACATGGACAAATACAATGGTTCTTGATAATGATGCACCTTAAATTTTCAATCCTTCTTCTATTATGTAATGGATTAAGTAACTATAATAATCTTACTTCATGTTTTGACTTAAAAACAAATGATATTATCATAAAATGGTTAAGATAATGATAGCATTTATTTTATACATATATGTTAAGGGATGTATTGATAGAGTCATGTAATGTTAAGGGGTGTCTTTTGTCAATCTGTATAATCTGTAAGGTAGCAAAGTGAGTAGTTAATAGTTTGTTGACTACTGGTAGATATAAGGGGATTTGTTTTTCGATGCACTGTAACTTTTCTTTTCTTCTTTGTTCTCATAGTGCTGAGTTTTCATCATTGTTGATAGAAGTTTCTTAATTGAATGAGATAAACGTTCTTGGCATTCTTCTGATTCAGATTCATTCTTTCATTTCTGAAGTTCTGTTTTTCACAATTGGTATCAGAACCTGGTTAGGGCTCGAATTGAAGAATGGGTACCATGAAGTTTGATCTTGAGAAATTCGATGGAAGAAACGACTTCGGGTTGTGGCGAGTCAAGATGCGAACGTTATTAGTCCAGCATGGAATTGTTGCTGCTCTCGAAGGTGAAGAAAAGCTCCCAGAGGATTTATCTGATAAGGAGAAGATGGAAATTCTGGAGAAGGCACACAGTGCTATTATTTTGTGTCTTGGCGATCGTGTTCTGAGAGAAGTCACCAAAGAGACCTCTGCTGCAGGTGTTTGGGCAAAGTTAGAAAGTCTGTACATGACTCGTTCTTTAGCCAATCGGTTATATCTAAAGAAACGGTTGTATGATTTTCAAATGAATGTGGGCAAAAAGCCGGATGATCATGTGGATGAGTTTAATAAGTTGATTTTGGATTTAGAAAATATAGAAGTTACTCTTGATGAAGAAGATCAGGCCATCATTTTTCTAACTTCTCTTCCTGAGTCTTATGATCATTTTGTTGATACATTGATGTCTGGAAGAGAAAGTCTAACTACGGAAGAAGTGCTTGCTGCTCTTAATTCAAGAGAATTAAAGAAAAGAACATATCAAAAAGAAGACCATGGTGAAGGGTTGGTTGCAAGAGGCAGGTCTGATCATAGAGAAAAAGGTCAACGAGGGAACTCTCGATCTAAGTCAAAATTCATAAGAAAGTGTTACATATGTCATTCTGAAGATCACTTGAAAAAGGATTGTCCAAAAAGAAAGAAGAAGAAGGGGGAGGTGACTTCTAAGTCAAGAGACTACACTCATGGGTCTGATACATATTCAGACGGATATGATAGTGTTGATGTTCTGGTGGTGACAGATTATGAGCCTTCGAATGAGTGGATAATGGACTATGTTGGATCTTACCATATGACTCCTCACAAGAATTTCTTGTTTGACTATCAAGAAATGAAAGGTGGAGCAGTGTTACTGGGAGATGACAGATCGTGTGTTGTACATGGAGTTGGTAAGGTTAGGCTTCGGTTGAATGATGGTACAGAGTTCATTCTACAAGATGTGAGGTACATACCTGAACTTACGAGAAATTTAATTTCTCTAGGTAGTCTTGAAAAGTGTGGTTACACTGTAAAATTGCAAGAAGGGAAGGCAAAGGTGATTAAAGGTTCAATGATTGCTTTACATGGAACAAGAAGAAACTGTGTTTACTTGTTGGATGGAGGAGTAATAAATGATCATGCTACAGTAAGTGAACATAGTGATAATCTTGTTGAAGTTTGGCATAAAAGGTTGGGACACATAAGTGAGGCTGGATTAATGGAGCTTGAGAAACGAGAGTGTTTCGGAAAGAAAAGGTTGGGTAAACTCAGATTCTGTGAACAATGCGTGTTTGGGAAAAGTCATAGAGTAAAATTCAGCAAAGGTCAGCATACTACTAATGGTATAATTGATTATGTACATGCTGATTTGTGGGGGCTTTCAAGAGTTGAATCTTTAGGTGGTGCCAAGTATTTCTTGTCTATTATTGATGACTATTCTAGGAGAGTCTGGGTGTTTACAATTAAACACAAGAGTGATGCCTTTGATAAGTTTAAGGAGTGGAAGGTTCTTGTGGAAAAACAAACAGATAGGAAGGTGAAGAAATTAAGGACTGACAACGGTCTTGAATTTTGTGGATCTGTGTTCAAAGACTTTTGTAGGGAGCAGGGAATTGCAAGGCATTTGACTGTGGATGGTAAACCACAAAAAATGGATTGGCCGAGAAAATGAATAGGACCTTACTTAATAAGGTTAGGTGCATGTTAATTCAATCAGGGCTGCCAAAAAGTTTTTAGGCTGAAGCTGTTACAACTGCAGCTTATTTGATCAATAGATCACCATCATCAGCAATAGATTTGAAAACTCCCATGGATGTATGGTCAAGCCATCGTGTAGACTATAGTCGGTTAAAGGTTTTTGGGTGTGTAGCTTATGCACATGTGAGTCATGATAAGCTAGAACCGAGAGCTCAAAAATGTATTTTTTTGGGTTATCCTGAAGGAGTTAAAGGCTACCGACTGTGGAGATTGGACGATGTAAAGCCAAAGGTTATAGTTAGCAGGGATGTTGTTTTCAATGAAAATTTGATGTATCAGTATACATTGCAAGGTAAATCAAGAGTGGAGGAGCCTCAAAGTGTTCAGTTTGAGGTGGAGCTTGGTGATAATCTTGCTGATAAACAAGCAACAGGTAGTGAAAGTTCTCAAAGAGGGGCTCAAGAAACTCAACTTGATTCTAAAAGTACCAGTTATCAGTTGGCCAGAGATAGACCAAGAAGACATATTGTAGCCCCAATAAGGTTTAGACACGGGGATGTATCAGCTTATGCTTTTTCTGTTGCAGAAGAAGAGAGTATTCACGAACCTTTGTCTTTCAATGAAGCGATCTCTTCACCAGATAGAGATAAGTGGATACAAGCTATGAATGAAGAAATGGAGTCATTACACCAAAATCATACTTGGGTTTTGGTGGATAAGCCTCCAGGTCAGGATATAATAAGTTGTAAGTGGTTGTACAAGATCAAGGAAGGAGTTGAAGGAGTTCAAAAACCCAGGTTTAAGGCAAGGTTAGTAGCCAGAGGGTTCACACAAAGACCGGGTATTGATTACACTAAAGTTTTCTCACCTGTTGTTAAACATAGCTCAATTCGATTATTATTAGCATTAACTGCTTGTGGTGATTTTGAATTATAGCAGTTAGATGTTAAAACCGCTTTTCTTCATGGTGAGCTGAATGAATCCATTTATATGAGACAGCCACCGGGTTTCGAATTAGAAGGAGGTGGTGATAAAGTTTGTTTACTCAAGAGGTTGTTATATGGACTTAAACAGTCACCTAGGCAGTGGTATAAAAGGTTTGACATGTACATAATTAGTCAAGGTTTTTCCAGAAGTAGCTATGACAACTGTGTGTATTTTAAAGAGCTGAAAAGTGGTGAATATATCTATTTACTACTATATGTTGATGATATGTTGTTAGCCTGCAAAGATCAAATGGAGATTGATAAAACAAAGAATTTTTTGAAGGCCGAATCTGACATGAAAGAGCTGGGTAAAGCAAAGAAGATTTTAGGTATGGAGATCAGTAGAGATAGAGCTTAAGGTACTTTGAAGCTGTCTCAAACTGGGTATGTGTGCAAGGTGCTTCAAAAATATTATATGGCTGGTGGAAAAGGAGTTCAAACTCCTTTAGGACAGCAATTTAAGTTGTCAGCTAGAGACTCACCAAGTTCAGATGCTAAAAGTGAAAGAATGGCATGTGTTCCTTATGCTAATGCAGTAGGGAGTCTCATGTATCTTATGGTTTGTTCAAGGCCAGATTTGGCTTATGCCGTTAGTGTTGTTAGTAGGTATATTTCTAATCCAGGTAGAAATCATTGGGAAGCCGTGAAGTGGATTTTGAGATATCTTAATGCTACTAAAGATATTGGTTTAAGTTTTGGCAAAGTCAAGGTGAAGGAGCATGTTCTTGGTGGATTTGTAGATGCTGATTATGCCAAAGATCCTGATAAAGGAAGGTCAATAACAGGCTATGCGTTTCAAATTGATGGGTGTACAATAAGTTGGAAGGCTACACTTCAACCCATTGTAGCTTTATCATCTACGGAAGCTGAGTATGTGGCCTTAACTAAAGCCGTAAAGGAAGGTGTATGGTTGAAAGGTATACTTACTGAGTTAGGTGTGAACTTACAGAGCACTGTTATAAAGTGTGACAATCAAGGAGCGATTCAGCTATCTAAAATCATGTTTATCATGAACGAACTAAACATATCAATGTAAGGTATCATTTTATCCAAGAAGTGGTAGATTCAAAGGTTATTGATATTGAGAAAGTCTACATGAAAGCAAATGCAGCTGATATGTTAACAAAGTCAGTGAATGGGGTCAAGTTTAAGCAGTGCTTACAGCAGCTGAATGTTGGAGTAAAGTAGCAGGTGGCCTTTTGTTCATGTCTCAATCAATAAGGTGGAGATTGTTAAGGGATGTATTGATAGAGTCATGTAATGTTGAGGGGTGTCTTTTGTCAATCTGTATAATCTGTAAGGTAGCAAAGTGAGTAGTTAATAGTTTGTTGACTACTGGTAGATATAAGGGGATTTGTTTTTCGATGCACTGTAACTTTTCTTTTCTTCTTTATTCTCATAGTGCTGAGTTTTCATCATTGTTGATAGAAGTTTCTTAATTGAATGAGATAAACGTTCTTGGCATTCTTCTGATTCAGATTCATTCTTTCATTTCTGAAGTTCTATTTTTCACAATATATATTAAATTTGTAGATGTTTGAAAACAACGATTACAATGAACAAGGCATGATTAACCCTGATAATGGAAGTAACGAGCGAAAGATGGAGACCAATTAAAAAAATAGAGCATATATACAAACCAAGATCACATGTTTGCGAGGAATTTAATAAGTTCACGTACATAATTTAAAGATGAAAATGTAAACAATACGGGCGTGGAAGATACAAGTGTGACGCAAAAGGTTATGGAACTTCTAATCTAACCTCAATTATAAAAATGTGAAGCTTACCTCGCTAAAGTTAGTGGTAGTCAAACATAATATTAAGTTGTTAATATGGTGATGAAAACAAATTGAAGTCTTGAGAATTTGACCAAAGAGTAATTAATAAGGGAGATGATATTTCCACTTATAAAGTTGATTCATCTACTACAAACTCATGTTTCACTAACTTGTAACATAGCTTTAAAGGTGTTGTACCTTTAGTAGATGAATCAAATTTATAAATGAAAGAATCAACTCCCAATTAGGAAAGCTTTAGCAAAAATAATTGTAATTGACAAGCTTCTATTTACTTTTATAGACAGTGTAGTGTGTTTCTCAACCATGTTTAAAGTCACATATAGAAGTATCATCACAAAATATGTCTACCAATTATTTTTAGAGGAAAAAGATAAACTTCATGATTTTATTAAAAAATGTTGATAGATTTTGTTTGACCATCAATATGAATATCACCCACCTATTGGTGTAATGTGTACTACACAGTGAACAAATATACACTACCAGAAAATAGCGCATTTCTAACGGAAAACTCCATTGAGGCAAGATCGATTGGAGATACCAAATTTCTTGAGAATTTGTCGAGGTAATATCGATCTTCCATCCAGGGAAAGCACAACTCCACGGAACTAGTGGGTAAGATCATGATGCGATTCTAATCCAAATTCTTCCGTTTTGCTTTTCTTCTGACTTTTAGCTCCATTATGCACTTGTTTCAGCTTTTCTCGCATCACCAACATACAAAAGCCACGAATGGATTAAGTAACTAATTTAATCTCACTTCACGGTTTGACTTAAAAACAATTGATATCATAAAATGCTTAAGACAATGATAGCATTAAATTTATACATGTAGGAGAATGTTCAAATGAGAATGATAATTTAATTGAGAATGGAAGACTCAATCTTAGCCGTTCATTTTGTAAGTGGAATTCATGGATGGAGAGCGTGAGGGGATAGAGTGTGGCATGGTGCATGTGAAGAATTCATGGGTGGACAATGACATTGAAAGAGGGAGAATTGGAAGGCTGAGATTGAGTCTCCCATTCTTATTTAATTTAAGACTCTCATTTGAACCCTTCACTATATACATATATTTCAAATTTGTAGATGTTTGAAAACAACGATTACAATGAACAAGGCATGATTGACCTTGATGATGAAAGTAATGAGCGAAAGTCGGAGACCAATGAAAAAAATAGAGCATACAAATCAAGATCACATGTTTGCAAGTAATTTGGTAAGTTCATGTATAATAAGGGAATTTATAGATAAAATACAAGCATTATGGGATTGTAAGATACAAGTGTGATGCAAAAGAATATGTACTTCTAATTTAACCTCAATTAAAAAAATGTAAATTTTATCTATACTTTTATACTATATTATATAGTATTTACATGTTTTTCGTAAACTCTTAAATTTTAAATATTTTAAAAATCATCAAACTACCCCCATTTAAACTAAATAGAAACTACTAAATGAAGTAATTATTAAATACACTTAATAAAATTCTTATATTCTGTTTTAAAAACTAAATTTTCCATATCTAAAAAAATCAAGTCAACACAAATTAACTTAAGTATTATAAATAATTTCATAAAACTGAATAACCTATAACCGGATTTATAAACATATATTTTTGATTTTTTAAAATGGTCAAGGTGTTGAACACAGATTTTGGAGTAGATTAGTATGTGCATGTGTTTTGTTGTTAAAAAAATATTTCCAATTTAATATACTTTATTCTCTTAATCTCTCAATTTTAAACAGTTTCAAATTACACAATGTATTTTTATGCAATTTACACTATTTTATAAGTAGAGACTTTTTTTTCTTATTTTATTGTTCTCAAAAATTATTTTAAAAATTAATAAAAGAGTTGATTGAAAACATAATAGTAGAAAATGGAAAAAATTAAAATAAAGTAAATAGAGACGTTACCAAAGGGAAGTTATTTGTTGTCAATATATTACGTGAATATTAAAAACAAACATTTTATCAGGTAGAAGTATTTATTACCGCCATATTGTGCGGATACTATACTAATTTGGCTAAAATTAGTGGTGGTCAAACATCATTAAGCTCTTAACATGGTGATGAAAAAAATTGATTTTTTTGGAATTTGACCAAAAGGCAATGAGTAAAGCTTTAGCTCAAATGATTGTAGTTGACAAGTTCCTATTTACTTTTGTAGACACTAAAATGTGTTTCTCAACCGTTAAAGTAACATATATAAGTAACATCACAAAAGGTGTCTAGCAATTATTTTTAAAGAAAAAACATAACAAACTTCATTGTTTTATTAAAAAATTGTCAATATTTTTTTTTTGACCACCAATACATGAATTTCCACTCAACTAATAGTGTAGTGCTAATAGTGTAGTGTGCATTAGACGGTGAACACATATCACCTTGTTAAATTGTCATAAGACACTCACACACCTAAATAAAACCAATATCGGATGATACCGTTTTTCTGTGTAAAGGGAATTAGATTAATGGATAACTTAATTCGAAGATAAATAATAATGTTACTTATTATTATTGAAGTATTCAATAAAAACCTAGTTAACTTTTTATCTTAAACGTTATTAAGCAGAGACTTAATCAATATGAGATTCACTACAAAAAATTTATCATTATTCAAGCTTAATAGAAAGTGTGTAAAATTTTTAAACGTTATCATGTTTATAAATGTGAATAATATTTTAAAGATAAAGATTGTTAGAAAAAGAAAAAAACGCAACATTTATAGACGTGTACATTTGATTTAAAAGTGACGCTTTTAAATGGGTGAATTTAGTAATGAATAGATAATTATAAAAAATTTACAGTTAAAAACGTGAACTTTTGTAACTCTGGAATTATTTTCAAATTTTCCATGCTTAGAAGTGTGAAGACTTAGATAATTTGTCCTTACTAATAAATATGATTTTTTACTTCAATTTTCACACTTTCAAATGTAAAGATTTGATAAAAATTAGTAACACCTAATTTTTCCATGCTTGATCATATTTTTCACGGTTTTTAAGTGTTAAAAAAGTATAGATAACCGATATATTTTTTTATAGTGATTTTACGGTTATTTATAATTACATAGGAGATACATGGTAAATAAGGCCAGTATAAAGTGTAAACATGGATAAATCTTATCTATAAAGAAATTAAACTTAAACACAATTAACCTTATAAGACAATTTAAAAAGATATCACCTCTTGCTAAATTACCAAAAACCTAAGGGTTTTATTGGAAGTTTTCTTGTGTAGATGACGATACTAGCCGTTCTATGGTGTTAACAGTACGAATGAAGGTCCATGACAAGAATCAAGGGTTTGCTGAACCCATAATGAAAGAAACCATAGCAAGAGAATTAGGAACAAGTCTAGAACAAGGCATCCAGTATATCATTCGTAGAACAACTAGAAGATCAAACAAAGGTTTTAGTGAGGGAAGATGTGACAACAATGCAAGTTGCTGGTGCGGGAAGAGTGATTCCAAGGGAATGTTGCATGTCAAGAACCGCCAAAAGAATGCATGTATAAAGACTTTGCAACATGCTAACCACTAACCTTTAAGCATATTATGTTTGTTAGATTTCTTTTGAACAACTCCTAAATCTACATTAGTTTGCCCTTAACGGGACTTGAACCCATAACATTTGGTCAATGGGGCATCACACCAAAGCACTTAGTGTTTACCACTAAGCTACAACCTAAGTAGCATATTATGTTTGTTTGATGCTTGTGTACTTGTATACTAAAAAAATGCATTAATTATATATAGATATTATATTTATTATGTGATATCTTGTTTATTTTTAACCTGTATTGTTCATAAATAAGTTAAAAGATACTTAATATCTTAAGTCGATGAATTTTAGGTTAAAAAGACAGATGACGAGAAGTTTTAAGCAAAGAGTGTAGTATATAAGAAAAGTTGTCTGCTCCGACACACCTTCACTTTTGTAATTATATTAGATTAGGTGATTTAAGTGGCCACGGAAACTAAACTTAGGGTGCTACAATATCATTTTGATGGTCAAGTCATGATAAGCCTAATCGAATAAGTCGAGCAAAACTCAAAGGCCGCGACGTGACGGAAACGTGACGTGACGTGAAACTGCCGAAACGTGATTTATAAATTCAGCAGTAACACCCGAGGTTAGAAATAGTGTTTATTATTTATTCATGATTTTTATGGAAGTTTTCTAAATTTATTTATATGTTAACATGCTAGAAACAAACTTGAGGGACCAATTGTGACAAAAACGCAGCAAGAATTAAGTCCAAGGGATGAACTTGCCAAGTGAGCAAAGTAACTTATATATATGTAAAACTTTAGAGTTTTAAGCCATTTTTCACACTCAAAACTTGAAGAAACATCTGGAGAAACTTGGGACAGCCATTGCGTGCTTAGTTCATCAGAATTTGAAGGATTTTGAGTGTGATTTAGCAAGATTAAGGTGTGTGATAGTTAATCCTATGTAATTAGAACTCTCCTTAGTCAATAATTGTGGTTTTTATGCTTGCATGTTGTTATTATTAGTTGGATTGAGGATCAAATGCTCAAAAACAAGCACATAGGTTGTTATACGTGTGGAGATACACTTTTAAGAGCAACTAGAATGATTTTGAAGCTTAAAAATGGGGTTTTTGGGTGAAAACGCACTCTTTTGGGGAACAGATGCTGTATTTGGAAGGGCACGGGCGTGCCTGAGAAAGGTGTTGGTCAAATGATCTCATCAGTTGAAATTTGATGAGACAAAGTTAAGATTGTAAGATATGTTCTAAATATAACTTAAAACAGAATTATGAAGCTTGATCAGACTGAGCACTTATAGTGTTTCAGACTGAGCATAATCCGAATATAAGCTGAGCGTATGTTTGATCAACTTAGACTATATCTTAGTAAGATTATCAATGTGTTTGATAAGCTGTGTGTGTCACCTAAGATATAGTTGAGTATTCAGCTTGATGCGTTTCGAGCTGAGTGACTCAGGTTATAGACTGAGTCAGCTCAATAGAGTTGCTAAGTAAGTTCTAGCTAACTCTTATGACTTCTAAGGATGAGTTAGTCATTATACGTGTTGGTACATGTTTGATTTCAGGTTTGTTCTCGAAGAACTTAGCTTGATGAGTTTCAAGCTGAGTAACTCAGCCCGACTAAAGAAGTCAGTTTAAGATAATTTAAATATGTTTTAAATTCCTTTTTAACTCTCTCTATCTACGGCGTGGATAAGAAGATTCCAGAATCAAGATTGAAGATTAAAAACTCAAGATAAGAAGATTCAAGATTCAAGATTCCGGGTTATCCGTTAGTTTGTTAGCAGATTAGGATAAGTTCTAGTTTGTTAGGATCCGTAGAAACAGGATTATGAATACTTATCTCCTGATAAGTTTAGAGGTACGAGTTACCGAGCCAGACTCCATTCTCACCTCAACCTATTGATCGTATGTGTTACGAATCTTGATACACAGTTTGTAAGTTCAAACGTGATCAAGAAATTCAAAGATTGCCAATTGTTCGTGTGTTCGAATCTTCAAGTCTGTTGTGAAGTTGGTAAGTATTCAATCTGTGAATAAATCATGTTTAGAGAGTTAGTTCGTATCTATAATCATAAGTTGATTATAGATAGCAAAGTTTGAGAGCTTGAGAGATTTGATTTAAATTAGGTGTTTACATATCAAGTGTTGCTTACTTGATTGTTCATGTAATCATTTTCTTATTAATGAAAGCAAAGCGTTTGATTGTTTGTGGTTTGATGTGTGTTAACACTTTTTATTGATTTGTTCAATTTTCCGCAGAAAGTGTATTCAATCCCCCTTCTACACATTACTTGCTTGTTGATCTTCTCACCAAAGGACCAACAACTGGTATCAGAGCAGGTTGAACGATTTCATAAGTTGAAAGTTCAAGATTCTGAGAAAGTATACAATGTTGACAAGCAACAATTCATTAAACTTTCCTCAGATGGCTGCCAAAGGATGTTCTATATTCGATGGATCTGATTATCCTATGTGGAAATTCGGAGCCATGCTTTTCCTCAAGTCCATTGACAATCGTATGTACGATGTCATCACTAAAGGACCAATCATCCCCAAGATTCCTGCTTTTGTCAGTGATACGTCTATTGACAAAACTGAAAAGGAAGTAAAGAAGCATGTTGCATCCTGGACTGAAGAAGATTGGAAACTGTATTCTCTGGATGACAAGGCAAAGAGTGTTCTGGCTAATGCCCTGACAAATGAGATCTTGCATACTGTGACTGGGTGTCAATCTGCAAAAGAGATCTAGGATACGCTGAGTATTACATATGAGGGCACAGATCTGGTCAAGCATCAAAAGAAGAATCATTTGAACAGATCTTATGAAAACTTCTTCTCTAAGAAGAATGAAACCTTGGCTGATGTGTTTACCAGGTTTCACTGCTTGATTAATAACATGCTAGGTGTAGACATAAAAAAGAATGAAGCTGAACTTGTGCTGAAATTTCTGGATGTGTTACCAGAAAAGTTCAATGAAGTAACTACAGCACTAAGGGCTGGAGGAACATTACATATGTATAACCTACAGTCCATATATGGGTTCTTGCTCAATCTTGAACAGATCACAGAGCACAAGAGAACTTCTTAACAACAACTAAAGGACTCTCTTGATAAAACTGATATTGCATTAGTTGCACAGAAAAAGAAGAAAAGTTCAGAAGCCTTAGTTGTTAAATTTGAGACTGAGTCAGACTCTCAAACTGACCACTCAGACTCAGACTCAAGTGATGCTGATGATGTTTAGACATTCACTGATTAAATGGCCATGCTAGCCAGACGTTTGAGAAGAGCTCAAAGGAGAAGAAGAAGATCTGACAGGGGCAAAGGAAAAAGTTCGTTTGATCCCAAGAAAGCTGTGTGCTTTAATTGTCAGAGGAAGGGACATATTGCTGCTGAGTGCAGATCAAAGAAGGATGAATCAGCTTCGGAAGCTGATAAGAATGTGTACAGAGCTGATAAGTATAAGAAGAAATATACTCAGCTCAAGAAAGGAAAGCCTGAAGACAAGCCCAATGCAAAAGGACTCTATGCTGAAACTTAGGATACAAAATCATCTACCTCAGATGATGATGATAAATGTCTGATGGCTCAAGAAGATGAAGAGTTTGAATTAGACGAAGTTGATTATGGTTTGTCTGAATCAACTTTTGAAGCCGACATGAAGGAAGCTGAGGAAAACAGCAAACTCAGTGACTGGGATCCTTCTTCCATGTACAAGGTTAGTAATTTCAACTCTTACACAGATGAAGAAAAAGGTCTTGCATTTGATTATCTGCTAAATGATTTTAAGACCAGCCTTAAGTCTCAAAATGACCTCAAAGCTGAATTAGCTAAACTGAAAAATGAGATTAAGGAAAATCAAACTCTCATTGATGTTGGTAAAAAGGTACAATGTGATCTTGAATGTCAAAGACAAATTAATAAACTTCTAAGTGAGGAACTTCAGGAAGCCAAGGATAAAGTTGACCAACTTCAAAAGGTCACTGAATCATGGTGTAAGTCATCAAGGCTTGCTGAAAAGTGCATCAACCAACAAATCCCTAAACAGGTACAAGCTGTACTTGGATGTGACTATCAATCCGCAGTGTATGTAGCTGATGATGATGAGATAGCAAGTACAGACTCTGAGGAAGATAGACAACTGATTGAGTCTCATAAGTCAGCCTCAGAAAAGAAACATGGTCAACACCTTAAATACAATATGTTTGTAAAGGCAAAGGATCATGGAAATGAGTGTTCAACATCTAAACAACATAGTAGGTCTGTGCTTGACAGATTAGGCACTCAGCCTATTCAAAGAACTTCTGTCATAGAAAGGCTGAATCCAAATCCTTTCAAAAGACAACACTCTCTATCTGGCTCAGAGAGAAGTTACAAGAATAGGAAGACCACTGTAAGTCAGAGGTCATATCACAACAATGGTAAGTCCAAAGTTGTTGACATTGATAAGTCCAAAGAACTCAACAGTGGTAAGTCCAAGACTGTTGAAACTGGTAAGTCCAGAAAACATGACAATGGTAAGTCCAAAGTCATTGAAAAGAAATTTGTTAGTCAAGCTTCAAATCAAAAGGATAATAAACCTAGATCTGACAAAGGTAAGTCCAAAGTCAATGAGGATCAGGTGAATCAACTTGCAAAGAAAGTTGAGAAGTTATCCACAACCCATAATCCTAAAGCCGAGGATAAGTTCCCTAAAGGATTATCGGATGATCTATCTCCTGTAGTCATTGGTAGAAGGAAATGCTACAAGTACAGAGGTAGAGGACATGAGGCCAAGGACTGTGAAAGTGAAATCTTAAGGCCAGAAAACGAACAAGCTGATCAGCCCAAGCAGAACTCAACACCTGCTCAAGCTGACCAGTCAGTTCCAAAAGATGAAGCAGCTAAGTGCTCATCATCTGAACCTACTATGAAGTGGGTTCCCAAACAAAACTAATTTGTTTAGTTTTCTTATTATATGCAGGGTTCAAGTAAATGGTACTTGGATAGTGGATGTTCAAGGCACATGACTGGGTGGAAAGGACTTTTTAGTGAATTCCAGGAAGATGAAGGTCCTAAAGTAACATTAGGTGATAATTCCCATGGAAGAACTAAAGGATATGGGAAGATCCACGCTGGCAAGGTGACTTTCTAGAAAGTTGCATATGTTAAAGGTCTTAAACACAATCTGATAAGTATCAGCCAATTGTGTGATGAAGACAATATTGTTACTTTCAGGAAGAAAGCAGGAACAATATACAATGCTAAGTGTAAGCCAGTGCTAATAGCAAAAAGAGAAAGGGATGTGTATCTACTTGATCTTAACTTTGCTGATCCTTACACTGAAACCTTCTTATATTCCCAATATGTTCCTAAGCTGAGTTGGCTGTGGCATAAAAGGTTGTCACATTTAAACTTCAAGAATATTTAAATATGCTATTTAATAAAAAGTTAGTATCTGGATTTCCAAAGATCACATTTGTCAAGGACAAATTGTGCTCAGCTTGTGAACAAGGGAAACACCATAAAGGGTCCTTCAAGTCAAAGCAAAATTTTTCAATAACAGACCCACTGTATATGTTGCATATGGATCTGTTTGGAACCATAAGTACTCCAAGCCTAAGTGGCAAGAAGTACACTCTGGTGATAGTAGATGAGTTATCACGATTCACCTGGATAATATTTCTTAAAGGCAAAACTGAAGCTGCCCTGGAGATAATAAGTTTTATCAAACAGGAAGAGTTGCAAAATGGTAAGTCTGTTAATCAACTCAGAAGTGATCATGAGTAGGGCTGTAAACGAACCGAACGTTCATGAACCGTTCGTGAAATTGTTCGGCGGGAAGTTCGTTTATGTTCGTTTGTTTATTAAACGAACGAACATGAACAAAATTTTTCGTTCGTTTAGTTAAACGAACGAACATGAACAAAGCTCTCGTTCGTTCATTTATGTTCGTGAACCGTTCGGTTATCTGTTCGTGAACTGTTCATTTATGTTCGTTTATGTTCGTTCGTTTATGTTCGTATGTTTATGTTCGTTTGTATATTTATATAATACACATATTTGTAATTTGTAATTAAGTAATTTAAATTATTTAAATTAAATTAAGGTGCATTTATAAAAAAACTAAATAAGTAAAATTGTTATTGTTATGTTATTTTTGAATTATGATGTTATTTAGTTTTTTACTAATTTTAGGATGGAAGCTTGGATTGGGAAACAAATGGGAAAAGAAGCAATATGTTCAAATCAGTCACTTTAAAGAACTATGTTGAATGCATATTAATTTAATATCCGGACATGTGTTTTGCTACGTGATTGTATTATTGACCGTTCTTGTACCTGATGTTCGTTTTAAGTTCTGTATTTCTGCTAATTTTAGTGTTTGTGTTCGTTTATGTTCGTTTATGTTCATTTATGTTCGTTTATGTTCATTTATGTTCGTTTATGTTCATTTATGATCGTTCAAGTTCGTTTATGTTCGTTCATGTTCGTTTGCGTTCGTTTATGTTCGTTTAGCATTTAAATGAACGAACACAAACGAACACGAACATCATCATCTCTTAAACGAACGAACACGAACAGGAATTCTCGTTCGGTTAACCGTTCGTGTTCGTGTTCGTGTTCGGTTAAAATTAAACGAACGAACATGAACAATGCCTCGTTCGTGTTCGTTCGGTTCGTTTACAGGCCTAATCATGAGACTGAGTTCAGAAACTTAACCCTAGAAGGCTTTTGTGAACAAAAAGGAATATTACAAAATTTCTCCTCAGTCAGAACTCCTCAACAAAACGGAGTTGCTGAAAGGAGAAACAGAACCTTAATTGAGGCTGCAAGAACAATGCTATGTGAGGCAGGATTGAAACTCTATTTTTGGGATGAAGCTGTAAGTACAGCATGCTATACCCAGAATAGATCAATCATAGTCAAAAGACATGGAAAATCTGCTTATGAGATGTATAAATCAAGAAAGCCCAATATAGGTTACTTCCATGTCTTTGGTTCAAAATGCTATGTGCTGAATCAAAGAGATCAGCTCCATAAGTTGGAACCTAAAGCTGATCCTGGAATTTTTGTTGGTTATTCCTCAATTTCCAAGTCTTACAGAGTGTATAACACAAGGAGAAAGGCTATAGAAGAATCAATTAATGTCTCATTTGATGAAGACAACATTGATCAAGCTGATAAAAGACAAGTTGACTTGGTCAGTCTGAGTGAGCTTGAAAAGCCTGAAGAAACTAAAATGTCAAATCCTATGTATGTCATGGATGATGACAGTGATGATGATGTGTGTCCATCTAAGAAATCATCACAAGCTCCAAGGGACTCTCAAGCTGAGAAAGATGATGAGTTCATTAATCCCTTTTGGAGTTGATACTACTCAGACTGAAGATCTTGGTGATCAACAGTTTGATGACAATGCTGCAATTGAGACTGAGAATGTAAATTCATCCCAGAGTCCTCAATATTACTCAGATCCAGAACCACAATCTCCTACTACAACGTTTAAATTCCTCAAAGATCATCCTCAAGATCAAATAATTGGTAATGTTCAAGAAAGAGTAATGACCAGATCGAAGGCAACAGCAAACTATGCTGCTTACTTTGGTTTCCTATCTCATATGGAACCAAAGAAGACTGAAAAAGCCTTAGAGGATGAAGATTGGATTGAAGCTATGCAAGTGGAATTAAATGAGTTTGAGAGAAACAAGGTCTAGAGTCTTGTCCCAGCCCCCAAAGATCATACAATTATAGGCACTAAGTGGGTCTATAGAAACAAAATGGACAAGGATGGAGTGATTGTTAGAAACAAAGCCAGGCTGGTAGCATAAGGGTATAAACAAGAAGAAGGAATCGATTATGATGAGACATTTGCCCCTGTTGCTAGAATTGAAGCCATAAGGCTGTTCTTAGCTTATGCAGCATTCAAAGACTTCAAAGTCTATCAAATGGATGTGAAAAGTGCTTTCCTAAATAGAAAACTTCAGGAGGAAGTCTATGTGAAACAACCTCCTGGCTTTGTCAGTTCAAAGTATCCACATTATGTCTATAAGTTAGACAAGGCTTTGTATGGTCTTAAACAAGCTCTAAAGCTTGGTACGATACCTTATCTAACTATTTACTATCAATGGACTTCACCAGAGGTAGTATTGATAAGGCACTCTTTATTAAGAAGAGTAAAGTACAGGTGATTCTTGTACAAATCTATGTGGATGACATTATCTTTGGTTCTACAAATGAATCTCTGTGTGAATGGTTCTCCAAAGTTATGTAAAAAAGGTACAAGATGAGTATGATTGGTGAAATGACATATTTCCTAGGCTTGCAGATTCAACAAAAGTCTGATGGAATATTCATTAATCAAAGCAAGTATGTTCTTGATTTGAAAAAGAAATATGGTTTTGATTCAAGTTCAACCATGAACATACCCATGTCACCAGCTGTCAAGCTGAACAAAGACTCAGATGGAAAGTCTGTTTGTCAGTCTACCTATAGAGGAATGATAGGCTCATTACTCTATTTGACAGCTACTAGACCTGATATCATGTTTGCTACATGTGTTTGTGCAAGATATCAGGTAGATCCTAAGAGAATCACATCTTCAAGCTGTGAAAAGGATCTTTAGGTACCTTAAAGGTACACCAAATCTAGGTCTTTGGTATCCAAAGGACTCTGGATTTGAGTTAGTTGGATTTTCAGATGCTGACTATGTTGGGTGCAAGTTAGACAGAAAATCAACAACTGGAGGATGTCAAATGCTTGGAGGGAAGTTAGTAAGCTGGACAAGTAAGAAACAGAACTCAGTGGCTACTTTAACTGCTGAAGCTGAGTATGTTGATGCAGGTAGCTATTGTGCTCAAATCCTGTGGATGCAACATCAGCTTCAAGACTTTGGTATGAATTTCAAGAAAACACCCATATTTTGTGACAACCAAAGTGCTATAGCCATTACATATAATCCAGTCTTCCACTCACGAACCAAGCACAAAGAAATTTGACATCACTTCATAAGAGACATCGTGGAAAAAGGTAAAGTTGAAATCAAATTTATCTCCACTGATGATCAATTAGCAGACATCTTTACAAAACCACTTGATGAAAAGAGGTTTATGTATCTGCTAAGTGAACTAGGTATGCTCAACCCTTAGATAAGTCTCTAAAACTGAGTTTCAGCTTGACAAAGACTAAGTGTCTTAAGTTGAGTGCACAATTTATTGATAAGTTCTCATGAACTGATTCTCTCGTCAAGCTGAGTGATAAGTTCACACCTTTGGTTTGTTCCAAATATATTTTAACTACTTAGTGCAGTTAAAATATAAATTTGATTTAGTCTTAAATAAAAATGACTAAGTGTCATTGAGTTTGAGTTGTGTGCTCCACTCAAGCTGAGTGTCAATCTCAAGCTGAGTACTCATATCAAGCTGAGTGCTTGAACTACGCTGAGTGATAAGTTTACTCAGCTTGGTGTGTCCACAACCATGTTTTAATTACTATGTGTTATTAATTCATGAGTTATTGTATTTGAGTCAGTCTCAAATTATGTTTTATACCGATTATGTATTGGTGTAATACAACAGTATAAATAATATTTTTGTAAGTCAAGGATATTATTTTACATACTTATCCGTTGGGAGATGATGTGTTTCTACTCTACTACTGTTACATCAAGCCGTAATTTCGTTGGAGTAACGGATAAAAAGGGTATCCAACAGTAACTTTTCTCTCTCCTAAAAAAGGTATAAATATCGGTTGTAACCGAAATTCAGTCGTTTACGCTTCCTAAACTTCTAACATTCTCTCTATACCTTCTACAACCACTATTTGTTGAGTGCAATTTCCGCTCAATCGTTCGAAAAACCCTAAATCGCTCAGTACGAACTAAACATTTACTCAGTGGGAATCAAAACAATCAACGATGGACGAAACCATTCTCAATCTAGGTGATAGAATGGTAAGGGGTGCTACTTTAAAAAACAATGGATTGTCGTTGATCAAAATCAATAATCAACGAGCGTGCCTTGCAATCCCTGAACGCAAAAGAAACAGAGGATACGAAGTGTGGGTGGATTACATCCGCAAATGCCCGCTGGCATTCGTTTTCACTGGGGCACCGCTACATGTGGTTCCTCAGTATCTACTAGAGTTTTGGTATACGTGTGTCTATGACCAGAACAGCGGCAAAATCCGCGGCATGGTGCTGAATTGAGAGAGATCAATTGCTTTCACAGTGCATAGGCTAAGGGAAGTTCTTCAACTTCCTTAATATGATGAGTTCGAGCCTTCTGTGACGAGGCTGGTGGCTAGGTCAGTCCTACCCAGAATGGGTCACCCACAAACAGAGGGTGTTATCAAAATGGTCACCTTTCCAACCGGATGGGGTTTCATGGTGTCCACTGTGATTCGTTCACTTGGTACCAAGGTTGGAGGATTGGACCAAGTTAATGAGTTTGAGATGCAGCTGCTCTACAACATGTATTTCGCGCGCAACTTGGATTTTGCACAGCTCATCTTCCACTAACTCAAGGTCCATTTGATGAAGACCACAAGGGATCTTCATGTAACATTCATAAGGTACCTGTCATTGGAATTTGAAGCCGAGTTGGGGACAGCACTGTATGAAGTTGATCATGATGTGTTCCTGACACCAACACTCAGCTTAAAGATGTTTAACAATGACATCTTTCCAGAGCAGGAGGGTCTTAGTGATCCTATGCGGTGGATAACTGAGGAAGCTTCATCAGAAAGTGAAGCAGAGGGATCAAATCAAGGGGGAGCAGCTCAAGCTGATCCACAGGTTCAAGCTGAGCACCCTGCTCAGGCTGAGCCAACCACTATTTAAGCTGCTTCTAGTAAGATCTCTCCACTTTCTTCTTCTTCTCATTATTCTCCATCCACATTTGGAGACAAGACTGTAGTAAACCCAACTCAGTCTAACCCATCTCCTCCACCTTCATTCCATCATAAATCCCACTCTGAAACCAACCTTGGTGTGCCCACTGCTGCCAAGGTAAATCTCCAAACCTATAATCGCAAAACTGCCAAAAGTGGTACCACACCTAAAGGTATCACTGGAGCTGAAGTCACATTGGCTCCTCCACCGGCAGGAGTTGAGGGGGAGACGCCTATTCTTAAGGTGTCAACCTCGAGGCTCATTCAAACCCAACTGCCTAAACCGGGTGTGGTGACTACTCAACCCACACTCTCAAGAGCCATGGGAGAGCCCACTGTTGTGCCTGAGCTGACATACTCGGGTCACATTGAAAAACTAACCAATCCCTAGGGTCAATCACCCCCCTCTAACCCAATAAGCCAACCACTAACCTATACACATCACGTGTTGAGCCCAATCACTTCTCTTCACTTCTCACACTCACTAGCACAACCTGTCAATGATTCATCTATATACCAATGTGAATTACAGGGTCCAACCTCTGGTGCACATGATTTTGAGGGTATAAACCAACCATTGGATGATGCACCCAAACACTTTCTAATTGATGTTCTTGACTCCTTTAATTCACATGATTAACATTTTGAGGCTAAGGACAAAAATCAGTCTCCTCCAGATGAAACTGCCTCCTCAGGCATCCAACAGTTGAAACAATCGCAACTCAGTTTGGTTTGTTCCATCTCAAGCAAAAGAAGCATAAACGTCAAATCTATCAGAGACTTGAGAAGCTGACTAAGGATGTTCAGGAGATTGCCTATGCAGTTGCTGCCCTTCAACAAAAACAGACTTCGAACCCTATTGATGATGACAAAAAGGGGGAGAAGGTTCAAGCTGAAGCTGAAGCTGACGCTAAGTTAGTTCAAGTTGAAGCTGAAGCTCTACTGGTGCTAGCAAGAGAAGCAGAGAGGCAAGCTCAGTTTGAGGGGGAGCTGGAGCTGGATAAAGAGGAACCTGTAGCTAAGAGGCGAAACGTGATAGAGTCTGAGCTTGAAGTTGACATTAAAACAAAGGAGGAAAAAGCTACAAGGCTGATGATTGAGATGCTCGAGCAAGAAGAAGCTAATGAGCTTGGGATCTCTTTAGCCGAGCTGAGAAAGAGAAAGGAGAAATGAAAGAGAAAGGGAAAGAAAAGATTTGGCTCAAGCTGAAGCTGAATATACTGGTCCAAGGCCTGATCCGATCCCATACACAGATGCAGACATTCATGAGTGCTACTTCAGACGCAGCACCAGCAAGGAAATCAAGAGTTTGACTCTAAGAAGAGAAAATGGAGACATCATTCTCACCTTCCTATTTAATGATAAATCAACAGTGGGAATGGACCTGAGATATGTTCACAGGATGGGCTACCTTGAATGACAAAGAATAATGATGATGCTCAAGAAATTCAAGAAGAGTCAGATCAAGCAAGAGATTACAACTGAAGTCTCTAAGCTGATTTCTCGAGCTGAGGAGCTGAGGTATGTTCCAGTTCCTAGTCTGCAATGGGAGAGATTATTTGAGATACCTAAAGGTGTGGAGTTCAAAGAAAATCAAGGTATTAATGCACTTGTTCAGGGATTTATGTTCAAGGATCAGGCAGGTAATCATAGCTTCATCAAGCTGAATGAAATTTGTTATCTAAAAGCTAAGGATGTCATACACATAAGAAGTTGCTGTGGTGATAACTCAAATAATTTTGTGAAATACAAGCTGAATAAAATCATCAGAGTGCAGCAAAAGGAACTCAAAGAAGATGTAGAAACAGAAAGCCTACTAGAAGAGATTAACAAAGAAATCATTCTTTGGGAGGTTTTACATCCAGGGTTCAAGAGATGAATTTTTGTAATAGATTAGTTCTATTTGTAATTATTAGATTAGTTCTAATAATTTGTAAGCACTAAGTGTGCATCATCTTAGTGATCAAAATTTTGTATTTTGATATGTTCGATTTAATGAATACAAGTATGAGTTTGATATGTTCAACTGTTTATAATGTGTTCATAATTCTTAGTCTGATTAGTTCAGCTTGGATGAATAATTGATTAGTTTTTGTTCATTAATATGATTGGTTGATATGTTTAACTTAAAATTGATAAGTTCAATTAAAACTGATAAGTTCAATTAATATTTGATAAGTTCAAAAATTAAAATTTTGATAAGTTTAAGATTTAAAACATAATTCTGTTAAACAAACTTATGAACTGTTTGATGTTTTTGTCATCATCAAATAGGGGGAGTTTGTTGGTCAAATGATCACATCAGTTGAAATTTGATGAGACAAAGTTAAGTTTGTAAGATATGTTCTAAATATAACTTAAACAGAATTATGAAGCTTGATCAGACTGAGCACTTATAGTGTTTCAGACTAAGCATAAGCCGAATATAAGCTGAGTGTATGTTTGATCAGCTTAGACTATATCTTAGTAAGATTATCAATGTGTTTGATAAGCTGTGTGTGTCACCTAAGATATAGTTGAGTATTCAGCTTGATGCGTTTCGAGCTGAGTGACTCAACTTATAGACTGAGTCAGCTCAACAGAATTGCTAAGTAAGTTCTAGCTAACTCTTATGACTTCTAAGGATGAGTTAGTCATTATACGTGTTGGTACATGTTTGATTTCGGGTTTGTTCTCGAAGAACTCAGCTTGATGAGTTTCAAGCTGAGTAACTCAGCCCGACTAAAGAAGTCAGTTTAAGATAATTTAAATATGTTTTAAATTCCTTTTTAACTCTCTATATCTACGGCATAATAAGATTCCAGAATCAAGATTGAAGATTGAAGACTCAGGATAAGAAGATTCAAGATTCAAGATTCCGGGTTATCCGTTAGTTTGTTAGCAGATTAAGATAAGTTCTAGTTTGTTAGGATCCGTAGGAACAAGATTATAAATACTTATCTCCTGATAAGTTTAGAGGTACGAGTTACCGAGCCAGACTCCATTCTCACCTCAACCTATTGATCGTATGTGTTACAAATCTTGATACACAGTTTGTAAGTTCAAACGTGATCAAGAAATTCACAGATTGCCAATTGTTCGTGTGTTCGAATCTTCACGTCTGTTGTGAAGTTGGTAAGTATTAAATCTGTGAATAAATCCTGTTTAGAGAGTCAGTTCGTATCTATAATCATAAGTTGATTATAGATAGCAAAGTTTGAGAGATTGAGAGATTTGATTTACATTAGGTGTTTACATATCAAGTGTTGCTTACTTGATTGTTCCTATAATCATCTTCTTATTAATGAAAGCAAAGAATTCGATTGTTTGTGGTTTGATGTGTGTTAACACTTTTTATTGATTTGTTCAATTTTCCGCAGAAAGTGTATTCAACCCCCTTTCTACACATTACTTGCTTGTTGATCTTCTCACCAAGGGACCAACAAAAGGTATAAGTGTGCCCATTGTCCGGTGCCAAATCCTAGGTTAAAAGGTACACCCCGTGTTTTTTGACTGAGGCACGGGCGTGCCTGAGGAAAAGGCACAGCCATGCCTGAAGAAAGCACAACCATGCCTGAGAAAAAGGCATGGGCGTGCCTCTAGAAGGCATGGGTGTGCATGAGCAAAAGGCACAACCATGCCTGAAGAAGGCACATCAATGCCTGGGGAAGACACATCCATGCCTAGGGTGTGCCTATCCCATTAATGTTCAGAAATTTATATATATATTATTTGTATATTACTTGTAGGTATAAATTATTGACGTATACAGTGAATTAATAAACAATATTTGGGCTGTTATTTGTACCATACTTAATGCTAAGGTGAGTGTACTTACCTTCTCACTGTAGATGTATGTATGTATGCGTTATGTTTTATGTTATGCGTTGATCCAAACCCGTAAACGCTCTTTGAGCAATGAAAGTTGTCTTGGCGCTAGACTTGAAGCAGGGATCCAGTATTCGTTATTGGATCCACCTTTGTTAAGCTGTTGGATCAACATATTCATGTGTACAGTTAGTAGTTAAGTATGCTCACTAAGCTTTCGCTTACCAGTTGTTTTATTCAATATTTTAAGATAAGGGCAAGGCTCCGGCAGTCTAGAGTTGACGATGATGGCTCCACTTTTGTTATATAAGGATGATGTTTTATAATGAAGATGATTTTGTTAAATTAACTGATGTTTAAGTATTTTGTTCGGTTTAAACTCAGTTTTCACATCATCTTGTAATTAAAGTTTGAACCTTATTTTGTATTTTGCAAATGTTACGTATTCCATGTTTTAAAAAAAATTGGGTCTTTACATCAGCCATATTTTTTAACTAGGGATGTATATGCGGTTCTTTCCAACATGATGTTAGAGAGCGTCCAAAAGTGATTTCAAACCTCGAGAGAGGATTGTGAGCTCAAGATTGACGAATCATCAGGTTTTATCTAGTTTAATTTATGGTCTATGTGTGGGAACATGGTATGCACAAACAAACAGTGGAAACATGAAACAAATAACAGAAGCCATTAACAAAACCAATGAAAAAACACATGCAACCATGTTCCACTAATGTTAGCACTATTACAAGATAAGTACAACAAAATAAACAACAAGGGAAATAATTATACCCTCCAAATGACTACCAAAACTAGAGAATTGGGATAAAAACGTGGTGCACAAGAGGATTTCCACTCAAAGTCCACAAAAAGTACATCCGATCCCGATGTGCTAGCACCCTCTAAATGATCTACAAATCCTTTGTTGTTACCTTTGGAACAACTCTAACACTTGAATGCACAACCACACAATTACTCACTACTCTCTTAGTATGAGTTGAATATGTAACACCCTCTTTACCGGCCTAGATTAATTAAGGTAATTAATTAAATTAAGTTTGGGATTTAATTTGATTATGTGAATTATTTGTAATGTGTAGTAATTGATATTTGGTGATATTATTTGTTTTATCATGATAAAGTAAATAATAATAATAATAATTTAAAATTGGTTGGGTATGGGGTGTGGCCGGTTTGGTGGTATAGGCACCAAAATCACCACCATACCTCTTAACTTGTGAACTTAGCCAAAGTGTGGGTGTGTGTTTTGTTGCTCTCGGCCGAGAAGGAGAAAAAGAGAAGAAAGGAAGAAAAGAAATCAACTTCCCTCTTGCTTGCATTATAGTGATTATTTGAAATCATCTAGAGGTTAGATTACTGATTTATAGTTGGTTATTTGTTTATGTGTTCGGTTTTGATATATATATATATGAAAACCGATTGATTCTTGGTGATTTGATGAACTTAGGATGAATGCATGTTAGATTTATGATCTATACATGTTGTTTATATGTTTAGAATGATTTCTGGAAACATATATATCTTGCATGCATGAAATCAGTAAGATTTAAGTTAGAAATAGATTTTATGCATGAAGTTATGATTCTGTCGGATTTGAGGCATGAATGACTCGGAATCCGATAGAAGTTTACTCGGATTTGGATTGTGTCGGAATCCGACTAAATTATCAGTGGCCTTAACTGTTTACTCGGAATCCGATTAAAAATCTGTGGAACACCTTTACATTTTAATCGGAATTGGACTTTTGCTCGGAATTCTATTCTATCGGAATTGGACTTTTGCTCGGAATCCTATTCTATCGGAATTGGACTTTTATTTGGAATCCGCCTTTGCTCAGATTTGGAATATGATTATATCATCATTGGGTATTTACTCGGAATCCGACTGTAATCGGATTTAAACTTAGTCGGAATTGAGGATAGGAAGATAAACATAAATTGTATATGTATTTGGGTTTATGTATGATGAATATATATATATATATATATATATATATATATATATATATATATATATATATATATGCATATGTGCACATACATGATTAACATGAATAAATATGTTATTTATTATTGGATCAGTATTATGAATTGAATACTGACTTGGGTTACTTCAATCTCAGGAACTGAGAAGACTCGGTGAATTTAGTCATCTGAGTGTGCCAAGGTTTTGAAGACTTTGGTGAGTGGATTTATATCTTCGGATATACAGGATATGATATTCTATTTGGAATGCTCTTGTTTGGATTGTATATACATGTTATTTGGAGACCAGTTTAGTCTGGGCCTTTGCTTGGGGGTGTAACTTATCAGATCTTGTGGTACATTTATTGTACTTAAGAAGACTGGTATTGTTATCACTGTTAGCTGGGCTATCGGTAAACCTTAGTTTTGGCCGACCTTGGTTGTAGGTGCTTGCAACACCGCCGGTTCTCCTGGGATTCATGAGCTATTTGGTTTGGGCATATTTGCCTTGTGTATGTTTAGATATTTATTCCCTCACTTAGCTTTGTGCTAATTCCCCACTAGATTGTTTTGCAGGTTCTCTTTTGGTGAGCTTGATGCTTTTGGGCTGGGAATATGGACGGACCAATACTCTGATGCTAGAATTTTTGTATAGAGCCTGTTTGGATATTAACACTGTAGAAGTTTTGTATATTAAACAAGTTAAATCTTTTTGGTATCTATTATGTAATTAAGATAATTATATGTAATTAGCTTCCGCGTGCAGTAAATATTATGTTTAAAAAGTACAGTGTTACAGAATATGTGTGTACAATATGCAAAATGAGCAAAAAAGTTTTATAGGAGGGTGTGTGTGGTTCTTTTATAGGCAACCAGTTCCAATTAAGCTTCCAAGGTTGGGCATTATATCAAATTTTTATTGGACCATCAAATGGTCTAATAAAGTTAAAGCGACATTTCAGTTTCCCTCATCGCACCTTTCACGACCTTATCACAGGCTGTGAAGCCCTAGGGTATCACGACTCGTGGCGGTTGGTGAGCATTCGTAAGGGCAACTTGTTGCACGACTCGTGGAGCATTCTTCACAGTCATGAAACTGTAACCGAACCGAACCAAACAAACCAAACCATTTTTTATTCTTTTGACCTTCTCTTCCTCCAGTGAGTTGTAAGGATCAATCCTTGGCGTGTGACCCGATACGTCAGCGCTTCAGCGACTGTGATACCGGCCTATGTGTGTCAATAGGCAGACACCAATATACTCCCACTCACACATGAGTACATGACATACCGTACGTATACAGGGAATGACCTATAGTAACGCATCCCTAACCCCAAGTCAGCACGAGGTATGTTATCCCTGACAAGTACCATATAACAGCCTAATTAGTCTGAAATGGGCCAATAGAGAAGTGATCAATCGCCCTTTTGTTCACAATATCTAGGTGAACATGATACATGGTACAAAGTTATTATCTGATTGTTCATGATTATACTTCTCGATCGAGATTGTCACCAAAATATACAAGTTGCAACATATCCACTATCATTGCAAACTTGAGCATGGTCATGCATTTTGGTGTCAATGCCTAATCATAGAGGGCTGAAGGATACCTCTTTAAACAGATGAACATATTCTTTTGACTGCATTGCCCCATTACATTGGTCTGTGTTTGAAAGTAGTCAGAACAAGGCAGACCAATGTCGTGTAGACACATGCATCTTTGGTCTAAGAACGAAATGATATTATCATCCCGGGTTACTCAATAAGTACCATGAAGTATACTCAGGAGTGGGTCGTCCAATCACTTAAAACTCTTTTCAAGTACAGTCGAAGTGTTTCGTCTCTCATATCCAATCACTATTGAACACATGACCAACCACTTCCCTCGGTCTTAGTTCAAACTTCATTTCCATGAAGAGTGAGTGACTGTGGACATTTAGAATGTATACACATTCAGGAAAGTAATAAACATGCAAAGTTGGAACATGGTAATTATTTAATGAATTTACACGCTACACGCGTATTATTAAATCACCATTTAACAGTAGATACAATAAGAAATACAATACTGCTTAATGTTCCCAATACATATACAAATACATCAAAACATAACCAAAACACACTTAAACCAAGTCGCTAGAAAATCTAGTCCCAATAGCACTGGTGTGGGGATCGTGCTTAGCCTGCGACAATGGTTTAGTGAATGGATCCGCCAGGTTGACATCCGTGTACTCAGCCGATGACAATGTCTCCACTTTTGACCGCCACCTGGACCCTTATAAAAGGGTTTTTTTGCATACGAACTTCATCAAAAACTCCCCGTTGATGACAACAGATTTTAGTGTGTGGGTTTGTGATATGTTTATATCTAAAGACAGCCACCATATACTACACTTCTTTCCTCTTTTTTCCTTTTCTTTTCATGGGTTTTGTCATATAAATATGTAGGTGGCGGTGAACACATCAAATGGGGATTTTTTACGGTTGTCTCTTTTGACTTTTGATTAGCCACGGATTCTCGGTTTTTATTTTTGATTTGATTTAGGGTTGATAATTCTTGATTCTGTTTTTGGTTTCTAAATTTGATTTTCGTTCATGTTCTTGATTTTGTTGGTGGTGGTTTATGGTGTTCTTGATCGGGGTAGATGCTGGTGGGTGGTGATTGTCTTCATCAAAGGTAGAGACAGGTGGTTTTGGTGTTCTTGATGGTGTTAGACAGTTATGGTAGGAAGTGGGAGGTAGTTGTCAAGGGCGCATGGGTGGTATTAGATGACGGTCAGACGGGGATGGTTAACGGTGGTTAGATGGCGGTGGTTTAAGTTTTAATACCGGTGGTATATCAAAATTATTTTATTTCTTATAACTTTTTATAGCTAATAATTCACTTTTAAGATAAACAAAAGTTATAAAAAATAAGAAATTATTAATAAGAAGTCATTATTGTTTTTTTAAATGCATAAAAAATGAAAATGAACTAACCATGTAACATGATCCAAACACTAGAGACTCAAACGTAACAAAAAAAAGTTAAGGACGGAAAATGCAAGTAGTGAGAAAGTAGATGTACTAAAGTTGTAATTTACTCTCCTTATTGGCTACTTCGAAACGAAAAGATCAACTATAAACCCCAACGCAAATCGCCCGCCCAGTGACACTCTGCAAATTCGAAGAATAAGCAAACCCTACGTGAAATCATGTATGGAGGAGGTTAGTAAAATTACACTCGGTTTCTGTCTTCTTATCTTTATAAAATTGTATTGTGACACTAGTAAACCCTAATTTCTTCACATTCGTCAGAATTAATGTGCGAATTTTTGGTTTTTGTCAGATGAAGTATCTGCGATAGTTGTAGATTTGGGTTCGCATACTTGTAAAGCTGGTTATGCTGGTGAAGATGCTCCCAAAGCTGTGTTCCCTTCTGTATGTACTTAAAATCTACTTGTATTCTTTTCTAATTGTAATGTATGCTTGAATTTCTGTCTAAATTATCAGCGTTTATGTCAATTTTGATGCTTAAAAGTTAGCTGATTTTATGGAAAACAGGAAAAGATTACACATTACGTTGTAGACCTATGTATTAAAAAAAACGCATTTCCTTTATGCCCTTGAAATTTAATATCTTTTAGGCCCAGATTTAGCATTTAGTTGTAATTAGATTCTATATCTTGGTCTAAAACAACAAATGTGCCTCATTTTTTAGGTTTTTAAAGTGTTGATAAAGTAGAATTCTTAACAAAATGCATAATTTTCAAGTGCTTTTGGGTTCTTCAAGACTTCTAATGTTAGAACATAGATATGTATCTTCAATATCCAACAAATGTTGAAGCAAGTTACATCCATTTGAGTCTTAGATCACTTTGCTAGTAATAATCTCTTTTGCTGGTGATGTAATCCAATTGACAGAAGAGCATTCTTGTATGAATCATATAAAGTAACACCCACACGCCAAAACGTATGATCACGTAGCCCAATCTGGCTAGCAACTCTTGTAGTGTATATTTCACATTAGCACACAGATTTTAGAAACCTAATGTCATAGTACTTGTCAAAGGTGTTTGATTTGTGATTGATTTATTGATTTGCAATTGCTAATTTGTTATCTTACGTTTTGCTTTTCACATATATTTAATTGATAAATCAAATGATTGATGTGAATGTCTATTTAAAGCATATGGGCTATTGCATATATGTACCCTTATAAAAGTTGATTATATCATATATATATCCTTCCAGAATTTATATGTTTTTATATATGCGCTTTTAATAATTCAAAAGTTCGTATACGTCCTTATAAATTTCATATTATCATATTATCCTTTTAAAACACTGAAATATCTATTTATCCCGATGTAATATTATCTATAAACTGGATATACCTAAATAAACAATCTAAGTAATTAAATTTTTATATCTTTTAATAATATCAAGTAACTAGAGATATGTTTGATATGTTTTACATTTACACCTGGTTAAAATGAATATTTTTGGTATTTTATGATGTTTTAAAATGTGGATGTATGTATTCACAATTTTAAATGCTGAGAAGGACATGTATAAAATTATGAAAATTGCAAGGATATATGCCGAATTTGTAAGGATACATGACCCAAAAGTACCAACGTCTCATGATTAGAAAGGCTTAATTGGTTGTACATGCTGAATGCATATAAGTCATGGGAAATGAAAATGTACTCACAATCTGTAGCCATACTTTTTTGTTTTTGCATAAAAATTACAGTTTCTTTTGCTTAAATTTTTATACATATTAACAGAATAATCTTTTCAGTGTACTAAAAAGGGCTCGTCTAGTACTTATTTAGGGATGTTAAATTGGGCATTTAAATAATGTAAAGCAACGAGTGTACATTCTTAAAAAAATGAATTTGCTACTTATTTTCTCGTCATTTGTACATATGAAGGTCGTTGGATCAATCGATCAAATGGAAGTTGTTAAAAATGATAACCCCGAGGAGATTACTGACAATGCAACAGACCCTAAATCGAAGGGAAAACGCAAATTATATGTAGGTTCTAGTGCAATGGGATACCGACGGGATCATATGGAGGTCTGTGTTTCAAACACGATAACACGATACTAATAATTATTTTTGTCACTTTTCAGTTAATTATACATCTCTGCATTTTTATTTATATTCATTCTTTACCAGGTGCTACCATCTATAAAGGATGGCATTGTTACCGATTGGGATATCGTTGAAAGCATTTGGGATCATGCATTCAGGTAATCATGAGTTATATTTCTGTTTTTTTTTTTTATAATATTTGATTGTTCTTGAAATTGCTAATTATTTTTCCTTCGTGTTACAGGGAATGCCTACTGGTTGATCCTAAAGAGCATCCAATGTTACTTGCAGAACCATCTTCAAATACTCAACACCAGCGAGAAAAGTAAGCAGTTAAAAATATAAATTTAGCATGTTGTGGATGTTAAAATTGTTTTTTTAAAGTTGGTTAGAAATTCTCCCACTGAAAGAAAAGAAAACGATGTTATATTTTATTTTTAGTAAATAGAATGGCTGAAAAAGGGTATGAATGTGAGAGGTTAATGGTTCAGTTTGGTTTTAAATATATTGGTCACACCATAAGGCAATAACCTTGGTTTGATAGTTTGACAATTTTGTGGGGGTTCCTATAGCATAAAAAATGTTATTAATTATGTTTTAAAAAATCTAATTATTTTGTGAAACTAAATTTAAAGGCACGTTTATAACATAAAAATAAATAAGAAAATTCATACGTAATACCAAAAATATAAAAAGAAAAAGAAAACATGGCGGCTTTTATAGAAGATAAATACAAACATCGAATAAAAACATTAATTAAAAAACTTACAAAGGTTGAAACGCAAGGACATGGGTTTCAAACTCATGTCTTCTGTTGAAACTTAACATGCTCAACCAGTTGAACTGCAAGCACATACCCCCACACATAAACACACATAAACACACAAAATAGGTACAGGGTATGTAAAGTGAGGGACAAGTAATCCACCTAATGAGCAGTAGTTATTTATGTAACTGAAATACTTTCTGCAATACCCAATAAATAATCTAACTATTTAGTCGTTGTAATATTTAAAATTCACACTACTGACTGTCAGTTTTTTTATTTCAATGAAGTCGAGATTACGTGTTATAACTTAAGTTATTTAAAAAGAAAATTTCCAAGTTGGCAGATAAAATTTAAAAACACGGATTCAAAACTAATTGAAACAAGTGAAATAAAAATGGTCACTTTGACATTTCTGTTCTGTCTTTAGTGGCAAATGGAAAGGACTCGATTATCAAAGCAATAATGACAATTATTAATTTGCTGAAAGTTAGACGAAAACTTGAAATAAATTTATTGAATCTACATACACGAGACAGCTTTTAGTTGTATGTTTAAACACGTGTTTATTGCTCCAAAATACATTAAACTTTGCACAAGTTCTCATTGTATGCAACAAATTTTGTTATTTTGCGAATAAATACAATCAACTTTCATAATCTTCTCATTTTATGCAAGTTGTTGTATACAATGATAACTTATACATAGGTCACTATAATACCATATACAATGGTAACTTAAAATGAGGCTTATAAAAAAGTTGTCTACATACAATGAGATGAGAGACTATGAAAGTTGATTGTCTTTTGGTGCCATAAACCCTTTTAAACTATTCGTATGTGTTTTCTTTCTCCTGAGTTCCTGTTCATTCTGTATTCTTGGTGTTTACATGGTTACCAAAGTTTATTCATTTTGCATCTATTAGAAGTTTATATTTGTAAAATTTACAGGACAGCGGAGCTTATGTTTGAAAAATACCAAGCTCCTGCATTGTTTTTAGCAAAAAATGCTGTATGTTCTCTTTTCGGTTCTGTAATTCCCTTCCAATAAAAATGCTCGCATTCGGTTTTCGATTGGTTTATTTAATAAATTGCTTATTTTGATGCCAGGTTCTCACGTCTTTTGCTTCAGGACGTGCTACTTCATTGGTTGTTGATAGGTATGGAAACTCAATTTTCTTGTCAAGTATCATTCCACAAGTCATGTTTGACTTCTTTGACCTCTCAATGTAGTTGGTAACAGTCAAAATGTTTGATAGTTTTGGCATCATTTTAACATTATATAGTTTGAAACCAAGGCTAGACTGGGTAAATTTTATGGGTCAGGTTGGGTAGGTTGGGTTGGGTTGAACAAGCAGCATTTTTTGTTATTTTATTTCTTGAATATTATTAATAACTAACGTGTTGAATAGGATTCAAAAAACTATATGATCAAGATACTATCTATTTTTTCTAATAGAAATGAATTAAAAGTTTGTAAGAATTTAGATACTTGTATCAAGTGGATTTAAAAACTGTATTCTTAAGATACTCTCTATTTATTATTTACAAAATGAATTAAGTGGTTGTGATAATTCAAATACTTGTATGCACGCCATGTCACATGTTATAATCCTCAATGGGTGGAGGCAATATCAATGTGTCTTGTGCATATCATAATTTCTTTATGCTGTTTGGATTTTGTTATGATTTTCTGTTACTATTATTTGAACGGGAACTGATGCTTTGATTGGTCAATGGCTTCTCAGTGGTGGGGGATCAACTATTGTTGCCCCTGTACATGATGGTTATGTTCTACAAAAGGTATAAATTGTATGCTTCTTACTTGATGATATTGGATATTTGTTTTTTAATTTAAGTAGTTTATATGTTCTAATCTGGAAATAGGCTGTCTCAGCATCTCCAATTGGAGGAGAATTTCTTACTGATTGCCTAATTAAAAGTTTGGAAAGCAAGGGAGTTAAGGTGAGTACTGATTATTTTATGAATGAATGTACATTCTCCTGATGATGGTGGCATGTAATATATGTGTGTGTTTACGTGTTATTCAAATGCAGATAAGGCCTCGATACTCTTTTAAACGGAAGGAAACTCGGCCAGGAGAGTTTCAGGTAAGCTATACTGTTATATTTCAAATTTGATTTTTATCTTGACAATGGAAATACTTCCTAGTTTATATTCTTTGTTTCTTTTTTTCTTAATTAGAGCTGAATCTGATAACGTTTTGAGATTATATACATAAAAGTTTAATTTGGATTACTTCTCTTTAAGCTTTTGCTGAATTTTATCTCCTGTATTTTAGCTTTCAGGCATTAATTATAAGCATTGAATTAGATAACGAGTTCAAATGGGTATTTTGTGTGGGCCGAAACGGGTTGGTTCAGTTCCCAAATCGTTCTTTGTCCAAAGTTTTTATTCTTTGTTTAAAGAAAAGAAGTAACGTGTCTAGTATGATTTTAAATATACATGATTAATATTAATTTAATATTTTTTTTTCATAAAACAATAGCATTAAAAGTAAACATTGGGCGATTTTGGGCGCGTTTTAAACCATTTGATCTCTTTTCTTTTATGCCAACTAATTTTATTTTACAAGTTAGAAGTAAAACATATGATATCCATTAAAGTTTCTATTTAATTATGTATATGGTTTTGTATTGTTTTTGCACTCACCATCATTGATTTTCACAGACTGTAGATCTTGATTTCCCCAACACAACAGAAAGTTACAGGCTTTACTGCCAGGTTATTTCATTTGGTTGAAATTTTCTTTCAATACTTGTTAAAGGTCTGTTTTCTAATGTGAAGATATCTGGTACAGAGGGTTATTGCCAGCGATATAAAGGAATGTGTGTGTCGTGCCCCTGATACTCCATATGATGGTTTGTGTTCCTTCTGTAACTTTTAGTTGTTATTTTGTTGATATTTTTAATTCTGTTGTGTAAATGTGAACAACTTATACCAATGGTCTTATTTAATTTTCGGCTATTTCTACACAACCTTGATGATATTCTCATTCTCTTCTTGGCATCCAATACACTGCTGACTATTCTTGCCTTTATTTTGTATTTATTTTTTTATTTGTCAGATACATCTTATTCGAACATCCCTATGACAGCATACGAATTACCTGATGGACAGTAAGTTTCAGCTCTCTTGTTTTTGGTAGATAATGGTTAATTTAAGGTTTACTGTACAAATTTCCTTGCAAAATATTATTATGAAGTGCGTAATTCTAACCATATATTGTTTTATGGCATAATCATATCACTCAAATTTTGTCTTAGGCTTCAAACAGTATAATTACATGATTATGCATTACTCAATACTCTGTGTGGTAATGTGATTAAAAATAAGTATCTCATGGCTTGGGAGTAGAAACGAAAACTAGAGATTTCAATTTCAACACACTCAAATGGGTCAAATCAGAATGTTTATATAAAAAGAAATGGGTCAAATAAGTAAATGGGTTAAAAGGCACCGTAAGTCTATTTTAATGCTTACAGCTTACTGAACTGTTTATGCAAAGATTTGGTTTATTCTAATATCCTAATTATATATAAGTCATCTATTAGTTTAAAAAAGTTTTAGTAAATGAACACCGAAGTGTTTGTGGGTCGACCCAAGCTGATCTGCTATAGAGATCTAAGATTTTCATTAGAGTTCCCAGTCATTGTCATGGCTAGTTTTTATATTATTTTCTTGATTTTTGTTTATCCTTATTTAACAGGACTCTTGAGATCGGTTCTGACAGATTTAAGGTTCCTGATGTTCTGTTCAATCCGTCGTTGGTAAAGGTAAGTTAGCATCATTAATTGTTGACATCTATGGTAAACTTCATTACCAAAAAAATTGTAATAATGAAGGAAACATAAATTATAAAGCTGAGGGTACAAGTACCCAACTACTGATGCTTGAGAATTTATCGTCGGGGATTTCGTATTGTTTTTAAACAGCGACATCAATAAGTGAATATAGAGGTTTTGTACAGTTGCAAAACTTTAACACCTTTTGTATTTATCAAATTGTGGTATGATCATAATGTATTTATTCGTGTATGTTTGTTAAATCTTTTCCTAAATTTTATCTCAGACTATACCTGGTATGGAAGGTTCTCTAGATATTGCTGCTTCTGCTCATGGCTTGCCACAAATGGTATAAATATTCTCATTTTTAATTTTGAAGTTATATGTTTGTGTTTATATTCATAATTTCATATTAAATCTTACAGGTTATAGAGAGCATAAATAAGTGTGATGTTGATATCCGGAGAGAATTATTCAGCAGTATCCTGGTAATACTTTTGATACTCGAGGTTTAAGTACGGGCTGAAACGGGTGGGTTGGGTGGGGCTAACCTGACAACCAGAGTGATCTTTTTTTTCTAATTTTGCTAAAATGGTGCTACATGACTATAAAAACTATATTAGTACAACTTTACAAGTAAAATCTGATCTCTTATTATTAAAACATTAAGGCGGTTTTGAATACTCTTTGGAAGACTTTAACACCATCTGGTTGTTTTCTTTTTAGTTAGATTGTTTATCTCAACCTATTTGATTCGTTAGAGGTAAACATAAAACAAACAAGTAAATTATCAAAATTATCTAGTTTCTCTGTAAGTTGATATTTCCATAAAGTTACATAAATCTTGCAAAAAACTAGCTATGAATGTATGATTAATATTTTTTAATTCACTTGTGCCGTTACTATTTTTGCAGCTTGCTGGTGGTACAGCATCAATGCAACAACTGAAAGAACGTCTTGAGAAAGACTTGCTTGAGGTTAAGTTCGCAACACATTATTTTGAACAAGAATATGTTATTTTCAATAATATTAATCTGCTTTTTTTGGAAGAAAATGCAGTAGGAGGTTATATTCACTCAAATTACGTTATTGGCTTCCTTCTTAGCTATTCTTTTTTTATATCCCAATAATTTTTCTAAATTCTATTTCGCTTGTTTACATAAGCGGATCGACCTATAAATAATAATGGTAGTGTTTATTAACTGTTTTGGTTAATTTTTATCAAATTATTAGTTTCTTCTTCTTAATTTTCAGGAATCTCCTCAAGCAGCCAGAGTTAAAGTATTAGCCAGCGGCAACTCAACTGAAAGAAGGTTCAGGTAAGATTTCAATAATTTTATAAATATTTTTATGCATTTAATGTATTTTATTAATGCGACTATAATCTAATTTTGAATAAAATGATTTAGGAAAGCATGTATTCTCTTTTACCCATTTTGCTCTTTTGAGATAATATAAACCCAAAATGGGTTGAAAACGTGAAATTGTCGCCTATGATCTCTTTTCTAGTTTATTGTATTATATTCAGCGTAGTTTATTGTATTATATTCAACATTGCAATCCACTCGTTAAGATTGCAACAAGAATATAACTACACAACTGTTGTGCTGATTGAAAGTCATATATTTTAAGTAATTAGCGTTTCAAATATGATTGCAATTTTTTATCGCAATCCACTCGTTCAAGAGGTTTTATGCATAAAAAAAATGGTAAATACAATTTCTGTGGGGACAATGCACTTTAGACGGCTTCGATCCATTTAATTTGTTTAGTTTTTAGCTACATTTTTCATTTTACATGTTAGAGATAAAACATGATTTGAATCGATCCATTTTAGCTACGTTGTCATGTTTAGCTTAAGTTTTAAATTTTTTTGAAATTTTCTCTGTGATTATCAATTCTTGGAAGTGGTTAAGTGGGGTTGTTTTGACAGCGTTTGGATAGGCGGGAGCATATTAGCATCTCTTGGATCTTTTCAGCAAATGTGGTTTTCCAAATCTGAGTAAGTTTGTCTTTGACCTCTAAAACCAAAAAATTTATGGTTCAAATTCTGATAAATGTGGTATTGACAACAGGTATGAAGAGCATGGATGTTCTTACATTCAAAGAAAATGTCCTTGATTTTTCTTTAAAGTAGTGTTATTACTTGGTGTTGTAGTACTAGAAGAAGGCTAACAACTTGTTTATTAAAGTATGAGCGCGGGATTAAAATCTACTTATCTAGACATGTATCTGAACGCCTTGTTGAGGAACTCAGAACTGTTTCTAAAACTGATCTCAGAGCTTTTGAGTACCGACGTTTTTTGGATACTTTTGGGTGGGGTGGATGATTTGAGATTTGTATGAGTCAATTCAGCTGTTTTTATGTGCGTGTGTATCTAGTGTTTTGGTTATCTTATCGGTTTTTATAACCCACAACTTTGAGAAACACCTGATAAACCTGCATACCATTGGACTATAAACATTTTGTGTAGATTATCCTTTTGGTGAAGGTGAATAAAGAGGCTTGTTGTAGAATTAGAATTGATGTTTGGCTAGACTGGAACTCTTGTTAGTCAAGACTGTTATGACTTTTTCTTGATGGCTGATTGACTGCTTAGGATGTTAAGTATAATTGCTAATGCTATATTGCTTAATAGACTTATGCTAGTGTTTGTGAGATTAGAGACCTAAGGTTATAAGCTCATAGTAAGAAGAAAACAACTACCTAAATCTAAACAAAGTAAGCTAAACATGATATCAAAGCAAACCAAGAGGCAAGAGTAGCAACAATGGTTTTGTCTTCCAATCATCAATTCGTAAGCTTGATTTTCAAATTCTAGACCAAAATCTGCCTTATGTTCGTTGTTTGCGTCTTGGGAAACTCTAGATCCGGCTAATAGGGATTGGAGGTTGTCTGATTGAAACTGGACAAGACTTTAAAATACTTTTAAAATTCGAAGCTAGTGTGTTGTGTTAAGTGGTTTGTCGTGTCGTGAGCCTTGAAACTTGCCCGTCCTTCTGGGCTAGGATTCCTATATCACGTCGCGTCTATTGCTACCATCGTGTCGCAATTTTGAAATTTCAGAAACTTTGCATATTCTTGATTTTTTTTCTCTATTTTGCTCTAACTTCTCGCCTTTTGCTCTTTTTAGCCTCAAATATGATCATTCAAGGTATTAAGTAGCTTTTGTTCCTTTTTCATGCAATAAAAGGCTAAAATAAAAGAAATCGTGTAAAAGTAAATATATAAATAAGGTGATATCAATAATCGATGTAAAGATCATGTTTTGTGACCTAGTTGAGGTAGTTATCTTAATACCGATGATAAGAATATTAAAAATAGCAAGATAATTGACATGTATAAAAGGGTGGAAAGTTTAAAGACGTCACACACAATAACAAACCTATTTTACAATTTAAACGAGTTAAACCTAAATTTCCATATAACAATAATTAACAAACATTAAGCCACAAGAAAACTCTCACCTCCTCTCCCACTCGTCGCCCACGGACGAATAAAGTCCCACCGCCGGCGGCGGCGGTTCACGATGGTCCCCAGCGGAGGCGGTCCCCTTTGCAGCGGTGATCTTCTAGCGGCAACACCCTCTTTGTGGTGGCAATCCCCTAGGCGGCGGCAACCCCTTTGCGGCGACAATACACACACACGAAAGCGAGCGGTTTTTTACGGGTACTTTCTAGGAGTGGTCTAGCAGCTCGGTTAACAGGTGCAATAGTTGTGTATCCGCCTATAGCAGTCCGAGAATAAAAAGGGTATAATTTTTAAACCTCCTTTTTATTTAAGTATTTGTTCTCCTATTGATCTAGATAAGATCACTGAGTATTGAGGTTAGTTTATTCTACTGTGCATATTGTTTTTATCCCTTAAACCCCAACAGAGATAATCTAGAGATGGAACAAATCAGTAATATTTTAAACAACTACCACAGTGGTGGTGTGGCGGCGGCGTTGAAGGCTACCACGGTGGCGGTGGCAAAATTGAAGATTGACATGGTGTTAGTTTTGCAAATGCAGGATATATGTCAGATTCCCATATTGACCGGTCTCAAACTAGATATATTTTTACAATTGGTGACACCACGAGTTAATGATAACGTTCTAGAAAGGAAATAAGTGCAACCACTTCCTCTAATAATATGGAGACCTTAGTAATTTATGAAGCAAACAAAGTACGTATGTTCACTAAGAAACACAATACGGTATATTTAAGAAATTTATTCAAGCAAGAACGTAACTGGTTTATCTACCAAAACATTGACAATCTCAATACCTAAAAATATTCGGTTCATCATATCGAACTGTGTCAACTCAGAAGCTCAAGTGATGTGATTACTTATGATACAATATATCATTTACAACATTTAATTTTATTATTTATAACATAATAAAAATTATAAAATTGATTACTTACGATCCAATATAAAATTACAGAACGGTTAGTTCTAGATAACGAAAACGGCATGTTCTCAAATTTTTAAATGAAAGGAAGGAAATGAGTGGAAAGGGGAGGAAATAAAAGGAAATGATGAAAGTGGGAGGAAAGGTTTTACATACAAAAAAGGTGAAATTGCCCCTCCCAATCCTTCCCAACCCTCTCCTTCCCTTCTTAATAACAACTCAAAAACACAATTTCCCTTCTCCTTCCTTACCGATCCTTTCCTTCCCCTTCTTAAAATAACTCGAGAACAGGCCGAAAAGAAACAAATCCTCTTTCTGGGTTTGCAGAGAGACAACCACTACCGGTCAAAGTCATCTCCACCACTTTCTTCCAATGCTCCGTCGTCTCACGATGACCGGCATCGGCATTCACTTGTTCAGAAAACCGGCAAAAGCCACGGTTTTTTCCGATAGCATTATGCGATTCCCAACATTTTCATTGGCATCCCAACTGCAATTCGCTTGGGTTCGACCTATGAATCTTTCTCTCGTAATTCACAGCCATTTCAACGGAGCTTCGATCTTCCAAGCATGTTATTCAAGCATGAGTGGTTGAGAACTTGAGATCTTAAGATAACCTGTGCCTTTTGTTTTGGTTTAGGTTTTTAGACATGTTCTTTTAATTTTCCGTGTATGCCGAAGTACTTCATTCTTATTGTTCATAATTGTAACTTAAAGCTACAACGTAGCAAGTAAATTGGCTGTTAATATAGAAGATAATAAAAATAATGTTGAAATATTTCATATTAACAATGAGAATATGACAATATAAAATATATATTGATATGAATAAACGAATTGTAACACCGGGTTTCACAAGCTTAAAATTAGCGGAAATTAAAACTTTTTAAACTTATTTACACCAAAGGTTAGCAGAGGAACAAACCACCGATTACATATTAAGTACTGTTTATCGACTTGGCGATCAAGAACAACGAATCAAGCCAAGTCTGAAAAATCGAGCTAGTGTTACCAACTACGCATTGACCATTGTCATACAGTATCAGAGTTAACTACAAGTGTTCCAAAAGGTATATACACTAACACTACCCAAAGTACCCCACCTCGTTAGGCCATCTGATCACTTACCTACGAAAAGGAAAATATCACGAAACATTAGCTACATTAGCTAGTGAGTACAGACATCACATAAGCATCAATAAGCATGCTATCACATCACAATAAGACACACAGAGCTAAGCTATCACGTAGCGGTGTGCCGACATGTCAGCGGGATCATATCTTGTGAGGTAGCCAGCCTGGCTCAACGATCCGAGCTGGGGAATCAGTCACAACCAACCGCATCGGTGGGGGAGCGAAGAGTAGACCACCATCACGTTTGAGTCACTAGGACTTCGTTTGGATCTGATCATAGACCAAGATCCTCACTGTATGTCGAGAAACGGCGGCCTGCAGAACCTTTAACCCGGAAAACTCCATCGAGTACCGTTGATCCCGAATAACACTCAAGGATCCAGCCGCGTTAGCAAACTGACCTCAACCCCTGCGTCTGTCCGGACAGGAATCACAAACACGGATGACCCATAGGGTCCACAATACGCATGCGTATTACATATCACAATTTATATCACATGGTATCACATATATCACTATATCACGTCATACCTTGCGTGTTCACATATATATATACATGGCACATAGCAACAGGCAACCGATAACCCTACTTACTTAGTCTTATGGGAAACCGGTACTCACCTCGAGATTACAGGAGGCTGAAATGAAATAGGGAATCCCAGGAATCCCTAGAGTCGTCCGATTCACCTAACACATTAGGTTCAGGCTTGGTTATCACATACACATAGCACACATAGGTTAAAACACAAGTTACAAAAGCTGTTGAGACTGGACCCTTACTTGTGATCATGCACTACCCATGCGATCGCAAAGGACCTCTCATAACAGCCATGCGATCGCAAAGGTACCCAATGTGATCGCAAAGGTTCTTTTCCCCCAAACCTATGCTTCCGATCGCAAGAGATGCCACTTTTGATCGCAAACATGATTCTAGGGTCGGTTACGATCGCAAGTTATGTACCTACGGTAGCAAACCTCATTTCCTTCACTCGTAAGCGGTAGACATCACAAAACAGACCCATACGATCGCGTAGACCTACCATGCGATCGCAAAGATCATACACAAGGCTTACGATCGCAAAGGTTTACCATGCGATCACATGCAATCCCCATGCGATCGCATGACCACTCGACACAGTGTTCTTCCGACTCTGTTACGCACAGCTGATGTAAATGCCATTTTTAACACTTTGATCGGTCCAAAACTTAGTTTCAACTGTTTGTACACTTCACACAACATCTCTAGGACCTTATGAACTCATTTGACACAATTAAACAACACAAGAACATGATTTACACCATCAAAATGGTGTATCATCTACAAAACACAAAAGTTAGGGTTCTTGATCAAAACACTTACAAATCAGTCACAGCAGATTGAGCTCGGTTTTGCTACTGAATTCACTTGTTACAGCTTATTTCTTGATTTGCTCTTCAAAAACTCAAAAGATTGAGCGTGTGTGAGTTTGTACGTGAATGGAAGTGTGTTTGTGTGTGTTTTGACAACTCCCAGGGGATAAGGGAGTATAAAACCGACCATGGGATGTTTAATTAAGACACGGGGTATTTTGTTCCCCTTTCGAACTTACAACTTGACACACACCATCCCGTTTTAATCAACGGGGATATCTACGGAATCATTACGCGAAACCGTATAACACAGTATCACTTTTAGACACGTTTGACACTTTTCACGTAATCACATCAATTAACACAAGACACGTTAGTCACTTAAAACACTTAACTTAATTCACTTAAAGTCACTATACAAGTACTTAAGCACAAGGTACAACACTACACTGCTAGGCCCTTTTTCAGGGTGTTACAAATCTACCCCCCTTAAGAAGATTCCGTCCTCGGAATCTGATCACTCACGAACAGGTGGGGATATCGAGCTCGCATATCATCTTCAGTCTCCCAGGTCATATTCGAACCTAGGTTATATTTCCACTTCACAAGAACGAGCTTGATCACTTTCTTACGCACCTTCTTAGTATTTGAGCCGAGAATTTCAATAGGTTCCTCAACGAGGCGTTTGGAAGCATCAACTTTCAGCTCTTGCAATGGCAATATCAGACTTTCATCAACTTTGCACTTGCGTAAGTAACACACGTTGAAGGTATTATGAATACCCGCAAGTTCTGGAGGTAATTTTAGAGACACAGTTTGATCGTTGACTTTGCGCAGGATCTTGAACGGTCCTATAAAACGTGGACTCAACTTGCCTTTACGGAAAAATCGGATAACACCCTTCCACGGAGAGACTTTCAGAAAAACCCGATCTCCCTCGTTAAACACAACTAGCCGACGTCTCGGGTCAGCGTACACTTTTTGTCGATCACGAGCGGCTTTCAACTTTTCATGCGCCACTCTTACTTTATCAGCAGTAATTTGCACAATTTTGGGTCCGGCGAACTGCTTCTCGCCAGGCTCTAGCCAACACGTGGGAGTACGACAACGCCTCCCGTATAACATCTCAAATGGAAGCATTCCAATACTGGAATGGTATGAGTTGTTGTAAGCAAACTCTATCAACGGCAAATGTGAATCCCACGCTCCACCGAACTCAAGTGCACATGCGCGAAGCATGTCCTCCAAAGTCTGAATGGTTCTCTCAGACTGGCCGTCTGTCTGGGGATGGTACGCTGTGCTCAAATGAACACGAGTGCCAAGCTCACGGTGTAAACTCTGCCAGAAATTAGAAGTAAACCGCGGATCGCGATCTGACACAACAGAACACGGTACCCCATGGCCCGACACTACTTCAGCAATATACAACTTTGCTAGCTTATCCAATGGAGTAGATTCGTTGATAGCCAGAAAATGAGCACTTTTGGTTAACCGGTCAACTATGACCCAAACCGCATTGTGCCCTCTGAGGGTTTTCGGTAACTTTGTCACGAAATCCATCGTAATATTATCCCATTTCCACTCAGGAAATTCGAGTTGCTGAAGATTACCGTATGGTTTCTGGTGCTCAGTCTTCACTTGCGCGCAGATTTGACATTTCTCCACATAAGAAGCAATGTCTCATTTTAAAGTAGGCCACCAGTACAAAGCTTTCAGAACATGATACATTTTGGTGCTGCCCGGATGAACAGACAGTCGAGATTGGTGAGCTTCTTGCAGAATCAACTCACGATTTCCCACGTAAAGAGGTACCCAAATACGAGACTAAAAGGTCTTTAGCCCACGGCTATCATCTGCAAGTAGATCTTTTTACTTCCGCATCACTTCAGCTTTCAAGTTCGCGTCACGCAAGGCAACCGTTTGTGCTTCCTTCAATCTCGCAAAAATATCAGGAACCACCACAAGCTTCATGAATTTCGCCTCAGCTGACGAGCTTTTGCGACTAAGAGAATCCACCACCACATTGGCCTTACCAGGGTGATAACGAATCTCGCAGTCGTAATCTTTGATCAACTCAAGCCAACGTCGCTGCCTCATATTGAGCTCTTTCTGTGTAAACACGTATTGCAGACTCTTGTGATCCGTACAGACCACACACTTGGTACCGTACAGATAATGCCGCCACAGCTTCAGAGCAAACACAACAGCAGCTAACTCAAGATCATGTGTAGGATAGTTACCTTCATGTGGCTTTAACTGTCTAGACGCATAATCTATCACTTTATCACGCTGCATTAACACGCAGCCAAGCCCCGAATAAGAAGCATCACAGTAAACGACGAAGTCATCAGACCTGTCGGGTAAAGAAAGAATCGGAGCTTCACACAATAGCCGTTTCAGATATTGAAACGCTTGTCATTGCGCCTCAGACCACACGAAAGCAACGTCTTTCCGAGTGAGCTTAGTCAAGGGACCTAAAAGTTTAGAAAAATCACGGATAAACCGCCGATAATATCCAGCTAGGCCCAGAAAACTACGAACTTCAGAAGGAGTTCGGGGAACTCCCTAGTTCATCACTGCATCGACTTTTGCCGGATCTACTTTGACATCATCCCTGCAGATCACATGACCAAGAAAATGCACTTCACGAAGCCAGAATTCGCACTTTGAAAACTTTACATAAAGCTTCTCTCGCTTGAGAGTTTCAAGAACTTGCCGCAAATGCAACTCGTGCTCGGCTTCACTTCTAGAATACACAAGAATGTCATCGATAAACACAATAACGGATTTATCAAAGAAAGGACGACAAATCCGATTCATCATATTCATAAACACAGCAGGCGCGTTGGTTAAGCCGAACGGCATAACCAAAAACTCATAATGGCCATATCGAGTGCGGAAAGTAGTTTTGGGAATATCATTCCCAGAAACCCGCACTTGATGGTAGCCGGATCGAAAATCAATCTTAGAGAAACACATTGCTCCCTGTAATTGATCGAATAAGTCAGCAATACGCGGAAGAGGGCATTTATTCTTTACGGTTCGCTTATTCAGCTCCCGGTAATCGATACACATGTGCATGGTTCCATCCTTCTTCTTCACGAATAAAGCCCTTGGCAAGTAACTCCTGTATTTGCGTCATCATCTCTCGCACCTCTGAAGGAGCAAGACGGTATGGAGTTTTAGCTACAAGCGTAGCCCCTGGAACAAGATCAATCTTGTACTCCACATCTGTCTCCGGCGGCAAACCAGGCAATTCGTCTGGAAACACCTCCGGATAGTCTGACACTACCGGAATATCTTTGACCACTTGCTTTTCCAGTTTCGCATCAATCACATATGCTAGATAGCAATCGCAGCCTTTTGAAACCGACTTTCTTGCTTTCATCAGAGAAATAACAGGAATATTAGATTCTCGACGTTCTCCTCGAGCTACAGCACAAGACCCATCAGGTAAAGGAATCTTTACCATCTTTTTCGAACACAGAATCTCCGCGTTCAGACCACTGAGCCAATCCATACCAACCACCGCATCAAAGCCTGCAATTGGCATGAGAAGAAAAGAGAGAGGGAAACTATTCCCGTCCACGTCGAGGTTAGCACAAGGAACACTATCCGTAACCGGAACTACCTTACCACTAGCAATTTCGACTTTAATCGGCTCAAGTAACATAGATACAGGCAATTGCAGTTTATCACGAAAAGCCACAGATATTAAAGAATGGGTAGCTCCAGAATCAAATAACACACAAGCTGGAACAGAATTTATAAGAAAAGTACCAGTAATCACGTCTCCAGCAGCTTTGGCTTCTTCAGTTGTCATCTGAAAAGCCCGACCCTTGGTGCGAGGAGGGCCATCTTTCTTTGGTCTGGAAGAGGACTCTCCAGCTCCGGTATCACCCCTCTGTCTCATTGGGTACTCAGTAATCCTGTGCCCCAGCTTCTGATACTTAAAACATACATTCTCTTTGAAAGAACATTCCGTAGTTGCATGCCCTTTTTCGCCACACCGCATACACCTGGTAGTGGCCTTTGAACAATTTCCCGAGTGATAAGTACGGCACATAGAACACCAAGGATTATCAGACCTCGGCTTCTTGCTCAAATCAGATTTCCCACCAGCAGTAGATTGCCCCTTTGAAGTACCAGACTTCGAATACTGCTGAAACTTTCTCTTCTGGCCCTCCACAGCTTGATCTCCCTTACACTGACGATGATCACCATCAATTTGTCGGACTATCTCAAACGCCCGATCCATAGTAGCAGCAACTCTCACATGAGCTCGATACTCCAGCGGTAACATATTCACAAACTTCCGCATCTTAGCTTTCTCGTCAGTCACTAGATGTGGAATAAATCTTACCTTATCAGTAAAAGCGTTGATAAGGTCCTCCACTGGTTTGTCTCCCTTACGGAGACCATTGAACTCGTTCTCCATTCTCTCAAGATCGTAATCGGTACAGTACTTGGTTTTCACCTTCTCAGAAAACTGCTCCCAAGTCAGAGCAGCGATCACCTCTTTGCTCAATGTATCCTTCACGGTATCCCACCAATCCAGAGCACGGCCTTTTAGCAGTCGAACCGCGTACTTGACACGGTTCTCAGATTCACAGTCACAGGACTCAAAGACTTGATCCGTCTCGCGCAACCAACGTATAGTCTCTGAGGGATTATCACTGCCCTCATAAACCTTCGGCCCGCAAGACATGAATTTCTTGTAAGAGCATTGTTCACGACGCTTGCCCTTAACCGCCTCTTAAAGTAGCTCCCTAGTTGACCGAAGCTCCTCTTCGAGACGCATAATATACTCCTCTGGATCTCTAACGGGTCTCGAGCCCTGAGTATCACGCCACGAAGACTCCTCCTCTGTCTCCACGTGAGTACGAGAAGCCTAGTCCTCCATCTGCTTTAAGGCTTCCTCGGTGGTAGCACGTCTCTTAGACATTATCACTCACTTTCTATACACAAGGGGCAAACACGTGTAGTATACACTTATTCACAAGTTACTAACAAACAAGTTAGTTCACATTGAGCAGTAAACACATAACGCTCACACTCAGCACCAATTATCCCACTAGGAACACTTAACGATGGTCAAACCCGAGTTTGAGATTGAATTGAATACAATCACAAGTACTCAATTTCCTCAAACTTAGGCTCTGATATCTAATTGTAACACCGGGTTTCACAAGCTTAAAATTAGCAGAAATTAAAACTTTTTAAACTTATTTACACCAAAGGTTAGCAGCGGAACAAACCACTGATTACATATTAAGTATTGTTTATCGACTTGGCGATCAAGAACAACGAATCAAGCCAAGTCTTAAAAATCGAGCTAGTGTTACCAACTACGCATTGACCATCGTCATACAGCATCAGAGTTAACTACAAGTGTTCCAAAAGGTATATACACTAACACTACCCAAAGTACCCCACTTCGCCAGGCCATCTGATCACTTACCTGCGAAAAGGAAAATATCACGAAACATTAGCTACACTAGCTAGTGAGTACATACATCACATAAGCATCAATAAGCATGCTATCACGTCACAATAAGGCACACAGAGCTAAACTATCACGTAGCGGTGTGCCGACATGTCAGCGGGATCATATCTTGCGAGGTAGCTAGCCAGGCTCAACGATCCGAGTTGGGGAATCAGTCACAACCAACCGCATCGGTGGGGGAGCGAAGAGCAGCCCACCATCACGTTTGAGTCATTAGGACTCCGTTCGGATCTGATCATATACCAAGATCCTCGCTGTATGTCGAGGAACGGCGGCCTGCAGAACCTTTAACCCGAAAAACTCCATCACGTACCGTTGATCCCGAATAACACTCAAGGATCCAGTCGCGTTAGCAAACTGACCTCAACCCCTGCGTCTGTCCGGACAGGAATCACAAACACGGATGACCCGTAGGGTCCACAATACGCATGTGTATTACATATCACAATTTATATCACATGGTATCACATATATCACTATATCACGTCATACCTCGCGTGTTCACATATATATACATGGCACATAGCAACAGGCAACCAATAACCCTACTTACTGAGTCTTATGGGAAACTGGTACTTACCTCGAGATTACAGGAGGCAGAAATAAAATCGGGAATCCCAGGAATCCCTAGAGTCGTCCGATTCACCTAACACATTAGGTTCAGGCTTGGTTATCACATACACATAGCACACATAGGTTAAAACACAAGTTACACAAGCTGTTGAGACTGGACCCTTACTTGCGATCGCACGCATTACCCATGCGATCGCAAAGGTTATTTTCCCCCAAACCCATGCTTCCGATCGCAAGAGATGCCACTTTTGATCGCAAACATGATTCTAGGGTCGGTTACGATCGCAAGTTATGTACCTACGGTCGCAAACCTCATTTCTTTCGCTCGTAAGCGGTAAACATCACAAAACAGACCTATACGATCGCATGGACCTACCTTGCGATCGCAAAGATCATACACAAGGCTTACGATCGCAAAGGTTTACCATGCGATCGCAAGGTCTTTACACACCCCATGTGATCGCATGCAATCCCCATGCGATCGCATGACCCCTCAACACAGTGTTCTTCCGACTCTGTTACGCACAGCTGATGTAAATGCCATTTTTAACACTTTGATTGGTCCAAAACTTAGTTTCAACTGTTTGTACACTTCACACAACATCTATAGGACCTTATGAACCAATTTGACACAATTAAACAACACAAGAACGTGATTTACACCATCAAAATGGTATATCATCTACAAAACACAAAAGTTAGGGTTCTTGATCAAAACACTTACAAATCAGTTAGCACGCAGCAGATTGAGCTCGGTTTTGCTACTGAATTAACTTGTTACAGCTTATTTCTCGATTTGCTCTTCAAAAACTCCAAAGATTGAGCGTGTGTGAGTTTGTACATGAATGGAAGTGTGTTTGTGTGTGTTTTGACAACTCCTAGGGGATAAGGGAGTATAAAACCGACCCTGGGATGTTTAATTAAGACACGGGGTATTTTGTTCCCCTTTCCAACTTACATCTTGACACACGCCATCCCATTTTAATCAACGGGGATATCTACGGAATCATTACGCGAAACCGTATAACACATTATCACTTTTAGACAGATTTGACACTTTTCACGTAATCACGTCAATTAACACAAGACACGTTAGTCACTTAAAACACTTAACTTAATTCACTTAAAGTCACTATACAAGTACTAAAGCACAAGGTACAACACTACACTGCTAGACCCTTTTTCAGGGTGTTACAACTTTAACAAGTGTTTAAAGCTAGTAACAATTTGTTTGTTCCTACCACAATAATAAAACAATAATAAATCCGATTGTTTATTATAATTACCAAGTTATGTGCCAACTGCTGATTGATCTTACTCGATCAAAACCGTATAAGAAAGGTGGAAGGAAAGTGTCTTGTTATCGGACTATGTAAAACAATACACAAATAGTAAACACCAACCTGAATATGTCGATTGTAATCAAGCAAAACCGAAGAATAGCACGGATGTACTCCTATCGTTAAAAGTGTTTATGTCGATGTATTGCTGTAAGCCTCAAACGTAAAAAAAACCCAGGATTCAATGCAGCCTCGAGAAAACGAGATCATTGCTAAAACGAGATTCACAACAATGACCTCGTTTTAATCTGGAAGAGTGATGACAGAAAGACAGAGAGCAAAACGTAGAAGGAGGGAGAGAGCTTTCTCGGTTTTTCGAAGTGTAGCAGAGAAAGCTACATAGGGTGGATTTTATAGCCGCACCTACAACCAGTCGGTTTCGCGATTCGGGGGCAGTTCCACTTTTCGTAGGCTGACCTTCTCCACGCCTCTGATAGAAGACCAGGTCCAAACCGGATCCGTCTATACGAATCGGATACCCGTAACCACGACACGCTTTGCAGAAAGAAAAGCTCCTAGAAACGATACGTATGTGTGAAGTGTGTCTACATGCGGGCACACGACTCACTGCTTGGCGCGTGTGTGGGAGGAACCCTTACTTGACCCCCACCATTTGGTTTGATTGATAAGGGAGAGAAATCGCTTATAAACCCACTAAAAAACAACTCTATCTTCCTATGTGGGACAAGGAAAACTTGACAACATTCAAGTTTGTCCATCTATAAATTCCAACAATCCCCCACCATGTTGGAAAGTTTTCTGTCATTCATGCGATATTACATAGGTGTCACGAAGATTAAACCCAATTTAAAGCAAGTGAACAAAGAAAAATCGATTTAATGGTATCCTATGGATTTAAACCAAGAACCCCGTGACCTCTCCGGCCCACCTACACATATCACATAATACCTTCCAGTTTTCACTAAGCGTGAATATGGCCAGCGCTATAAATCCTATGTATGACCTCTTGAAGTTAACCACTAATATTCATTCAAGGTGGCACCACCTTTAGGTCATATAGGCAAAGTTTTACAACACCTTCGTTGCTTAGATGCCTCCAAAACTTTGTTTAGAAAATAAACTCAACCTAGTTCTCGACAACGACGTACTATCTTTGCCACACATGTATCTATTAAATCTGATAGTACCTTCTATCAGTTAACTAACTCGTTACCCTTTAAACTTAAGAGATAGAAACACTAAATTCGATTGATTTCAAATTCCATGACTCTATGAGTAGAATGCTTTCTTTACGTCTTTTTTTTTAATACTTAGTATAATTCTTATGATACATATTTTATTACAATAATTAAATTTAATTAAAAATAATAGTAGGAAAAGAAACCATTAAATAAACAAAACAACCATGCCACATGCTTGGCCTCTCCTGCTTTATAGATCCTCTGTATTCATAATTTCTATACTTAGAAATTTAACATACAATAATCCAATGAAATAACAACCAAATTAACTGACCCATTATTATGTGATTATTAGAATGGAAAACTCAACCACCACCACCACCGCCGCCACCGCCGACGAGAAGAGGCTCCTCAAGTCATCTTCCTCCGTCTCCAAATCCTTCCGCCTCCGTTCCCCGTCTCTCAACTCCTTACGCCTCCGTCGAATATTCGATTTATTCGACACCGATCATGACTCCTTCATCTCCGTCGACGAGCTCAGCCGCGCATTGGTCCTCCTCGGCCTCGAAACCAACGTCACCGAGCTTCACGCCGTGATTAAATCCTACATCCAACCAGGAAACACGGGGCTCTGCTTTGAAGATTTCCAGGCGTTGCATAAATCACTGGGCGAACTCTTCTTTGACGATGGCGCCGGAGATGATGACACCAGCAGCAGCGGCGGTGGAAACGCCGTCGACGGGAGTAAGCAGGAGGAGGCGGATCTTACGGAGGCGTTTAAGGTGTTTGATGAAGATGGAGATGGATATATATCTGCTAATGAGTTGCAGGCTGTTCTTAAGAAATTAGGGTTTGCAGAGGCGAGTGAAATGGGGAGAGTGGAGATGATGATTTCATCGGTTGACCGGAATTCTGATGGAGTTGTTGACTTTTCTGAATTTAAGGATATGATGAAGAGTGTCGTTGCCCTTAAATAAACGTATTATTTTTCTTACTTTGTCTATTTTAATTTCCCAATTATTATTTTTCAATTTTGTAAACTTTGTTGTATATATATGTCTATCAACAAAGTAATAGAGATGAACCCATGAAGTGTGGGTAATACCACAAGATGAATTGTTTATTCTTTTAGATAGATTGTCAATCAACTTGTTTATAAAAAATCATGTTATAAATATATATATATATATAGTTAAATATTCATTGAAGAAATGAAGTTCTTTATATTGCTTTGTTATATATATATATATATATATATATATATATATATATATAGGGGATGGTTATACTACAAAAAAACTTAAGGTACTAAATGTAAGATGAAATCTGGACCACAAGATCTATTCAGAAGTCAAACAAAAAAAGTCACTTTTTTAACCAAATTATCGGAATTAAAAAATAGAAAAGGTTAATATGGTAAATTAAAAAATTAAAAATTATAGATAGATAAAAACGTGGGTGGTCAGATTAACCTTTCCCGTCAGCCAAATCTCATGCCACCATGACTGATTCATGGTTTACAATATTCTGATGCACACTATTCAAACATTTGATTCACATCTAACATTTGATGCATAAAGTACAACGATTTAGATGCACAGGTTACAATCACTTAATGCATAAAAAACACCCTTTGATTAACATAATACACCCTCTTTTGATTCACATAATGCACAACACATAGAAGAAGAAAAATCAACTGATGTACATACCATTTTGATGCACACGGTAAAAAAATGCAAACTTTTCTAAATCTTATGCACAGGATAGACAACATAGTTGAACGCCGGCGGTGGTGATGAACGGCGGTGGCAGCGGTGGTGGTCCAGCGGCGGTGATGTAGCAGGGACGGTGGATCTCTGTTGGTTTGGTTTTGATCCTGTGGTCGTGGTGGTTAAGCCTTAGCTGTGCCGGCGGCGAACCCCTAATATGTGGTTGCTGTTATCGAATACTAATCACAACCCTAGATCGAGAGAGATGTAGAGACGGTGGTGGTTGGCTTGAGTTGATCGAACACCGAACTAACCCTAGGCGGTGCTGGTTCTTGCGACGTCGGCGTCAATACGTTTGGTGTGGGAGACGGCGACGGTTTTGGCGATAGTGGTCGGAGGCGGCGACGGATTTGGCGATAGTGGTCGGAGGCGGCGACGGCTTTGGCGATAGTGGTCGGAGGCGGCGACGGCTTTGGCGATAGTGGTCGGCGACGGCAGGGAAGCGGTGGAGGAAGTAGCGTCGTTCGCGAAAGAGCTTGAGGGATTGGGGGCGGACATTCAAAAAATGGTCTAGGGTTTGAACGTGGGGAACGTGGGTGCAGTAATAATGGAGAGAGAAAATGATATTTTTTTAAAGTTTCAAAAATACCCTTGACCCCCTAAAGACACATGGCATACTCATAATTCACCCTACATTTAGTATCTTAAAACTCTTTTTACTTGAACCTAACTCTATATATATATATATATATATATATATATATATGTTAGGTAAAAGTTCAAATGAGAACTGTTTTTCGTACGAGAACTGCGAGAACCAATCTGAGCCGTCCAATTCCCCCTCCTTTAATGTCATTGCACACCCATGAATTCCTCACATGTACCCTGCCACACTTGATCCCCTCCACGCTCTCCATCCATGAACTTCCCATATCCAAGGAACTGTAACGCCACCCCTAACGAGTTTAAAATTAGAGTTAATTTAAACTTTTTAAACGTCGATTATCAAAACTGTTGCAGCGGAATTAAACACCATTTACAAAAACTACAAGATTGACTCGGCTAATTAATTACAACAAAAAGGTTAGCCAAGTTCAAAGCTACAAGCGTTACCAACTAGTTCCGACCACCGGATCCATACAAACTACAACGTGTTCCCCAAAAGGTATATACAACAAAAGCTACCATCGGTACCCGCCTCACCAGGCCTCTAGCATCAACCTGCGAAAAAGGTAATTCTTGCACCGTTAGCTACAACTAGCTAGTGAGCACCAATTACACATAAGCAACAATAAGCAGGTTATCATGTATCAGAACAGCACACAGGGCTATCCTATCATATCGTGACGTGACAAACGTGTCAGCAGTAGTCGTATGTTGCAGGGGAGCTAACCCTGCTCAACAACCCAAAAGCATTCCACATAGTACGCCAATTATCTATCATGTTGGTTCCCATCTATCAAGGAACCTTACTCCTTAGAGGAACGGCGGCCTGCAGGACCATTACCCAAGCGTATACTACTTGAGTACCATTAATGCCCGGGTACTAACTCCCGTCTACCCGAGAACCCAGCCAAGTATTGACACCCGTCTACCTGACTGACCTCCGTGTTCTCCAATTCAGTGTCCGGACAAAACTTCATAAACAACTAGTTGATCCAATAAGGATCCAGTTCATGCGCGCATATAATCACAACAATATCTTTCATATCAACAATAATAATACTAAGCATGCTTGTACAACTTTATCATAACATACCTCCATTTCCACGTATCAATACACCAATCATGTGTCAACATGTACTACAGATAACTTACCTACTGAGACTCATGGGAAACCGGTACTCACCTCGAAACTACAAGAGGCAGATATGCAATCGGGAATCCCAAGAGCACACAGAATCGTCTGAGTCACCTAACACCAATAAACATAGATAAACACCCCTTAGTATACACTACAACAGACTGCACTAACAACAGTCTCAACAAAAGGTCAACATGTCTTCTGATAGCCTCCTACGGCCGCAGGAACATGTTCCTACGCCCGCAGAACAACATTCCAACACGTACTACGGCCGTAGTATATATACACTACGCCCGTAGGATCTCTTACCAAAGAACCATGACCTACGGCCGTAGTAACCATTTCCTACGCCCGTAGTCTTGTTTCCATCACCCGTAGGTGACAATCCTCATAATTTCAATCCTACGGCCGTAGCAACCATTACCTACGACCGTAGTCACATAAACAACACCCTACGGCCGTAGTAACATCATACTACGCCCGTAGGAACCATATTTACAGCGTGTTCTTGCTCTGTTCGTAAACAGACGCTGTTTTACGGGTTTTGACATCAAAATCCAACTTGAATCCATATTCAAGTGTTTATACAACATTTCTAACATATATACTAACTTACTAACATGATTTGGTCACAAAAACAACATTAAAACCCACTTGAATCCATCCAAATGGGTCTCCCTCTTCACTAAACTCAAGAACAAGGTTTATGAACAAGAACTTACAAAAGATGATGATCAAACTCCACAAGAACAGATTCAGTACACGAATCCAGCCTCTAATCTTGACCCAACTTAGTTTTTCCTCTTCAAATCCACAAAGGTTTGGGTGTGGCTTTGCTTGTACGTACATATGTGTGTGTTTGTAGTGTGTGTATGTGTATAGAGTGTGTGTAAGTGTTTTTAAGCTTATCCAATAAAGAAGAAAGAGGCTATAGGCCGACTTATGTGCCTAATACCCCCTCTCGGGTATTTCGTTCTCCTATTCAACTTAAAACTCAACTTAGGGTTATCCGTTTCAACTAACGGAGATATTTTTGGAACCATTATCCAAAACCGTTCAACTATTTGTCAACATGGTCAACTTATGACACTTTTCATAATACTACATTTTTATCCACATTTAACACCAGTTAACACCATTTAACACCAATTAGCACCAATTCGCACCAATTCATGTTTAAAACACCAATTCACATTTAAGACACCATTTAGCAACATTTATACTACAGTTACCAACAAAACACCAATTAAAGTCAACGTACAACTGTTAAAGCTACATGTACTACAGTTTACAACTAGGCCCCATTTTGGGGTGTTACAAATCTACCCCCCTTAAGAAGATTCCGTCCTCGGAATCTGATCGTCAACAAACAAGTGAGGGTATCGAGCTTTCATGTCATCTTCCGTCTCCCAGGTCATATTCGAACCCAGGTTATGCTTCCACTTAACTAACACCAGTTTAATCAACTTTCGACGCAACTTTTTGGTTTTAGAATCAAGTATCTCTACAGGCTCTTCAACTAGGCGCTTTGAAGCGTCAACCTTCAATTCTTGTAGAGGCAGAATCTGGTTCTCCTCCACCTTACACTTACGCAGATAACACACGTTGAACGTGTTGTGAATTCCAGATAACTCTGGAGGCAACTCTAGCGTAACTGTCTGATCATTAACCACGCGAATGATCCGAAATGGACCAATGTAACGTGGACTCAACTTACCCTTTTTACCAAAACGAATCACGCCTTTCCAAGGAGAAACTTTCAGGAACACCCGATCGCCCTCCTGGAATACAACTGGTCTGCGCTTAGGATCAGCATATACTTTCTGTCTGTCACGGGCCGCTTTGAGCTTTTCCCGCGCAATCTTCACTTTATCTGCCGTAATCTGAACAATCTCAGGTCCAGCAAACTGCTTTTCACCGGGTTCTAACCAACATGTGGGAGTACGACAACGCCTCCCATACAACATTTCATAAGGTGGCATCCCAATACTGGAGTGGTACGAGTTATTATAAGCAAACTCGACCAACGGCAAGTGAGAATCCCACGCACCACCAAATTCGAGAATACATGCGCGAAGCATATCCTCCAACGTCTGAATAGTTCTTTCCGACTGGCTATCTGTCTGCGGATGATACGCCGTGCTCAGATGAACACGTGTACCAAGTTCATGTTGCAAGCTCTGCCAAAAGTGTGAAGTAAATCTCGCATCACGATCCGACACAATCGAACATGGCAAACCATGTCGTGACACCACTTCATCTACATACAGCTTTGCTAACTTTTCTAGCGGAGTAGACTCGCTGATAGCTAGAAAATGAGCGCTCTTGGTCAATCTATCGACAATGACCCAAATAGCATCATGACCCCTAAGGGTCTTCGGCAATTTCGTCACAAAATCCATCGTAATGTGATCCCACTTCCACTCAGGGATCTCTAGTTGCTGCAAACTGCCATAAGGCTTCTGATGTTCTGCCTTAACTTGCGCACAGATTTGACATTTTTCCACAAAAGAAGCAATATCTCGCTTCAAAGTAGGCCACCAGTACAATGCCTTTAAGTCATGATACATCTTTGTGCTGCCCGGATGAACCGACAGCCTAGATTTGTGAGCTTCCTGCAGTATCAGCTCACGATTATCACCATGAAGAGGTACCCACACGCGAGACTGAAACGTCTTTAGTCCGCGAGTATCATCAACAAGTTGATCTTTCAGCTTTTTCATCGTTTCTACTTTTAGGTTTTCATCTTGTAACGCTACTTGCTGCGCTTCCTTCAATCGAGCAATGATATCGGGAACCACAGTAAGTTTCATAAATCTAGCATCTACTGTAGAGCTCTTGCGACTCAATGCATCTGCCACCACATTGGCCTTACCAGGATGGTAGCGAATCTCACAATCGTAGTCTTTGATCAACTCGAGCCATCTACGTTGTCTCATGTTGAGCTCTTTCTGCGTGAATACATATTGCAGGCTCTTGTGATCCGTACAGACCACACACTTGGTACCATAGAGATAGTGCCTCCACAATTTCAACGCGAACACTACCGCTGCCAACTCAAGATCATGAGTCGGATAGTTGCCTTCATGAGGTTTCAATTGCCTTGAGGCGTAGGCAATCACTTTATCTCGCTGCATCAACACACACCCCAATCCATAATACGAGGCATCACAGTAAACAATGAAGTCTTCAGATCCCTCTGGCAAGGAAAGTATTGGAGCCTCGCACAATAGCCGTTTCAAATATTGAAACGCCTGTTCTTGAGCTTCCACCCAAACAAATGCAACATCTTTGCGGGTTAATTTAGTCAGAGGACCCGCAAGCTTAGAAAAGTCGCGGATAAACCGCCGATAGTAACCAGCTAGGCCGAGAAAACTTCTAACTTCAGAAGGAGTTCTAGGAACTCCCCAATTCATAACCGCTTCAACTTTCGCCGGATCAACTTTCACGCCATTGCTGCAGATCACGTGACCGAGAAAATGAACTTCTCGTAGCCAGAACTCACACTTTGAGAATTTAGCGTAAAGCTTCTCCCGTTTAAGAGTTTCAAGAACCTCTCGCAAATGCAACTCGTGTTCAGCTTCAGTCTTTGAGTAGATGAGAATATCATCAATAAACACAATCACCGATTTATCAAGAAATGGATGACAAACCCGATTCATCAGGTCCATGAAAACAGCAGGAGCATTGGTTAAACCGAAAGGCATCACCAAAAACTCGTAATGACCATAACGAGTACGGAAAGCCGTCTTTGGAACGTCTTCGTTAGCAACTAACACTTGGTGATATCCAGACCGCAGATCAATCTTTGAGAAGCACGTCGCTCCTTGCAGTTGATCAAACAAATCATCTATCCGCGGCAGAGGATACTTGTTCTTTACCGTTCGCTTATTCAGCTCCCGGTAATCAATGCACATTCTCATCGTCCCGTCTTTCTTTTTCACAAACAGTACCGGAGCACCCCAAGGAGAAGAACTCGGGCGAATAAAGCCTTTGTCTAGTAACTCCTGAATTTGCGTCATCATCTCGCGAACCTCGGAAGGAGCAAGACGATATGGAGCTTTAGCCACAGGGGTAGCCCCCGGAACAAGATCAATTCTATACTCAACATCTCTGACTGGCGGTAACCCAGGCAACTCATCAGGAAATACCTCTAGATAATCGGTCACCACCGGAATATCACGAACAACACGTTTCTCCAGTTTAGCATCAATCACATGTGCTAAATAGCAATCGCAGCCTTTCGAAACCGACTTTCTTGCTTTCAACAGAGAAATGATAGGAATATCTAACTTTCGTCTCTCTCCACGAGCCACAGCATATGACCCGTCAGGTAAAGGAACTTTAATCAACTTCTTGGAACAGAAAATCTCAGCGTTCAACTTACTAAGCCAATCCATCCCAATCACAACATCGAATCCCGCAATCGGCATTAAAAGAAAAGAAACAGGAAAACTACTCCCGTCGATATCAATAACCGCTTGAGGAACACTATCTACAACAGAAACTACTTTACCACTAGCAGTCTCTACTCTTACAGGCTCAGACAACACAGATACATGCATTTGCAGTTTATCACAGAAAGAGACAGACACAAATGAATATGTAGCTCCAGAATCAAACAGTACACATGCTGGGGTAGAGTTAATAAGAAAAGTACCCGTAATCACATCCCCAGCACCCTTGGCCTCTTCCTTTGTCATCTGAAACGCCCGCCCTTTAGCACGGGGAGCGTTGTCTTTCTTCTGCCCTGAGGCAGATCCTCCAGCTCCAGCATCTGACTTTGACCGACAATCTGTAATCCGGTGCCCTGGCTTATGGCACTTGTAACAGACGTTCTCCTTAAACTCGCACTCATTCACCGAGTGCCCTTTCTGACCACATCTAAAACAACGAGTAGTGGCCTTCGAACAATCACCGGCATGGTAGGTGCGACACAGAGAGCACCAAGAACCCTCAAACTTAGCCTTCTTCAAAGAATCAGGCTTTCCCCCAGTCGACAACTGCCCCTTGGAAGTAACAGATTTTGAGAACCGCTGAAACTTCCTTTTCTGACCCTCAACAACATGATCCCCCTTTCCCTGGCGTCTATCCCCATCAATCTGTCGGGCTATCTCAAACGCCCGATCCAAAGTAGCCGCAGCTCTAACATGAGCGCGATAATCAAGTGGCAACATGTTTACAAACTTCCGCATCTTGGCTTTCTCATCAGTCACCAAATGCGGTATGAATCTAACCTTATCCGTAAAAGCATGAATAAGGTCCTCAACAGGCTTGTCCCCCTTACGGAGACTACTGAACTCGTTCTCCAGTCGTTCCAGATCATAATCTGTACAATACTTTGCTTTCAATTTCTCAGAAAACTGCTCCCAAGTCAGAGCATCAATCACCTCAGGCTTCAACGTATCTTTAACTGTATCCCACCAATCCAGAGCTGGCCCTTTCAACCTCTGAACAACATATCTGACGCGAAGCTCACGTTCACATTCACAAGCTTCGAACACCTGATCCGTCTCACGTAACCAACGAATAGTCTCAGAGGGATTATCACTACCCTCATAAACCTTCGGCCCGCAAGACAAGAACTTCTTGTAAGAATACTTCTTTGGCTTCTTCACTGCCAAAGCATTTTGCAACAACTCCCTCGTCAATCGGAGCTCCTCCTCTAACAGTCTAACATATGCCGCCTGCTCTTGATCATGTCTTGGCGGTTCCACATTATGCTGAGAAACCTCGTCCTCAGCTTCCCGTCGTTCACTTGAGGCCTCGTCCTCCATTCGTTTGAGAGCCTCTTCTGTCGTAGCTCTACGTTCGGCCATTTCTACTCAACTAAATATTTACACGTAAACCACAGTTAGTACACCATTTATTCACCACGTACAAATACTACAGTTAATCTATCACATAGGACAGCCACATAACACTCAACTCAACTCCAATTACCCCGATAGGAACACTTAACGATGGTCGGGCCCGAGCTTGAGATTGAATACTTCTACGAGTACTCAATTCCTCAAACTTAGGCTCTGATACCTACTTGTAACGCCACCCCTAACGAGTTTAAAATTAGAGTTAATTTAAACTTTTTAAACGTCGATTATCAAAACTGTTGCAGCGGAATTAAACACCATTTACAAAAACTACAAGATTGACTCGGCTAATTAATTACAACAAAAAGGTTAGCCAAGTTCAAAGCTACAAGCGTTACCAACTAGTTCCGACCACCGGATCCATACAAACTACAACGTGTTCCCCAAAAGGTATATACAACAAAAGCTACCATCGGTACCCGCCTCACCAGGCCTCTAGCATCAACCTGCGAAAAAGGTAATTCTTGCACCGTTAGCTACAACTAGCTAGTGAGCACCAATTACACATAAGCAACAATAAGCAGGTTATCATGTATCAGAACAGCACACAGGGCTATCCTATCATATCGTGACGTGACAAACGTGTCAGCAGTAGTCGTATGTTGCAGGGGAGCTAACCCTGCTCAACAACCCAAAAGCATTCCACATAGTACGCCAATTATCTATCATGTTGGTTCCCATCTATCAAGGAACCTTACTCCTTAGAGGAACGGCGGCCTGCAGGACCATTACCCAAGCGTATACTACTTGAGTACCGTTAATGCCCGGGTACTAACTCCCGTCTACCCGAGAACCCAACCAAGTATTGACACCCGTCTACCTGACTGACCTCCGTGTTCTCCAATTCAGTGTCCGGACAAAACTTCATAAACAACTAGTTGATCCAATAAGGATCCAGTTCATGCGCGCATATAATCACAACAATATCTTTCATATCAACAATAATAATACTAAGCATGCTTGTACAACTTTATCATAACATACCTCCATTTCCACGTATCAATACACCAATCATGTGTCAACATGTACTACAGATAACTTACCTACTGAGACTCATGGGAAACCGGTACTCACCTCGAAACTACAAGAGGCAGATATGCAATCGGGAATCCCAAGAGCACACAGAATCGTCTGAGTCACCTAACACCAATAAACATAGATAAACACCCCTTAGTATACACTACAACAGACTGCACTAACAACAGTCTCAACAAAAGGTCAACATGTCTTCTGATAGCCTCCTACGGCCGCAGGAACATGTTCCTACGCCCGCAGAACAACATTCCAACACGTACTACGGCCGTAGTATATATACACTACGCCCGTAGGATCTCTTACCAAAGAACCATGACCTACGGCCGTAGTAACCATTTCCTACGCCCGTAGTCTTGTTTCCATCACCCGTAGGTGACAATCCTCATAATTTCAATCCTACGGCCGTAGCAACCATTACCTACGACCGTAGTCACATAAACAACACCCTACGGCCGTAGTAACATCATACTACGCCCGTAGGAACCATATTTACAGCGTGTTCTTGCTCTGTTCGTAAACAGACGCTGTTTTACGGGTTTTGACATCAAAATCCAACTTGAATCCATATTCAAGTGTTTATACAACATTTCTAACATATATACTAACTTACTAACATGATTTGGTCACAAAAACAACATTAAAACCCACTTGAATCCATCCAAATGGGTCTCCCTCTTCACTAAACTCAAGAACAAGGTTTATGAACAAGAACTTACAAAAGATGATGATCAAACTCCACAAGAACAGATTCAGTACACGAATCCAGCCTCTAATCTTGACCCAACTTAGTTTTTCCTCTTCAAATCCACAAAGGTTTGGGTGTGGCTTTGCTTGTACGTACATATGTGTGTGTTTGTAGTGTGTGTATGTGTATAGAGTGTGTGTAAGTGTTTTTAAGCTTATCCAATAAAGAAGAAAGAGGCTATAGGCCGACTTATGTGCCTAATACCCCCTCTCGGGTATTTCGTTCTCCTATTCAACTTAAAACTCAACTTAGGGTTATCCGTTTCAACTAACGGAGATATTTTTGGAACCATTATCCAAAACCGTTCAACTATTTGTCAACATGGTCAACTTATGACACTTTTCATAATACTACATTTTTATCCACATTTAACACCAGTTAACACCATTTAACACCAATTAGCACCAATTCGCACCAATTCATGTTTAAAACACCAATTCACATTTAAGACACCATTTAGCAACATTTATACTACAGTTACCAACAAAACACCAATTAAAGTCAACGTACAACTGTTAAAGCTACATGTACTACAGTTTACAACTAGGCCCCATTTTGGGGTGTTACAGGAACGACTAAGATTGGTTCTCACAATTCTCGTACGAAAAACAGTTCTCGTTTGAACCCTCCTATATATGTATATTATGTTTACTAGATATCCCACTATAAAAAAAAGAGTATTAGGTGCCATAAATGTCGCTCTTAAAGACCCAAAAAGTCACCCATATTACCTTTAATGGTACATGCGTCACTATTGACTCGTCCCTATTACTTCATTGTTGCTATTGGATGTCGCCCATGTTAACTTGAGTCACCACTATTACTGTCGCTGCTATTACTTTATAAAAATATATTTCATTAATATGCATATAAATCCTTTTTATAATATGCAAAAATAATGTTGTTATACCTAAAAACTATAATTAATTAATCTGCATATATTATATAAGAACCCACCAATATCTAATATAAAATCCAATAGCTAATACTTGTTTTAATTAATTGTTGGTTACACAAAATAAAGTCTAGTATATCAAATATAAACTATGCTTCATCATCATTGTTGCCATCCTCGTTCCCTACATTCTCCGACATGTTATCAACTTTAGGGCACTAACGATCGGAAAATCTTCACAATTGTCATGTAAACGCCGGGTTACTATGAATAGCTTTAAGCTCCGGCTACAAAGTTAATATATAAGTACATTAATTATTAAACAATATAAATCAAAACAACTAAAATGATCGTTTAAGTGAATATAACCCATTAGAAGTAAATATGACTTATGCTTAAACATTTTCATTCATTACAAGCAAATATGATTCATACCAACCCATCATAACCCATTACAAGCAAATATTGATCCATATAGACCCGTCATGACTCACTACGAGTAAATATAACTTATATCGACCCATTATGACTCACTACAAGTAACTATAACTTGTACCAACCCATTATGACCCGTTACAAGTAAAATAACCCATACCTACCAATTACAACACGTTACAAGTAGATATGACCGCACATATCAGTTATGACCCGTTACAAGTAGATATATTTCTCGTAACGACTTACTACTAGTTGTTCAAGTAAATATCATCCATATAAACCCGTCATAATTCACTAAAAGTAAAAACAACTTATACCAACCAATTATATCCGTTACATGTAAACATAACTCATATCAACCAATTATGACACGTTACAAGTATATATGACCCACATGTATCAATTATGACTCATTACAAGTAGATATGTCCCATAAAGACTTACTACGGGTCGTTCAAGTAAATATGATTCATATAAAGTAAAATAACTCTACTGCTCATTACGACCCGTTACACGTAAATATAACCCATATTTACCAATTATGACCCGTTACCGGTACATATGATCCACATATATCAATTATGACTCGTTACAAGTAGATATGTCCCATAAAGACTTACTACGGGCGGTTCAAGTAAATATGATCCATATAGACTCGTTATGATTCACTACAAGTACAAATAACTTATACTAACCCATTATGATTCGTGACACGTAAATATAATTCATATCTACCAATTACGACATGTTACAAGTACATATGACTCATACGTGTTACAATATATAACATATACAACTTATAACCAACTTTCATGCTTCAGTACCTTACATTGTGAGGTAACTGTTTTGAGACTGGAATTGTACCAACTACCAAGACTCCTGAGGATAATGCCACGAGTTCTCTAGCCTTGGTTCAATGCCTTTCTCGCCTCGCGGCACCTCCAAACGAACAAACCAACTTAAAAACATTTCACAACGGCTTAAGGACTGCCTTAACCGAGTTATTAATCTCACGATGTCTAGATGTTTTATTCTATTTATAGTTGCTTAAATTACAAGAACTCGTCGCATTTTCTATATAAAACAGACGCGTTTTTCTAAAGTGCGCCCGATGGGCATCACTTTCGGTGCACGGTGTAATGCACTTTCGTGTCAGGACCCAACGTTACCAACAGGCTGCAATCTAGGAGTGGTACATAACTCGATGGCGTGCCCTTTTTGCGAGGAGGATTTGGAAATGGAATAACATATAATGTAAAGTAACAAGTTCGGTAACGAGTTCCTCTAATATTACTAACTTTAATATAGCATTTTATTGGGAAGAAGATATTGGTTTCAAAGAATAAATTAGAGTTGCAATTATTCACATCCATACTTTTCGTTTTCTTTTGGCGATTTCGAGATACGGAAACTGCGAAGTCTTCAATTCGTGCATCCACATTACAGTTCGGCAACATTTCATGTTATGTTCAAGCAATTTCTTTCTTTTAGATGAAACATAGGAGCACGGAAAAACAATTGGTAAATAGGAGTTGGTGTTGTCATCTTCCAAGTACATTTTAATGACTCCTTGTTAGCAATCTCTACCGTTTTCCTAGTGTTTATTCGATACAATTCTTGTTTTGTTGTCCGTTCTATATATATATATAGAGAAGTTCAATCGAGAACTGTTTTTTCGTACGAAGATGGCGAGAATTGTTTGTAACACCATTAATGACTCATTAAAAGAGGTATTTTGGTCTTTTGTATATTTACTCAATCGTAAATTGCGTCCATATGAGCCGTCATTAATTTGCGAGGCTTGATTTTCTATAAAAAAACCATCAGTAATGCGTCATTAATGAGCTGCTAAAATTTCTTAGCCGTTAATTAATTTTAACCAAGGACTAAGATTGTTTCTCGCAGTTCTCGTATGAAAGACTGTTCTCATATGGGAAAGTTCAAATGAGAACTGTTTTTCATTCGAGAAATGGGAGAATTAATCTTTGCCTTTGATTAAATGGTTAAAAAATTTTGGAAGCTCATTTATGACTCATTAGTAGTGACATATTATTGAGGGGTATTTCGAGAAAATCAAGACTCGCAAATTGATGACGGCTCACCCGGACACAATTCACGGTTGTGTAAATATATAAATGACCAAAATACCCTGTTAATGAGTTATTAATAGCGTTACAAACAGTTTTTGCAATTTTCATACAAAAAACAGTTCTTATTTGAACCTTTCCATATGAGAACTGTTTTTCGTACTAGAATCACTTAAGTGTTTTCATACTAACTAACACTTGAGTTGGTAAAAAATAAAATAGTTCTCGATTGAACTTTTCCATATATAAAAAATATATGTGCAACTAGAATCACCTATAATAAGTGTTTTCACACTAACAAACACTTAAATTAGTAAAAGATAAAATAATTAACATATCATTAATTTAAAGTATTTGTAAGTATAGAAACACCTATAATGGATATGAAATATGATATATCCTCCTACTGCATCCTTCTACTCACCATATGATGACATGTGGAGTCCACTAATCTCTTTCCTTACCTCGTTTATTAATTTTAACACATGTATTAATCTTATGAGAAAGGGAATAAGTACAAGGATAAAATAGGAGAATATCACATCTCGATAGATATTTATAGAAGCATATGTCAATACACCTTAACCTAAAAGTGAATAAGTTGAGGCTAGGGGTGAGATTGGTTCAAAAACTGGACCGGACCGGACCGAAACCCGAAATGTAGAGAGAACTAGGACCGAAGACCGGACTAGGTCCGGTTCGGTTCGGTTCGTCGGTTTTTTCGGTCTTTTAGTTGTTTTATTCATTGTATCAAACAAAACCGGCCCGGATCGGACCGGACCGAAACCCGAAATCTATAAAAAACAAGGACCGAAGACCGGACTAACTAGGCCCGGTCCTGACCGGTTTCGGTCCGGTACGGTCCGGTTCGTCGTATTTTTCCGGGCTACCGGGTCCCATTCTCACCCCTAGTTGAGGCGAGTCCAAGTCCAATACCAAGACAATGACCTATAACTTAGAAGTGGTTAATTGTACTTTTCAAAGACAAATCAAAAGTTGCATTTATTAGAAATTAATGGTGATATATTTTTTTTATTTTCTTTTAATTAGAAATTAATGGTGATATATTTTTATTTTATTTTCTTTTCCTACTTATTCTATATACAAGTTTGATATAGATGTCAAAATTAATAGATGATGTAAATTAATAAAATTCACATATCATCCTATAATAATTAAAAAAATAAAGTAAAAAAAATAAAAGAATATATTATTTTCTTTGGAATACTATTCTAAAAGTACACAAATCTTCTAATATATATAAAAGACTAATTTGAAACAAATTATTAGATAATCTGGACCCTTCACTTAATAAAAGATTTCATCTTAGCCGTTAATTTATTTAATTCTAAAATTTTGATTTTGACTTTTTAGAGTCAAACTAATGTGAATTATACAAATATAACACTTAATTAATTCAATAATAAATATCAAAATTTTATCTTGAAACATTAATCTTACATCTAACATATTTAAAAAATCAAAAAGCAAAAAAAGGATACATCCATCGATCCATTAATTCTATCGCTTTATTTTGAATTACTTCATAGATATTTAATATTTATGATTGTTTACAAAAAAATGTATTTAAATTATTTAATAGATAAACTTTTTCATGGTTATTTACATAGACATATAGACTAATTTGATTAAATTAATACATTGAATTTTATTATTGGCTTTGTCATAATATTTTATTTTAGAAATTATTTCGAAAATGATGTGATAACATATCACTTCAAGTACCTTCTTTCTTTGTTATTTTGTTTGTTATAGTAATTTGTTATTATATTTTACGTTATTATTTATATATGGGGTATTTGTTATCGATATGTGTATTTATACATGGGGTATTATTTATTTAATTATTTGTTTATAATTTTTGTATGTTTTACAATGTTTACAATATAGAAAATTTAAAATTCACTTTAATTATCCTCGTGTTTATACACGGGGTATTAAACTAGTATCTATTATTCTATTCCAAACCCCCAACGGTTACTTGATTCCATTTAATTTTCACAATTTTTTGTCAACCGTTTCTATCTATAATATTTAATTCCATTTCAAATCTCTATGTTTCCGGGAAAATAAAATGAACATCGACAAAAAGGAAGAACACCCACTCACAAACACCATCGCCGACAACCGGAAACGAAAACGCAACCGCCGGAGATACATCTGCTTATCAGTAACCGCCGCCGCGATACTTCTCCTTGCTTTAATAATCCTTATTCTAGCTCTCACCGTCTTCAAAGCCAAGAAGCCTGTCACCACCGTCAACTCCGTCGCGATTCAAGATTTCGACGCCTCTGTTAACCTCCTTCCGCCTAGGGTTTCATTAAACGTGTCACTTGAGCTAAACCTCTCGATTAAAAACCCTAACAAAGTTCAAGTCAAGTATCGCAACAGCTCCGCGAGTATTCTGTACAAAGGCGAAGTCGTCGGTGAAGTTCCGATTCCCGCCGGCGAGATTGGATCTGATGATACAGAGCAGTTGAATCTCACGCTCACGGTTTTCGCTGATCGTTTGTTGACGAATACGGATGTTTACGCTGACGTCATCCGCGGTAACTTGCCGGTTTCTACGTATACTAGAATCTCCGGTAAGGCTCGAATTCTTAATTTGTTCAATATTCGCATCGTTTCAGTCTCGAAATGCGATTTGCAAATCAGTATTTCAGATCGAAGTGTTTCGAATCAAACTTGCGATTACACGAACAGTTTATAGTGTGTTAACATGTTATTATGTACTAATTTATGATTTGTGATGTTGTTTATTGTTAATTTATAGAAATTTGAAGCTTTTCCACTGATATTTCCTTTGTGCAGGATGTACTCTTGTGTGTTTCTAGTTTTGAAATAGAAATTAGTATGATTATTGTAAAATGATGTATGTTTTGGAATAAAAAAATGTATAATTTTTTGATTAACCTTGTTTTCGGCATGTTTTGCAAGCTGACTAATCCGAATATATACACCCTTGAAGACCAAGCTTTTACCACTAGTCTAATTGATTATTTCACTACAACTAATTTATGACAACGGTTGATTTAATAAATCATTAAACATCACAATAACAATTTATTAATTTTGGTTAAGTTACTTACACAATACATTTGATTATCTCTCTCTAATTATTTAATAATAAATTTTTTTTTTTGAACGGCAACAGCATTTCATATATAAAGAAAAACAACAAACAGCTAGCAAGCAACTAGCAACATTACAGAGAGGAAAATAAAAAACGAAACAGAGAGAAACAAAAGAACAAACAAAACTACGGAAACAAAGAGTTAGGATTATAACACCAAGAACTCCAATCTAGTCTCCTCTTAAGGTTTCCCCTAGTGTTTACCCAAAAGATTGGGAGACCTTGAATTTGTAGGAAAATCCTTGATAGATCTTCTTATTTTATTGTTTATCAAAAACCAATTAAAGAACGGATAAAAGAGTTGATTGAAAAAGAGAGAAATGAAAAAAATGAAAAAAAGAGAAATAAAATTGATACATTATCTACAAATTGTCTTAATACTGTATTCTACACATATCATATCATACATATTTAAAACCGAACATGTTTTCGAACATATGTTACATACACTCTTTCTTTAACGAAGTCTTGTTGTGCACAAAATACTTTTCTATGTGAATTTACATCACACCTAAGATAATAGAAGTGGTGGGGCAAAAGTATGTAATCGCAATGAGTCTTGATCAAAATATATAGCTAGCTTTTACGTAGAAATTAAAGTGGGCTGGTCTTTTTTGCTTTTTTTTTCTTTACATTATTCTCCACATTATTTGTGTTAATTAAAAGACATGATTAATAGATAATACTTGCTTCAACTATAAATCTTCTTCATATTGAAATTAAAGTCTTCAGCCTTCGAGTTCAAATTTAGACGTTTTTATTCCTTGAGAATAACTCAAGCTACACATGACAAAATTTGGTGCTATCTAAAGGCAGCCAGGCCCTTGTATTATTGGGTTCGTTTTTCATTTTAGTTTATTTGACAATTTGATATTAAGAAAAGATACACTTGTAAACATAATGTTTTTGAAAAGTAAATAATAAAACCATATAGTTGTTTTTGAACGGTTTCTAAATCTAACTCAAATTTGTCCACAATAGAACTCGTCATGAACTTAGGCCATGAGCAACACCAAACCTATAGAAGTCTTGGGTGATAGAACCATATAGTTAAATGTATGCTCATCTTCTGTAAACACTTTACGCCTCTACGACGTTATAAACAACACTATCGCTACTATTTGTTTATACATAGTAGTGATTAAGCTCTTAATAAATATATATTTTGTTTACCACAAAATATTTGAAACCAAATCAGCATGGATCAAGTGTTATTGTGGAAGCCATGACAGAAATAGGAGTACTAGTGTGGGTAAATGTTGTAGGCAGGGTAAGTCATAAGTGGATGGAATGAGTCATGAGTGCAGCTAAGGTTTAAACGTTAAAGCATTCAAGATACAACATTTGTGGTCTTAGATGAATGTGAAATTTTTTGAAAATGAAATGAATCAACTACCTTTAAAAAAAAGCATGTATTACAGTGGACCCTGTAATGACTTATTTATACCTTTGTATTTAATTTCAATCAAATAAGCACATACATAATATGTATTTGAGAATGAGAGACTTAATCTTGACGCTCCATTTGATTTGATCGGATAGTTTACAATTGTCCCCTCATCTAATTTATAACCCACCCATGAATTGCAACGGGTGACTACGAGTATTAGTTTTAATAGATCAACATCTAGTCGATGGTTATAATTTATTCTCTCATTTTTACATAAATACTTATTCTCATAATCACAATTTCCATACGTACCATATGTATATTTAATTTGGTTTTATATTACATATATAATTATATGTAACAAGTTTGCATGTATTTTATGCATACATATTATTGCAAGACACATTACTAATATACAAATTAATAACTATTTTAATAAAATACATATACAAGGGTTGAAACGTTTCATTCCAATCAAATCCAGAAAATATATGTAATTGGTGTCTACGTGTTTTTACTGTGTATGATTCTTTAGATTCATGTCTTATTAGCAATATCCTTATATATTATGTCTTGCGCATATAGAACCAAGAATCTCGCACTTGCACGAGATCTAATATACGTTGACATAGACAGTGGTAAATGTATAGCAACATTTTGCTCACAACACATGAAACTATGTCATTCTATAACATCCATTGATTTTCAAAGCTCCCGGATTCAATCAGTGTAATAGGTAAGATATTAGTTATCCCTTTATTTCGGGCATCATGTCGAAAATGAGATAATGATAAATGTCTAGCAACAAATCACTCCGGTAACAACACATTGATAGTGTACCATTCTATAATATCCATTGATTATCAAAGCTCTTGTCTTCAATCAATTTAATAGGCAGGGTATTAGTTATCCAAACAACATCATGTTGAAAATGAGATATGGATCGCAATCAGTCTCGTTTAACACTGAACTTTTAATAAGCCATAGATGGCATAGTCTCTCATTCATGATAGGAGCAAATCTCATCTTAATTACATACGTATCTTGTGTATCTCATACCATATCTACTAATGGCCTTTATTACCACATGGTTAAAGAAAATTTTTGACCATATCAAAGCATCATACTCCTTATACTCTCAAACCCCATATATACATCTCGGATCTAACCATAAAATTCATTACCTTTTTTCAAGAATTTTCTTAACAAGCACCTATGAATTTGGTTGTAACCCCTTGTCGCTTTCATTACATAAAAGTCAACACATTCATATTAGTAATAGTTCATAATTGTCCTCATAATTATGATTGACTATGGAAATTTAGATTGACTATGGAAATTTAGGATAACCAATTTATTCAAAAATCAAACATGCTAATATAGATTACAACAAATATTAACGAAAAGATCATATCCTAGATAAACTAAAATTTTGTCTTAATGTTCCAAAAATACAAATCAAATCCAGTCATTAGCATAGCAAAGTCCTATAGCCCTAGCATGAGTCTCATGTGTGACTTATATATGGATCCAACAAGTTTTGAGTTATATGAACTTTACGAATATAAACATCTCTTTCAACTATATCCGAATATAGTGAAATCTTTTGAGAATGTGCTTGGTGTTATGAAGTGACCTTGGTCTCTTTGCTTGTGTAATGGCACCATCATTATAACATTTTCCTTGTATATAAGGCAGTCATATGACTAAATGAAATAATAATTGCCATTTGGCCCATTTATTAAAGATATATGATATGATTTGTAAATGCTCTCAACTTGTGTGTGTTTTAGCATTTGTTTGTTCTTATCATTTACAAATATAGTAATATAGCTTGCATTTGTATTGTAATACTTGAATTTCTGGGCTCACAAGTGGTATACGAGCCTAAGTAGATTATATTTGATCAAATTAATCAACAATTTGAAGAGTTTGTGGAAAATTTTGTATTCTTTGTGAAAAACAAGTGGGTAAGTTTTCAAGATCTTAAAAGTTGAAATCATATATAAACTTCTCCTAAATCATTCTAAAACTGATTTCTATCATCAATGTGATCATTTGTTCAATTTTAAATGAATATATATCAAGTCAGATCACAAGATGGAGGGAGTGGAAAGTTGAAAACACATAAATTGTTTTCATAAAAGATCAAGAGAATATTAAGAAGTAAAAGGTCAATATCTATATATGAATGGGATAAATATATTTTAAATGATGCTAAATTAGAAGATTCCTCCTAAGAAAATTTTGAATGTGTAAAAGTTTAAATTATTACTATATATATCAATTGGCAAAATAAAAATACCAATTTATCATGAGAAATTAAGGGGCATTTTAGTAATTCTATGATTATTTCATGATATGATAATCAAGCATGTTTTTCATGATAAATTGATGCCTCGATTCTTGGAAAAGCTAAGACCCTACTAAAGTTACATAAAGTGATAAAATGGTGAAGTGGCCGTAAATATAAATATTGTATGATACATGTACGGATAACAATACATAATTTAAATTAATTGCGTTAATGATATGTTAAATTGTATTAAACACAAGTTTATTTTAAATAAAAAATACATTAATACATATGGTAAATAAGATGATGTAATATCGTAAGGAGTAAATTTATTAAAGATTTTTCAATCAAACGATGTTAAGGTGTTTCTTCTTTTTAAAAGTTGAGAGTTTTAATATAACTAGCTTAACGCTCCGTGTATAAATACTGAGAATGGTTAAAGTCAGTTTTAAACTTTTTAGATTTTTAAGAGTACTAACATCTATGTAAAATACAATTGCAAAACATACATTATAATATAAAACGTATTATGAACATAATTGAAGTAATAAATAGTTTTATATTCTTAATTTTGTTATAAATATATCGTTGAAAGTAAGTTAGAATCTTTTTGTTGATATGAATAAAAAATGATATAAAAAATGTTTTTATCATGGCGTAACGTAGTCTAACTTCATTAGTATTAAAATCAATGATGAATGTTGGGAAATTGGCTAAGTTATTGAAACTGTTATACATGCAAAAATCAAAAATGTTAAGACTGTAATGGATGTTGGGAAGACAGTTCGAAACTGTTAGAAGAATTGTTGAAGAAACAGTTTAGAACTGTTAGTGAAGATTGTGAAGACAGTTGTAACCAACCGTTGCTGTGAACATCAAAGCTGTTATACAGAGTTCATAACTGTTAGTTAAACTACTACAACTGTTTGAAGACCTTGAAGCCGAAGACTGTTAGAAGAACCAAAACTGTTGCATTCATTGAACAGTTTCGGTTGAGCTAAATGTAGAAACAACTATCTTTGAAGATATCTCGAAATATTTGGAAGATCATCAAGATTATCTCACAAGATAGAAGATTGCCTAACTGTCAACAAATCAAGGAAGATCAAGGAGTATATAAATACTAGATTAGAATTTATAATACGTACGTACTCATTGTTTAAGTTTTTGCATTCATTCTTCAAGTTGTAATTTGCTTTCAGAATAGTGCTAAGTCTCTAAGTTTCTCTTTGAAACCCAAGAACAATCTGTGTTCTTCGTCTAACATAATAAGTTAGATTGGGGGTGAAGTTTGCTATTGTAATCATTCTGGTTGATCAATAAAACTACTGTTTGATTGAATTGCTTTGTGTTCAAAACTTTCTTTAATCAATTAAGTGTGATTCCGCAACTTCTTAGTTGATTGTGATCATAGTTAAAGATTAACTTTTATTCAACTCTGATTTGTTATTCAAAAGTTAGTTCTTGTTATTTGATATAATCTATATCCGATCCTGACAAGTGGTATCAGAGCCTTATCATTAAGGTTCCTTTGATCACCAGTTGAAGGTTTTGCTTCAATCTTGCTTTGTTATTTAAAACTGTTTTCAAATTACTTTGTTTCAATGGATTCTGGTGGATCTTCTGATAAGAATGGCTCTGGGTCAAACATTCGTGTTCCCATGCTCAAACCAACTGATTTTGAGATGTGGAAACTGAGAATCAAGCAGCATGTCCAATTAATGGACTATGCTGTTTGGGAAATCATTGAAACTATTCCTACTGCCCCTGTTGATCTGGATGAGACTGGAAAACCAAAGAAGAAGCCACCACCAAAGACAGATGCTGAAAAGAATGAGAGAATGATTGAGATGAAAGCTCTCAGCATCCTCCAGATTGCAATTCCCAACGAGTATCAACATCAATTCAAGAAATTTGATGATGCTCATGAACTTTGAAATGCTCTGGAAAAGAGGCTTGCTGGGAATGCTAGCTCTAAGAGAAACCAAAGAGATCTCCTTAAACAAGCCTATGAGAACTTCACCAGTGGAAAGAATGAGAGCATCACCCAAATCTTTGATAGGTTTTACAAGCTGGTAAGCCAACTAGAGAGTGCTAAGGTTAGGCTTGATCAAGATGAGATAAATAGAAAGTTTCTTAGGTCTCTAGGTGATGAATGGACTGTGTTTGCTGCACAATGGAGGACTAAGGATTCCCTTGAAGACATAGAGTTAGATGACCTCTATAATAGTTTGATAGTGTTTGAGGGAGAGATAGAGGGAAAAAGAAAAACTGTTGTCCCTAGCCACAATGCTGCTCTCCTGTCATCCTCAGGTATGAAATCAAACCATTCATTAACTAACTCTATTGATAGTTGTGCAGGTACTAGTTCTGCTGTTGAACTAGATGTGAACACTCCAGATGCTGTGCTTGAAGCTTTTCTTGCCAGCCATGCACATTCAACCCTCACCAATGAGGATCTTGAACAAGTGCACCCTGATGATCTTGAGGAGATGGATCTCAAATGGCAGATGGCCATGCTTACTGTTAGAGCCAAGAGGTTCATCAAAAGGACTGGAAGGCAAAACATGAATTTCAGAGCTGATGGCAAGGCTGGATTTGACAAGTCAAATGTGAGATGCTTCAAATGTCAACAGCTTGGCCACTTTGCAAGAGAGTGCAGATCTGGTGGACAATTCTAGAATCAAGGTCAGAGGCCAACTCAGAATCAAACCTCCTCAGCATTGGTCTCACAAGAAGGCAATGGGTTTGATTGGAGTGATCAAGCAGAGGAGGCTACAAACAACAAAGCTTTGATGGCATTGACTGACTCCTCCATCAAGTTGGATTCACCAGAATCTGAGGACATTCAGGTATCTTCTAAACTATGTCCTGGTGAATGTAGAGCTATTGTTAAAAGGTTTAGAGAGCACAATAAGAAAATGTGTGCTGCTCTAAGCAAAATGGAGGAGAGGAGATATGAATCAAGTGTAGTCATTGAAAGCTTTGAAAAGAAAATAAAAGATTATCAAGCCAATGAACTGCAAATGGATTATGATAGAAAATATCATAAGTGGGAAAAAGAGCAGCTTCAAGAGGAGATTGATAGTCTGAAAAAGAAGCTAAGTGAGAAGGAAAGCAAGGTTGATGAATTAACCAAGAAGTTGGAGGGGGTGGACATTGATCTGAGTATGTTCAAGGCAGCCAACCTTAAACTTGAAACCTTGTTACAATCTCAAGTTAGGGACAAGGTGAAAACTGGACTAGGATACAAACAAACCCCACCTCCATACAACCAAAATTACATAACTCCAATGTCAGAGGTAGCTGACAGGTATGTTAATGAACCTTTGGAAGATGGACTTAAGTCAGCTGATCCAAAGTTTGAGAGTTATGAAGATGGAGTTCTGTCAGAAGTAAGTGATGAAGATAATGAGGGAGTTGTGAAGAAGGATGAAGTTATTCCATATGAAAATCACATCTGTTGTGAGCCCATTCCCACAAAATCATCTTTACAACCTGTGGTGTTTGTAAAAGCATCCACTGAACCTCTCACCATTGAGCCAAAACCCTCAAAAGCTGTTAACTCCATAAAAAGTTTCACAACTGTTGCCAACAGTTCCCATCTCTACACTAACAGTTCCAAAAAGAACCCAAACAGCTCAACTGTTAGTACTAAGACCAAAGGAAAGGAGAAAGTTGGTGAAGTTGTAGTTGGAAAGCCCAAGAAGGAGGCTGCAAAAGCACAGACTAAACCCAGATCTGTAAAAAGGCATACTGAAATGCCTGCATGCACATGCCAAAAGCATGGTGTACAAAAGTTTTCTCAGTCAGCACATGTTAGAGGAAATCAAAGAAATAGGAACCAGTTCTGGTCACAAAGAACTGGTTTGCCTATTGTGAAAGCTAAAAAGTGCTATATATGTTGGAGATCCAATCACTTGGCTTAAGACTGTTATTATAACCCACAGCTGTATAGCACCAAAAAACCAAGTTTCAAAAGGCAAAATAACAATTCTAAAACTGTTAAGTCAAAGCAGATTCACAATTCTAAAACTGCTAAGTTAGAATACTAACATCTATGTAAAATACAATTGCAAAACATACATTATAATATAAAACATATTATGAACATAATTGAAGTAATAAATAGTTTTATATTCTTAATTTTGTTATAAATATATCGTTGAAAGTAAGTTAGAATCTTTTTGTTGATATGAATAAAAAATGATATAAAAAATGTTTTTATCATGGCGTAACGTAGTCTAACTTCATTAGTATTAAAATCAATGATGAATGTTGGGAAATTGGCTAAGTTATTGAAACTGTTATACATGCAAAAATCAAAACTGTTAAGACTGTAATGGATGTTGGGAAGACAGTTCGAAACTGTTAGAAGAATTGTTGAAGAAACAGTTTAGAACTGTTAGTGAAGATTGTGAAGACAGTTGTAACCAACCGTTGCTGTGAACTTCAAAGCTGTTATACAGAGTTCAGAACTGTTAGTACAAACTACTACAACTGTTTGAAGACCTTGAAGCCGAAGAATGTTAGAAGAACCAAAACTGTTGCATTCATTGAACAGTTTCGGTTGAGCTAAATGTGGAAACAACTATCTTTGAAGATATCTCAAAATATTTGGAAGATCATCAAGATTATCTCACAAGATAGAAGATTTCCTAACTGTCAACAAATCAAGGAAGATCAAGGAGTATATAAATACTAGATTAGAATTTATAATACGTACGTACTCATTGTTTAAGTTTTTGCATTCATTCTTCAAGTTGTAATTTGCTTTCAGAATAGTGCTAAGTCTCTAAGTTTCTCTTTGAAATCCAAGAACAATCTGTGTTCTTCGTCTAACATAATAAGTTAGATTGGGAGTGAAGTTTGCTATTGTAATCATTCTGGTTGATCAATAAAACTACTGTTTGATTGAATTGCTTTGTGTTCAAAACTTTCTTTAATCAATTAAGTGTGATTCCGCAACTTCTTAGTTGATTGTGATCATAGTTAAAGATTAACTTTTATTCAACTCTGATTTGTTATTCAAAAGTTAGTTCTTGTTATTTGATATAATCTATATCCGATCCTGACAATGAATTATTAGATAAATTAATTTATTAGAAAATCAATTAGTGAGATATGATATTTGAAATTAGAAAAAAGCTTGAACATCTTTCACGTAATAATAATGAAGTTTGGTTATGATTAATTAATATTTTAAAATAAATAATAACATAAATAAGAAGCTAATACATTAATTTCTTTTACCCGTCATGTGACGGGTGCAATAAAAAACTTGTTTTATTTCAAAGCTTAAAAATAGAAGATGTTTGTATGAAGACAAGATCAAAAAACATTATAACCAAAGGTTGTAAATCCCAATGTTATAGTATCATGAGATTACTTCGTTGGAAAACATGAAGGAAGTATAATGGAATAAATCAATTCATCTATGCAACACTCTCCACATGGTGAAAGACTAAAGTGTGTGCTTATAAGAATTGATATTTGTAATATTCTAAATTTTATAAAAGTGATTAAGTTGAGGTGTTAAGTAAACGTAGAGGAAAATGAGTAAATGTTATGAATTATTAAACGGTTTAAAATAATAATTCCAAATATATGATTATTGGGGTTTATAGATAATGTATGGATAAGTTATAAGTGTTGAGTAATGTCCCACATAGGACGGAGAGTGACTTTGTAATGAGCTTATAAGAGTCCTGGGCTACTCCTCTCAAAACCAATTGGTTTTGAGTTGGAACCCCACAAACTTACATGGTATCAGAGCTCAGGACTCTTATAAGCTCATTACAAAGTCACTCTCCGTCCTATGTGGAACATTACTCAACAATAAGTTGGATTAGAGAGCGGGATACCCGCCAAAAGGAAAACCCCTAACGTGAGTCACCCCCTCCCTCTCTTTTGTTTCTTTTCTCCTTGATTCTTGTTCTTTATCTTGTTTCTTCTTATTTTCTTGTTTCTTATTTTTTTTAAAACACACACATACTAGGAATTTCTCAAGTAAGAAACTTGAGTTTTTTTATTAGAGATTTGAGAAGGGAGATCATATCAACATCTAGCATTTGGAACCAAGAATTAATCAAGTAAGTGTTATTATTTTGAAAGATTGAGGTGTTAATCGGTCAATTGGTTTTATTCTTAGATTTTGATGTTTTTGGTTGAGATTTGATGTTATAAAGTGTTTAAGAAATCCCAAACAACCTTTGTAAGTATTAAGAAACATTTGGGGACCGATTTATATGATTTTAGGTCGGACTTGTGTGCTGTAAATTAATGGCGGTTTCTGGCTGTTGACACAACGTGTCGGGTTAGTGGACGCGGCACGTTAGTGTTGTTCTTGTGACGCGGCGCGTCATGGTATTAGACGTGACACATTTAGGTGGTCAGGGAGCAGTTTTGTGGTTTTTACATGTTTTGATGCTTGGGCTTTAATTCAGGTTGAAATATGGGTTAAAGGTATTGTTGGAAGATAGTCACTTATCCTAGACTACAGGTGAGTACCTCCACCTGGTACATAGATATATTATTTATCTGTAATTGTACGTGTACGATACTAGAGTGAGATTTGTTGCTTGATTATTATTATATGTTGATATCAAGAGAATTGCTACTAACTATTTGTTAAATAGTATAAAGATGAATAGAAACTTAAGAGAGATGAGTATAATTATAGTTAAGAGACGTGAGACAAAGATACATGTTTATGACTAAGGTTAGAGTATTCTGGTGTTATACTAAATGACGAGAAACAAGTATGGATGATTAAATAAGAAGCTAAAACTAGTTAAATAAAAGGGAGAAAAGGGTGGCATTAATATTTAATAGTTAATCCTACGCATTAAAGTGCAACTATAATTAATGTTACGTGAACCACCAAGTTATAGAGTATACGGTGGTTTAAACAAGCGATGTTGATATATATAATTACATAACTAAAGAGAATGTGTTCCTACATAGATATATTTTATAAATACTTATTTATATACATTAAGAGTAAACGTGAAAATCGGTATCATTTTGATATAATTATCAGAATGTTAAAGATAAGAGTAACCATATGTGTATATGTATGTATTTATATTGCACTACTCTTTAGTGGTACAATTATATTGCACTGCTATGCAGTGGTTTAGTTCAAATTCGACTACTTTACAGTGGTATAGTTTATATTACATTGTTGTGCAGTGGTACCGTTATATTGCACTGCACTGCAGTGTTACAGTTTATATTGCATTGCTCTGCAGAGTCATCTTACAGTTTATAATCATATATGTGATATATGATTATATTATCAGTATGTTATAGACCGTCTACCTCAGTGGCAGACATAAGTGTAAAATAAGACTACCGCTAATGCGCTACGGTAACATTCTGTGTGGTATAAATAAGATTGCAGTCACATGTTGATTATTATCATTTGACTGCTTTGTGGAGCTACTCACTAGGCTTACTAGCTCATTCCTATTGTTGTTTATTCTTTCAGGTTATGTGGTAGACAGACTTCCACGTGGACATACTAGAGAGTTTTTATACAACATCAAAGGAAACTGTTTTTATATTATACGTGTACCAGTTGTAACTCTTTTTAATAAAATACTATTGGTAGTTCCTTGTTGCACCTTAAAAGAACGGGCGTTACAATTTTGTTCAAGATTTTAGATAGAATATTTTCTTATGAAGGGAGACTTTATTTTCAAAGTAGAAATTACAAACTTGTCAAGACGAATATAAAAGAATATATGAAAAGATCAATTCAAGATCCCCAAGCTTTACAAGATGCAAGAATAAAACGAATATCTGTATATTTTAAGGAGTTTGTCAAAGAAGCTAAAGAAGATAACATTAAAACTTATTGAATACAAATGGGGATGTTGTTAGGTTAAAAATATTGTACTCAATATAATAGAAAATTTTGTATGCTGTTTTTTTAATACCGAATAAAAGACTAAGGGTAATCACTAGGAGAGTTATTTTTGTAACATTCTCCTAATGTTAAAGATAAGAGTAACCATATGTGTATATGTATGTATTTATAATTACATAACAAAGTTTTATTTACAGATTCAGAATGCATTATCCTATCAAAAGATTTTGAACTAAATGAGAAGGATATTCTTTTGAGAACACCAAGAAAGGATAATGTATACTGTCTAGATACACAAAAGATTGCTAAACAGAATGTGTTAAGTTGTTTACTCTCAAAGGCATCTCATGATGAGTCTGCCATTTGGCATAGAAGGATGTGTCACATGAACTTTAAAACCATGAATGCGTTAGTTAAAAATAATCTGGTAAGAGGTTTGCCACAAAAGAAATTCTCATGTGATGATCATTGTGTAGCCTGTCTCAAAGGCAAGCAACACAAAACTTCTTATAAGACCAAAGAAGTTTCTTCCATTACTGCACCTTGACAACTTTTGCATATGGATCTTTTTGGTCCAACATCTGTGGTCAGCATAGGTAAGAAAGCCTACTGTTTAGTTGTAGTTGATGATTTCACCAGATTTATATGGGTTCAATTTCTTAGAACTAAAGATGAAACTGCTGAGTTAGTTAAGTCTCTTATTCTTAGGATTGAGAATCAATCTGATTTGAAGGTGAAAGTCATTAGATCTGATAATGGTTCTGAGTTTAAGAACTATGATTTAAACAGCTTTTGTGAGGAAAAAGGAATTTCAAGACAGTTTAGTGCTCCTAGGACTCCTCAACAGAATGGAGTGTCTGAGAGAAGGAATAGGACTTTGATTGAGGCTGCTAGATCCATGTTAGCTGATTCTAGGCTCCCAATGACATTCTGGGCAGAAGCAGTGAACATTGCCTGCTATGTTCAGAATAGAGTACAAGTAGTCAAGTCCAAAGGGAAAACTCCTTATGAGTTGTTCCTCAAGAGAAAACCTTTAATCAACTTATTCAAACCATTTGGCTGTCCTTACACTATCCTTAATACCAAATCACAATTAGGCAAGTTTCAGAGTAAGGCTGAAGAAGGTTTCTTTGTAGGATACTCCACTCAAAGTAAAGCTTATAGAGTATTTAACAATGTCACTAGAATCATAGAAGAGAGTATGAATGTCTCTTTCAATGAGAATAGGATCAATATTGAAGGTAATGGGCCTGATTGGTTATTTGATATTGATGCATTGTCTAAATCTCTTTCTTTTGAGTATTCTACTGAAACAGCTGCAGGTACCTCAACAACTGTTGGTGAAAATCAACAAACAGTCTCCAACAGCCCAAACAGTTTTGAAACTATTAGTTCAAACAGTTTTGAAACTGTTAGCTTAAAACCAACAACTGTTGGTTCAAACAAAGTTACTGAAGACTTTGTTGTAATTCCTATGCTTCAACAAGAGTTCTCCAAGGCTGTTGATCCATTGTTTGATGCTGAATCTTCAAAGGACATGGAATCTCATGATCCTCAACAACACACTGAATCTGCACCCCAAACAGTTGCTGATCAAGTGTGTGATACTGCTGGAAATTCAAGTGAATGTGAGATTGATCTGTCTAATCTAGGGAATGAACTGACTGAAGAAAACATTCCTACATCAAGAGTTCACAAGAATCATCAAATATCACAAATAATTGGTGATCCAACCACTCCTATCAGAACAAGGAGCATGCTGCAAAATGAAACAAGTGGTGTGGATCTTGCCCAATTTGATGTTAATGCCTGCTTTCTATCTCAAATAGAACCAAAGAAAGCAGTTGAAGCATTGAAAGACCCTTCATGGGTGGAAGCAATGCAAGAGGAGCTCTTACAATTTCAAATTCAGCAACTTTGGAAGTTGGTTGAGCTTCCAAGAGGCAAAAGAGCAATTGGCACCAAATGGGTGTTCAGAAACAAGAAAGATGAAAGAGGGATTGTAATCAAGAACAAGGCAAGACTGGTTGCACAGGGCTATACACAAGAGGAAGGAATAGACTATGATGATGTCTTTGCACCTGTTGCAAGGATTGAAGCCATTAGACTATTTCTTGCCTTTGCAAGCTTCAAAGGATTTAAGGTGTATCAAATGGATGTCAAGTCTGCATTTCTCTATGGAACTATTGATGAGGAGGTATATGTGTGTCAACCCCCTGGCTTTGAAGACTCAAAGTACCCTGATAGGGTATATAGGTTGGATAAAGCTTTATATGGACTACATCAAGCTCCTAGAGCTTGGTATGAGACATTATCATCCTACCTTCTTGAGAATGGTTTTAAGAGAGGCACGATTGACAAAACATTGTTTACAAAGATTGTTAAAACAGAGATTTTGCTTGTGCAAATCTATGTTGATGATATAATCTTTGGATCCACTGATGACAGCCTGTGCAAAGAATTTGAATTCGTTATGCACAAAAGATTTCAGATGAGTTCCATGGGTGAACTCACATTTTTCTTGGGATTACAAGTGAAACAGAAGCCCTCAGGTATCTTTTTAAGCCAATCTAAGTATGTCAAAGACATATTGGACAAGTTTGGCTATCAAGATGTGAAACTGGCAAGCACTCCTATGGAAACACACAAACAGTTGGGAGTAGACTCTAAGGGGGAGGATGTAGACATACATCTATATAGGTCAATGATAGGTTCATTAATGTATTTAACTGCTTCTAGACCTGATATAATGTTTGTTGTGTGTGTTTGTGCCAGATTTCAATGCAGTCCGAAGATGTCACACTTGTTTGCTGTGAAGAGGATCTTTAGATACCTCAAAGGCCAACTAAAATTGGGACTTTGGTATCCTAAAGATTCACCTTTTGATTTGGTGGCATATTCTGATAGTGACTATGGTGGAGCCAATGTGGACAGAAAATCAACCTCTGGAGGATGTCAATTCTTTGGATCAAGGCTGGTTTCATGGCAATGCAAGAAACAAACAACTGTTTCAACTTCAACAGCTGAGGCTGAATATGTTGCTGCATCAAGCTGCTGTTCACAAGTTCTATGGATCCAGAATCAGCTTCTGGATTATGGTTTGTCTGTCTTAAATACACATATTTATGTTGATAACACCAGTGCTATTAGCATAGTTAATAATCCAGTGAAGCATTCTAAAACCAAGCACATTGAAATCATATTTCACTTCATAAGAGACTGCAATGAAAAGAAATTAATCCAAGTTATGAAAGTCCATACTGATGATCAATTAGCCGATCTGTTCACTAAAGCATTTGATGTGAGCAGATTCAACTTTTTTATCTCAAACATTGGAATGATTAACTTGGACAAACAGTTGTTCATTACTCTATGTTTTTCACACTAACAGTTTGCAACTGTTAGTATTGTTATCTAACAACTATTGATTTTAAGTGTTCAGGGAAGAGTAGAAGTGCAAATCCCAAACCAATTTCGGACATATCTGGTTGCCTGTCCCACAAACAGTTTTTCAAACCCATGAATGTCCTTGATAGGTGGTAAAGGTAAAATACTTTATTGAGAACAGTTCCAGACTGATAAAGGTAAGTCACTTTATTTTGTAGTGTTGTGAATGGACATGACAAGTCACTGCATACTAAATTATTGAACAATTCACAACCACAAGTTTGTCTATAAATTAGCTTGCATGCATTCTTCACAAATCACACCTACATTTGCATTCCAAAGAGCAAAATTTTCTTTGCAAATGGCTACTAACTTCTTTCTCATCAACTTCAAAGAAATTAATGTTAAACAAAGTTATGTAACCATCCCTGCCCCATTTGTTAGAATGCATGAGCTTTGGCAATACTCATCTTGTGTTCTTGAGATGCATGATGATCGAGATGTGTTCACCTTGACACAGCACCCAGACCAACGTAGGCCAAATAAAATGACTGATCATATTCGTATAAGAGGTGATTTTGAAAACTTCACTCTCTTCCACGAGTTGCCTACCAACTGCTGTTTAAGGTTCGACTTGAACCTGGAAGGCACTACAGGCTCAGTAGTGTGGTTCAATGTTCGAAGAAATGATGCTGATGATGACCTTCTAGCCTCGGATGATGATGCAGTGGAGGTCATTGTAATCGATGACTAGTTCCAATGCACGTCATGGTTTTAGCTGATGATGAATTGGCAGTAGGTCATCATCATCATCCGAGTCAAATGAAGGTCACTATATATGATGACTGGTCATAGTCTTAGCTGATTATGAATTGGCAGTCATCGAAGTTAGAGAAAGAGATGGGTGTAGAAATCGAAGTCAGAAAAGACTGTATTTCGTTGACCCTTGCACAATTAGATAAACCGTACCAACAATGGCTTGTGAAAATGCATGTACTTTGTAGTTCATCTGTGTTAAACATGAATAAAATGCATATCTTGTTGATGTCTGTGTTGGCTAATGGTTTGGTTATGATGAATCAGCTTATGATGGGTGTATGAGCTACGTTTTGTTGACAGTTGCACATTTTTTTTAACAGTTGTTTGAAATACTACTAACAGTTTTCCACTGTTAGCATATGGCCTGCACAACTGTTAGGCAAAATCCATGTGCATCTGAGGGGGAGAAACTCGTCCAATAACAGTTGTACTTTCTAACAAAAACAGTATTCAACTGTTAGTGTGTAGAATGCACAACTGTTAGTTCAAAATCATGATCTTCGAAAAGGGAGTTATTTCTAAATAACAGTTGTTACATCTTATGAAAACAGTTCTCCAACTGTTAGCTTTATTTTTGTCCATCGACTGTTAAGTTAATAAAGGGTGTTTTGGTCTTTGCAGAATTTTGAGGATGTTTGAATTGCATTTAATAGTCGAAACATATATAAGGCAATTCCCTCCTCACCAGTTCATTCACTCGTTCTAAACTTAAATCACACGCAAACCCTAAATCCTAACTCTCGAACTCGAAATGGCTCCCCTTCCATTCATCAAAGAGCACAACATGATCGCCTTCCTTGCCAAACCCGATAATCTGCATGTCTTTCATGACATGATCAATTATCTCTCAATGTCCAACATTCACAATGCTCTTACCGTTAATCCCACCATATATACCTCGCATGTTGACCAGTTTTGGAAAAATGCAACTGTGCGAGAAGAAAATGGAGTTCAATGGATTGACTCCAAGATAGACGACACTGAGGTTGCTATCTCTGAAAACATCATTCGTCAATCTCTGTAACTGAATGATGTCAATGGTGAGTATTCTGACTCGGTTTCACTTGACTATTTATACTCTAAGTTAATAAAACTGGGATATGAGGGCCCTAGGGGAAAGGGCACCTTCTACAAAGGGCAGTTTTGCGCACACTGGAAGTTCATTATCTATACTCTCCAGCAGTGCATAAGCCCTAAGAGAACGGGCTGGAATGAGTTTGGGAGCAACATTGCTCTTGCACCCATCTGTCTAGCAAACAATAGATACTTTAACTTTTCTAAACTGATATTTAATGGTATGGTAAAGCATCTTGGGACCAAATATGGTCTCTTTTTGATGTACCCCAGGTTTGTGCAAAATTTCTTAAACTTTTTGATGCCAAACCTTAAAATACACAAGAGGGTCATTATTCCCTCTGCTCATGTGGCTTCCACATTGAGTAAATTGTTGATTAATGGCAAGAATTTTTCTGATGCCATAACTCCACCACTCTCTGCAATGGTGGAGTTCTTGTCAAGAAACAGGGCTGCTAGTGTTGAGCATGAAGCCCAACATATTGCTACACCACCAACACTAGAACCAACATCCCATGATACTCAAAACTCACTCTCTGCTACTTTTGAAATAGATACAACACAAGCCCCCACACTTAAAACATTTCAAAAGAAGAGGAAAAGAACTGTTGGTGCTCCTTCCACCACAGTTTATGAAACTGAAACTGGTAACCCTGCACATGTGCATTCACATGTGCAGAATATCCAAAGGGAACCCCTTTGTGCTGTCTCCCAGGCATAATGAGGAGGTGATCACTCCATCTGAGGGTGATCATATGGTTTTTGAGGCTGACACTACTGTTTTATCCGCAAGGGATGAACAGGACAGTGTTAACATAACTAAGACCTCAACCATGGCAACAGAAGCTGATCAAACAGCTTCTGGAAATCCCCAGTACCAAGAAAAGAGGGGTACTGGTGTGAAATCTCAATTGAGTGAACCACCAGTTTTATCTGTCAATGATATGTTAACAGTGGCAACACTGGCTGACATTGAGGCTAGAATGCAACACCAAGCATTGACGAATTCCAACTTTGCACCTTTCTTTGCTGCATACATGCAAGTCAAGAAGAAGATTTTCTTACAAAACAAAAGGATTCTTCAACAAGACCAGCAAATCAAGGCTTTAACCAACAGCCTGAAACAAGCCAATGAAATCATCAAGATGCATGATCAAGTGCTCCAACAGTTGACAGCTGCTGCAAAACCCTCTTCAACTGTTCCACTCAAAAAGGGGGAGAGTTCAACACCAACAGCTGCTCAAGTAACACAAACAGTTGTTCAAGCTGCACCAACAGTTGCAACTCAACAACCAACAGTTGCAACTTTAAATCAACAAACAGCTGCAAGTGTCCAAACTGTTGATGATGAAGAAGAAGAACAGCTCTCAAGTGTTGATATGGTACTAATCAACAGGATGGTGTCGACTGCAAATGTTCCAAGCACTGAGATTTTCAAATCTTGGTCAAAAGTTAAGCAGAACTACTTGGTTGACATTAGTGCTCAATATCTGGGAATAAGTTCTTCTAGAATGGCACAGAAAATACATGATGGATGGCTTGATGGAAAGGTTGCTAAGTTAGTACATTTGCCACCTAAGAAAGGGTTTAAAGGCATAGTCATCTTGGAAGGAAAGAAAGAATCCAAGTTGCCTCCTGTTCTAAGCAAAGGTAAGGAAGTTGTTGTTGTTTATCCTAAGCTCAAACTTTCAAGACAACAACAAGAAGAGCGTGATCATGAATTTGCATTAAGGCTAGCAGCTGAGCAAAGGGAACAAGAATTGAAAGATTTTGAAGTTGCTCAAAAGCTGGCTGATGAGATCACAACTCAGATTGATGAGGAGGAAAAACAAGAAAAAGCTACTAAGGGAGTTAAGAGAAAAAGAATTGTGAAAAAGAAACAACCTCAACCCCCTAAGCCAGCAACTGAGAAGAAGTCTCAACCTCAACAATCCAAATCCCAAAAGTCCAAAGCTGTCCAACCAACCCAAACAGTTCAAACCACCAAAGCTAAAATAGTTAAAACTATCATTCAAGATAGGCTCTTGGTCGATGTTGAAGAAGGTGTTAATAAGCTTGTAGCAGAACATTTAGGCCAGAAGTCTTACATCAAAGAATGGAAGTTTGATGTTATTCGGTTTGATACTGGGAAGGAAGGGGTAATCATTGTAAGGGAGAATGATCAGATTGAACAATTTTCAGGCTACTTACAAATGATGGATAACATTACTAGACGGGACATACAAGAATTGTATGAGTATGGAACAAGGCACTATGAAGGATCTGAGCATCCTACAATTAAGGTGTTAATGAGACATTTAACAAGTATTTGCAACCCAAAGAAAGTGATGTCAATACTGATGGCTTATGAAACCTTTCCAGTTCAATCTGTTAGGGTGTATGCTAAGCCAAGGGTATACTACATGGTAATGGGTAATGCACTTACAGAATGGTTTGACATGGATTTCAATCGAACACAGCCAGATCAAGCTCCAATACCGATTGAAAGCCAAGTTCTATGGTCCAGCCAAAGTAAGGGATGAGCTAATTCAGAAGTTCAAAGATAGACTTGAATTCCTGAGATCAAAGAAAATGTAATTTTTCTATCTTTTGAATTTTTGATTGTAACAGTTTGATTTTGCATTCAATGATAAATATGTTCTTTACTTATGTTAATTTGTCTATGATTGAACCCTTAAAACAAACAACTTAATTGTATTGTTCAATACTTTAAGTTAGGGGGAGATTGTTGGGAAATTGGCTAAGTTATTGAAACTATTATACATGCAAAAATCAAAACTGTTAAGACTGTAATGGATGTTGGGAAGACAGTTCGAAACTGTTAGAAGAATTGTTGAAGAAACAGTTTAGAACTGTTAGTAAAGATTGTGAAGACAGTTGTAACCAACAGTTGCTGTGAACTTCAAAGCTGTTATACAGAGTTCAGAACTGTTAGTACAAACTACTACAACTGTTTGAAGACCTTGAAGCCGAAGACTGTTAGAAGAACCAAAACTGTAGCATTCATTGAACAGTTTCGGTTGAGCTAAATGTAGAAACAACTATCTTTGAAGATATCTCAAAATATTTGGAAGATCATCAAGATTATCTCACAAGATAGAAGATTGCCTAACTGTCAACAAATCAAGGAAGATCAAGGAGTATATAAATACTAGATTAGAATTTATAATACGTACGTACTCATTGTTTAAGTTTTTGCATTCATTCTTCAAGTTGTAATTTGCTTTCAGAATAGTGCTAAGTCTCTAAGTTTCTCTTTGAAACCCAAGAACAATCTGTGTTCTTCGTCTAACATAATAAGTTAGATTGGGGGTGAAGTTTGCTATTGTAATCATTCTGGTTGATCAATAAAACTACTGTTTGATTGACTTGCTTTGTGTTCAAAACTTTCTTTAATCAATTAAGTGTGATTCCGCAACTTCTTAGTTGATTGTGATCATAGTTAAAGATTAACTTTTATTCAACTCTGATTTGTTATTCAAAAGTTAGTTCTTGTTATTTGATATAATCTATATCCGATCCTGACAAGTGGTATCAGAGCCTTATCATTAAGGTTCCTTTGATCACCAGTTGAAGGTTTTGCTTCAATCTAGCTTTGTTATTTAAAACTGTTTTCAAATTACTTTGTTTCAATGGATTCTGGTGGATCTTCTGATGACAATGGCTCTGGGTCAAACATTCATGTTCCCATGCTCAAACCAACTGATTTTGAGATGTGGAAACTGAGAATCAAGCAGCATGTCCAATTAATGGACTATGCTGTTTGGGAAATCATTGAAACTATTCCTACTGCCCCTGTTGATCTGGATGAGACTGGAAAACCAAAGAAGAAGCCACCACCAAAGACAGATGCTGAAAAGAATGAGAGAATGATTGAGATGAAAGCTCTCAGCATCCTCCAGATTGCAATTCCCAACGAGTATCAACATCAATTCAAGAAATTTGATGATGCTCATGAACTTTGAAATGCTCTGGAAAAGAGGCTTGCTGGGAATGCTAGCTCTAAGAGAAACCAAAGAGATCTCCTTAAACAAGCCTATGAGAACTTCACCAGTGAAAAGAATGAGAGCATCACCCAAATCTTTGATAGGTTTTACAAGCTGGTAAGCCAACTAGAGAGTGCTAAGGTTAGGCTTGATCAAGATGAGATAAATAGAAAGTTTCTTAGGTCTCTAGGTGATGAATGGACTGTGTTTGCTGCACAATGGAGGACTAAGGATTCCCTTGAAGACATAGAGTTAGATGACCTCTATAATAGTTTGATAGTGTTTGAGGGAGAGATAGAGGGAAAAAGAAAAACTGTTGTCCCTAGCCACAATGCTGCTCTCCTGTCATCCTCAGGTATGAAATCAAACCATTCATTAACTAACTCTATTGATAGTTGTGCAGGTACTAGTTCTGCTGTTGAACTAGATGTGAACACTCCAGATGCTGTGCTTGAAGCTTTTCTTGCCAGCCATGCACATTCAACCCTCACCAATGAGGATCTTGAACAAGTGCACCCTGATGATCTTGAGGAGATGGATCTCAAATGGCAGATGGCCATGCTTACTGTTAGAGCCAAGAGGTTCATCAAAAGGACTGGAAGGCAAAACATGAATTTCAGAGCTGATGGCAAGGCTGGATTTGACAAGTCAAATGTGAGATGCTTCAAATGTCAACAGCTTGGCCACTTTGCAAGAGAGTGCAGATCTGGTGGACAATTCTAGAATCAAGGTCAGAGGCCAACTCAGAATCAAACCTCCTCAGCATTGGTCTCACAAGAAGGCAATGGGTTTGATTGGAGTGATCAAGCAGAGGAGGCTACAAACAACAAAGCTTTGATGGCATTGACTGACTCCTCCATCAAGTTGGATTCACCAGAATCTGAGGACATTCAGGTATCTTCTAAACTATGTCCTGGTGAATGTAGAGCTATTGTTAAAAGGTTTAGAGAGCACAATAAGAAAATGTGTGCTGCTCTAAGCAAAATGGAGGAGAGGAGATATGAATCAAGTGTAGTCATTGAAAGCTTTGAAAAGAAAATAAAAGATTATCAAGCCAATGAACTGCAAATGGATTATGATAGAAAATATCATAAGTGGGAAAAAGAGCAGCTTCAAGAGGAGATTGATAGTCTGAAAAAGAAGCTAAGTGAGAAGGAAAGCAAGGTTGATGAATTAACCAAGAAGTTGGAGGGGGTGGACATTGATCTGAGTATGTTCAAGGCAGCCAACCTTAAACTTGAAACCTTGTTACAATCTCAAGTTAGGGACAAGGTGAAAACTGGACTAGGATACAAACAAACCCCACCTCCATACAACCAAAATTACATAACTCCAATGTCAGAGGTAGCTGACAGGTATGTTAATGAACCTTTGGAAGATGGACTTAAGTCAGCTGATCCAAAGTTTGAGAGTTATGAAGATGGAGTTCTGTCAGAAGTAAGTGATGAAGATAATGAGGGAGTTGTGAAGAAGGATGAAGTTATTCCATATGAAAATCACATCTGTTGTGAGCCCATTCCCACAAAATCATCTTTACAACCTGTGGTGTTTGTAAAAGCATCCACTGAAACTCTCACCATTGAGCCAAAACCCTCAAAAGCTGTTAACTCCATAAAAAGTTTCACAACTGTTGCCAACAGTTCCCATCTCTACACTAACAGTTCCAAAAAGAACCCAAACAGCTCAACTGTTAGTACTAAGACCAAAGGAAAGGAGAAAGTTGGTGAAGTTGTAGTTGGAAAGCCCAAGAAGGAGGCTGCAAAAGCACAGACTAAACCCAGATCTGTAAAAAGGCATACTGAAATGCCTGCATGCACATGCCAAAAGCATGGTGTACAAAAGTTTTCTCTGTCAGCACCTGTTAGAGGAAATCAAAGAAATAGGAACCAGTTCTGGTCACAAAGAACTGGTTTGCCTATTGTGAAAGCTAAAAAGTGCTATATATGTTGGAGATCCAATCACTTGGCTTAAGACTGTTATTATAACCCACAGCTGTATAGCACCAAAAAACCAAGTTTCAAAAGGCAAAATAACAATTCTAAAACTGTTAAGTCAAAGCAGATTCACAATTCTAAAACTGCTAAGTTAGAATACTAACATCTATGTAAAATACAATTGCAAAACATACATTATAATATAAAACGTATTATGAACATAATTGAAGTAATAAATAGTTTTATATTCTTAATTTTGTTATAAATATATCGTTGAAAGTAAGTTAGAATCTTTTTGTTGATATGAATAAAAAATGATATAAAAAATGTTTTTATCATGGCGTAACGTAGTCTAACTTCATTAGTATTAAAATCAATGATGAATGTTGGGAAATTGGCTAAGTTATTGAAACTGTTATACATGCAAAAATCAAAACTGTTAAGACTGTAATGGATGTTGGGAAGACAGTTCGAAACTGTTAGAAGAATTGTTGAAGAAACAGTTTAGAACTGTTAGTGAAGATTGTGAAGACAGTTGTAACCAACCGTTGCTGTGAACTTCAAAGCTGTTATACAGAGTTCAGAACTGTTAGTACAAACTACTACAACTGTTTGAAGACCTTGAAGCCGAAGAATGTTAGAAGAACCAAAACTGTTGCATTCATTGAACAGTTTCGGTTGAGCTAAATGTGGAAACAACTATCTTTGAAGATATCTCAAAATATTTGGAAGATCATCAAGATTATCTCACAAGATAGAAGATTTCCTAACTGTCAACAAATCAAGGAAGATCAAGGAGTATATAAATACTAGATTAGAATTTATAATACGTACGTACTCATTGTTTAAGTTTTTGCATTCATTCTTCAAGTTGTAATTTGCTTTCAGAATAGTGCTAAGTCTCTAAGTTTCTCTTTGAAATCCAAGAACAATCTGTGTTCTTCGTCTAACATAATAAGTTAGATTGGGAGTGAAGTTTGCTATTGTAATCATTCTGGTTGATCAATAAAACTACTGTTTGATTGAATTGCTTTGTGTTCAAAACTTTCTTTAATCAATTAAGTGTGATTCCGCAACTTCTTAGTTGATTGTGATCATAGTTAAAGATTAACTTTTATTCAACTCTGATTTGTTATTCAAAAGTTAGTTCTTGTTATTTGATATAATCTATATCCGATCCTGACAATGAATTATTAGATAAATTAATTTATTAGAAAATCAATTAGTGAGATATGATATTTGAAATTAGAAAAAAGCTTGAACATCTTTCACGTAATAATAATGAAGTTTGGTTATGATTAATTAATATTTTAAAATAAATAATAACATAAATAAGAAGCTAATACATTAATTTCTTTTACCCGTCATGTGACGGGTGCAATAAAAAACTTGTTTTATTTCAAAGCTTAAAAATAGAAGATGTTTGTATGAAGACAAGATCAAAAAACATTATAACCAAAGGTTGTAAATCCCAATGTTATAGTATCATGAGATTACTTCGTTGGAAAACATGAAGGAAGTATAATGGAATAAATCAATTCATCTATGCAACACTCTCCACATGGTGAAAGACTAAAGTGTGTGCTTATAAGAATTGATATTTGTAATATTCTAAATTTTATAAAAGTGATTAAGTTGAGGTGTTAAGTAAACGTAGAGGAAAATGAGTAAATGTTATGAATTATTAAACGGTTTAAAATAATAATTCCAAATATATGATTATTGGGGTTTATAGATAATGTATGGATAAGTTATAAGTGTTGAGTAATGTCCCACATAGGACGGAGAGTGACTTTGTAATGAGCTTATAAGAGTCCTGGGCTACTCCTCTCAAAACCAATTGGTTTTGAGTTGGAACCCCACAAACTTACATGGTATCAGAGCTCAGGACTCTTATAAGCTCATTACAAAGTCACTCTCCGTCCTATGTGGAACATTACTCAACAATAAGTTGGATTAGAGAGCGGGATACCCGCCAAAAGGAAAACCCCTAACGTGAGTCACCCCCTCCCTCTCTTTTGTTTCTTTTCTCCTTGATTCTTGTTCTTTATCTTGTTTCTTCTTATTTTCTTGTTTCTTATTTTTTTTAAAACACACACATACTAGGAATTTCTCAAGTAAGAAACTTGAGTTTTTTTATTAGAGATTTGAGAAGGGAGATCATATCAACATCTAGCATTTGGAACCAAGAATTAATCAAGTAAGTGTTATTATTTTGAAAGATTGAGGTGTTAATCGGTCAATTGGTTTTATTCTTAGATTTTGATGTTTTTGGTTGAGATTTGATGTTATAAAGTGTTTAAGAAATCCCAAACAACCTTTGTAAGTATTAAGAAACATTTGGGGACCGATTTATATGATTTTAGGTCGGACTTGTGTGCTGTAAATTAATGGCGGTTTCTGGCTGTTGACACAACGTGTCGGGTTAGTGGACGCGGCACGTTAGTGTTGTTCTTGTGACGCGGCGCGTCATGGTATTAGACGTGACACATTTAGGTGGTCAGGGAGCAGTTTTGTGGTTTTTACATGTTTTGATGCTTGGGCTTTAATTCAGGTTGAAATATGGGTTAAAGGTATTGTTGGAAGATAGTCACTTATCCTAGACTACAGGTGAGTACCTCCACCTGGTACATAGATATATTATTTATCTGTAATTGTACGTGTACGATACTAGAGTGAGATTTGTTGCTTGATTATTATTATATGTTGATATCAAGAGAATTGCTACTAACTATTTGTTAAATAGTATAAAGATGAATAGAAACTTAAGAGAGATGAGTATAATTATAGTTAAGAGACGTGAGACAAAGATACATGTTTATGACTAAGGTTAGAGTATTCTGGTGTTATACTAAATGACGAGAAACAAGTATGGATGATTAAATAAGAAGCTAAAACTAGTTAAATAAAAGGGAGAAAAGGGTGGCATTAATATTTAATAGTTAATCCTACGCATTAAAGTGCAACTATAATTAATGTTACGTGAACCACCAAGTTATAGAGTATACGGTGGTTTAAACAAGCGATGTTGATATATATAATTACATAACTAAAGAGAATGTGTTCCTACATAGATATATTTTATAAATACTTATTTATATACATTAAGAGTAAACGTGAAAATCGGTATCATTTTGATATAATTATCAGAATGTTAAAGATAAGAGTAACCATATGTGTATATGTATGTATTTATATTGCACTACTCTTTAGTGGTACAATTATATTGCACTGCTATGCAGTGGTTTAGTTCAAATTCGACTACTTTACAGTGGTATAGTTTATATTACATTGTTGTGCAGTGGTACCGTTATATTGCACTGCACTGCAGTGTTACAGTTTATATTGCATTGCTCTGCAGAGTCATCTTACAGTTTATAATCATATATGTGATATATGATTATATTATCAGTATGTTATAGACCGTCTACCTCAGTGGCAGACATAAGTGTAAAATAAGACTACCGCTAATGCGCTACGGTAACATTCTGTGTGGTATAAATAAGATTGCAGTCACATGTTGATTATTATCATTTGACTGCTTTGTGGAGCTACTCACTAGCCTTTCTAGCTCCTTCATATTGTTGTTTATTCTTTCAGGTTATGTGATAGATAAGACTTTCACGTGGACATACTAGAGAGTTTTTATACAACATCAAAGGAAACTGTTTTTATATTATACGTGTACCAGTTGTAACTCTTTTTAATAAAATACTATTGGTAGTTCCTTGTTGCACCTTAAAAGAACGGGCGTTACAATTTTGTTCAAGATTTTAGATAGAATATTTTCTTATGAAGGGAGACTTTATTTTCAAAGTAGAAATTACAAACTTGTCAAGACGAATATAAAAGAATATATGAAAAGATCAATTCAAGATCCCCAAGCTTTACAAGATGCAAGAATAAAACGAATATCTGTATATTTTAAGGAGTTTGTCAAAGAAGCTAAAGAAGATAACATTAAAACTTATTGAATACAAATGGGGATGTTGTTAGGTTAAAAATATTGTACTCAATATAATAGAAAATTTTGTATGCTGTTTTTTTAATACCGAATAAAAGACTAAGGGTAATCACTAGGAGAGTTATTTTTGTAACATTCTCCTAGTATATAAGGAATGTCCATATGACTTGATGAAATAAAATTTCCATTTCCCAATTATATATGATTTGTACAAGCTCTTGACTATTGTGTTTTAGTGTGTGTATCACTCTACAAGTCTACCATGCAATTGAGTTGTAGTATTGAATTTATGGATTCAAAAAATAGCACTCATTCTTATTAGCTCAACCTTTGTGATAGGACTATTAAACTTGATCGGAATCGTACCATATACTATTGGCAAGAAACCTCTCTTGGATTCTGGCATCTTGAACCACTTCAAGATTTTGTCAGTATATGTAAATTGACTTAAGCTAATAGCTTACCTATTATCTATCTATATAAATCTTTATTTCATGACTGTAGGCAGCTTTTCAAGTCTTTCATCAAGAAGGCCTTGGCACGGCAAGACTTAATCCCTTACAAGGTTGGGATGTCATTTGAAATGAGAAGTATGTCATCCATATACAAAACTAGAAATGTTACTACGCTCCCACCAACCTTCTTGTAAACACATGACTCACATTCGTGAAGGGTTTTAACACCTACCCACATCATCCTAATTCAAACTCAACTGGTTTGAACCGACACGAAGACAAATTTGTTAATATTTAGAAAGGCGGAACTTGAGAATAAACACACCCCTAAACTCGAGGGTTAGGATCTTGTTTAATCATGATTATATATATATATATATATATATATATATATATATATATATATATATATATATATATGAAAAAGTTCATGCGAGAACCATCCTTAGTGCGAGAACCGCGAGAACCAATCTGAGCCGTTCAATTCCCCCTCCTTCAATGTCATTGCCCACCCATGAATTCCTCACATGCACCCTGCCACACTCTATCCCTCCACACTCTCCATCCATGAACCCTCCCATATCCAAGGAACGGCCGAGATTGGTTCTCGCGGTTCTCGCACTAACAACGGTTCTCGCATGAATTATCCTATATATATATATATATATATATATATATATAGGAAAAAGTTCATGCGAGAACCGTTGTTAGCGCTAGAACCAATCTAAGCCGTTCAATTCCCCCTCATTCAATGTCATTGCCCACCCATGAATTCCTCACATACACCCTGCCACACTCTATCCCTCCACGCTCTCCATCCATGATACTTCCCATATCCAAGGATCGGCTGAGATTGGTTCTCGCGGTTCTCGCACTAACAACGGTTCTCGCATGAACTCTCCCCTATATATATATATATATATATATATATCGACAATGTATGTAGCAATAACGATAATATCATATGATCTAGAATAAGAACATATGTACATAAAATCAAGAACAAGGTAAATAGATTTATGGGTAAATTACATGAAAATGTAATGAACTTTGTCTTACTTACCATTGTATACAACCAACTTAAAATTTTTAAAAATAATACATTTAAATTTCCTAATACTCTCATTATATGCAAACAACTTTTTTATATGTCTGTTGTTTATTTACTATTGTATAAATAAATTTTGTCATAACATTTATAGTATACAACAAGTTGCATATAATTTGATAATCATAAAAGGTGGTTATATTATTTAAAAAAAATAAAGTGTATTATATATAACGATAATTTAGACAAATTTTATTGTATTTTAATACAATTCGCCTTGTTTCATAGCATGATAATGCTTAAACCTTGAAGCCGTAATAAAAAGCCCCAATTTACTTCCTTAGACAGTTAGACTCGAGTGGAGTTTAGCTTTCTAGGAGCAAAAGGATCATCCCACAATCCCACAGCTGCTCTCACAACCTCATCATTTAGGTCGCAATCATCTTCATCAGCTGCTCCTGCTACTCGTAATAGAATTGCATTGAGAAATTCAGTTGCAAAATTCACCAATATTCGAATGACATAATATGGAAGGGTATAGAAATAGGAGAATTACGATGTCCAACAGCACCGGTAGCGGTGGGAGTCGGCCGTCACCGTTGTGCGGTGGTCGGAGGAGAGTGGTTGCAACAAAGAAACATGGCTGGAGCAACCCACTGTCGGTCAACAACAGTGTCAAAAAACTTCAAAGACGCGAGATTTCTTCCAAACCCCATCGATCATCTGCAATCACCAAATCGCTACACCGATTTCGCAACTTCCGCTTGACGGTAACCATCTTCCTAACCTACGTCATCTTTTGTTCTTGGTTTTACTTCGATTTAGCTAGCTTCAGCTAAATTCTTTGAGAATTCAGTATCATGTAGCTATATAATTTGAGACACGGATACTAATTTTTAGGGCTCTATTTTTATGCGTTTAGATCAAAGAGAAGTAACAACTTGTCATCTTATTTCTTCATTCCTGCTGGATCGGGGATCCCTAATGGCCATGATCAACTGGACTGAGTGTTACAACTTACAAAAACTGAATTAAGCACAATTTTGGGTGTTTGATGTGATATATGTTGCTTAGTTGCTTGTGGAAGATATAATTTTATAATGCTAATAAAATCCTGATTCAGATATGTAAACATTATTAATTAAAATTTTGTGATACTAATCTACTTTCCTTCTAAGTGGAGAATACTTGATTTTTCATAGATGAATCTGTTCATGCTTTAGATAAGCTTATTGGTTGTCCTTCATTAGTCTGATAATATTTATTTGTAAAGTAGGGTTCTTAACTAAACATTTGAAACCAATGAGAGGGTCCTAAGAATGAAATATGACTATTTTCTTAACATTATGATGCTTCTATTTTATTTCTTGCAAATTGCGAATGTTGAAATTTATATACTAATCTGAGGGGAGCATTAGGATCTACAACTTGAATTAGCGTTTCGTTAGGTTCTCATGTGATTATTTTCCGACCGTTTGATGTACATTGTAGCTTCATGGTTTATACTTGTTAACTAACCATAGTTTCATTGTATTATGTGTACAAAATATTCACTTCTGTTTTCAAAACCTATCTCTTTTAAAAAGAATTGACTTGTTCGTCTTTGCAGATTGATGTGGCAGATTCTTCTCACAAGAAATGTTTGCTAATATATATTTTTTTCTGGTTTCTAACGAGCTTTGTTCCTATTTTTCACCTCTCCTGCTTGTTTGAAGTTAGTCTGTTATCTATGAATATGTAAAGGAATAGTACTGTTAGATTGCTTACAGATAATACTCAAGTTAATATTAGTTTTGTTTTCATGTAATGTGGACGGTGATTTTAATATTCACGAGTCTTGACTACGTTAAAGAAGCTATATATGTTCAAACATTCTTTACAGCAATATATTTATATATCATCATTATTAGAAGGCTCATATTCGGTATCAAGCCATACTCATATATAATGTCTTGATATAGCTAGTTGTTACACTTTATCGTAGTTGAATTTTTACTTAAGAAGGCATAGGTTGTGGGTACAAATACATCATTTGTTTTTGGCAAGTCTTCCATGCTTTCTCTAAACTGTGATGTATGATTTAATTATGTTCCTGTGCACTGAAAAAGTAGCAGGTTGGTTGCGTCTTTATATAAGGCAAATTTGTCTGATTAGCTTATAAATCATTTGGACTCCATATCCAGCTGACGTAAGATTTAAAGTAATTCTATATTTTATAGGAATCTTTTTTTATATTTATTAAGAGCTTATGATAATATGCATTAAGTTGTCATATTCTAATTACTTTACTCGTCATGATACCAGGAGAGGTATGATATCCATGATCCTGTAGGACAATGCTCATTAGTATTGCCATTGTTGATGAAACGAGCAAAAGTCATTGAGATTGTTGTTGTACATGATATAGTCTTTGCTCTTGCTAGTTCTGGTGTTTGTGCAGCTTTTAGTAGAGGTAATGTTGCTGATTTCGTATTATCCACAATATCTTAATACGCTTATACGTATGGAAAAAATAATTCAAAAACGAAAAACTCTGAATGCAGATACAAACAGGAGGATATGTTTCTTGAATATCTATCCAGATGAAGTCATTCGAAGCTTGTTTTACAATAAGAATAATGACTCGTTGATTACAGTATCGGTGTACGCTTCAGATAACTTCAGTTCATTGAAATGCCGATCAATAAGAATAGAGTGAGTTCATCTAGTTGTTTTTCAATTATATAATTTACTAAAACAAAAAAACATAAACTAGTTAATTAATTTCATAATATTTATTGTTAGATACATACAAAGAGGCAGACCTGAAGAAGGGTTTCCTCTTTTTGAGTCTGAGTCTTTAAAATGGCCTGGTTTTGTGGAGTTCGATGATGTCAATGAAAAGGTTCTTACTTATTCTGCGCAAGATAGGTATTTTCCCTTTTCTTTTATAATTTTCTGTACATATAATTTGTCTTCTTTACTAACCCTTACACTCTTCACATTAGCATATACAAGGTTTTTGACCTGAAAAACTATACACTGCTATACTCAATAGCAGACAAACAAGTAGAAGAAATCAAGATCAGGTAATCTCTCTCTCCCCCTCCCTCCCTCTCTATACCTATCTCCCTCACTTGATGATTTTGGAATATTTCTGAAGGATAACAGAATAATATCCATTAAATGAAGTAACGACTTTGACTAGAAGTAACAAATAGAAATCAGTTTGATTTGCCCATCAATTATGAGGATATATTTATCTTTGAACAATACATGATTAAAATTTATAGACTCAATAGCACTAGAAACATCATTCCATTTAGACGGAGTTGCTTTTGTGTCTCACCTGTCTTCTTTTTTATTTTATTTTATTTTTTTTCTGTCTGTATTTGTGTCTTATGTACAAGTTTCTATCTTTAAGTAGTAATTAGTATGATGTTTGAATACCATTTCCGAATGAACAAATATATCATTATAAGGTGTATACTTTTAATATGAGAGGTAGGCATTTATCATGAACTTGGTGAGCGTAGACGTTTTTTGTTTCAGATTTTTAATTTTGCAATGTTGTGTTTTCATGCTAAATTCATTTGATTCATGGTATGATCTTGTTTGAACAGCCCAGGGATCATGTTACTGATTTTCAGTAGGGGTCAAAGCCATGTTCCCCTGAAGATATTATCAATAGAGGATGGCACCGTTCTAAAAGATTTTAATCATTTACTTCATCGGAACAAAAAGGTGGATTTTATCGAACAATTCAATGAAAAGCTTCTTGTTAAGCAAGACAATGAGAACCTCCAGATTCTTGATGTATGTTCCAACTTCATTTCCTTACCACTATGCATCTACATATTGATTCTGGCAATGCTTTTCTATGACGGTCGAATACATAGAATATGAAATAGAGTTAGGTTAAAAAGAAACTGTCGGACAGGTCAAAAGTTGCAGAAAGTGTTTTAATGCATGGAACGTCCTGAATCTTCTTATGTAAAACATTGCTCACCTAATTATTAATTTTCTTTTAGAGGCCACAAAAGTACATAATTTGTAAAATGTCAAAATACCCTTAGTTTAAAAGCTGTTGTCACATCTAGAGTTGTGAAGACACAAAAATGTTAACAAATCTACTTAAAGGAATCAACTTTGATTCTCTAAATGGATTTTCAATTCGTATATGATTAGATTTATTGGTGTTTTTGTTATTTTTACATTTCTAGTTAAACTTGGTAATCAGTAACGTAATATTGTAATTGTGTATTGTATCAATTACGATTACAATAGGAGAATATATAGAAGAGATAATTACAATCTAATCCCTCTAATATATCAATATATAAAATACACCCTAAATGTCTAATATTCCCCCGCAAGCTAAGGCTGGGGAACGACCTGTAGCTTGGACCGTAATAGAAGAAACCGTTGCGAAGAGAGGGGTTTGGTGAACACATCTGCAATCTGATCATCAGTAGTTATGAATTGAACTGAAAGTTGTCGTTGTGCTACTCTTTCACGAACAAAATGAATGTCAACTTCGACATGCTTTGTGCGTGCATGAAAGACGGGATTTGCTGATAGATACGTGGCGCCAAGATTATCACACCATAAGGTGGGGACCGACTTAACCGGAACACGAAGCTCACGAAGAAGGTCTTGAAGCCATGTAAGTTCTGCAACAGTATTAGCAAGGGCCTTGTATTCAGCTTCTGTTGATGACCGAGAGACTGTCTTCTGTTTACGTGCAAACCATGAGACTAGGTTTGAACCTAGATATATAGCATATCCCCCCGTGGAACGACGGTCGTCCGGGCAACCAGCCCAGTCAGCATCAGAGAAACCGTAAGAGAGTTGTACGCTGAATTTGTATAAGCATGAAGGGTGTTGCTGGAAGCATGCATGAGTCGTAAACCATAGTCAACAGTACCCTGCAAGTAACGAAGGATCCTTTTAATTGCTGACCAATGGTTTTCGGTTGGCGAATGCATAATTTGGCAAACTTTGTTGATTGCATATGTAATGTCTGGCCGTGATAATGTGACATACTGGAGTGCACCCACAATCTGGCGATATCGGGCAGGATTGTCAAATGTAGCACCGTCATCGAGAGCAAGGTTTGCATTAGTGGTCATTGGAGAGGCAACCGGCTTAGCCTTGGACAAACCTGCTCGTTGTAAAAGTTCAAGTATATATTTTCTTTGAGATAGAACGATATCGGAACCCTTGTTGGTAACCTCAATACCAAGAAAATAAGACAGGGAGCCCATATCCTTGACAGAAAAGGTCTTGTTTAGACTCGCGACCACTTTTTCAATAATATGGGGGTTGTTTTCTGTCAAAATAATGTATCAACATAGACCAACATATACAAAAGAGTGCCGCCGTGAGAGTAAATAAACAATGAGGGATCCGTTTTGGAGCCCCGAAAACTAAGAGAGTGAAGAGCTGTAGACAACCGATGAAACCATGCTCGAGGGTCCTGTTTTAATCCATACAGGGATTTCTGAAGGAAGCAAAGATGATCCGGCTTTGCTGGGTCAACAAACCCAGGGGGCTGTTGTAAGTAAACAGTCTCAGTGAGGTTACCAAGTAGAAAAGCATTTTGCACATTTAGTTGTCAAAGAGACCATTTCTGAGTGACGGCCAAAGAGAGAACCACACGGATAGTTGTTGATTTTACGATAGGACTAAATGTTTCTTGATAGTCAATGCCCGGTTGTTGTCGAAAGCCTTTGGCAACCAAGCGTGCCTTGTACCTTGTAACTGCCCCTGTTTGGTCTCATTTTAATTTGTAAACCCACTTGCAATCAACCACATTTGAATTCGGGACACGTGGAACAAGAGACCAAGTGCCATTCCTCAAAAGCACTGAATATTCTTCGGCCATGGCGTTACGCCAGCGAGGATCCTTGTTAGCAATGGTAAAGGTTGTAGGTTGAGTGTCTGGGTGAGACTGGGTAGAATAGTAGGTGGCATTATAAGGTTTAGACTGTTTTGGGTTTGGGCGAAGATTGGGTGGACGAGTACGGGAGGACGGAGCGGTAGGAGTAGCTGATGTGGGAGGAGTAGGCTGAGATGTAGGTAGGTTGACTTTGGGTCGACGGTGATAGGTTTGTAAGAGAGGTGGTTGGGTCGTGGATAGATCAGGAGAGGTTGTAGGAGGAGGTGGTTCATGAGGTTGGGCCGTAGGTACATCAGGAGTAGGTGTCGAGTGGGTTGGGTCAGAAGATGGGGCAGGAGATGGGTATGTTGAGACATAGGGGTTGGAGGGAGTAGTAGGTGTGGGAGTAGGAGAGGGAGGTTCCCGAAAAGGAAAGGAGTGTTCATGAAATCGAACATGACGGGCAACATAGATGCGATCAGATTGTGGATCATAGCACCGGTAGCCATGATGGGCGGTGCTGTACCCGAGAAACACACAAGGAGTAGAACGAAAATCCATTTTGTGTTTGTTATACGGACGGAGATGAGGATAGCATCGACAACCAAAGACACGGAGAAAAGAGAAATCGGGTTGGCGACGAAACACATATTCAAAGGGTGACGTGTTTGAATTTGTTCTGGATGGCATGCAATTAATAAGGTAGACAGTAGTGTCAAAGGCAAAATGCCAAAAACGTTGTGGAACACGGGATTGAGCAAGTAAAGTAAGACCAGTTTCAATCACATGTCGATGTCGACGTTCCACAAAGCCATTTTGTTCGCTATTATGAGGACAAGAGAGACGGTGAGTGATGCTGAGAGGTGAGAAAAAGTTAGAGAGATTTCGAAACTCTCCTCCCCAATCAGTTTGAACAGATTTAAGGGTGGTATGAAATTGTCGTTCAACCATGGCCAGAAATCGTTTAAAGGTATCAAAGACATCAGATTTCAATTTTAAAGGAAAAATCCACATAAAACGAGAATAATGATCAACACACAGCAGAAAATAATTATGACCATTGTTAGAATTGTTATTTACAGGAATAGAATCGTAAATCATGGAATAGATTTAGCTATTTCCTTTTTTGTATTCTCTGTATATATATCTTGTATTTGTATCATATTGGTTTATGAAGGAGAATTATCACAGAAATCATTCTCAATTTAACATGGTATCAGAGCTAGGCTCGTAACCCTAGCCACCATCATCGTCAATTGCATCTCACTCGGCGCAATATCATCTGTCGTGTATCCCTCCGACAGTTGTCGTATACCATCATCGTCAATTGAATCAGTTGGCGTAGTCACCCGTGAAAAAAAAAAAAAAAAAAAGGTTATCGACAATTAGCTTCTATCGCTACTTCAATCAGTTGTCGACAATTATCTCTGGCTTCAAAAACGTCATACCATCATCGACAATTACTTCTATCAGTTGTCGTATACCATCATTTTGTCAATTATCGCTACTTCAATCATCAATTGCTTCTATCGCTGCTTCAATTGCTCCTGTCGCTGCTTCAATTTCACCAGTACTGTCGCTCAGGGATTTCATTCTGACCACACCAACCTGTACTAAATATGGGTGATGTTATTAATCCTCCATCAGGTACCACTTCACAATCTTTTATGGTTACTAGTACTCATTCTATCACAACTGAAAAGTTAATGGGTTCATCAAATTATCTGTCATGGGCTGCATCTGTGAAAATGTGGTTCAAGGGGCAAGGTCAAAGTGAACATTTGACTAAACGTGTTACTGACATAACTGAATCTGCTCGTGCCAAATGGGAGCAAATTGATGCTCAATTATGTAATCTGTTATGGCAGTCAATTGATCCGTCTATTATACAATTGTTTCGCCCCTTTGAAACCTGTTATGATGTTTGGAGTGAGGCCTCTGAGTGTTACACAAATGACATACAACGTCTGTACTATGTTGTCAAAAACATCCAGAATCTGAAACAAGAAGGAAGCATGGAAACTTTTTTGGGGCATGTCCGGGCACTTATGCAAGAATTTGAGGCACTCATGCCATTCGTTAACTCTCGTGCAGAACAATCTGCACAAAGAGAGAAATTTTTCATGGTCGCTGCACTTTGTGGATTGAAGCCAGAATACGAGTCTGCTCGACATCAGATTTTGACTAGTTCTACTGCTCCTACTATGAAAGATACTTTCAGGAGATTATTGAATATAACGGGTGCTAGTAGTGCAAACCCAAGTTCTACAGCTTCAACTCCATCTGCTTTTGTTGCTGGCACCAAGAAAGGAACAAACAAGTAGCGTCCTTACTGTGAATTTTGTCGAAAACTAGGGCACACCGAAGATAAGTGTTGGAAGAAACATGGCAGACCTGCAGCCCCACCTTCTCAATCAGCTCAGCCGTCTGGATCAATTCATGCCTTTGACACTAGTTCAAGTTCCGCTGCATCTGAGACCCAGGCTGTGCACATGACAGCAAGTGAATATGAGGCTTTTCAAAAGTATCAGTCAGCCCAACATGCTGTTCCAACTACAACAGGTCACTCTAGTAATCATTTTGCTTGTGTTACTCAAGGCCAACCTATAGGTCCATGGATTGTTGACTCCGGTGCTACCGATCATTTGTGTGGTAACAAAAATCTCTTCTCTAGTCTCACATACTTGGATAATCTACCACCTATTACTGTTGCAGATGGAAACAAAACTGCAGTTCATGGGATTGGCAAAACCCAACCTATGGCATCTTTGTCCTTAGACTCTGTTTTATACGTTCCTAAAAGTCCTTTTAATTTACTTTCTGTTAGTCGCATGACTAAGACTCACTCGTGTTCAATAACTTTCACACCTGATTCTGTCTTCTTACAGGACCTGAGCACTGGACAGATGATTGGCGAAGGGCATGAGTCACAAGGACATTATTACATAGGCAGGTCTAATCCTTCCATTGCAGCCAGTACAACGTCACCACACTATCTCCATCATCTTTACGGACATCCATCTCTGTCAAAGTTGAAGAAGATAGCTCCCAGTTTATCCACTTTGTCTTCTTTAGAGTGTGAGTCATGTCAGTTAGGGAAACACACTCGTGGTGTCTTCCCGAAACGTATTAATAATAGGGTCGATTCTCCTTTCTCTCTTGTACACACAGATGTGTGGGGTCCTAGTCGAGTCTGTTCTACATTGGGTTTTCAGTATTTTGTTACATTTATTGATGATTATTCTCGTTCTACTTGGGTTTTCTTAATGAAACAACGTTCTGACTTGTTTGCAATCTTTCAAGATTTTTGTGCTGAAATAAAAACTCAATTTGGTGTGACTATTCGTACTCTTAGAAGTGATAATGCCCTCGAGTATTTTTCAACGCCCTTCTCTAGTTTTATGGCTTCTCAAGGCATGTTGCATGAATCCTCATGTGCTAGAACCCCGCAGCAAAACGGTGTTGCTGAAAGAAAGAATCGTCATCTAATTGAAACGGCCCGCACTTTACTCTTGCACTCCAAACTTCCATTAAAGTTTTGGGCAGATATAGTTCTAACTGCATGCTATCTCATTAATCGTATGCCTTCATCAATTTTACAAAATCAGACTCCATTCTCAGTTTTGTGTCCCAATCAAACTCCTTATCACCTTCCTCTCCATCCAATCGGTTCTATATGTTTTGTTCATTGCCTAGATCCCGGTCGAGATAAACTAGCTCCTAAAGCACTCAAATGCGTCTTCCTAGGTTACTCTCGACTTCAAAAAGGCTACAAATGTTACTCTCCCGGTCTTAACAAATATTTCATGGTTGCCGATGTAACCTTCTTTGATCATCAATTATACTTCTCTGATCACCAGGACTCCACAGAGCTTCATCAGGTCCTTCCTCTCCCGGTCTTCTCTCCTCCGTCTGATGAGAACAATCAAAATCCTCCTGTTGATCCTTCTTTCAAAACCTATCAACGTCGTCCTCGTCCCATTGTTCCTAATACAGAGAATCCGTCAGCGGATCTGCCTAACCATAATACTTGTGACTCGTCTCCTTCACCAGTTGATCCTCCGGCTACGGTTCTGTCAGATCACGATATCCCGATTGCTCATCGTAAAGGTAAACGATCTACTGCAAATCCGTACCCCATATACAGTTATGTTCACTATGATCGTTTGTCACCCACATATTCTGCATGTGTAGCGAGTCTTGCCTCTGTTTCTATTCCTAAATCTGTAGGAGAGGCTTTATCACATCCAGGTTGGCATAAGGCAATGGTGGACGAAATGACTGCCTTACACACGAATGGAACTTGGGAGTTAGTCCCTTTACCACCTGGAAAAACAAAGGTTGGATGCCGTTGGATATTCACTCCCAAGGTTGGACCTGATGGTAAACTTGATCGTCTGAAAGCACGTCTGGTGGCAAAAGGATATACACAAATCTTTGGCCTGGATTATAGCGACACTTTCTCCCCAGTAGCCAAGATGACTAGTATTCGCATTCTCCTATCCATGGCTGCTATTCGTGATTGGCCTCTTCACCAATTGGACATCAAAAATGCTTTTCTTCATGGCGATCTGCAGGAAGAGGTTTATATGGAGCAACCTCCTGGGTTTGTTGCTCAGGGGGAGTCAGGATTGGTTTATAGACTTCGAAAATCTCTTTATGGCCTAAAACAATCTCCCAGAGCCTGGTTTGGGAGATTCAGTGCCGTAGTAAAAGATTTTGGGATGAAAAGAAGTGAAGCAGACCACTCAGTGTTCTACCGTCTCTCAGGAGCACGGTGTACTTACTTGATGGTGTACGTCGATGATATTGTTATCACTGGGAATGATCATGATGGAATACAACAACTGAAAGATCATTTATTCAAACATTTCGAAACAAAAGATATGGGCAATCTCAGGTACTTTCTAGGTATTGAAGTTGCAAAATCCAAAGATGGGATTGCAATATCCCAAAGAAAGTACGCTCTAGATATTTTGGAAGAAGCTCATCTGACGGATTGTAAACCAGTTGAGTCCCCAATGGATCCTAATGTTAAGCTTCTACCAGGTCAGGGGGAGCTTCTCGAAGATCAAGGGAAATATCGAAGATTGGTTGGTAGGCTCAATTATCTGACAGTAACCAGGCCGGATATCTCCTTTGCTGTGAGTATAGTCAGTCAGTTCTTAAATGCTCCATGTGACACTCATTGGGATGCTGCTTTACGTATTCTAAAATACATTAAAGGAGCTCCAGGAAAAGGACTGTTGTATGAGAATAAAGGGAACATGGAGATACATTGTTATGCTGATGCAGATTATGGTGGTTGTCCTTTCAGTCGAAGGTCAACTTCAGGATATTGTGTTCTTTTTGGGGGTAATTTAGTGTCCTGGAAAAGTAAAAAGCAGAATGTGGTAGCAAGGTCAAGTGCAGAGGCCGAGTATCGAGCAATGGCTAATGCAACATGTGAACTCATATGGATTAAACAACTTCTTGAAGAACTACAGTTCTGCAAGATATCTCCACTAAAGCTTATATGTGACAATCAAGCAGCACTTCATATTGCCTCCAACCCAGTGTTCCATGAAAGAACAAAACATATCGAGATCGACTGTCACTTCATTAGAGAAAAACTACAGGATGGATCAATCATTACTGAGTTCGTTAGTTCTAATGACCAACTTGCGGATGGTTTCACAAAATCTCTTAGAGGGCCCCGAGTTGAATATATATATAACAAGCTTGGAGCCTACGATATATACGCTCCAGCTTGAGGGGGAGTGTTAGAATTGTTATTTACAGGAATAGAATCGTAAATCATGGAATAGATTTAGCTATTTCCTTTTTTGTATTCTCTGTATATATATCTTGTATTTGTATCATATTGGTTTATGAAGGAGAATTATCACATAAATCATTCTCAATTTAACAACCATCAAAGGAGGGAACAGGCGCAGGGCCCCATACATCACAGAAAACTAAATCCAAAATATGAGAACTTTTATAAATAGAAGGTAACAAATGTAGTTTAGAAGATTTTCCAACTGAACACGAATCACAAAAAGTACTAGAACAATTATTTTGTAATGGTAAACTATATCTAGCTAACATAGACTTCAGAAGCTGTGGATGTGGATGTCCAAGTCTTTGATGCCATGTGGTGGAGGAGGCACGAGCTGTGGAGAAAGCTACTTTATTGGAAACGGACTTGAGTAGAAGGTAGACAAAAGGAGTATAGACCGCATTACTGGGACCCGTGAGGAGGATAGTGTGTGTAGACTTGTCCTTCACAACAAAGAAAGTTGAGTGAAATTCAAAGTATACATGATTATCGAGACAGAATTTTTGAACAGAAAGCAAGTTTTGTTTTATTTTAGGTACATGGAGTATATCATTAAGAGAAAAGGTTTTGGTTGGTGAAGAAAGGCGAGAGGAACCAACGTGTAAAATGGGTAAACCCTTACCATTACCAACATGAAGATTGTCCTCGCCATAGTAAGCTTTAGAGTTATCCAAGCTAGAGAGGTCTGGTGCAACATGGTGACTAGAACCAGTGTCCGGAAGCCAAGTATGTGATGCTTGTGAGCCGTGACTGATGAAGTTGGCTGAAGGTGGCTGTCTTGGTCTTATGGTAGCGGGATCACGATTAGGACATTGAGACGGGATATGGCCAATCCCACACCTGTTGCAAGTACCAAACACAACATTTTGATTAGAAGCCCAACTAAATTGATTTCGGTTACCTCCTTGATTCCTGCTGGTGGAATACCCGCGACCACGGCCACTTCCACAGCCACGATTGTTTTCAGATCTGTTCGTGTAAAAAGCTTGTGCAGGTTGTTGGGTAGAGGGCTGAACCGAAAGACCCAGTTGTGATAGAAACTGTTGGACAACCTGTAACGGATCCGATTGAGATGTAGACAAGGTTGAACTAAATCCCGCGGAAGGACGTGTGTTAACAGCAGCCGTGAATGCTTGGGCCGGAGGAATTTCGGGAGCTGATTTCTTGATCATGTAGTCATGGTCTGATAACAGACCATGAAGTTCAGGCGTTCAGCAAAGGCAACGGGAAATTGGCGGCCAAGGAGGCTGGATTTCAGTCCATTATACTCTTCTCGAAGACTAGAAATAACCAACATCACCAAGTCTTTGTCTTTGACAGGTTCACCAATATTAGCAAGAGCATTAGAATAATCCTGGGCCCTGGTCAGATATGCAGAGGAAGTTTCATCAGCTTTCATCTCTAATTTTAGTAGCTGAGTTTTCAGAGTATATTCTCTAGAGGACGTATGCGGGGCATAAGCACGTTCAAGTGATAGCCAAAGATCACGGGAGGTGTTCCCTTGAACATGTTGGAAAGACGCCTCGGAGATGGTAGAAATAAGTAACATGCGTATGTGTGCATCGTTAGAAATCCATGCGCTGCAATCTGGTGAGGCAGATTCGGTGTCATCTTTTCCTGATGAGGAGGTGGTAGTGATCGGTGGGCATGGAATTGAACCATCGAGATAACCAAACAGGTTATTTGTGACAAGAAAGGGTTGAATCATGGCCTTCCAGTAACCATAATTGTTAGGAGACAAGGTAAAACCAAACTTATGGTGACAATGAAGGGTTTTCTCGGCTGAAGTAAAGGCTGTAATCACCATATTAGCAGCTGTTATGAGGCAGAAGAGAAGCACCAAAGAACCACAATTTTGAACTCAGAATTACAAGAGAGCTGATCGTGAGTTTCAATTTTGAACAAGAATCTCCTTTTTTTTAAACAGCACAGTGTATCGTACGTATCTCAATTTCAGAATGAACAGAGTATCGTAACTCAATTGACGTGATTGTAACAGTCGAAGGAATTGACAACCAATAAGGAATTGACGTGATTGTACGTCTGCTTGTCTTGCGATTCAACCAACCACCGATAAGAAAAAAAAAACGTGATTGAGAAATTGACCACCGATCAGTGGCGGATCTAGAAATTTTACTTGGGGTATGCACAATTAAATAATTTTTTTTGTACGGCAGCTAAATATACTCCAATTTTGTTCACGACATGACTCAAAGCTTTGACCTTAGGTCCACACTAAAGTGACAAAATACTTATCACGTAGCTACAATCCAAGTGTCAATTAGTTGGGTAGATCCAATTTTCATTTAGTTTTTTGTTTAAGATCCTTTTGGTGTTGTTCAAGATAATCTTTATTTCAATTTTAATCTTTTGATATTTGTTGTAATATCATATTTATTTAATATGGTCATTTTATGTGTGTATATGCACACACAATCTCTAACATTTTAATAATTCCAATTATATAGAATATAGACAAATATAAAAAATCAAATTAATAGAACTATATTTGTTATCTTGTATTGCCTCTTTCTCTTAATATAAAGAAACACTTTTTGTGCCAAAAATCTATAAACGCTACTTGTTAAAGAAAATAGTAAATAAAAATAAAATACTAACTATACATAATTAAGATATATCAATAAACACCTATGCACTAATAATAAAAGGGGTTAGCACTTAATACTAGGAAATAGGAAGTGGGTAGTGCCCTATAGCCACGTGGAGTGAAAGAAAACACTGAAGATGCTTATGAAAACAAATTCAACACTGTGAGGGTGTGCATCTCATTTTCCAAGGTATGCATCTTATGGAATTTTACACTAACAAAACTAAAAACATAAAGTATTTATATATCAGTGAGTTTACATAGGGTATGCACTTGCATACCCACCATAAGCTATAAGTCCGCCACTGCCACCGATAAGGAATTGACGTGATTGTACGTCTGCTTTGTTGGGCTTGTAATGTCTGACCGGCGATGGCCAGGAGGCAGAACCCTAGCCGCTAGTTGGCTCTGATACCAAGTTAAACTTGGTAATCAGTAACGTAATATTGTAATTGTGTATTGTATCAATTACAATTACAATAGGAGAATATATAGAAGAGATAATTACAATCTAATCCCTCTAATATATCAATATATAAAATACACCCTAAATGTCTAATATTTGTAGATGTAAAAAATATGTAAATTTAGTGGTACTTTGTCATTTGATAAATTTCTGGCAATTGTTTTATACTTGAATTGGTATAAATGAAACTAAATTAATACCTAGGTGGCTTTAAAAATACTTTTTTTTAATGGCAAGCTCACATACCCACCTAACTACACCTATGTCCACGACAGGACTTGAACCCTCAACCTCATAGAGGGTGGAACACGGTAATCATCTCTTGATACTGCTAGGCCAAAGACCCTTTGGTGGCTTTTATAATACATATAATAGTTGGGATGAGATGGTCTATGTATACACTATCCCCCACAAAAAATAAGGCACATGAAAATAAATATAATTTTTATTTGACAGACTAATATGTTTTTGGCCAAACCGAGCCATATCTGATCTGCACTATTTATTATCCATTTATACCGGAACAATTTTTGATCTTTTACCCAGCTCGTTCACTTTTACATAAGCCCACTTCCAACTCAATTTCTGTTCTTTTTAGGTGCGCAACGCCGAGGTGAAAGAAGTTGGTAGCACTGAGTTTATGACTCCGTCAGCATTCATTTTTCTTTATGAGAATCAGTTATTCCTAACCTTTAGAAATCAAACTGTTTCTGTATGGAATTTTCGCGGGGAACTTGTTACTTCATTTGAGGATCATGTTTTGTCACATCCAGACTGCAATACTAATAATATATATATAACAAGTGATCAAGACCTCATAGTTTCATTCTGCAAAGCTGATAATGATCAGTTGGCTGATCCAAGAGGTACATACTATATCCTGATTACATACATTTTTCTCTTTTCCAACCCCAACCCCAACCCCCCACCCTTTACTCATGAATATGTTGGGGGGATTTGTTATATTTCAGATGGGTGAAAGACTCCAATCTAGAAGTCAAAGTGTATATTTAGTGCATACAACCTCCTAAATCTTTTATCCAAAATTCCAAATATTTATATAATTATATTAGTATGGTTTATGTATTCATAGTTAACGCATTAAATACGTATGAAATAGTTGGACGAATAAGTTTGATCACTCGAGCCACCGATCTTGCGACCTCTAGCTGCAAGTTTAAACTGAACATGCTTCTGTAGGAGAAATTATGCCAAATGTTGGCTACACATACATTGAAGGGAAATTATTCTGCTTTTTTAACATCAATATATGGAACTCATTATGTATATTAGTCAAATAGCTATATGAATAGACAAAAATGTTAACAAAATAGATCCTGAACGTTTTTCTTTCTGTAACCAAGTTAACTTACCATTTACAAGAAGAAATAATAATCTTCTTTTGGGATTTACAAAGATGGTAACAAGTTGAAGCTAGCAGCATAGGGCTTAGGGAATAGGATCAACCTCTTTATTCTTTTATTTTTTTTTTCTTTATTTATTATTTATTTTTATTTTTATTTGTATTTATTTGTATTTATTTAATTATTTATTATTTATTTGTTTATTTTTTATTTTCTTACTCTTTATATTTTACATGTATATTTCTTACCCATATGTACGGGCTAGTAATCCCACTTATTTTATTACAGTGAATATATTTAGAACCTACGTTTTATTTCTATTTTTCTCACTATTTACTTCTTAGTGTTATGTTTAGTATTTTCTTTTTAGTCGTACCCCTTTTTTTCTGACTGCGTTACTAGTTATATTTTTTTTATTAAGTGATTTTTTTACCACGGTCAGAGGTCCTTTGCAGGAAGCAATCTCCCTACTTGTTAGTGGGGGTATGATTATCTACATTTCTACCTCCCCATACCCTGCTTTTGCGGGATTGGGTACCGTTTGTTGTTGTTGTTTGTAACAAGTTGAAGGAAAAACATGCTTTTTTTATTACATTCCATTTGCATAAGCGAGTTAAGGCGTTACAGGCTTCATGTTTGACACGTTTCCTTTGTAACCTTTTGTTTTTTTTCTATTTTGGAAAGCAGCTGGTTCTATTAATATTAGCAACATATGGACTGGAAAATGCATAGCAAAAATAAATTCAAGCAATGCGGTTCCCCCAAAGGATGAAGAAGACGGAAGCTCGGTCAACAAAAGTCGACAGATTGAAGCAAGTATGGTTGAAGAAGCCCTAGAAGACATAACAGCTCTTTACTTTGATGAAGAGCGCAATGAAATCTATACAGGTAACAGTAATGGTTTGGTTCATGTTTGGTCTAACTGAAAAATGATAAGCATGATGATGATAATATTAATATTAATAGTTTATCTTGGTTCTAAGTACATAGGTTTAATATTATGTCTATTTGGTTGTAAGCAAATTATAATAATTATGTATAGGGTTCCTTATAAATCGACTATGTGGGCATGAATTGCATTAATGACTGGTGAATGCAGTGTTATTAAACTACCCTTTTATGTTATGTGCTTAAATATAAATGGTTAGACATTCTTTCTTCATTTTTCAAGTTCTTTTACAATTAATTAGTGGTTTAAATGTAATAATAAAAACTGGAGGCATTATCAAATTCGCCCCATAATCACATTGAAAAGATTTAACGTCAAAACCAAACTGATTTAATATATAAGCATGGAAATGAAGTAATTTAGGGGGCACATCGGAATTTTTGTTAAAGAGACCCAAAATTATATGATTTGAAATACTAAATGGGAGACGTGTGTGCTTGCGAAGTTGACAAGCTTGTAGGACACATATGACACTCCTTTATTACAAGAAATAAGACTATTAGATTCTAAGATTGTTGGATGTGACTTGAGATTTTAGCGTACGAATGGTTTGTTACTAGAATTAAATAAATACGGAGCTCAACGTGGGACATGAGAGCATTACGAGAAGTTTACGATTCAAGGGTTTTTGAATTTGATATACATGAGTGCACGACGTGTGAGTGGTGTGCATGGCGCGGTGCACATGCACATGTCGTGGAGCATCAAGTTCTAAGCGGTGCATTTTTTTCTTTATAAATATTCGTAGCTTGGGTTCCATTATATTCAACCTTTGGGATGACATTGTAAACACTTTCATTTATATATAAAAGAAGTCTGTGTTCCTACCCTAGGTTGTAACTTTGATGGTCAAAGCATGTTAAATCCTTGTGTCTTTAGTGTGTTGTTTATCTAATTCTTATTCTCGTCTTCTAATGTGTTCATAGTTTCCTTACAAGGGGTATCAGAGTTACGGTTTCTTTAAGTGGCTCTTATTTATTGATTTGTGTTAATGAGTCAAATGATTTCACTATGTGTAAGTTAAGGATGAAGGCTCTTCTGTTTTAGGGGAGTTGCGGGGTGACGTTAAAAGGAAGATAAACTTTCTAAAGATACGAGGGTGGATGTAAAGAGAGATGAATAGGCAAATGCATATAGTGCGTTTTTCATGTGTTTGACTGATAAGGTGTTACGGGAAGTGGTGGATCAAACAACGGCTGATGCTCTTTGGGAAAAGCTATGTGAAAAGTGTCAGAATAATACTCTCACAAACATGCTATATGATATATATCCTCAGGATGTCAGAAGGTACCCATGTAAAAGAGATTATCTGGATGACTTTAATCGTATTATCCTTGATCTACAAGCTGTGAATATTTGAACTCATGATGAAAAATCTTGTCTTCCGGTGTGTTCTCTATCAAACTTATATGAGAGTTTTATTGATATCATCTTGCATGGTAGAACAACAATGTTAGTTAGTAAAGTGAAGGATGTCTTGTTGTCGAAGGAACTAAAACAAAAGGGTTCTTTAGTAAAGTAGGGGAGTTTGGTTCAAGTCTATATGTGGGAAGGGGAAGAAGGTAGGTCACATTATAAATCAAATCCCAGAAATAAAGTTAAATGTTATCGCTACAAAGAGAAGAGTTCACATCTAGAGAGTGTCCTCAATAGAAGGGAAATGATACTTTGGTTTAGGATAAAGGAGGATAAAGGAGATATTGATGCTGATAATTTGACCATATGCATAATTAGTTCTATAGATACATGGATTACGGAAATGAGTTCATCTCATCACATGACTATCTCACGTAATCTGTATGTTTCTTTTAAGGAATGGAATGGTATAGTGATGTTGGGGTACGATGTATCAAGTGTAGTGGTACGGTGCATATTAAGATGCATAATGGGATGGTAATGCTGGTACATTCCTAGTTTATGAAAGAAACCGATTATCCTTGTTACTTTGGCCGCTGATTGAAGGTCTCTAAGGGTGTGATAACCGATAATGAAGGGCATACTGGAACATGGTATTTACGTTGCAGAAGACACTTCTATGAGGGAATGGTGGTTGTACAATCCTAGGAGCAGCATGATTATAAGACAAAGACAAGGCATCAATAAGTCCTTCGTGGTGGTTGAAGAATATTCAAGTGAAATGGGAGATTGTTGGGTGTCATTTGAGATGTTAGCGGTGCGAATGGTTTGTGACTAGAATCTAATTGAAATTTAGCTCGATGTGGGACACAGGAGCACGACAAGAAGCTTATGGTTCAAGGGTTTTTTAGTTTGATGTACACGAAGAGTGCACAACATGTGAGTAGTGTGTATGGCGTAGAGCATTTGGAGTTTCCGAAGGGTGCATGGCGTGGTGCAAATGAACAAGGCGTGGAACATTATGTTTTGAACCGTGTGTGTTTTTTCGGTGTTTGTCGTATACGGGCTTGGCCTATTTAGAAATTAGGGTTTCTTGTCATTATAAATATTCGTAGCTATAGTCCCATTGGATACAACCTTTGGATGACATTGTAAACACTTTCAGTTTAATCAAAGAAGTAAGTCATAACATTGACGTTCGAACCACGTTAAATCCTTGTATGTGTTGTTTATTTTATTGCTATCCACATCTTCTAACACGTAGTGTAGATCCTTACAAAGACTCTAAGGACACCCAAGTCTTTGATGCCAAACCGATGAACTGACGGAGACAAACGCACAAGAGGTAGCATGTATACTAAGTAGATAAAGGTTACTCATACCTAAGAAAGGTTTTATGGGTATGGTTATCCTTCACACAAGAACTCAAATTCAATGAAGCATGTATTATTTTTGTAATTTATCTCATGGAAATAAAGTTTTTAATAATATTTAGAGTAACTAAAACATTTATGTGTAACGGGCGGAAGGCAGTAGGCATGCATGAGAGTCCGAATTAAGTAACCTGAATGGGTGAACCATTACCAACAATAACACTGGAATAAATATTCTTAATCAAAAGGGATGAAAGTTTATCTCAGGCCAAGTGCGATGTTGTCTCATGATGGAGATATCATTGGCGGAGGGGAGTCCACTGCAAGAGCTTGCGGCCCAGATGGAGGTGGCGATTTTTGTAGCGGCTGGTTTGGCGGGAGTTTGCAGTCCGTTGCTGGAGCGCGAGAAGGCCACGCGAGAGATGGAGGAACACAATACAACAATGGATAGTAAGGCTACAAGTAGGGTGGATGTGCGACACGGGCTACAGCAGTGGCGATAGTAACCTAAGAGCTAGCAGGGGCGGTGGCGGCAATAGGAGCCGATGAGGCCGACGCGAGGTTAAGGATAAGTCTTACCACGATGCTGTGTACGGTTATAGATGGTGTGATTGTTGGTATAAAGAACCATAGGAAATGAATGATCTCCGTTAAAGCTGTCAATTTGGGCCGGGTTTGTGTTATCGGGTTTGGGTCATTTTCATATCGACCTATTTCTTTTTGTGTCAAATTCGGGTTGTGCCAAATTTTTTAGGTGTCGTGTTCGTATCGACCCATTTAGACCAAATGAGTTTCAAGTGAGATTTCGAATATGGTTTTTCGCTTCAACTACGATTTCTTAATCAATCTTTCAAATTCAATGACTGTTTTCCACCTATGGGTAAGAATTTCGAAAATGATTTTTGTTTATATTCTAACTTCAGTATCTAATGTTCGTTTCGATTGTATTTGAACTAAATTCGATATATATATATATATATATATATATATATATATATATATATATATATATATATAGAGAGAGAGAGAGAGAGAGAGAGAGAGAGTGTCATGATCAAATAAAAAGAGAATTAAGATAAAAAGAGTAAAGAGAATTCTGGCCGTGACACATCTCATAAATGATAAAAGGGCAAATTAGGTACGTTAAATAAATATAAATTCTCTCTCCTGCCCCCTACTCACCCACGTTTCTGCATCTTATCGTTTCTAGTGTTAAAAGTAACCCTAATTTCCCTGCGCCGATTTGCACCTTTCATGCCTGCACCGCTTCACCCTCTCGACAGTAGAAATCGTCAGCTACCTCTAGCACCACCGCCACCTGTGCATCACGTATCTCCATCGTCACCGCCGCCTGTGCGCCGCTTGCGTCTCCTGCGCCGATTCCATACACCACGACCGCCGTCACACCACCACCACATGTGCAACACAACCATCTCTACACCACGGCTAATAATCACCGCATCTGGGATTCAAGAGCAAAAGACAACACCCTCTCGATAAGGTTTGATTTGATTTCTATAGAAATTTAATTTTGATTTCGTCCCTGTACTGCCCTGTGAAGTCGCAAGACTGATTCATCATCGCTGATTCAAGACTGATTCGTCATTGACACCATCGATTTTATAGGGCTTCCGTTGTGTGCATCAATCTAGAGGTGATTCATTATCGACGTTCTTCATCGCCTGCAACAGTTTATGGTTTTTGTGGGTTTGTGCATCAAATTTCGTTTTTGTTGATGCACAACAATCGAGTTAGGGTTTTGAATCTCTCCTTTATGAATTTATCTTGCATCAATATTGATCAGATTCTTGTATAAGGGTTTTTGTTGTTGTCTTGATTATCTTTATATCTTGCGTACATATCAATGAAAGGGAAACGTATACTCTTAATTTTTGCTTCTAAAACAGTTAGATATGAAATGATAAAAACAGTGAAAGGATTTTAAGGTTTTTGGTTGGTTTAATAGTGCATCAAGACTCTCATATTTGTGTTTCAAGATTTTAGGGTTTTTTGTTGGTTTTAATTGTGCATCATAGTGTTCTTTTTTGGTATTGATCGCAGAAGAAAATTGGAGATAGGGGGGGGGGGGGGGGGAGGGGTTGACGAAAAGTATGTGAAGATGTAACTACCCACGTTGCTTTTTTACTTTTACCAATATACCATTTTCTATTTTATTTAATTCCTTTATTTTTATTTTGACTTTTAACTGATATAAGGGCTAAGATTATTCATTACTTTTTGTAGATTAAAACTCTTTTTAGTTTATCCTATATATATATATATATATATATATATATATATATATATAGGCAAAAGTTTAAACGAGAACTGTTTTTCGTACGAGAACCAATCTGAGCCGTCCAATTCCCCCTTCTTTAATATCATTGCCCCATGAATTCCTCACATGCACCCTGCCACACTTGATCCCCTCCACGCTCTCTATCCATGATCTTCCCATATCCAAGGAACGGCCGAGATTGGTTCTCGCAGTTCTCGTACGAAAAGCAGTTCTCGTTTGAATCATCCCCTATATATATATATATATATATATATATATATATATATATATATATATATATATATATATATATATATATATATATACTAGCATAGTACCCGCGCAATGCGGCGGCTAGATATAATGTACTCGATAACATACCCGTTTTTAAAAACGTAAACCTATTTTATTCATGCATTATGATAAATCGAATAATTTTCATTTAGAATATATCCATTTTCTTTCTTCCCCTTTTTTATATCTTTTATTTTATTTTCTTTATAACTCGATTTTTTATAGTTTTTTAAAATTAATAATAAGCAATAAAATAAATATTAAAAATATACTGTAAATTAAACGCTTTGTTTTAATTACACGAGTCATTCAATAAATCCAGAAATGTTCATAAATTTAGGTTACATGTTATAAGGTTTATTATTTTTAGCTATATGTATTTTTTTAATACTTAAATTAGAATATGTGTTATTTGATAGAATATTCAAACTATTATTTATATAAAGATCATTTTTATTTTGTATTTAATATCATATACGTTAAAAGTTATTTTAAATTAACTTGACTTTTTAAACATTGTTATATTATGGAAGGTTTAGTTATAGAAATGGTATTTAAGAACATAATTAACTTCATATAATGGTTTCCTTATAGGTTTTAAGTAAGGGGTAAATTAGTAATTTTAAATGACTTAAAAATTAAGAGATTAAGACAATGGTCTAAATGCTTTATATAATAGTGTATATATATATATATATATATATGCAAAAGTTCAAACGAGAACTGTTTTTTCGTACGAGAATTGCGAGAACCGATCTGAGCCGTCTAATTCCCCCTCCTTTAATGTCATTTGTCACCAATGAATTCCTCACATGCACCCTGCCACACTTGATCCCCTCCACGCTCTCCATCCATGAACTTCACATATCCAAGGAACGGCCGAGATTGGTTCTCGCAGTTCTCGTACGAAAAACAGTTCTCGTTTGAACCCTCCCCTATATATATATATATATAATGTCTTCACTTTTTATAGAAATAGATTGCTCAAAACAATGTAAACCTTCTTTTTAACAGAGATATTTATGGTCCCCTCGACTGATTAAAAGCTGGTAAGTGCACGGCCGTGCCCAAACGAACTGATCTATTCTTTGTCGTTTATCACGCAGTTTTTGAAATCAAGTATGTCATGAAATAATTCTTGAGATTTTGAGTTGATACTCTCCATGCTCATGCTCAAAATTGAAATATCGTGTTGCAAGGGACAAACCTAATAACCGTACCCATTCATAAAAAGGTATAATATATATATATATATATATATATATATATATATATATATATATATATACAAAGGGGGAGAATGTAAATTCATAAATTGTATAGAAATAGGAGTTTCTATGTAATATACTCATGAAGTATATATAGGGATATGACTATTGTAATAGCTAAGGTTTTGCTCATAATGAAAGAAATAAATTAGGTGTTTTCTATGGTGTAAATTCATATTCTCTCTAGTTTATATATGAAAACCTTCATCTATCCTACATTATACTTAAATCACTTGTTATCAAGCCCTATCAGTTTCTTATCTACAATCCAGATAAAAAGGTTAAGAAAAATAATACCTCTTTGAATCTTGGGATTGCTAAAGTTAGTCCACCACTACTGCACCACCATTGAACTAGCTGCTAGACCACTGCTGGAATTACCCGAACAACACGCGAATCCTGCGTATGTGTGTGTATGATCGACGCAAGCAACCGAAAAACCCTTGGGGTTTTTCTCGAAGTCGACGCAGGGAGGGAGTGAGGTGGCTAGGGTTTTTCTTGATTTAGGATTGAATCACTTATTGATAAAATGAGCCTTTTCTAGGTTTAAATACTTTAAACCTTATCCAAGCTCAAACCCGTTTAATTAAAGCCCATGACTTTAATTAAAGTTTCATTCCTTGCACTTTGACCCCCTGGAATTAACTAGTTAATTAATTAACTATTAATTAACCGGTCCGTTAAATATTAAACTTAATATTTAATTTCCCTTTAAATAATAAATAACCATTTATTATTTATTTCTCTCTCAAATAATTAATTCCACTGATTAATTATTTCCACACAGATATTGGTAAATTCCAAACTGTTCTAATTGAGTGTGTAGCAGTGTGACCCTTTAGTCTCTTATAACATTGGATACAATGTACACATTAATTATCTCTGCACATAAGTAATAGTTACTGTACATTGTTAGCCTAAGGAGGTCCCTAGCTAGATACTTAGGATAACCAGGTCATAAGAACTCTTATGCCCCAAAGTAACTTGTGATTAAGTAAACTCTCATAAAACAACTGTTTATGAGCAATCTATCATAAACTACTTGTTTGTGAATGGGTACGGTTATTAGGTTTGTCCCTTGCAACACGATATTTCAATTTTGAGCATGAGCATTGAGAGCGTCAACTCAAAATCTCAAGAATTATTTCATGACATACTTGATTTCAAAAACTGCGTGATAAACGACAAAGAATAAATCAGTTCGTTTGGGCACGGCCGTGCACTTACCAGCTTTTAATCAGTCGAGGGGCCCATAAATATCTCTCTTAAAAAGGAGGTGCAAATACCTTCTTGCATATTTGCATTTGGCAATCCGGCTTCCACTGAATCTAGATACGCCCCTTATAGCCACCCTGTTATGGCGTGGCGTTAGGACGCACTAAGGAGACAATAGTTACCGCATCCCAAACCAAATACCTCAGGTTTAAGGATAACCTTTGTGATAAATACTTTTGACACGAATCCACGAAGTATTTTTCATGGTGGGTCAATCCAATATTCGTAACCCTAACGAATATCCGTCAATTTTGGTCAGCAAAAACCTTTTGCAGCTATATTCGATATACCTTCGAATCTACCCCAAAATTACGATGACTTTACAACCCTATCAAGGTTCCCACCAAGATAAGTAGTCACGGATGATGTTTTGAATAAACCGAGTTTATTCCTGGATGGACCAAAACATACAAAATGGTGAAGAACAATGAAAATAATTTATGCACCCTCCATATTCCACCCTGGAATAAAGATGCATAATTTCTACTATTTCATATACTCAATTCACAGCGTTTATCTGAATTACTTATTATTTTACATTGTAACTTATCACGGATTACAAAAAAAAAAATATGCCTTTAAACCCAAAAACTCAAGACTAGTACCTTGAATTACTCTTTCTTGGTTTTGCTAGAAATCGTTTTTGCAACCTAAAAACAATTCTAGTCTTACTTATTTTATAAATTCCTTAAACTTGGAGAACCGGAATTAACTCCAAAGTTTCTGAGTTTATAAAATAATCCCCTTGTAATTAAAACTTTAATTACACTTGTAGATGTATTAAATCTCGCTAGATTCATACCCCTTTTGAAATGATAAATCCATTTACACATACTCGTAAACTTGAGATTAGATCTCCAGTGTACGTTAACACTTATCTAATTTCATTACTAAGGATATCGAAAAATATCCTATTTTATCATCTCTAACGTTAATCAACTACCAACATTATTTTTGACATTTGAACCCCTTTTTAATAATATATAATTCTATTTAAGTCATAACTTGACTTAAAAAAAACATGCAATGACATCCTTATTAAGAACCTTTCAATAAGTCATGCGTTCCTCGGATTAGTTCCTTTTCAAGAACCTTTTATTTTAGACCACTTCTAAAATCATCCGACAATTATATACTTTAAGAGTTCATACTTGTATTTATCATACTAGTTAGATCAACCATGATAACTTGATAAATACACTAGTCGAGCGCTCCCATTATCTTTTATAAAAAAATGCATTACCTTAAAACACCCTTTTAGACTCAGTCAATCCTTGACTAATACGCCTAAAACTTTTGTTTTAAACACTTGCTCTTAAAACCAGTTTTTGTGAGAAATTTAATCGTTTTATGAAACCAGAACTTGGATCTCTCATATATCCACCTTTCCAATTACAGAAAATGGTCTCATTAAACCCAAAACACGATTAAAAGTATGAAAAACTTGTAAATGTATTTTAAATTTCTTTGCTTAAAACATTTAGTATAAAACAACCTTAATCATAATAACTATTATAATCACTTTATACTCTCTTAAATGTTTTGTCCAAAAACTTTCATCTAGAAATAATAACTATTATTTCTTATCTAATCAATTTCAATGCTTTGAACACTCATTTTTCACAAAAATCCTTAAATACTTGTAAATTAGAAAGACTTTCTAATTTCATAAACACAACTTGTTTATCTAAGTATTTATATAGTGAGATCAATGTAATTACAACAATTACTGCATAAGATCACTTATGAATCACCTATTAAGTCAAAAACTTGACTTATTAGTAACCTTTAGTCACAACTGGACTAACTTGATTCATTAAAAAAATACGTGCACGGATATTAGCGAAATAATTCAAATTTCTAAAACTTAAACCATAATGTCAACCAATAGTTTGAAACAAACCAGTCAAATCCAAAACTTTGAATAATAAGTTTAATAACTAGGAAAGTGAATTATTAAATATCCAGAAAAGCACGTAGGATCTTCAATGCTAGGCCGCTTCACTTTCTATCACCTCCTGTAATAAACAATTGCAACATAATAGAATACTCGTAAAACTTTACATGTGGAAAGTAACAAAAAAGCTAGTCACACGATACCTGAGGAACCAGACTTGTCTCCTGCTTCGTGACCCTTCGGACAATCTCTCTTCCAGTGTCCGGTCTCGCCGCACTTGAAGCACCGATTCTCGGTTCTTGCCTTGTTTGGCTTTGACTTCTTGCCCTTGTTGTTATCACTAGCCCTGGGTGCATTCTGGCTGTAACACTGTACTTTTATATTAACATAAAATAGCGTGCGGAAGCTAATTACATATAATTAGATTAAAATCAAAAGATAAATACAACTTGGGTTGATTGTCATTTTACAAAATTGCCACTACCGTGTTATATACAAAATAGGCTCTAAACAAAATCTTTGACATCAGAGTAGTGGTCCATCCATAATCCCAGTCATCATTACTCAGAAACTCACTACGAAGGATCTGCAAAACAATCTAGTGGGGAATTAGCACAAAGCTAAGTGAGGGAACATATATCTAAACATATACAAAGCCAACATGCCTAAACACAAAGCTCATAAATCCCAGGAGTTGCAACCACCTACAACCAAGGTCGGCCAAAACCAAGGTTTACCGATAGCCCTGCTAACATGGATAACAGTACCAGCCCCCTTGTGTACAACAAATGATCAAGATCTGATACTGTAAATCCCTAAGCAATAGGCCCAGCCGCTCAGCTCATGCTGATCTCCAAAATAACATGTATACAATTCAAGCAAGAGCATAAAGTCAAATAGGATATCATATCCTATATATCCGAAGATATAAATCCACTCACCACAGTCTGCACTGCTGTGATACACTCAGTTGACTAATTCACCGAGTCTTCTCGGTTCCTGAGAAGATATAACCACAAGTCAGTATATAATTCATAATACTGATTAACAATAAGTAATATACTTATTCATGCATCATATGTACGTACATACACATATTTCATATTTCACAGATATATAGAAAATCAATATGTCACAATCTGATTTGTTAATGAAATTCTATAAATCTCAAATTCCGGACATGACATACGGAATTAACATAATTCCGAATCCAACTTGTAATTCCGAATAAGCAAGGGCAACTTCACACGGTATTACATCAATTCCGAATAGCATTCAGATTCCTTCTCAATTCCGGATAAGCCAGTTCCGAATGTTAGGGCAATTCCGAATAGGTTTATTTCCGGATAGAGCTCAATTCCGAGTAAAGGAATATATTTAAATTCCGAATATATGAAATTCCGAGTACAGGTCAAATCCGAGCATTATAAATTCCGAGTAAGGGCAAATAGTCAATTCCGAATAGTCACTAATTCCGATCATACATATTCCGAATAAAATGTTAAGGAAATTAGTCCTTCGTTCGGATTCATCCAATTCCGAATATTCAGTTCGGAAATCATCATAATTCTAACAGTTTATTCGGAATCATCACCAATTCCGACCAAATCCATTCGGAAATCACCAATTCCGATTTATTCATGCCAAATCCGAATAATTTATATGTTCTTGCACAAAATCGATTTCTAACTTCAATTCCTTTCTGATTTTAAGAATGCAAGTAATATAAGGTTTCCAGAAATCATTCTAAACATGTTATGAACACATTCTAACAATAATTTCTAACATGCATTCAACCTAAATCATAAATTAATCATCATGAAGCATTCGGAATTCACCCTAATATACAAATCCGAATACAACTTCAATTAACAACTTTAAATTCATAATCTAACCTCTTTAATGTACGTTATGATCTTCAGTAATCAATACCTTCAGATAAACTTTCTCTCCCTCAACAAACGATACTGGTCGACGACGCTGATCAGCGTACATTTTCTGTCGATCTCTTGCTGCTTTCAACTTTTCTTGGGCAACTGCTACCTTATCGGCTGTCATCTATACTATATCAGGCCCTGCAAATTGCTTTTCCCCATCCTCTAACAAACAAGTCGAAGTTCTACAAGGACGACCATATAGCATTTCGTACGGAGGCATACCAATACTGGAGTGATAGGAATTGTTGTAGGCAAACTCCACCAATGATAGATGCGAATCCCAAGAACCCCCAAACTCTAACACGCATGCTCGAAGCATATCCTCTAAATTATGAATGGTTCTCTCAGATTGACCATCTGTCTGTGGGTGATAAGCTGAAATCAAATTAACCCTGGATCCCAACTCTTGTTGTAATCTGTTCCAAAAGTTAGACACAAATCTAGAATCCCGATCTGAGACGATGGACAATGAAACTCCATGTCTAGATACTATTTCATCAATGTACAATTGTGCTAACTTACTTAACGATGCTGTTTCAGCAGTAGCAAGAAAATGAGCACTCTTGGTTAATCTATCAACTATAACCCAAATCATGTCGTGCCCTCTCTGAGTTCGTGGAAGTTTAGTTACAAAATCCATCGTAATATGATCTCACTTTCACTCAGGTATTTCTAACTGTTTCAAAGATCTGTACGGTTTCTGGTGTTCAGCTTTAACTTGTGCACAGATGTGACAAGTTTAAACTTATCGAACGATATCCATTTTCATTGTTGGCCACTAATAACGGGTTTTTAAATCATGATACATCTTCGTACTACCCGGATGTATTGACAACCTAGATTTGTGAGCCTCATGCAAAATTAATTCCCTCAAGTTTCCAAACTTTGGTACCCAAACGCGTGTATGATAAACCTTCAAACCACGCGAGTCAGTTGTTAATTCATGTTGTCTTTTAATCATTAGTTCATCCTTTAAATTCTCATCTTTCAAAGCTTTAAGTTGAGTAGCCAACAGTTGATCCACTAAATCAGACTTGATCTCTAATCGCATAAATTTTACTGTATCCAAAGATCCTTTTCGACTCAGTGCATCTGCAACTACATTAGCTTTACCCGGGTGATACTGAATTTCACAATTGTAATCTTTGATCAATTCTAACCAACGGCGTTGTCTCATATCCAACTCTTTCTGAGTAAACACATACTGAAGACTCTTTTGATTAGTGCAGATCGTACACTTGGTTCCATACAGATAATGTCTCTATAATTTCAAAGCAAATACCACAGCTGCTAACTCCAAATCATGAGTCGGGTAATTTCGTTCATTAGGTTTCAGCTGTCTCGAAGCGTAAGCAATTACTTTACCCCTCTGCATCAAATAACATCCCAACCCCGCTTGAGAAGCATCGCAGTACACAACAAAATCCTCTGAACCCTCAGGCAAGGCAAGAACAGGAGCCTAACATACCAGTTGTTTCAAAGTCTGAAAAGCATCTTCCTGAGCTGAACTCCACTAGAACGGAACATCTTTTCGAGTCAACTTGGTCAGCGGACCGGCAAGCTTAGAAAAATCTTTAATAAACTTGAGATAATAACCCGCTAATCCAAGAAAACTCTTTATCCCGGTTGGTGTTTTCGGAGCACTTCAATTCATCACTGCTTCGATCTTGATCGGATCCACCTGAATGCCATCTTGACAAATTACATGCCCCAGAAATTGAACTTCACGTAACCAAAATTCACATTTCGAGAACTTGGCATATAATTTTTGTTGCTTAAGAATCTCCAAAACCTATCGCAGGTGCGGATCATGTTCATTCTCTGTTTTAGAATACACCAAAATGTCATCAATAAACACAATAACAAACTTGTCTAAGAACGATCGGCAGACACGGTTCATCAAATCCATAAATACAACAGGAGCATTTTTCAAACCAAACGGCATCACTAAGAATTCCTAATAACCGTATCGAGTACGAAAAGCAGTCTTCGGAATATCCTCCTCTGCTACCCTGACTTGATGATAACCTGATCTTAGATCAATCTTTGAAAAGTAAGAAGCCGCTTGCAACTGATCAAACAAATCGTCAATCCTAGGCAACGGATATTTGTTCTTGATGGTTCTCGTTCAAATCCCTGTAATCAATACATATTCGAAGAGTTCCATCTTTCTTCTTTACAAACAACACAGGTGCACCCTAAGGTGAAGAACTCGGACGAATAAACCCCTTGTCTAATAACTCCTGGATCTGAGTCATCATTTCACGAATCTCGGATGGAGCCAAACGATACGGAGCTTTCGCGATAGGAGTAGTGCCAGGTATCAAATCTATCTTATATTCAACATCCGTACAGGTGGTAACCCTGGAAGATCATCTGGAAATACCTCTGGATATTCGGAGACAACACGAACATCGGTAACGGGTCGCTTCTCCTTTTTCACATCAATAGCGTAAGCCAGAAAAGACGCACACCCTTTGGCTAGAAATTTTCTAGCCTTCATATACGAGATGATTGGAAAAGAGGATCGAGATCTATCCCCACGAGCCACTACATGCGACCCGTCAGCCAAAGGTATTGTAATCAGTTTCTTGTGACATTGGATACTAGCTCTATGATGACTTAACCAATCCATGCCTAGTACTAAATCAAACCCTGGTATAGGCATCAGTAAACAGTCTACAGGAAAACTAGTACCATCTATATCTATTAGCACCCCAGACACAGAAGAAGTTACAGGCACTAATTTTCCATCTGCTATTTCTACTTCTAATGGAGATGTAATCACAGAAGCAGACAATTTTAGTTTTTTACACAGAGATACATATATGAATGATCTATTTGCACCAGAGTCAAATAACACACGGGCAGGTACAGAGTTTATCAAAAACATACCCGTGATAACATCGTTGTTCTTAGTAGCGTCTGTAACAGTCATTTTGAAGGCTCTCCCTTCCGCAGAAGGTGCAACCTTACGCTTCTGACCTGCAGAAGACGATCCCCCGACAGTGGCTACCCCTTGCCCCGTACCCGTTGATTTCTACTTCGTGCAAGCTCCAGATTTGTGACCTTCTTCATGACAGTTCCAACAAACATTTGTCTTGAATCGACAAGCAGAAGGTTCGTAGCCAAACTCACCACACCTAACACACTGTCGAGTCTGCGGTGTGCACTGCCCTGTGTGACGAGACTTACAAGGCCTACACCAAGGTTTATTCTGATTAGAACCGGAACCTTTGGATTTCTGATCTCCTCGATTCTGGTTACCATGCCATTTACCCTTGCTTCCACTCTGATTTTCTTCAGACTTGTGAGATAACCCTTTCTCACGATTCATTCTTTCTCGAGCCCTCAAGTCTCCCTCAGCAGCTCGAGCTAGAGTGAAGGCTTGTACTAGCGATGTTTCCATGCGGGTGTTACCCCTGTACTCAGGTAACAAGGCTTGAACAAAATGGTCAATTTGTGATGGCTCATCGGGTACCCATTGTTTTGTAAACCTCAACTTTTCATTAAACTTTGTAATCAACTCATCAACTGACATTTTATCATCCTGTGCCAGATCCAAGAATTCCCGCTTTACCTTGGATAAATCATAGGAATTGCATAAATGCTCACAGAATTTACTCTGGAATTGATCCCAGGTAACAGAATTCACAATCTCCCTGGATAGATGAGCAGTCAACGAATCTCACCAGGTCGCAGCTTGACCCTTCAATCTCCTTGTTGAAAACTTAACCTTATCAGCTTCCTCACAGTTACAAGCATCCAAAGCCTTAACGGTTTCTTTCAACCAGTTCAAAGTAACGTTCAGATTGGAGCTTCCAGAATACTCTGGTGGTTGGCAATCCATGAAATCTTTATACTGACATTTAGGTCTGAAACCTCCCTGAGATGGATACAAAGGGATGAAGAAGTTTTGCTGTTGAGGTTGGTGTTGTGGTTGGGGTTGTGATACTGGTGGTAAAGTAACAAATGGTAAAGATCCTAAGGAAGTAGACATAGTACTGAACGGTACTGAAGTAAAGACAGGTGGTGGTATGGGTTGAGTAAACACAAGTGTCTCTCTAGGCATTTGGATGGTCTGGGTTTGCTGAGAAAACTGTGATTGATGTTGTTGCTGCTCCAGTTGCTGAACCCTGTCTCTCAGAGTTTGCAAAGTATCCTCCAACTGCAGTACATAGTCTTGCTGATCAGACTCACCATTGTGAGATGAACCAACTCGATTATGCTGTTCATTGGCTGCAGTAGAAGAGTGATTGTTGTTTCTTCTGGGGGATGCAGGGGTAGTTGTCTGGTTCACGTTGTCAGCCATATCTATTCTATACACAACATCTCACTAGTTGTTAGATTTAATCCGTTAGTATTAACACACTAACCACCCTCAAAGCTATACTACCAATTACCCACCCTGGGACTACTGGACTGACCAGAGCCTCGGTTCGAGTATTGCACAAATCATTCATGAAAATCCTCAAACCAGAGCTCTGATACCAATCTGTAACAATGTACTTTTATATTATCATAAAATAGCGTGCAGAAGCTAATTACATATAATTAGATTAAAATCAAAAGATAAATACAACTTGGGTTGATTGTCATTTTACAAAATTGCCACTACAGTGTTATACACAAAACAGGCTCTAAACAAAATCTTTGACATTAGAGTAGTGGTCCGTCCATAATCCCAGTCATCATTACTCAGAAACTCACCACGAAGGATCTGCAAAACAATCTAGTGGGGAATTAGCACAAAGCTAAGTGAGGGAACAAATATCTAAACATATACAAGGCCAACATGCCTAAACATAAAGCTCATAAATCCCAGGAGAACCGACGGTGTTGCAACCACCTACAACCAAGGTCGGCCAAAACCAAGGTTTACCGATAGCCCTTCTAACATGGATAACACTACCAGCCCCCTTGTGTACAACAAATGCACATTAAGATCAGATACTGTAAATCCCTAAGCAACAGGCCCAGCCGCTCAGCTCATGCTGATCTCCAAAATAACATGTATACAGTTCAAGCAAGAGCATAAAGTCAAATAGGATATCATATCCTGTATATCCTAAGATATAAATCCACTCACCACAGTCTGCACTGCTGTGATACACTCAGTTGACTAATTCACTGAGTCTTCTCGGTTCCTGAGAAGATATAACCACAAGTCAGTATATAATTCATAATACTGATTAACAATAAGTAATATACTTATTCATGCATCATATGTACATACACATATTTCATATTTCACAGATATATAGAAAATCAATATGTCACAATCTGATTTGTTAATGAAATTCTATAAATCCCAAATTCCGGACATGACATACGGAATTATCATAATTCCGAATCCAACTTGTAATTCCGAATAAGCAAGGGCAACTTCACACGGTATTACATCAATTCCGAATAGCATTCAGATTCCTTCTCAATTCCGGATAAGCCAATTCCGAATGTTAGGGCAATTCCGAATAGGTTCATTTCCGGATAGAGCTCAATTCCGAGTAAAGGCATATATTTAAATTCCGAATATATGAAATTCCGAGTACAGGTCAAATCCGAGCATTATAAATTCCGAGTAAGGGCAAATAGTCAATTCCGAATAGTCACTAATTCCGATCATACATATTCCGAATAAAATGTTAAGGAAATTAGTCCTTTGTTCGGATTCATCCAATTCCGAATATTCAGTTCGGAAATCATCATAAATTCTAACAATTTATTCGGAATCATCACCAATTCCGACCAAATCCATACGGAAATCACCAATTCCGATTGATTCGTGCCAAATCCGAATGATTTATATGTTCTTGCACAAAATCGATTTCTAACTTCAATTCCTTTCTGATTTTAAGCATGCAAGTAATATAAGTTTCCAGAAATCATTCTAAACATGTTATGAACACATTCTAACAATAATTTCTAACATGCATTCAACCTAAATCATAAATTAATCATCATGAAGCATTCGGAATTCACCCTAATACACAAAACCGAATATAACATCAATTAACAACTTTAAATTCATAATCTAACCTCTTTAATGTTATGATCTTCAATAATCAATACCTTCAGATAAACTTTCTCACCATTGCCCATCATGAGAACGTCCTTAGACTTGGTCCCATACTCTGTTCCGCAGTCTTAAGCTTAGAATGCAGCTCTGCTACGAATTTCTCCATGTTGTTCATGTTGTAGTTGACTATAAAAGGCTTATAGTCGTCTGACAACGAATTGAGTATCGTATCCGTTGCTAGCTGCAACGGTACTGGGTGGCCAAGTCTCTCTAGGTGGTCCATGTACCCTTTCATTTTCATGACATGGGTACTGACCGACGTCCCCTTTACCATCTTGCACGAGTTAAATGCTCTAGTGGTATCATAACTCTCCGTGTGGGCTTGCTCCTGGAACATGTCCCTCAGCTGGCGGATCATGTCGTAAGCAGGAGTCTCCATCATGCTTGATTGCAACTCAGGACTCATCGTTGCAAGCATGAGGCAACTAACATCCAGGGCATCATTGGAGCGCTTCTGATAAGCCACCCTGACGTCTGCCCTAGCATTGTTGGCAGGGGGATTTCCCAGAGGTTGTTCTAGGACGTACCACTTTCTCTCGTGCCTCAGCACGATCCGGAGATTTCTCTCCCATGTGAGAAAGTTTGGTCCGGTGAGCTTATCCTTCTCTAGGATAGAGCGAAGAGAGAGGTTGTTAGTGTTGGTAACGTTGGTTGTCATCTACAAATTAAAACTCGGTTTAATTAGTAATTGCAAATAAACTTTTCTAACATTTTTTATCAAACCCCTAAATAATATATATCAGACCTAGGACCCATATTTCACATACTTGACGCAAGGTTTGGTCACTTTCCGCCAAGTCATGCTATTTCTGGTAGGTAACACAGGTGTACCAATCGTACCTAGCCGATACAACTCCTAGAACCTCATAGAGCACTTAGACCCAGTCTAGTATGTTTAACTCTCTACTCTAGTGCATTTTGGGCCGAGACTCCCGATTATTACCAAAATAGATCGCATCACCTAAGACAGTATGAATTCTGGCCGGGACTCCCGATTATCGCATAATCTTTCATACCCTTTGCCGCAATTGTTTGAACCCGGATGCCCAAGGTTTGGGCACTTCCGACACCCGAGTACCGTTTAACAGGAAAGGTGTATTATTAGATGGGTAACACACTGATCTAAAATTTTCTTGGGTTTTATAATTAAGTTTAAAAGAAAAACTTAACTTTCCAGTTTTTGAAAAATCGTTTTAAAACTATCTGTTTTAAAAATACGATTTACATGTGTACCTATACTAGGTGCACAAAACGGTTTTATAAGTTCCAAACTTATAACCTTGACAAAACTTTGAATTTATAAAAATTTAACTAATACGACTAACAAACTGAAGTCGTATTCTAGTTTGTCATAAACCGTAGTTCTTCTCTGTTTAATAATTGCCTATTATTAAACTTGTTTATTTAGCATAACACACATACAGGTGTAAGCATTAAAATAAACACAACCACGCAGATAAAAACCTATAGTTTTGCCAACTAATCCTAAGGTCAATCCTAAGGATAAGAAGAACTCGGATTCACCTTCATGATGCATTGCTCCCACTTGCCTTGACACCTCCTCCGAAGTACCCGAGCACTGTGCAAGTCATCATCTTGAATATCTTCTCGTACTCCATCTCGATTATGGGATAAAACTACAACTACTACTATTACAATTACAATAATAAAAGGGGTTGTAAGTGGCACGCAGGCCTCCCCGAACCAGTACAATATTACAAATGAAAGAGGGATTGTAATTGGCACGCATGTCTTCCCAAAGCCAAAAAGAATAAGGAAAAGAAAAAGCGAGTCCTAAGTCGGCAAAACTATAGTTACGTATCACAACCACACAATATATATAAACAACATATATATAACAACCACGCAATTATAAATGTAAACGATATAAAAGCGATAAACACAAAACTTGATTCGTTTAACTATTCTTATCTACCCTTATGACTAATAACTATTAATTAAAAATGAGAATTATAATTATCTAAGTTATTAAAATTAACTTGACCAAAATAGTTTTTCAACAAACTTTGAAAAACATAACTTTATTCAAAACTTGAATAAACCTTATGTCGAGTTCGCACTAGTTCTTCCCAAAAACCAAACACGACAAAATTTGATCACTATTTAAATAACATCTTGTTTCAATCCTTTTATATAAACTTACCCTTTTAGAGTTTATTTATAATGTCTCAACTGACCATGATAAAAAAAAATCTAAAGATTATATATAAAATTACTAGTTTATAGCCGAGTACCCTCCTAGGCCGGTTCCCACTTGGGCCGAGACCCACCTGGGCCAAAACCTACTTGGGCCGAGACCGAACTGGGCCGAAAACCACTTGGGCCGGATCCTACTTAGGTCGAGACCCACCTGGGCTGAAGCCTACTTGGGCCGAGACCGACATGGTCCGAAAACCCGCAGCCAGGCCGGTTGGGCCGTGGATCCTAGGCCGGAGCTAGTCACGCCACCGACCACCTGGCCATGCCGCCGACGACCGCCGCCGCTCGCGACTGCCACCGATTACCTGTGACCGCCGCCTGCGACTGCCGCCGACTTGGTCGCCGTCGATCAGCAATCGCCGCCGTCGTCGTCGGCGGTGGCATCAGTCTCGCGTTTTCCGGTCAAAACAAAAAAAATAAACCTTTTAAATCCCAATCCTTTTAATCTATCAAAAACTAACTAGTTTTTAATATTCTGATTAAAAACAAGAATTAATTAATAACCAAAACTTTTAATTATTAATGTGACAAAAAACTTTGTTCCACTTTATAATTAATAATCCGAAAAACCAGATTTTAACCTTTAAACAAAACTTGTTTAAATTTCTTATCAAGATCAGGTTTTAATAAAAAGACTTATCTTTTAACCGTTTAAACAGAAACTTGTTTAAACCTTTCTGATTAAAATAAAGACTTTTATATTCTAGATGAAAAATAGAAACTTGTTTTGATCATCTCTTTGGTTTTCGATTTTATCATAGAGAAACAAGATGAAGCAGAAGATAATATAATTTAAACGAATCATCCAACTAGATTAACTAGGTTTATCAATTAAACAAACTGTTTAATTTTCTTGATTAAACTTGTTTTTACCAAAAATTATAATCCTTTTAACCGTTCAAACTAACTGTTTAAACTTTCTGATTAGTAGGATTAAATCTTTTATCAACTGGATAACAAAACAATCTGTTTTGTTGCCTTTCTTGATTTTCGAAAAAAAATACAAGGAACAAGTAGAAAATCAAGAGTAAACCTTAAATCTAAAAATAGATAAAACTAGAAACTATAGATCATAGAGCCGAGGCTCTGATACCACTGAAGGGTTTTGATCATACCAAACCAACCTAAGACACAAACTGGTCAAACATGGGTTTGATACTACTGGTTCAATCATAAAGCGGAACTGGATTGAACACAACCCCCTAAACCCTAAAAGGGTTAGGATCTTTCTAATGATCATATCAGTTTCTTATCTACAATCCAGATAAAAAGGTTAAGAAAAATAATACCTCTTTGAATCTTGGGATTGCTAAAGTTAGTCCACCACTACTGCACCACCAACGAACTAGCTGCTAGACCGCTGCTGGAATTACCCGAACAACACGGGAATCCTGCATATGTGTGTGTATCATCGACGCAAGCAACCGAAAAACCCTTGGGGTTTTTCTCGAAGTCGACGTAGGGAGTGAGTGAGGTGGCTAGGGTTTTTCTTGATCTAGGATTAAATCACTTATTGATAAAATAAGTTTTTTCTAGGTTTAAATACTTTAAATATTATCCAAGCCCAAGCCCGTTTAATTAAAGCCCATGACTTTAATTAAAGTTTCATTCCTTGCACTTTGACCCTCTGGACTTTACTAGTTAATTAATTAACTATTAGTTAACTGGTCCGTTAAATATTAAACTTAATATTTAATTTCCCTTTAAATAATAAATAACCATTTATTATTTATTTCTCTCTCAAATAATTAATTCCTCTGATTAATTATTTTCACACAGCTATTGGTAAATTCCAAACTGTTCTAATTGGGTGTGTAGCAGTGTGACCCTTTAGTCTCTTATAACATTGGATACAATGTACCCATTAATTATCTCTGCACATAATCTAACAGAAAGGACTATAATTTTTAATTTGTTACAACAAAGAGAATCTTGACTAAATAACTTTGATTTATAGCATTTCATGATATTCTTTTTAATAATAAATTGATATTTATTATCTCTTTTCTTGCAAAATTGAAAGTTACAATCTTTTTTTATAACATATTAAAATTTATAATCCGCTTTCGGCACAAAAATTTACACGTCACCCTTATTGGCAAATTTTGATCTATATGTTATATTTCTCGGCCATTTACTCATAATAATAATAATAATAATAATAATAATATTAATAATAATAATAATAATAATAATAATAATAATAATAATAATAATAATAATAATAATAATAATAAAACAAGAAATCATCTTTCATTTAAAACTAAATAAACTCAATTTATACTTTTGAGAATTGGCATGTAAAAAATAAAAAAGTTATGGCGGCAATTGGCAAATTTTTGCTCAGAAAATTGACAAAAATGATTAAAAAAACATCATATACCCCATTTGGTGCAAATAGGCACTGTTTAAATATATGTTTGTTATTTTATATTTTTGTTTTAATCTTCCCCTCTTTGGTTTTAAAACATAATATTTATGTTTAATCTTCCCCTCTTTGTTGGTACCTTCAATATTTTATTTATTATTTTATATTTAGAACATGCTAATTATGTGGTTAATATAATTGAAGCTCATCAATATTCATTGGGGTTTAGTTCATTAAAATATATTCAAATTATCATATTTTGTTATTGTATGTATCGATAATTGAAAGTTTCTATTATGTGTATATAAATTTTAATATGTTGCTACTGTATGTATTTTGGTTACATAAAAAAGGAAAAAAAATATAAATGTGTAGTATATACAAATAATAAGTTTAATACACACAATAACAAAAATTAAATGTTTTAGAAATATTTTTAAGTCTGATACATACAATAACATATAACGTGATAACTTCTATACATTTTGAAAAACTAAACCCGAATTATTTTTATAGTTTTCGTTTTATACTTGCTTTTGTAATTAGGATTAGGATCTTGAAATTGTAGTTGCTTTCTCATTGAATATTCGTTTATATTGTGTATGTTATCTTTTATTATATGTGCCTAGCTATCTTTAACGCTAGTGAATGTGTGCAAGTGTTGAAGAGGCAAAACTCATAGATAGATACAACTTAAAACATGATGTATATGAAAATTTTGTAATCATTGAAATTTTGGTTTTTGAATAATTTGTAGTCAATTAAAAATAATTTGTTAGTTGTAATCATGTGCTTAAGAAATTTAGTCATTTGTTTGAGTTTTCAATCAAAGGGTCTTTAGTATAGGAATATATATCAAGATAAGTTTAAGGTATTTTTTTTTCTTTTTTAAATTGGAAGTTCAAGTCCTGTTAAGAACATATTAGGATTTGTGTGTGTATTTGTCATTCAAAAAATAATAATTTTCAAATTTATATTGTAAAGTTGTTTGTAAATTGTGATCTAAAGGTATTTTGTTGTATAATTTTGATTTTTGGATGATTCTTGATAATTTGAATAGTTAGACAGTTAGAAATAAAAGATTAGTAAAATTTAAATAATTAAATCAAAACTGTAATTCTTTCCCTAAAGAGGTTGGCCCAAAAATTCGATATTTTTTTGCCTGAAAACGCAACCTAGATTTCTTTCTCGGAAAAAGTAGTCGACACAAAACATATCCCGAACCAAACACGAGTAAAGTAACATTCGGACAAAATTAAATTGGGTCAAAGTAATGATTGATACAAATATTACATGACCTCACGTCGACCCAAATTACCAAACATACCTATTTGCTATATTAAGTTAAATAGAAACAACCCCACCCCCCACCCCCACTCCTATAAAAAAAATAGATCCAAAAAGAACAGATTGAAAAATCTTATATTTCTAATATATTATATAAAATAGATATTAATATTTATCAAAGATATATGCATTATCCTTAATTTAGCCTTAAGAAGTAATCTTTAATTTTATGATAATTATACTTCTTCAAAAGCCCAAAACAATATGATAAGTTATCTTGTTGGGTTCGTAAGGGTGTTAATTTATATTTTCCTAGGGGATTCTTTTTATTAGCCTCAAAGATGATATAATCAGAGGCCACTTTACAAAACGTAGAGCGAACACCCAAGTATGGATCAATTTATATTATTATTTTAGCTACCTCCTCGGGAAACACAACCAGCTAGGTCTATTGTTAACTTTTTTGTTTAAGTATAAGTTAGAATTTCTTTGATATTTCTTTTCATGTTTTTAAGATTAACCCGTTCCTATTCCTGTCAAATAACATAAGCCAACGATCTAGCAGCCACGTCCCAAATAGTTTGCTGATTATATTACCATGGGCTTACATTCGTTGAAAAAACCTGAAGTTGATTGTTGTCATTTAAAACCAAGCCCCACCATTTATTGAATTCCCTCCACACGTTAACCACCATGTTGCATGTAAGGAACGCATGACCCGGCCATAGTTTATGTCGCTTCCATACATCTTGAACAAAGAACGGATGGTACATATATACCCTTGTCTTGGAATTTCGTTAAAACCGGTAGTCTGTCTTGGTCCGCTCTCCATGCAAAGATGCTCTCTTTCTTTGGCAACAAGTTTGACCAAAACGTTTCCTTTTGATTCTCCTTCTCAATGGTCCTTTAATCTTTCACCAGATTTCGAATTTCTTTCACCAAGTAACTGTTTGTCGATCCAAGTTTCCAAGACCAAAAATCCTTCTTATTTTGTTGCAACACAGTTTGAGTCAAATTATCCTTGTATGCTAGTACTTCAATCCCCAACCGACCTCTAGGAACACCAAAAGATTCAAAGTTCCACACCCAATGTTAACCCACCCGACTGCCCATTTCACCAACCAAAATGTGTTTATTTTAAATTTTGTTGAAAAATCTTAGATAAATATTGTTTAAAATGTAACTACCCAACCAAGTATCTAACAAACAACGAGTGTCTAGCCCTTCCCCCACCCCAATTTTGGAAAAAGATATTAGAGGAATGCTCATCGAACTGAGTTCATTACTAGCTATTATTATCCATACCCTACACTTGACCCCACCCTACCATCCTCAATGTCCAACCCCTGAGATCACATAGATACTTTCACTAACCCGAACCCAAAGAGCCCCCCTCTCCACTTTGAATCTCCACCACTACTTTCCTAGTAAGCTCAAATTATAATAATTCAAATCCCCAATACTTAACCCACCCTCTCAAATAAGGTTTATTCCTATTTGACCCATAATATTTTCTTCTCTTTGTCATCCCCACCCCAAAAGATATTTTCGTAGGGTATTATTTTTAGGGTTTACATATTTGACTATTTTATATATTGAACATTAAAAAATGTCTCTTATGTGAATCCAACTTATAATTTGTTGTTATTGTTTATACCTTGGCTTCATAAAAAAAGAACAATAAATAAGTTTAGTACGTACAATGAAAAGTTTAATACATCCAATACGATAAATTAAATGCTCAATACACACAAATTGAAAATTTTAAATTTCAATACACACAATACCAAAATCATGTATAAAATTAAATACATTTTCAAAAACTTTACCCTTATATATAACATAAGATAATTTGTACACAATTAATATATATACGATCATTCCAACCAAATTTACAAAAAAAATCTGTTTGAAAGTCATAGCAAAAATATCACTAGAAAAAATTAAAGTCAACTGATTATTCGAAATTTCTAACAGAACCCCAACAAAAAAAAAGTTCGTGTCTAAGAATTGGTTTTCTACTTTTTAAAACAAAAAACTGTCTTACCAATACATTTATAATTAGAAAACTAAATTCAGATAATGTGATAATCACCCTACAAGGCTACAATATTATTAAATGAATGAAAGTAGCTATAACAAGATATATTCCTATAAGGCTATAACGTCATAAAGTTACATATACTTACCTACAGTTTTAATTATATACATGTCTACCACCACAACTCTACTTGAGAGAATTATTGATACTAGAATTAAATTACAATGTATCACTTTTTATATATTCCCTATAACTCTACCATAGAGAATCATAATTACTACTACAAAATAGAGCCCCTAGCTTGGAGACCATTTATGTATAATCTTTATACCCCTATATATATATTCAGTATTTAAAAAAACACTTTTTTCCTTATTAATATTGAATATATTATCGTGACAAGTTAATAAAATAAAAAATTACAAATATTAATTAACCGAAGAAGCAACATAGAAGACTCATAACCTAGAGAGGGTGGCCACAAACAACATGCCTTAATCCTTAATAAAATAGAACAAACCATTTAACAAATACATAAGCTTGTGTTAGGATTTAATATTAGAATAGAAAATTTGAAGAAGATAAGTCAATGTTTATTTATATTGTTGAAGTGAAAGGAACCTAAGTTACAATCGATAGTCTGTGTAACTCTAATCCGAAAAAGGAAATAAGATAAGACTGAAAAAATAAGGGATTCCGTTAGAAAGTTTGAATTATCCTACTTAATGAAAGAGATAATGAAAAAACAAGCTTCTATACTATCAATAAGTACAGAATAAGACATAAAGAATAATAGCACATGCATAAAGAATGTTAACAACCCAACTCAAGTAGGAAAAGAATGAACTAAGTTGAGTTTGGAGACCAAAACTTGAAATCGGCCATAAAGATGAGCTTTAGTAAAGATGTCAGTTGGTTGATCTGTAGTGAAGATAGGGAGCTCCCATGGAAGACATTGTTGTGATCAATTTGGAAGGCACTTCTACTGTAACACCAAAGAGGCTGGGGTAGGATTAGATTGAGGAGCTCCCATATCATCTAAGAGACAATATTGCCAAATAAGTTCTTGAGTAGTATGGGCAAGAGCCCGATATTCTGCATCTGTGATGGATCTGGCAGTTAAGGACCGTGCCTTTCTCCTCCAAGAAATAAGAGAGTCACCTAGAAAGAAATAGTAGCCAGTGGTGGAGCTCCGATCGGTTAAATCACCACCCCAATCCATGTGAGAGTATACTTTAAATGATAGGGGGAAGCTAATGAAAAGCATACACCATGAAACATATACCCTTGAGATACATAAGGATGCGAAGAAAAGTTGCATAGTGATAAGAGCAAGAAGCAACAATGAATTGACTAACAGTATGCACAACATAAGGTAGATTTGGATGAGTTACCGTAAGATATACCAAGGTGCTACCAACTGAAGGTATATATTAGGATCTCTAAGAGGAGTTCCAACATTAGGTACGAGATACAGATTGTATTCTAAAGGTATAGAGGCAACTTTATGGTATGTTATACCTGCTGTAGATAGTAGGTATTATATATACTCTGTTTGACAGAGGTAGATTCGAGAAGAATCAGAGAGAACTTCAAGACCAAGAAAGTAATGCAGTGTTCCAAGTCTTTAATCTTAATACAAGAACTAAGAGACTACTTGAGACTTTGAATTTTTGTAACATCATTACCTATTATAATCATATCATCCACATAGAGTAGTAGAGGAACAGGACCATTCGCAGTGATACGTGTGAATAACCTAGTGTCATAGTGACTAGAAGGAAAACCCAATGAGAGAATTGTAGTACTAAACTATTCAAACCAACCAAAGGGTGCATGTTTAAGACCATAGAGAGATTTCTAAACTTATAAACATGACAAGGAGGATTAGAAATTCTTTGTGCATGGTAGTTTCATATAGACTTCTTCAGACATATTACCATTTAGAAATGCATTCTTGACATCCGTTTGAAAGAGTTCCCATTTATTAACAATTGTAATAGAAAGTAAGCTGCAAACATACGTGAAACTAGCAACATGAGCGAAAATCTGCTCGTAATCAATACCATACTCCTGATTGAATCCTTTTGCAACTAATTGAACTTAATAACAAATTACCAAACCACCATCCTTGGTTTGATCTTATATACCCAGCCCATTTAGAGCCAATAATATATTTCCCTCCAGATAAGGATTCAAGTTCTGAAGTATGAGTTTTATGTTGTGCTTGAAGTTCTTCATACATAGCAGTTTGCCAAAGTGGGTTTGATGATGCTTATTTGTAGAAAGTAGGTTCATAATGAGACAACAATGTAGTGTATCAATGAAAATCATGAAGGTGAGAGGTAACTTGCCTTAAACGATCTGAATGTATGGGTTCGATTGGTTTAATGTGACTAGGATCCATAGATTGGAAAGATGTCTCAGAGATAGGATGTGAAGTTGTAACACAATGCTCAACATTTTCTATTGGATTAAGAGAATGAGATTTAGGAATTGTTATCTTTTTATGGCCTTTTAAACCTATTTGAAACACTAGCTTTAGTACAAATGAGTTTGATGTATGAAAACGAGATTTACATGTTTAATACTGATTTAGAAAATCGAGTCTTTACAGCCCACCACTTGTAGGAGAAGAGAACACGTCATGGTTGGTGTGTATGTTTGTTGCACTAGAGAAGACAACCTATGATCGTATGAACATCATCGTCACCATTACCGCATCATGACCACCGTCGCTTCATCACCGGTTCACCACCGCTTTTACATTACAATTAGAGTTTTTTCAACCACCGTCGCTTCATCACCGGTTCACCTCCGCCTCTCTTCAAATTATGGTCTGTTCATGTGATTTTTCAGATATGTGTAGCCTTTTAGATCTTGTTCTTGATTTGTGATGTTCATATCATGTTCTTGACCTTGCTTTAATTTAGGGGTAGCCAAATGTGGTGGTTCTTGGTGTCCTTGATGGGGACAGTGAGGGATGAGCGGTGGTAGACAGTGGTCAGGGTGTGTGGGTAGGTGCTAATATAGAGTGGTCAGGGGTGGGTGGATGTTAGTAGATGGTGGTCAAGGATGAGGGGGTGGTGGTAGTGGTGGTGGTTTAACTATTTGGTGGTAGCGGCAGTATAAAGCAATTTGACTTATTTAAATAATATTTAATTTTTAAAATGAAATGAAGTTATATTAACAAGAAATTAATAATAAAAGGGTATTCTTGTCGTTTTAAGTGCACATTGAGTATGTAACCAATGACCATAACTGAAACAAATCTCGACCATTAGTTAAATTAGTGGTATACCCCCATGAAAAAAACTTGTATTTACTCTTTTGGAAAATATGAAAATCGCAAAAAAACTAAATTTTCGTTTTTACAATGACCTTAAACAAACACAAGATGCGTACAGTCGATCAATCTATCTATATCCTATATAATTTAAGAACTTAAAAATCTTATGTGGCATGTATAATTAAGCTTCAATTCTGAAATCCAATGTAATTAGATAAAGTCTAAATATGATGTGGCACTCAATTAGGTGATTTTTTGTCTCACATAGAAAGATACAAAGTGAAAATCGGATGAAACCAGTTGACTATTTATATGTCTTCTACGAGTTTGACAATTGAACATGGTTTTTAAAACTGGACCGGTCATTAAACTGGACGTCATAATGGTTCATCGGTCTAACCAGTCCAAGCGTATTTGAAAATCGGATGATATACTTATTAATTTGAATACTATAAAAGTACCTAGATACAAAAAATATGGACTCTTAAGTCTGAAGGAAGAAAACAAATGAAAACCATATCTCACATCTCTACCTGAGCCAAAAAAAAGGAGATCTCCATATCTATATATATTTTATGGTCCCGCATTGCTTCTAAGAAACAAACCGAATGATGTCCTTGTCTATATTTAGGTCTCCCATCATCTTTTCATTTTAGGTTAAAAGCTTTAGTAAAGACAGGTTCGATGCGGGTTGCTCCGGTTCAACGGTTTTATTTCGGTTTTAGTAAAACCGCCCGGTTCACAGTTGCCCGGTTTAGTCGCTACTTTTGAACCGGATTTAATCACGGCTCACGGTTTAACCGGTTCAACCGGCTGGTCCGGTCCGGTTTTTAAAACAGTGCAATTGGGTCAAGCAAGATGAAACCGTGATATTTGGCCTATGTGAAAATTCCGAATTGATTTTTATTTTATTAAAATAAATTCGGTTTGTAGGCAGTTATGTGAAAACCTAAAATTCATCAGTTAACTAACTGTTTCCTGATTATTGTTTATATATATGTGTCATACATTCTGGGCAAAACATAAAAGAAGAACGACCCTAAAAACTTGAGTTTTTCATACAAAAATTCATCATGAAGCATATATGATTCGATAGATTTGAGTTTTCTTTTAACCCGAATTGATTGTTGTATCCTCAAGGCAGATGCATACCCCACATAATTTGATGTAGGTATTGTTTCCCAAATATATTTTAGGCGGCTGATCATCATTATTTTGTAATTATTTTTTCCATTTATTAACGAAGTTAGATAATACAACCGAATTATAATGCACAAAATTTAAACTTTATCAACAAAAGGAGATACGACGAGCTTATAGCTCAGATTTTGAATAACTTAGGTACTAACTTATGCATCACTTAATATGCCAAAATTTTTACAACTAGACACACTGGGCTATCGCTGAAAGCGGCAATAATTTTAATGTTTGTATGAGGTTTTGTTCTCAATTACTATATTTTGTTGATTAATCTTTGCATATCTTTTGGATGTAATTGCTTAAATACTAAAATTACAAAGTTTATTTTTTAAGTCTAATTAGATGAAAAGTTCATTAAATAAAACCTAAAATAGAAGCATGTATTTATACGGGCTTATAACCTAGTATAAAGTATAAACTTGTAAATTGATGCTTAAATATGTCAATATTATATATATATATATATATATATATATATATATATATATATATATATATATATATATATATATATATATATATATATATATATATATATATATATATATATATATATATATATATATATATATATATATATTTACACATATAGGCAAAAGTTCAAACGAGAACTATCTTTCGTACGAGAACTGCGAGAACCAATCTGAGCCGTCCAATTCCTACTCCTTTAATGTCATCACCCACCCATGAATTCATCACATGCACCCTGTCACACTTGATCTCCCCCCCATGCTCTACATCCATGAATTCAACTTATCAAATCAACAAAAAATAGTTCTCGTTTGAACCCTCCTATATATATATATATATATATATATATATATATATATATATATATATATATATATATATATATATAGAGAGAGAGAGAGAGAGAGAGAAGTTCAGTCGAGAACCGTTGTTAGCGCGAGAACCAATCTGAGCCATCCAATTCTCCCTCCTTCAATGTCATTACCCACCCATGAATTTCTTACATGCACCTTGCCACACTCTATCCCTCCACGCTTTCCATCCATGAATTCCCCATATACAAGGAACGGCTGAGATTGGTTCTCGCACTAACAACGTTTCTCGAATGAACCCTCCGATATATATATATATATATATATATATATATATATATATATATATACTAGCACCGTACTCGCGCAATGCAGCGATGACGTATATTTTTTCTTGACAAGTTGTCTGTTTTAAAAACAGAGGTAGTGCATATCTTGTCTAAATTATAAGAGTCAATAACATTTCACATGGATAGTAAAATACAACATGAGTGTTGACATTATAATTATATGATATGTTAATTATAGTACGCATTAAAAAGATTCGAAAACTTTATAAATGTAGATTATATATTATTTAGATTTAATACTTGTAGTCATACGTAATTTTTAATAGTTAAGTTAACATATTTATATTATATGATATGATATTTAATATGAAAGGGTTAATTATTAATTTTTTAATTGTTGTGTTAATACATTGATTTGATTATTTAAATCTTCTTCGTTTTAGAAGGTTTAGTTATTTAAATGGTATATAAAATTTTCATTAATTCCACCAAATAATTACTTTATATAATAGTTTTCATTTAGTAATTTACTATTAAGGGTAAATAAGTAATTTCATATTACTTACAATTAAGAGATTAAAACAAAAGAGGTAAATGTTTTACATAATAGTATATATATATATATATATATATATATATATATATATATATATATATATATATATATATATATATATATATATATATATATATAAAGAGAGAGAGAGAGAGGTACTTTATAAAACTATCTGCATCTATCACACCCTTCAAACAGCCACATCAGCGCCACATCATTCCCCCACCATTCCCTCATCTCATCACACAAACCCCGCATCCATCAACCTTCGCATCACAAAAAAGAAAAAAAGAAAAAAGAAAAAAAATTACAATTTCGACTGTAGAAACCACCTTGAATAATAAATTCTTTGAAACAAATACATTTGCTTTCTGTTGTATTTGTTTTCTTTTTATTTCTCCTACAAAGATATCTTTCTACTTTGTTAACCCACATATATACTTGTTACATATCATGACAAACTTACATCTGTAAGTCCCTTTTATTGTTTAACCTGCTGAAACTTATAAAGACAACGTTACGAAACTAGTGTTGTTGGGTGGAAATTTTATGCCAAAAAGCGCCTGGAAGTATCGAACATTTGATCGAGCACAATGACGAGTGCCATTGCGAGTGCAGGATCCATTAAAGGCTGAACAACCAAAGTGAAGACATCGCTACCAAGAGCAACTCCATTCTTGGACTCCTTGCACCGAATATCAGCAACGCACGTTTGCATGTCATCATACACAACGCATGACTTGCGAGCATATGATCCTTGGATCTCGTAAACGACGTTTCTTTTATTTGATGATCCTACTTCACGCACATAAGCTAGCGCTTTTTTGTTGAACAGGTTCACATGTTTGGAGACTGAAAACCGTGTCGTTTCTCCATTTGAAAGGAAAAAGTTGTCTGCTAGTCTTAACCTCTGACAATAAATAATAAAACGTGTCATTAATCGTTATGTAATTAGTTAACTTTACGCTATAAGAAGCTGAGGTATATGTACCTTGTGGTGAATGGTGTACAAAGAGCGACCAGAGGAATCCATGAGTATAATCTCGTGAATTCCTCCGTTGGCATAGTTGTCTACTCGAAATACAAGATTGCCGTTAGAGTCGTAAACCGTAAACCCATCACAGTTGAAGAGTAGAGATTTCTTCAACACAGTCAACACCTTCGGATTGATCTTGTGGGTTCTTGTTAAGTGGTGGTGGGACTGTGAAGAAACACCGATGGGAATGATGGTCTCCGGCCACACTTTTGCCATGACGAAACTACGTTGATGGTAATGGTTTGAACTTTGAAGACTTATGTGGATGATGGGAGAGTGCTTGGGGAGGTTTTGCTGATTTATAGTAGGAACTAAATCAAGAATATATCCCATTCGATGAACTCTAGATACAAATTGGAGACGCGTATATATAGGTATCTCTCAAGATATGACGTTATATCATATAATATTGTAGCACATGTTTTTATTAATTGTTATTTTTATCTTGCCAATTTCATTAAGTTCGTAAAACACGTTAAAGAAAAAGAATATTATAATCCTAAATAACTAAATAAGTATATACATCCTTTTGTTTCTATGTTGTAACATTTATGATCTCATCATGTATTAAAAGTGATAAATGTCATCCTATTTTTTTAAGAGTTGATGTAAATAATTTGGTTTTTTTATTATTTAATTAGGTAATATATTAAACAATTAAGTATGTAACTAGGATTTAATTACGACCAAACCGTTGTGACCTGACTGTAATTACTTCCCCGTGGTGATGGTTGAGTCCGATACGATCTCCTGCCCTCATGTCGGCAGTCGTTACAACGGTGTCTGCGTTGTTGTTTCCATTAGAAAGGTTGCTTATTATTAGTAAGAGGTGACGGATAAAGATTTTTGTTGACTGGTGGCACAATATAATGGTAAGAAAAATTAAGTAAAACTGAGGATGGTGTTTAGTTTTTTTTCGGGTTTCCAGTTAAACGAGTTGGGTTAACAAGGTTTCAGTTGTTATTCCGGTGTTTTAGGGCTAAACTTAAAAAAAAGTTAACACAATTTAGATAAAGCCCTTTTGATTAAATTGTTATTTTTAAGATAAACTAAAGTATTATAAATTGAAGATTGAACTATATCTTATCATTTTTAAAATTTTTTTTTTATTATATTATGGTGGTATCAAAAAATCACCGGTGACCTCCCAAAATTAGACTACGAACCAACTTGAAAACTTTAAAATTTTTCACTCCGTCTACAATATAGTCTGGGCCACCGAACTATGCTAAGGTCCGCCCCTTTTAGTAAGGTTAGTGTTCATTGTCCGTAACCCTCTTGATAATAGTAAATAATATATTCTTTATTACATAATTTTTTTATATGTGATTCTTGAAGAGACCAAAGAAAATGTAATGCAAAAAAAAAAAAAAAAAATCCTAATACAATGGAATAAGGGTATTTATAAGATTTTGCTTATAAATTAAATTAGGGTTAATGTGTTTGAAAACGTATATCAGGGCCTTGGTTAATCTGAATTCATATCTACTTATGTGAAAAGAAGTATAAATATATTCACATACTAAGTGCTCGCTAACGAGTACTACAGGTTTAAATTTGTAACCTTCTCATGACATATAACTAGTGATATAAACGAGCTGAGTCAAACTCGAATATGATACTTATCAAGTCATGCTCGTTTAGGACTTTTTTGGTTCGAGCTCGGCTTGTTTAAGATATACGAACCTCAAGCTCGGCTTATAAAGATATAAAAAGCTCAGACCGGCTCGACTCAGCTCGTTAAGGCTCGTTTAGACTTAGGTATTATTTTGATTTTTTATTAAAAGAATGTATAATAGAATATAAACAATGAAATACATTAAAATTGTATGTGAAGCTTGTTTAGGCTCGTTGTTAGTCAAATGATCTTATCGGTTTGGATTTAACGAGGAAAAATAAAGCTTGAAAGATAACATTTAATATATATACAATAAGAATTATGTACAATCTGTTCAAAACAGAAACATAGTTTGTTTTAGATACCTCAAATGACTTTCTAAGTTTAGTATGAATTTATACATGTATGTACATGTGGAAGATTGAAGGTTTGTTTAAGAACTTGATTTGTTAAGTTTTAAGCTAAGTAACGTAGGCCAAGAGAGAAGTCAGCCTGAAAAGAGTTTGAAATGGTTTTAAACTCATAACTCTCTATCTACGGTTAGATAAGAAGACTCAAAGTTAAAGATCATGTCTATCCAAGTTATCTATTTAAATGTATATATAAGATAAATTTTAATCAGAAGATTAGGATAAGTCTTAGTTTTATAGTTTAATGTTTATCCATAGAACAAGAATACTATTTAATGTATATTATGATTAAAGGTGACCTGATTAGTTTATCATTCACCTGCTTTGTTAGCAAGCATACATGTGCGTTCGTGAGTAAACCTGACTAGTTTGGTATTCCTATAACACCCCAAATTTTATATAAATTATTAAATAAGGTGCAGGATAAAAGTTGATAAAAATAAGAAAAAGTTATAAGTTATTAAATGGTTTAAAATAATGATTCTAAATATATCCTCGTTAAAATTTATGGATATCGTATGGATGAGTTGTAAGTCAGATAGGGGAGCGGGATACCCGCTAAAAGATGACCACCGACTCAAGTGTCAGCAACCACCTCCTTCTTCTATTACCTTCTTGTCCTTCTTATGTCTTCGTTCAAACCAGAACACACACATTTGAGCTTAAACCCAAACTTGAATTCAAAAGGGAGATATCAATCAAGAGTGTTTACAAGCTGGAATTAAAGCTATTTCATCATATCTTCCTTTAATTTTAAGTGACATTCTTGTGTTTTCATCATCTATTTTGTTCTTGATAACATGAGGTGTTATGGATCATTGAATTGGTCTAGATGATGTTTAAATGATAATATAATGTTACCCTATTGTTTATGGGGGTTAATGGATGTTACATGATGATTCTAAAGTAGTGGATGTATATTTGGATTGATCTTTGCTCGGAAAACATCAAGTTCTAGTCGAATTGCTACTGTTGTTCATTGAACACGGGCCGTGTAGATGGGAGATGGCCGTATAGTATGGTTGTTTAGGCTTACACGGGTCATGTACATTTTTTATACGCGCCATGTATTGCCCTAAGTAGCATTGTCCATGTAGTGGGGTCCATAGTCGTGTAGTAATGATCTACACGGGCTATGTATGGTCACATGGGCTGTGTAGGGTTATAGTTAAACACTATGTAGTAAACACCTAGTGTAGTCGTGTGAGTAGGCTGTGTGTTAGAACACATGCTGTGTTGGCCACTATTGCATGTCAGAATGTGATATTTATACAACTTCAAATGTATATAGGTGTTATCAAATGATGGGTAATGATGGGATTGAACATAGTTCAGAACTATAACACATCAGCTAAGGTCACTCACCTTGATCTAGTACTCGTAAATCGTGATTCATTATTTCATATAACTTTATGTAAATGCATATAAGTGTAAGGTTAGTATACTACAACAATATAAAGTAACACATAAGAGATTGAGATAAATAGTATATATAGTTTGAGTGAAAATAACCAATGATATGTGAAACAGCTAAAGTGATACATGTAAGAATTATACAATACTTGCACAAATATATGTGTGATCCTACAAATGTAGAAATATCTATAATATTACATATACATGTACATATGAGATTACATATAAAGGTCTAGTACCTACTTGGACACAAGTATAGTTGTCTAGATACGAGTGTTATGACTATACAATTACGATTATATAGATACAATATTTAAATGTATACTAGAATAGTTGTTCAGATACAATCATACAATTATACATCCATAGCTAAGGTGAGTATCTCGATCTAGTACTCGTAAATAGTGATTCATGATTTCATATAATTTTATGTAAATGCATATATGAGTAAGATTAGTATACTACAACAATATAAAGTAACAGATACGAGTTTGGGATATATGATACATACAGTTTGAGTGGAAGCTAAAGTGATACATGTAAGAATTATACAACAATTACATGTATATATTTGTGATCAAAAGATATGAATACAGTTATTACACATATAAAGTCACTGCACTTAATTATAGATAATATTAACGAAGATATATAAGTATAGAAATAAATATTATACAAACGCAAAAATGAAATGCATAATGTTTTAAAAGAATAAAAATTAAACAGATCGTGAATATTCTTTATAAATACTTATTTTGAGTTGCTCACTGGTATTTACAGCTCATCAGATACCTGTAACATTTTTTCAGGTACTTAAAGATTTTTAGATGTTGATTGAGTGGATAAGCTAGTGTTTTTCCACCGAATTATTTTACAGTGTATTAGTGTTTCTTGTTCTCTAGCTTTTAAATCAAATATTTTAAATATTATGTGTTTGTAAAGATTTTCAACGCATGCTTCCACTATTATTTAAACTGGACTTTTGGTTGCCTATAAAGTTTGTTTATACACGAATAGTTTTCGTAAACTTTTTATATCGAAAACAGAGCATTACAATTCCTGTATAGAGAGTCAATTGTTATTTGTGTTCATAAGTTGAAGTAACAAAATAAGATATAGCAATTAGTTTGTGAGAAGGATTGAGAAATTTAAATTGTAATCATTGGGTTGAATAGAGATTTCATATCGTTTTGTATTGAAAGCCCGACTTTATTTTGATTTGTTCTTAATATTCCGAATTGTTTATTCCCCCCTAACACTTTTGTATCAGTTTGTTGATTACATAAGGGACTAACTATCGCTTGCTTAAACGAGACCACACTTTGAGGCTCGATCTCGAGCTCGGGCTCGTTTACCTAATGAGCTTTAGTCTATGCTCGAGCTTATTAAGGCTCGACTCGTATCAAGTTTTTAACGATACGAGCTCGAATAGCTCGTGATTAACTCGTCTCCTTTACATCCTTACATATAAGCTATAAAGACGTTTTTTTCCCAAAACTAGTTTGCAACCACTTGTAGTTCCCTCAGACGCTAAAATTTATGTTTTTTTAATGTTTTTACCTCGGATTTAATTAGTATTAATTTATAAATAAATATATATTTGAGAGGTAGGATATTAATATAATAATAATATTCGTAAGGGTATATATGTTTTTTTTTCCTAGTCTTCATGATATTAGATAATGAAAGTAATAGCTTGGGTCAAACTAGAAGAAAATAAAGACACAGTCAAACTAGTGTCGGTCTGGTAAGATCGGTCTCTCCCCAGATTTCCGGCCATCACCTCCCACCGCTGCAGACGCAAACGCAGGCGGTTGAAGTTATTTTACAAGCATTTGCATTTCCTTCCAACTACTCATCTGTTAGAAATTCGATTCTTCATCCCCAAAAGATCAGCTGAATCATCAATCTGTACTTGTAATTTTGTAATTTTGTGTTAACGAAAGAGGGGCGATGGATTTCGCGCGGGTGAAGCTCCCTCACGAGGCTGTGGCGCGATGGATTGAATATTTAAAATTACAATTTCGACTGTAGAAACCACCTTGAATAATAAATTCTTTGAAACAAATACATTTGCTTTCTGTTGTATTTGTTTTCTTTTTATTTCTCCTACAAAGATATCTTTCTACTTTGTTAACCTACATATATACTTGTTACATATCATGACAAACTTACATCTGTAAGTCCCTTTTATTGTTTAACCTGCTGAAACTTATAAAGACAACGTTACGAAACTAGTGTTGTTGGGTGGAAATTTTATGCCAAAAAGCGCCTGGAAGTATCGAACATTTGATCGAGCACAATGACGAGTGCCATTGCGAGTGCAGGATCCATTAAAGGCTGAACAACCAAAGTGAAGACATCGCTACCAAGAGCAACTCCATTCTTGGACTCCTTGCACCGAATATCAGCAACGCACGTTTGCATGTCATCATACACAACGCATGACTTGCGAGCATATGATCCTTGGATCTCGTAAACGACGTTTCTTTTATTTGATGATCCTACTTCACGCACATAAGCTAGCGCTTTTTTGTTGAACAGGTTCACATGTTTGGAGACTGAAAACCGTGTCGTTTCTCCATTTGAAAGGAAAAAGTTGACTGCTAGTCTTAACCTCTGACAATAAATAATAAAACGTGTCATTAATCGTTATGTAATTAGTTACATTTACGCTATAAGAAGATGAGATATATGTACCTTGTGATGAATGGTGTATAGAGGGCGACCAGAGGAATCCATGAGTACAATATCATGAATTCCTCTTTTGGCATAGTTGTCTACTCGAAATACAAGATTGCCGTTAGAGTCGTAAACCGTAAACCCATCACAGTTGAAGAGTAGAGATTTCTTCCACACAGTCAACACCGTCGGATTGATCTTGTGGGTTTTTGTTAAGTGGTGGTGGGACTGTGAAGAAACACCGATGGGAATGATGGTCTCCGGCCACACTTTTGCCATGACGAAACTACGTTGATGGTAGTTAATATGGTTTGAAGACTTATGTGGATGATGGGAGAGTGCTTGGGGAGGTTTTGCTGATTTATAGTAGGAACTAAAATCAAGAATATATCCCATTCGATGAACTCTAGATACAAATGTGGAGACGCGTACTATATAGGTATCTCTCAAGATATGATGTTATATCATATATATAATATTGTAGCACATGTTTTTATTAATTATTATTTGTATCTTGCCAATTTCATTAAGTTCGTAAAACACGTTAAAGAAAAAGAATATTATAATCCTAAATAACTAAATAAGTATATACACCCTTTTGTTTCTATGTTGTAACATTTATGATCTCATCATGTATTAAAAGTGATAAATGTCATCCTATTTTTTTTAAGAGTTGATGTAAATAATTTGGTTTTTTATTATTTAATTAGGTAATATATTAAACAATTAAGTATGTAACTAGGATTTAATTACGACCAAACCGTTGTGACCTGACTGTAATTACTTCCCCGTGGTGATGGTTGAGTCCGATGCGATCTCCTGCCTTAATGTCGGCAGTCGTTACAACGATGTCGATCTGCGTTGTTGTTTCCATTAGAAAGGTTGCTTATTATTAGTAAGAGGTGACGGATAAAGGATTTTTGTTGACAGGTGGCACAATATAATGGTAAGAAAAATTAAGTAAAACTGAGGATGGTGTTTAGTTTTTTTTTGGGTTTCCAGTTAAACGAGTTGGGTTAACAAGGTTTCAGTTGTTAATCCGGTGTTTTAGGGCTAAACTTAAAAAAAAGTTAACACAATTTATATGAAGCCCTTTTGATTAAATTGTTATTTTTAAGATAAACTAAAGTATTATAAATTGAAGATTGAACTATATCTTTTTTTTTAAATTATTTTTTATTATATTATGGTGGTATCAAAAAATCACATTTGACCTCCCAAAATTAGACTACGAACCAACTTGAAAACTTTAAAATTTTTCACTCCGTCTACAATATAGTTTGGGCCACCGAACTATGCTAAGGTCCGTCCCTTTTAGTAAGGTTAGTGTTCATTGTCCGTAACCCTCTTGATAATAGTAAATAATATATTCTTTATTACATAATTTTTTTATATGTGATTCTTAAAGAGACCAAAGAAAATGAAATGCAAAAAAAAAAAAAAAAAACCCTAATACAATGGAATAAGGGTATTTATAAGATTTTGCTTATAAATTAAATTAGGGTTAATGTGTTTGAAAACGTAAATTAGGGCCTTGGTTAATCTGAATTCATATCTACTTATGTAAAAAGAAGTATAAATATATTCACATACTAAGTGCTCGCTAACGAGTACTACAGGTTTAACATTGTAACCTTCTCATGACATATAACTAGTGATATAAACGAGCCGAGTCAAGCTCGAACATGATACTTATCAAGTCATGCTCGTTTAGGACTTTTTTGGTTCGAGCTCGGCTTGTTTAAGATATACGAACCTCAAGCTCGGCTTATAAAGATATAAAAAGCTCAGACCGGCTCGACTCAGCTCGTTAAGGCTCGTTTAGACTTAGGTATTATTTTGATTATTTATTAAAACAATGTATAATAGAATATAAACAATGAAATAGATTAAAATTGTATGTGAAGCTTGTTTAGGCTTGTTGTTAGTCAAATGATCTTATCGGTTTGGAATTAAAGATGAAAAATAAAGCTTGAAAGATAACATTTAATATATACAATAAGAATCATGTACAATCTGTTCCAAATAGAAACATAGTTTGTTTTAGATACCTCAAATGACTTTCTAAGTTGAGTATGAATTTATACATGTATGTACATGTGGAAGATTGAAGGTTTGTTTAAGAACTTGATTTGTTGAGTTTTAAGCTATGTAACGTGGGCCAAGAGAGAAGTCAGCCTGAAAAGAGTTTGAAATGGTTTTAAACTCATAACTCTCTATTTACGGTTAGATAAGAAGACTCAAAGTTGAAGATCATGTCTATCCAAGTTATCTATTTAAATGTATATATAAGATTATTTTTAATCAGTAGATTAGGATAAGTCTTAGTTTTATAGTTTAATGTTTATCCATAGAACAAGAATACTATTTAATGTATATTATGATTACAGGTGACCTGGTTAGTTTATCATTTACCTGCTTTGTTAGCAAGCATACATGTGCGTTTGTGAGTAAACCTGACTAGTTTGGTATTCCTATAACACCCCAAATTTTATATAAATTATTAAATAAGGTGCAGGATAAAAGTTGATAAAAATAAGTAAAAGTTATAAGTTATCAAATGGTTTAAAATAATGATTCTAAATATATCCTCGTTAAAATTTATGGATATCGTATGGATGAGTTGTAAGTCGGATAGGGGAGCGGGATACCCGCTAGAAGATGACCACCGACTCAAGTGTCGGCAACCACCTCCTTATTCTATTTCCTTCTTGCCCTTCTTATGTCTTCCTTCAAACCAGAACACACACATTTGAGCTTAAACCCAAACTTGAAATCAAAAGGGAGATATCAATCAAGAGTGTTTACAAGCTGGAATTAAAGCTATTTCATCATATCATCCTTTAATTTTAAGTGACATTCTTGTGTTTTCATCATCTATTTTGTTCTTGATAACATGAGGTGTTATGGATCATTGAATTGGTCTAGATGATGTTTAAATGATAATATACTGTTACCCTATCGTTTATGGGGGTTAATGGATGTTACATGGTGATTCTAAAGTAGTGGATGTATATTTGGATTGATCTTTGCTCGGAAAACATCAAGTTCTAGTCGAATTGCTACTGTTGTTCATTGAACACGGGCCGTGTAGATGGGAGATGGCCGTATAGTATGGTTGTTTAGGCTTACACGTGTCATGTACATTTTTTATACGCGCCATGTATTGCCCTAAGTGGCATTGTCCATGTAGTGGGGTCCATAGTCGTGTAGTAATGATCTACACGGGCTATGTATGGTCACATGGGTTGTGTAGGGTTATAGTTAAACACTATGTAGTACACGCCTAGTGTAGTCATTTGAGTAGGCTGTGTGTTGGAACACATGCCGTTTTGGCCACTATTGCGTGTCAGAATGTGATATTTATACAACTTCAAATGTATATAGGTGTTATCAAATGATGGGTAATGATGGGATTGAACATAGTTCAGAACTATAACACATCAGCTAAGGTCACTCACCTTGATCTAGTACTCGTAAATCATGATTCATTATTTCATATTGTAACACCCTGAAAAAGGGGCTAGCTGTGTAGTGTTGTACTATGTGCTTTGGTACTTGTACTGTGATTTTATGTGAATTTTAATTAAAGTATTTTAAATGTCTAACGCGTGTTAAGTGTTAATTATGTGATTATGTGAAAAGTGTCAAATGTAACACCCCAAAATAGGGCCTAGTTGTAGGTAGTTGTACTATGTGCTTGTGTGCTTGTACATTGATTTTAATCAATGTATTTTGTTGCTAAATATGTTATTTGTTAATTATACGTAATAAAAAGGCGATATGTAATGTAATTATGATGATAGATAAAAATTGGTAAGTTAGTAACCGGTTTTAGATAATGGTTCGAAATATATCCCCGTTAGGTGAAACGGGTAAACTAGGGATTAGTTGTAAGTTGAAAAGGGAAACAAAATACCACGTTTTAAATATTTAAAAACCAAAGTCGGTTTCTTCTCTACCTTATCCCCTGGAAAGAGTTAAAACACACAAAACACACACTAGTTACAAACACAAAAAAAATACGACACACTCACACCTTGTTCTCTCCCAAATTTGCAAAAGAAATCAAAGAATCAGTAGCAAAGGAGTTGATATCAGTATTTCAAGAGTTCAATCGGTTCTTGTATCTTCATATTTGTAAGTATTTTATAAAAAAAAAAATCTAGTTCTTGAGCTTAGCGAGGAAGATGATTCCTTTTGATGATTTAAGTTGTGTTTTAATGATTTCCTTTGTTTCAAAAGTGTTCCAAGCTCCAAGGGATGTTAAATAGAGTATACAAATTGTTGAAGCTGAATTTTGGTCGAAATAAATGGTAAAAAACGGATGTTACAGGGCTGTTTCACGAACAGGGGCGAACCCTGCTGTACCAGAAGTCTTTGCGGTCGCATGGTATGGTCCTTGCGATCGCAAGGGGGTCAAATGGTCCTTACGGCCGCAGGAAACTATCCTTGCGACCGTAAGATGTAAAATAGGCCTTGCGGCCGCAGGCATGGGTCCTTGCGACCGTAAGGGTTATTTTTATGTGGTTTACTGTCTACGGACGAAGGAATGTGATCTACGGGTGTAGGTACATAACATACGGCCGTAGGTCCCCATAAATTAGCTTCTACGGGCGTAGGGATTAGTTCATGCGGCCGTAGGGCTTGGTTTATGGAAAGAGACTCTAGCGGTCGCAGGGAATGACCTTGCAGTCATAAGATGTGTTTGTGAAGGGTCCATGCGACCGCATGGAAAGTCCATGCGATCGCTAGCCATGGTCCAGTTTGATGGTTTTAATATCTTGTGTTCATAAGCAATTGTGTTAAGTATAATGTCTTAACATGCCTGTAAATGATGTGTTAGGCGCTCCTGAAGAACCAGAGGACACCGAACATTGTATTTGCTTGCTGTAGTTTTTCAGGTGAGTACCGGTTAACCTTAGACGTCACAATAAGAATGTTATACCACGCTTAAGGTAAGTTATTGATATGTGTTGGTAATTGATACGGTATTATTTGTTATACAGTCATGATAAACATGTGTTAGATAATGGTTATGGTATGGCTTCTGTAGGCCAATTATGATACACTCTGTTATATTATGGGCTTTTGTAGGCCAACTATGCTATGATATGAGCTTTTGTAGGCCAACTTGATATGATATGGCTTTTGTAGGCCAACCTGTTTATGATGCAGCTTTTGTAGGCCAATACATGTTAGTGGCCGGCACATGATGCTGTTTAGGGTACGGTGATTCGTTGATCGCGAATCGGGTTCTTGCAAAACCTTCGTACCTCAACTAGGGGCTCTCATCGATATCCACGCTCGTTAGGGGCTCTCACTGACATCCCCGCTCATTAATGCAATGGTGGACTGCTATCCGCTCCCCCACCGGCGCGATATGATTGATGTATTCGGTTCCCCCAGTTTGGATCATTGAGTCGGGCTCGCAACCCTGCAAGATATGACTCCTCCTGGCTATACCGGAACATCGCTAGCTGCTAGGGTAGAATTGTTTGATAATCTATGATATACCTCGCATGCTATGATATTCTTGTTATGATACTATGTTTAATTATTGCTCACTAGCTATTGATAGCTAACCCCTCCATGTACTCTTTCTAAACTACAGGTAAATAGTTGCTGGTGAGGATGGGTGCCATGTTTTGGTTTATACTGCCGAGTTTGGAAATTTTTTTGGGAACACTTTTGGTTGTTGCTTTTGTAACTCTGGTTACTGGTTCTAATGGTCGGCAGATATTTGGTAACCTTCTCGGGTTCTTGTGTTAAACTTATGATATAAATAACTAACGTTCAGCTTCCGTTGTGTTTGTTAAACGTTATATTTTGATAAAACAGCTGGTGTCTTAATTATATTTATTAATTAAGCTTCTGAAAACCCGGCGCGTTAGAAGTTGGTATCAGAGCCTTGGTTTGAGGGAATTGGGTACTTTGAGGAGTATTCAATCTCAAACCCAGGCCCGAACATTATTAAGTGTTCCCTGGGTGGTATTGGGGTGTGATGAGCGTTATATGTAAATTGTTATGTGTTAAAATAATACCGGTATGTGATAACTGTGACATTACTTGAGTTATAGCTAGTATTCTTGTTTTGGCATAGAAGTTGAATCGAATGGCTAGTTCCTCCGGTAATAAAGACAGGGATGCTTATATTCGCCAGCTAGAGACCCAATTGAAGCAAGCGAACGATCGAGAGTCGCTAAGAATTACGCACGAAGTTTCTAAGTCTGCTGGTTATAAGAATTTTATGAGCTGTAAGCCTCCTGTTTTTACTGGTGTAAATGATCCTTTTATTGTCGAAACATGGATTCGGAACATGCGAAACGCCTTCGAGTCCAACGAATGTGAAGAAAAGAAGAAAGTTACTTTTGCTAGACAAATGTTACGAGATCGTGCACTTACCTGGTGGGATACAGTTGTGAGTGTTACACCGCCAGAGGTTTTGGATGCTTTAACCTGGGAGGAATTCTTGAAAAAGCTCAGGAAGAAATACTGCTCAGATTACGATATGCAGAAGATTGAGGACGAGTTCCGAGCTCTACAGAATGGCGATAAACCTGTGGAGGACCTGATATCCAAGTTCTCGGATAAGATGAAGTTTGTTTCTCATCTGCTACCTGACGAGAGATCTAAGATTAGCAAGTTTGCTAATGCCTTACCTGTTGAATACCGATCTGCTGTGAGGTCTGCAGCAACACTGGATGCAGCCTTTGATCTAGCTCGGCAGACCGAGAATGATTATAGGAAAAAGCCGAAAGCTCAGCCACAACAACAAGGAGGAGGGTACAAGAGGAAGTTTGAACAATCGTTGGGTAATAGGAGAGGTGATGGTGGATCTGAGAATAGGTCAAGAGGTGATTCGTCTCAGAAGTCGGGAAGCTGGGATGTGGTTAAATGCGGAAAGTGTGGGACTAAGGGTCATCAGACTCATGAATGTTGGTTTAGGGAAAATGTTTGCTATAAGTGTCATAAACCGGGCCATAGAATGTCCGATTGCCCTCAGTTGCAAGGTTCGGGTGCTGGTGGATCGTCTGGAGCAGCGGGTCAGAAAAAGGGAGGTGCCCCACGTGCACAGGGGAGGGCCTTCTAAATGACTACGGATGAGGCAAAGAATGCAGGTGATGTTATTACTGGTATCTTCTTAGTTAATACTATACCTGCATGTGTTCTATTTGATTCTGGTGATACCTACTCGTATGTGTCTTCTGTTTTCTGTGATAAATGGCAACTACCTGTTACTGTGATGAAAGATCCTATTAGAGTAGAAATAGCTGATGGTAGTCAAGTCTTTGTTACATCACAAGTACCTCAAGTTTCTATTATTATCGACGGGCATTGTTTTGTTATTTCCCTACTCCTCATGCCGATTGTTGGTTTTGATATTGTTATTGGCATGGATTGGCTTACTAGTCAAAATGCCAAGATATTGTGTTCTAAAAAGTTAATCAAGGTTTCATTACCTGATGGTACCTATGCTGTAGCGCGAAGAGAAAGACCTAGATCTGATATTCCGTTGGTAAACTTTGTTAAAGCCCGTAAATCTTTTGTTAAAGGTTGTGACGCCTACTTAGCATACGTAATTAATGCTGAGATGGAAGAAAAGACTGTCGATGGTATAAGGGTGGTTTCGGAATACCCTGAAGTATTTCCTGAAGAGTTACCGGGTTTACCTCATGTCAGGGATGTAGAATACCGGATTGACCTTATTCCTGGTGCTACGCCTGTAGCAAAATCCCTGTATCGTCTTGCGCCGTCTGAGATTCGGGAAATGATGACTCAAATCCAGGAACTGCTTGATAAAGGTTTCATACGCCCGAGTTCTTCACCTTGGGGAGCTCCGGTGTTATTTGTTAAGAAGAAGGATGGTACATTACGCATGTGCATTGATTACCGGGAGCTGAATAAGCAAACGGTAAAGAATAAATATCCACTACCCCATATTGATGATCTGTTTGACCAATTGCAAGGTGCTACATGTTTCTCGAATATTGATCTTCGTTCTGGTTATCATCAGGTCCGCATTCATGATGATGATATTTCTAAAACTGCTTTTCGAACTCGGTATGGACACTATGAATTCTTAGTGATGCCCTTTGGTTTAACCAACGCCCCCGCTGTTTTCATGGATTTGATGAACCGTGTGTGTCGTCCTTTCCTTGATAGATTTGTGATTGTTTTTATTGCTGACATTTTGATCTATTCCAAAACTGAGGCGGAGCACGAGCAACACTTACGTGTAGTTTTAGAAACCCTTCAGCGGGAACAACTTTATGCTAAGCTGTCCAAATGCGAATTCTGGCTCAAAGAGGTGCACTTTCTGGGTCATGTTATTTGTAACGAAGGTGTTAAGGTCGACCCAACCAAAATTGAAGCTGTTATGAATTGGGAAACTCCTCGAAGTCCTACAGAGATTAAGAGTTTCTTAGGTCTCGCTGGTTATTATAGACGATTCATTCAAAACTTTTCTAAACTTGCGGGTCCGTTAACTAAATTGACTCGTAAGGATGTTACGTATGTGTGGGCCGATGAACAAGAGAAAGCTTTTCAGACTTTGAAGCAATTGTTATGTCAAGCTCCTATTCTGACATTGCCTAATGGGTCAGAGGACTTCGTTGTCTACTGTGATGCTTCATATGCAGGTCTAGGTTGCGTACTAATGCAACAAGACAAGGTGATTACATACGCTTCGTGCCAACTGAAACCTCATGAAAAGAATGACCCAACTCATGATCTGGAACTTGCAGCTGTGGTGTTTTCTTTAAAGCTATGGAGGCATTACTTATACGGTACCAAATGTGTGGTATATTCCGACCACAAAAGCTTGAAGTATATATTCACGCAAAAGGAACTTAACATGAGACAACGACGCTGGTTGGAGTTGATCAAGGATTATGATTGTGAGATCAAATATCATCCAGGAAAAGCCAATGTTGTTGCTGATGCACTGAGTCGGAAAAGTTCTCCCGAAGTTGCTAAGTTCATGAGACTTACGATTGTGTCGGATATCATCGCTAAATTGAAGGAAGCACAACAGGAAGCATTGCAAGATGCTAATCTGAGGCTGAGACGATGATTAAATTGTCAAAGCTATTAGAGGAAGATAGTCGAGGTTTGAAAACGTTTCAATCTCGAATCTGGGTACCCAATATTGGTGGTAATCGAGAAACCATTTTACAAGAGGCGCATAAGTTAAAGTTGTCTGTCCATCCTGGCAGTACCAGGATGTACCAGGATTTGAAGACTTTGTATTGGTGGGCTACCTTAAAACGTGATGTAGCCTCGTTCGTTGAAAAGTGTCAGATTTGTGCTCAGGTTAAGACGGAACACCAGAAGCCTTATGGTAATTTACAACAATTAAAAATTCCGGAGTGGAAATGGGATCATGTTACTATGGATTTCGTTACTAAGTTACCTCGGACTTCAAAGGGGCACGATATGATATGGGTTATAGTCGATCGACTTACTAAAAGCTCTCATTTTCTTGCGACTAACGAGTCTGCGCCTATGAATCGGTTAGCCCAACTCTACGTTAACGAAATAGTATCTCGTCATGGTATACCGCTGTCTATTTTTTGTGATCGAGATGCGCGTTTTATGTCTCACTTCTGGAGTAGCCTTCAACGTGAGCTTGGTACGCGGGTAAATCTCAGCACGGCATATCATTCCCAAACCGACGGTCAGTCTGAGAGAACGATTCAAACGCTTGAAGATATGCTACGAGCGTGTATACTTGAGTTTGGTGGTTCTTGGGATACTCATTTACCCCTGATCGAATTTGCTTATAATAATTCTTATCATTCGAGTATCGGCATGCCGCCATATGAGATGTTATATGGTCGGCGATGCCGTACTCCTACCTGTTGGTTAGAACCTGGCAAAAAGCAGTATGCGGGTCCTGATATTGTTCAAATAACCGCTGATAAAGTTAAGGAAGCACGCGAGAAGTTGAAAGCGGCACGTGATAGGCAGAAAATGTACGCAGATCCTAAACGGCGACCCGTTACGTTCTAAGTGGGTGACCGCGTATTTCTGAAAGTTTCACCTTGAAAAGGGGTGATACGATTTGGTCGTAAAGGTAAGCTAAGTCCCAGGTATATTGGTCCGTTTAAGATTCTACAACGCGTTAACGATCAGACAGTATCGCTTGAGTTGCCACCTGAATTGTCTGGTATTCACAACACTTTTAACGTATGTTATCTGAGAAAGTGTAAGGTCGAGGATGATCAGATCTTACCTCTGCAAGAGTTAAAAGTTGATCCATCTAAACGCCTTGTAGAGGAACCTGTTGAAATCTTAGATGCTAAAGTCAAAAAGCTACGTAAAAAGATGATCAAGTTGGTTTTGGTAAAGTGAAAACACAGTTTAGGTCCTAATCTCACTTGAGAGACAGAAGACGAGATGAAGGCCCAATACCCTCGTTTGTTTGAGACCGAACAGATTCCGAGGACGGAATCTTCTTAAGGGGGTAGATTTGTAACACCCCAAAATAGGGCCTAGTTGTAGGTAGTTGTACTATGTGCTTGTGTGCTTGTACATTGATTTTAATCAATGTATTTTGTTGCTAAATATGTTATTTGTTAATTATACGTAATAAAAAGGCGATATGTAAAGTAATTATGATGATAGATAAAAATTGGTAAGTTAGTAACCGGTTTTAGATAATGGTTCGAAATATATCCCCGTTAGGTGAAACGGGTAAACGAGGGATTAGTTGTAAGTTGAAAAGGGAAACAAAATATCGCGTTTTAAATATTTAAAAACCAAAGTCGGTTTCTTCTCTACCTTATCCCCTGGAAAGAGTTAAAACACACAAAACACACACTAGTTACAAACACAAAAAAAATACGACACACACACACCTTGTTCTCTCCCAAATTTGCAAAAGAAATCAAAGAATCAGTAGCAAAGGAGTTGATATCAGTATTTCAAGAGTTCAATCGGTTCTTGTATCTTCATATTTGTAAGTATTTTATAAAAAAAATCTAGTTCTTGAGCTTAGCGAGGAAGATGATTCCTTTTGATGATTTAAGTTGTGTTTTAATGATTTCCTTTGTTTCAAAAGTGTTACAAGCTCCAAGGGATGTTAAATAGAGTATACAAATTGTTGAAGCTGAATTTTGGTCGAAATAAATGGTAAAAAACGGATGTTACAGGGTTGTTTCACGAACAGGGGCGAACCCTGCTGTACCAGAAGTCTTTGCGGTCGCATGGTATGGTCCTTGCGATCGCAAGGGGGTCAAATGGTCCTTACGGCCGCAGGAAACTATCCTTGCGACCGTAAGATATAAAATAGGCCTTGCGGCCGCAGGCATGGGTCCTTGCGACCGTAAGGGTTATTTTTATGTGGTTTACTGTCTACGGACGAAGGAATGTGATCTACGGGTGTAGGTACATAACATACGGCCGTAGGTCCCCATAAATTAGCTTCTACGGGCGTAGGGATTAGTTCATGCGGCCGTAGGGCTTGGTTTATGGAAAGAGACTCTAGCGGTCGCAGGGAATGACCTTGCGGTCATAAGATGCGTTTGTGAAGGGTCCATGCGACCGCATGGAAAGTCCATGCGATTGCAAGCCATGGTGCAGTTTGATGGTTTTAATATCTTGTGTTCATAAGCAATTGTGTTAATTATAATGTGTTAAGATGCCTGTAAATGATGTGTTAGGCGCTCCTGAAGAACCAGAGGACACCGAACATTATATTTGCTTGCTGTAGTTTTTCAGGTGAGTACCGGTTAACCTTAGACGTCACAATAAGAATGTTATACCACGCTTAAGGTAAGTTATTGATATGTGTTGGTAAATGATACGGTATGATTTGTTATACAGTCATGATAAACATGTGTTAGATAATGGTTATGGTATGGCTTCTGTAGGCCAATTATGATACACTCTATTATATTTTGGGCTTTTGTAGGCCAACTATGCTATGATATGGGCTTTTGTAGGCCAACTTGATATGATATGGCTTTTGTAGGCCAACCTGTTTATGATGCGGATTTTGTAGGCCAATACATGTTAGTGCCGGCACATGATGCTGTTTGGGGTACGGTGATTCGTTGATCGCGAATCGGGTTCTTGCAAAACCTCTGTACCTAAACTAGGGGCTCTCATCGATATCCCCGCTCGTTAGGGGCTCTCACTGAAATCCTCACTCGTTAATGCAATGGTGGACTGCTACCCGCTCCCCCACCGGCGCGATATGATTGATGTATTCGGTTCCCCCAGTTTGGATCATTGAGCGCTGCAACATATAACTCCTCCTGGCTATACCGGAACATCGCTAGCTGCTAGGGTAGAATTGTTTGATAATCTGTGATATACCTCGCATGCTATGATATTCTTGTTATGATACTATGTTTAATCGTTGCTCACTAGCTATTGATAGCTAACCCCTCGATGGACTTTTTCCAAACTACAGGTAAATAGTTGCTGGTGAGGATGGGTGCCATGTTTTGGTTTATACTACCGAGCTTGGAAATTTTTTTGGGAACACTTTTGGTTGTTGCTTTTGTAACTCTGGTTACTGGTTCTAATGGTCGGAAGATATTTGGTAACCTTGTCGGGTTCTTGTGTTAAACTTATGATATAAATAACTAACTTTCAGCTTCCGCTGTGTTTGTTAAACGTTATCTTTTGATAAAACAGTTGGTGTCTTAATTATATTTATTAATTAAGCTTCTGAAACCCGGCGCGTTACATCAAACGTGTCTAAATGTGGTGTCGTGTTATACGGTTTTGTGTAATGATTCCGTAAATATCCCCGTTGGTTAAAACGGGATGGTGTGTGTCAAGTTGTAAGTTAGAAAGGGGAACAAAATACCCCATTTGTGATAATTAACCACCAAGAGGCGGTTTGTGACTTATTTGACTCTTAAGAGTCAAAATCACACATACACAAATACGTATACTCAAGATTACACACACACCCCTTTTGCTCTCAAAGTTTTGAAAGAAATCAAGGCCTAATATATTTGCAAGGAGTTTCTAAAGCTGATTTAAGTGTTAATCTTCTGTCCATTTGCTGAATTGTAAGTTATTCTTCTTCAAGAACCCTAGTTTTTGGAGTTGTGAAGAATATGACCATTTTGATGGTCCATCTTGAGATTTATGTGTTAAGAATTGTGTCAAATGTATTTATAAATGTCCATGGATGTTATGTGAAGTGTACAAGTGATTGAAACTGAGTTTTGAACCGATTTTGTGTAAAAAACGTGTATTTGCAGAACTGTGCGAGAACAGGGACGAAGACCTGCTGTGCAGGAACTTCCTACGGGCGTAGGGGATACACCCTGCGGCCGTAGGAGGCCTTTTGTGGCTTCTGCGGCCGTAGGCAGGGTTTCTGCGGCAGTAGGATGTGTTTCTGTGTGGTTTACCGTCTACGGACGATGGGACAAGGTCTACGGGCGTAGGTACATAACTTACGGTCGTAGGTCACCAAAGAATAGCTACTACGGGTGTAAGAAGAGGTTCCTGCGGCCGTAGTGCATGATTCATTGGAAGGAACCTCTGCGGGTGTAGGAAGTTGTTCCTACGACCGTAGGAAGGGTTTGACAAGTGTCCTGCGGCCGTAGGACTTGTACTCTACGGCCGTAGTAACCTGTCCAGTGCTGATAGCTTGTGTAACTTGTGTTTTAACCTATGTGGACTATGTGTATGTGGTAACCAAGCCTGAACCTAATGTGTTAGGTGATTCGGATGACTCCGTGTGCTCTTGGGATTCCCGGATCCATATCTTCCTCCTGTGATATCAAGGTGAGTACCGATTTCCCATAAGACTCAGTAAGTAGGGCTATTGGCTGCCAGTGATATGTGCCATGTGTATATATGTGAACGCACGAGGTATGATGTGATATAGTGATATAGTGACATAGTGATATAGTGAAATAGTGTTATAAATGATGCCATGTGATATAAATTGTGATATGTGATACGCATACGTACAGTGGACCCTATGGGTCAAACGTGTTTATGATTCTTGTCCGGACAGACGCAGTGGTTGAGGTCAGTTTGCTAACGCGGCTGGATCCTTGAGTGTTTTTCGGGATCATTGGTACTCGACGGTAAATTCCGGGTCTATGGGATTCGATGGTCAATTCCGGATCCCAGAGGGTTCTGCCGGCCACCGTTCCTCGACATACAGTGAGGATCTTGGTTTATGATCAGATCCGAACGGAGTCCTAGTGACTCAAACGTGATGGTGGGTTGCTCTTCGCTCCCCCACCGATGCGGTTGGCTGTGACTGATTCCCCAGCTCGGATCGTTGAGCCATGCTAGCTACCTCGCAAGTGATCCCGCTGACATGTCGGCACACCGCTACGTGATAGCTTAGCATTGTGTGCCATATTGTGACGTGATAGCATGCTTATTGGTGCCTATGCGATACCTGTACTCACTAGCTAGTGTTGCTAATGTTTCGTGATATTTCCCTTTTCGCATGTTAGTGATAAGATGGTCTGGCGAGGTGGGTTACTCTAGGTAGTGTTATTGTACATATCTTTTGGAACACTTGTTGTAAACTCTGATACTGTATGACAATGGTCGGTGCATAGTGGTAACACTGGCTTGATTTTTGGGACTTGGCTTGATTTGTTGTTCTTAATCGCCAAGTCGGTAAATTATGTTTAATATGTAAACAGTGGTTTGTTCCGCTGCAAACCTTTGGTGTAAATAAGTTTAAAAAGTTTTAATTTACGCTAATTTTAGGCTTGTGAAACCAGTGTTACACATATAACTTTATGTAAATGCATATAAGTGTAAGATTAGTATACTACAACAATATAAAGTAACACATAAGAGATTGAGATAAATAGTATATATAGTTTGAGTGAAAATAAGCAATGATATGTGAAACAGCTAAAGTGATACATGTAAGAATTATACAATACTTACACAAATATATGTGTGATCCTACAAATGTAGAAATATCTATAATATTACATATACAGGTACATATGAGATTACATATAAAGGTCTAGTACCTACGTGGACACAAATATAGTTGTCTAGATACGAGTGTTATGACTATACAATTACGATTATATAGATATAATATTTAAATGTATACTAGAATAGTTGTTCAGATACAATCATACAATTATACATCCATAGCTAAGGTGAGTATCTCGATCTAGTACTCGTAAATAGTGATTCATGATTTCATATAATTTTATGTAAATGCATATATGAAACAAACTGGTCAAACCTGGGTTTGATTCTACTGGTTCAATCCTAAAAGCGGAACTGGATTGAACACAACCCTCTAAACCCCAAAAGGGTTAGGATCTTTAAAACTAATGATCATATATAGCTTCTAATAAACAAACAATCCACAGAAAAGAATATGAGATAATATACCTGATCAAGCTTGGGATCGCTAAAGACAGTCCACCACTACTGCACCTCCACGAACTGGCTGCTAGACCACTCCTGGATTCACCTAACAACAGCACTCGAAAAACCGAGAGTGTGTGTGTGTGCGTCGACCTTGAATTCGCAAAACACACTTGGTGTGTTTTTCTTGTTCGACTTCGACGTGAAGAGAGAGGCCGAGAGAGAGTGAGAGAGTTCGACGAGAGAGAGAGAGTTCGACGAGAGAGAGTGTGGCGGCTAGGTTTTTTTATTTCTTTAATCCCCTTGTTTTCATATTCTAATCCTTAAGGCTTAAGGATATATATATATATATATATATATATATATATATATATATAGAGAGAGAGAGAGAGAGAGAGATTAAAAAAGAACCCAAACCCGTTTAATTAAAAGCCCACTGGTTTTAATTAAACTTTCAATCTTCTCAATTTGACCCCCTGGACTTTACTAGTTAATTAATTAACTATTAATTAACTGGTCCGTTAAATATTAAAACTTAATATTTAATTTCTCTTTAAATAATAAATAACTATTTATTATTTGTTCTCTTTCTAATAATTAATACAAACTGATTAATTATTTATTTCTCTCTAATAATTAATCCAACCTGATTAATTATTTCCACACATATTTCTGGTAAAATCCAACTGTTCTAATATGGGTGTGTAGCAGTGTGACCCTTTAGTCTCTTATAATATTGGATACAATGTGCCCATTAATTATCTCTGCATATAATCTAACAGACTCCCACTTGTGCAAGATAAGCAATAGTTACTGCACATTGTTAACCCAAGGAGGTCCCTAGCCAGACACTTAGGGTAACCAGGTTATAAGAACTCTTATACCCCAAATAAATTGTGATAAAACTTTATAAGCAACCTACTTAGAAGTAACCTATTATAAACTAACTGTTTACAAACTAAACTATCATAAACTCTCTATTCATGAATGGGTACGTTTTTATATATATACATACATGCATATATATAGGTTTGTCCCTTGCAGCGCGATATTTCAATTTTGAGCATCAGCATGGAGAAAGTCAACTCAGAGACTCAAAAATTGGTTCATGACATACTTGATTTCAAAACTGCGTGATAAACGACAAAGAACAGATCAGTTCGTTTGGGCACGGCCGTGCACTTACCAGTTTCTCTAATCAGTCAAGGGGCCCGAAAATATCTCTCCTAAAAAGAAGTTGCAATTACCATCTTGCATATTTGCATCTAGAAATACGGCTCCTACTGAATCTAGACACGCTCCTTATGACCACCGTTTAAACCCTAAACCACCCTGTTACGGCGTGACGTTAAAATGCGCTAAGAAGACAACCGTTACCGCATCCCAAACCAGATACCTCAGGCTTAAGGATAACCTATGTGATAAATACTTTTGACACGAGTCCACGAAGTATTTTTCACAGTGGGTCAATCCAATATTCGTAACCCTAACGAATATCCGTTAATTTTGGTCCGCAAAAACCTTTTGCAACTATATTCAACATACTTTCGAATCTACCCCAAAATTACGATGACTTTATATCCCTATCATAGTTCCCACCACGATAAGTAGTCACGGATAATGTTTTGAATAAACCTAGTTTATTCCTGGATGAACCAAAACATACAAAATTTGTGAAGAATAATGAAACTAATTTCTACACCCTTTCATATTCCGTCCTGGAACAAAGGTGCATAATTTCTACCATTTCATTGACTCGATTCACGGTGTATATCTGAATTACTTATTATTTTGCATTGTAACTTATCACAGATTACAAGGAAAAATAATATGATTATAAACCTAAAACTCAAGACTAGCACCCTAAAGTACTCCTTCTTGGTTTTTGCTAGAAATCGTTCTTGCAACCTAAGAACAATTATAGACTTACTTATTTTATAAAATTCCTTAAACTTGGAGGAACTGGAAATAACTCCTAAGTTTCTGATTTTATAAAACAACCTTCCTGTATTTAAAACTTTAATTACATTTGTAGATATACTAGGTTTTATTATCCTTCTGAAATGATAAACCTTTTTACACCTACTTGCAAGAAACTTGAAATTAGATTCCCTGTGTATGTCAACACTAATCTAATATCACTACTAAGAATGTTAACGAACATCCTATTTCATCATTTCTAGCTTTGACCAACCAACAATATTTAATTAAGCTGACTTACTGAAACATTTTAGAATGCGTATAATTTTTAACCTAAGTCATAACTTGACTTAATTTTTAGAATGAGTTAAATGCCCTGGTGGCATCATAACGTTCTGTGCGAGCTTGCTCCTGGAACATATCCCTCAGCTGGCGGATCATGTCATAGGCAGGAGTCTCCATCATGCTAGACTGCAACTCTGGACTCATAGTTGCAAGCATGAGGCAGCTGACATCTAGGGCGTCATTGGAGCGCTTCTAAAAAGCCTCCCTAACATCTGCCCTAGCATTGCTGGCAGGAGGATTTCCTAGAGGTTGTTCTAGGACATGCCACTTTCTCTCGTGCCTAAGCACGATTCGGAGATTTCTCTCCCATGTGAGAAAGTTTGGTCCAGCAAGCTTGTCCTTCTCAAGGATAGAGCGGAGAGAGAGATTGTTAGTACTAGTAACGTTGGTTGCCATCTACAAATTAAAAACTCGGTTTAATTAGTAATTGCAGATAAAACTTTCTAATCATATATCATCAAACCCATAAATAATATATATTAGACCTAGGACCCATATTTCACATACTTGACGCAAGGTTTGGGCACTTCCCGCAAAGTCATGCTATACCTGGTAGGTAACACCCTGTACCAATCGTTCCTAACTGATACGACTCCTAGAACCTCGTAGAGCACTTAGACCCAGTCTAGTATGTTTAACTCTACTCTAGTGCTTTTTGGGCCGGGACTCCCGATTATCACCAAAATAGATCCCACCACCTAAGACAGCATGAATTCTGGCCGGGACTCCCGATTATCGCAGAATCTTTCATGCCCCTTCCCGCAATGGTTTGAACCCGGATGCCCAAATTTTTTAACAGCAAGCGTGTACCATTATGTGGGTAGCACACTGATCTAAGATATTCTTGGGTTTTACTATTAAGTTTAAAAACTTAATTTTCCAGTTTTTGAAAAACCATTTCAAAACGAACTGTTTTAAAAAAAATACGATTTATATGTGTACCTAAACTAGGTGCACAAAACGGCCTTTATAAGTTCCAAACTTATAATTTTGACAAAACTTTAAAATTATAAAATTTAATTAATACGACTACCAAACTGAAGTCATATTTTAGTTTGTCATAAAAACACGTGGTTTTTCACTGTTTAATAACAACCTGTTATTAAACCCCCTTTATATTTAGCATCATATAAATGTCACAAATCTATATGAATAAACAGTAAATAAAAAACACAACCATGCATGTAAAGCCCTATAGTTTTGCCAACTAATCTTAAGGTCAAACCTAAGGATAAAGTGACTTGGATTCGCCTTCTTGATGTACTGCTCCCACTAGCCTTGACACCTCCCCGAAGTATCCGTGCTTCGTGTGAAGAACATCATTTACTTGATCACCTTCTTCGAGTCCGTTTCGGTCGAGGGATTAAACTACTACTAATCTATTACAAATACAATATTGAATGGGGTTGTAAGTGGCACGCAGCCCTCCCCGAACCAGTACAATATACAAATAAGAACGGGATTGTAATTGGCACGCAGGCCTTCCCAAAACCAAAAGAAAAAAGAAGGAAAAAGGAAAAACGAGTCCTAAGTCGGCAAAACTATAGCTATATGTATTACAACCACGCAATTATATATAAGCACTATATATAAAAGACAACCACGCAGTTATAATATATAAACAATAAACTGTGCTGTTAAGCACATAACCTGATTTGTTTAAACATTCTCATTTTACCTTTTGATTAATACCTATTAACCAAAAATGAGAATCATGTCTTCTAATTAAATTTATTTGACCAAATTAGTTTTTCAACAAAACTTTAAAAAAACTTGATCTCATTCAAAACTTGAAAGAAATCCTTATGTCGAGTTTTCTTACTAGTTTTCCAAAAACTTAAAAACCGACAACATTTTGGTCAATTAAATATTATCTTATTTGTTTCTCCATTATGTTATATAAACTTTATCCTTTTTAGAATTTATTCAAAATGACTAAACTAGTCATAATAAATAAATATCTAAACAAATATATATATTTTAACTAAACTAATTAAAACATATAATACTAGTTTATATAACACCTTATTAATTTTTAACACTTAAAAGTAATAATCCTTTTTTGTTTTAACTGAGAAACTATTACGGCCAAAAAATTCCTGGGCTGAGAGCCCTACCTGGGCCATGACCTCCTTTGGGCCGAAGCCTAATAGGCCGAGACCCCTATTGGCCCGAGAAACTCCTGGGCCGAAAAACCATCTTGGGCCAAAACCCCTTGGGCCGAAGTCCACTGGGCCTTTAGCGCCGCTAACTCCTTTTAGCGCCGCTAAACCCCTTTTAGCGCCGCTAACGGTCACGGTGATGGTTTTGGTTCCCGTTTTCCGATTAATAAAATATTTTTAAATCCTTTTTAACCTATTAAAACTAACTGTTTTAATACCCTGATTAAAAAGAAACTGGATTTAATTTCAAGAACCAAAAAAGTCAATTATTAATATTAACTAAAACTAGTTTTATTAACAATTGATTATCCTAAAACTAAACATTAACCTTTTTAAACAAAAGTTCAAAAATTACTATTTAAGATAAAGTTTTAGATAAAAAGTTTATCCTTTTTAACCGTTTAAACACAAATCTGGTTTAAACCTAACTGGTCAAAATCAAACATTTTTTAATCTGGATAAAAACAGAAAACTTGTTTTTATACCTTATGGTTTTCGAAAAACTGTATGAAGAAGAACAAGATGAAGAAGATCAAATTACCTAGACAAATCAAATATCTGGATTAACTAGGTTTTTACCAACTTAAACAAACTGTTTAATTTAAACTTAATTCAAACTTATCCTTATCCAAAAATCATGATCCTTTTAACCATTCAAACTAACTGTTTGAATTTCCTGATTAATAGGATAAACATGATAACAAAAACAAACTGTTTTGTTACCTACTTGATTTTCGAAAAGCTCAAGAACAAGTAGAGAATTAAGAACAAAACCTTAATCTAAAAACAGATAAACCTAGAAACTATATATCATAGAGCCGAGACTCTGATACCACTGAAGGGTTTTGATAAACCTAGAAACTATTTGATTCTACTGGTTCAATCCTAAAAGCGGAACTGAATTGAACACAACCCTCTAAACCCCAAAAGGGTTAGGATCTTTAAAACTAATGATCATATATAGCTTCTAATAAACAAACAATCCACAGAAAAGAATATGAGATAATATACCTGATCAAGCTTGGGATCGCTAAAGACAGTCCACCACTACTGCACCTCCACGAACTGGCTGCTAGACCACTCCTGGATTCACCTAACAACAGCACTCGAAAAACCGAGAGTGTGTGTGTGTGCGTCGACCTTGAATTCGCAAAACACACTTGGTGTGTTTTTCTTGTTCGACTTCGATGTGAAGAGAGAGGCCGAGAGAGAGTGAGAGAGTTCGACGAGAGAGAGAGTTCGACGAGAGAGAGTGTGGCGGCTAGGTTTTTTTATTTCTTTAATCCCCTTGTTTTCATATTCTAATCATTAAGGCTTAAGGATATATATATATATATATATATATATATATATATATATATATATATATATATATATATATATATAGAGAGAGAGAGAGAGAGAGAGAGAGAGAGAGAGATTAAAAAAGAACCCAAGCCCGTTTAATTAAAAACCCACTGGTTTTAATTAAACTTTCAATCTTCTTACTTTGACCCCCTAGACTTTACTAGTTAATTAATTAACTATTAATTAACTGGTCCGTTAAATATTAAAACTTAATATTTAATTTCTCTTTAAATAATAAATAACTATTTATTATTTGTTCTCTTTCTAATAATTAATACAAACTGATTAATTATTTATTTCTCTCTAATAATTAATCCAACCTGATTAATTATTTCCACACAGATTTCTGGTAAAATCCAACTGTTCTAATATGGGTGTGTAGCAGTGTGACCCTTTAGTCTCTTATAACATTGGATACAATGTGTCCATTAATTATCTCTGCACATAATCTAACAATATATGAGTAAGATTAGTATACTACAACAATATAAAGTAACAGATACGAGTTTGGGATATATGATACATACAGTTTGAGTGGAAGCTAAAGTGATACATGTAAGAATTATACAATACTTACATGTATATATTTGTGATCAAAAGATATGAATACAGTTATTACACATATAAGGTCACTGCACTTAATTATAGATAATATTAACAAAGATATATAAGTATAGAAATAAATATTATACAAACGCAAAAATGAAATGCATAATGTGTTAAAAGAATAAAAATTAAACAGATCGTGAATATTCTTTATAAATACTTATTTTGAGTTGCTCACTGGTATTTAAAGCTCATCATATACCTGTAACATTTTTTCAGGTACTTAAAGATTTTTAGATGTTGATTGAGTGGATAAACTAGTGTTTTTCCACCGAATTATTTTACAGTGTATTAGTGTTTCTTGTTCTCCTGCTTTTAAATCAAATATTTTAAATATTATGTGTTTGTAAATATTTTCAACGCATGCTTCTACTATTATTTAAACTGGACTTTTGGTTGCCTATAAAGTTTGTTTATACACGAATAGTTTTCGTAAACTTTTTATATCGAAAACAGGGCATTACAATTTCTGTATAGAGAGTCAGTTGTTATTTGTGTTCCTAAGTTCAAGTAACAAAATAAGATATAGCAATTAGTTTGTGAGAAGGATTGAGAAATTTAAATTGTAATCATTGGGTTGAATAGAGATTTCATGTCGTTTTGTATTGAAAGCCCGACTTTATTTTGATTTGTTCTTAATATTCCGAATTGTTTATTCCCCCCTAACACTTTTGTATCAGTTTGTTGATTACATAAGGGACTAACTATCGCTTGCTTAAACGAGACCACACTTTGAGGCTCGATCTCGAGCTCGGGCTCGTTTACCTAATGGGCTTTAGTTATTTGTTTTTTTAATTATTTATTTATTTATTATTATTATTATTATTATTATTATTATTATTATTATTATTATTATTATTATTATTATTATTATTATTTTGTGGTTACTTCCCCTTAGAAATTTAATCTTCTCTTCTTTACTTATTGCAGGTTCTACTGGATTTTATTAGACAGATAAATGATGATCACGGGTAATTCTGTTTTCCAGGTTGGCATTTGTTTCTTCGCCATCATAGTTCAACCCCCAAGTACGCAGTAACGCAAGGCATCCACACCAACCACCATTTATTGTGCCTACGTCTACACATCAGGGGAGTTTACTGTTTCCCTTTGCCCTTCATTATTATGATTTTTGCATACATTGAGGACAATGCATGATTTAAAGTGTGGGGTTGGGATATCTTTTGTATTTTGTTGTGTACATTGTGTGTTTTAGTGTTTTTCAAGTTAACCTTTACTTTGTTTCTGATTATTTGAGGGATTGACTTGGTCAGTCATTTTAGGTGTAGAGTTGCCCATAGGTTAAATTGTGTATAGCATGATTGAGTCATAGTATGTCCATGATCTACTTGCATTGTGTTAGATGTAATGCTTGACTTTCGCTAATCTAGTGAGCTACAAACCACCATCTGTGAGACTTTGAGCCAAACCACCAAATTAATATAAAAAAAATTAATGGTCGAATATTCATTTCGGTGTGTTTTACGTCTTCATTAGATAAAGCTTTTAGAACTTGTATCGATTCTCCTCAAGGTTGTATTGATGTGTGCCGACTAGAATCATTAAGGTATTCCCCTCCCCCCCTCCCCCTCCAAAAAAAAGAAACAAACAAAACTCCCGTTTTACCTATATCTTGTTCGTAAGCCTTTACACCAACCCACACTACAATCTAAAACCGAACACCATTTATCCTTAAACCCGAGACTTGTAAATCTGAAAACAACTCAAGCGCAAAAAAAGAAAAAAGAAAAGAAAAGAAAAAGAAGGCAGTAAAACAAGCAGTCTAAGAGAACGCTTGCCTGAAAAGAAGTGTATGTGTCATTGCGCGAGTTCGGAATTCAAGTACTCAAGTCTTAGAAATTTCAGCCATTTTTCCTATACATTCCTAAATTGCCGAGCCTAGATTGATTACCATCACAAGACCTTTTGGTTCATGTTGAGTACACGATCTTAACAATGGAGAGTGAGAATTTTTACAAACCTATGATAAGCAATTGATAGTGAATTGACGTTTGAGCGGTATACAGTTGGCCACTTGAGTGAATATACACATTGAGTGTTTTCTTATCTTTCGTGAGAGCTCGTAAGATTAGTTTTTGTCAAGTATTATGTTCTTCACATGCTTGTAGTGATTGTTAATATATAAAGCTCATGATATTCTATATGTTTTCATATACCTATGTGATTATGAGTGCCTGATATGTCTTGGTCTTGTCATTGCCGAGGACGGTCAATGAATAAAGTGTGGGGTTATTTGATGAATACTTATATTCACACATTTACATGACTAAATACACAACACTTTGTATACATTCATGCTTAAAATGTTCCACAATAGACTTAATAGTGAAATACTTGCTAAAATGTTTTAATCATTATAAAGATGCTTAATTCTCGTATTATCTTTATCATTTTAGGTATGGCAAGTAATGGAGGATGGATGCAAAGTCTTTCAACACTGCCAAAGTGATATGAGGTAGACCCGAGATGGAATATTTTGGTGAAAAGTTGGAGCAAAATGCAAGAAAAATATATAAATTCCTCAAGAGTTTGTGTTGAGACCTTGTCGCAGCCTCCTCGTGCCCTCGGTTGCATTGTCACTAGGTGCTCACACCCACGAGCAAAGTCACGACAGCCTCCCTTAAATTCCAGTGGCTACTGGAATTTTGCATCACTTGGTCGTGACATGCTCGCAGCCTCGTCGTGGCCCTGAGGGCTGAATGAATTAATCGATTAGTCAGGGCCTCAAAATTAGCACCGTCACTACCTGCTCGCAGCCTCGTCGTGACCGTGACACCTGCCTGCATTCTTTTAAAGCATGAAACGCAGAAAAGAAAAAAAAACTCTAGAGTCCATCTCACAACTACGTCACGTCGTCACCTCACGTGCGCTCAAAATTAGGCACGGGATCAACGGAATTCAAAGGGGAAAACAGTTTCTTGGGAGAGACAAGCTTGAAAACCGTCATCATCTCACGACCTAGGGGCGATTTTGGGGATTGATTGGCGATCAGATAGCATGAAAGAAGCAACGAACCAGGAACAATATTAGTCAATTTCATCTTGTTTTAGGTATTTTCTTTCGAATTCTTATTGCTATTAGGTTTTAGAATTAGTCATGTGTGGCTAATTTTTCTTTCTAGCATTAATCACTTGAGATTTTGATGATTTATACCTAGAGATTCTATTGCAATCGTTTGGAGATGAGATTATTTGTTGGATTTCTGGGTTGAATGTCTACTTCACTTGCAATTTTAATTAATTTGGCCAATTATGCGATGTTCTTGTGATTGATTGTTAGTTGAAATCTTAGATACGTAATAGTCTATTGATTTTTACAAAGTGACAACAAAACTCTTTTGACTTGAACACGGTTTACAAAACGAGTTCTTGAAATCATGCAATCAAAGTGATGTTAAGCCGAGCTTACGAGCTTAACTTTTGAGTCGATGTTTCCAATCTGCTTTGGTTAATTATAATTGGGTTGTTAAGAGCTTATTCATCATTCCAATTGTAGTAAAAAGTTTAGCTGAAGAGCTTGTTTTAGCTAAGTTTTAATGAAAGAGATTGATAGTTGTCAGAGCTTATTGACAACTATACTCGACTTAATCTTATCTTATTCACTTGTTAACAGAATCGATGACAGGTGTTTTTCATTATAATCGAGAGTAGTTAATGCTGGTGTTTTTAGTTACTTGTTTTTATATAACTCAGTTTGCAAGTTTAGTTTAATTAAATTAATAAAAAAAAACCCTTTTTCGTATTTGTGGTAATTCGTCGTTCTTGTACTGAAGTTGTCTAGTGATAAAAAGTTGATCCGAGTCTCTGTGGATTCGACCTGACTTACCATTGGTACTATATTAATTTATAGTCGTTGTAGTAAAGTTGGTTTATTATTTGGTGGACTCAGCATCCGTCAATCTTGATGTAGACGACTCTCAAAATCGGAAGGTGATTTTAGGTTTTGTGAAGCTTATCGAAGAAGACACCAAAGAAAGTGACATAAACCGGGGTTTTGCAAATCGGGTACTAATGACCCGCGTATGTTAAAAAATGGGCCAAAAAATCCAATTTATGTATAAAGATGGGTATTACTATATTAGTAGTCAAAATTGAGAAAATGAGGGGATCCTATTGATCAATTCAAACTTATATCAAAACGTAGATAAAATTGAGACGATTATAAATATATAATTATATTTAAACCAATCATTATATATTAAAAGTTATAAAATAAAAACTATAAATATACTGAATTAAATACATCCATTAAATATAAATATATAATTTATACAAACACCCTCTCTATATTTTCATATACCTCATTCATAATTGGTTTCATATATTCTTAAAGAACATTCTAATTGTGAAAGTTAAAATTAGAAATTTTGGTCAAAATTTACTAAAACTCAACATTCTCAATTCTCAACATACTAAAACTCCTCCAAAAAATTTAAAAAGTCAACATACATGTATATATAAATGGAAATGCAACAAATGTACATATTACTGGCAATACTATACTAATTGGCAACAATATATTATAGAAGATTAACAAATATGTAAGGCAAATAAATAATATAAGACAAAATATATTCTTACCAAATAAACAATATATACAAGGAAAAATTAATAACCATACATACCGAAATATACCAAATAAATAATATATACGTATTCTTACCAAATAAACAATATACAATTAATTAAGTTTATAGTCAAGTGGAAACTATTAAATAGGTTAGTAACTGTTAGATATTATGTATCTCTAATATAATAAAATTCCATAATAACTTTATAAAAATTAATTTAACACAAACTAACTTAATTATAAAAAAAATTATAGCTAAATTTCATTTTGAATATTCTAAATTAATTATTAGAAAACATGTACAATTATAACTCATAAAATAAATAACCTATAGCTCGAATTATTTAATATTTTTTAATTTTTAAACGGCTTATAAATAAATTACAATTGTGATTTACTATTTTACTGTGTTCTTTTGATCTCTTAATTCGAAGTAGTTTAAAATTACTAATCTACACCTCATAAAATAAATGAAACTACTAAACAGAAATATAGAATTAGTTAGATCCTTATTTACTATATTAATAATTAAACCTTCCACAACAATGAATATAAAAAGAATTTAAATAAAAGTTCAACCTATCTTCGTTATAGTATAATGCATTTTAACATTCTCTTTACTTAACATATTAAGACTACACATTTGTAAATAATTAGGATTGATTGAGAAATTACTTAAATAGCCTGAATATTTTAGTAAAGTTGACAGATATTGTCCCTAACACCAGCATACCTCCAGGCTACACCAACATTATTCCTCACGTTAGTACAATTGCTAAGTGAAATTTTGTTGACCAATGACAATTCGAGAAAAATAAAAACCTCACACCATTTATTTTAATAAAATTACATATTATCAAAAAAATTATTTGTCATCGCCGCATTGCGCGGGTACCATGCTAGTATACATATAGATATAGATAAGTAATTTCATATTACTTACAATTAAGAGATTAAGACAAAAAAGGTATATATATATATATATATATATATATATATATATATATATATATATATATATATATATATATATATATATATATATATATATAGGGAGAGAGAGAGAGGTACTTTATAAGTTATTGAAATTTTAAATTTACAATTTCAACTGTAGAAACCACCTTGAATAATAAATTCTTTGAAACAAATACATTTGCTTTCTGTTGTATTTGTTTTCTTTTTATTTCTCCTACAAATCTATCTTTCTACTTTGTTAACCCACATATATACTTGTTACATATCATGATATCATGACAAACTTACATATGTAATTCCCTTTTATTGTTTAACCTGAAACTTATAAAGACAACGTTACGAAACTAGTGTTGTTGGGTGGAAATTTTATGCCAAAAAGCGCCTGGAAGTATCGAACATTTGATCGAGCACAATGACGAGTGCCATTGCGAGTGCAGGATCCATTAAAGGCTGAACAACCAAAGTGAAGACATCGCTACCAAGAGCAACTCCATTCTTGGCCTCCTTGCAGCGAATATCAGCAACGCAACTTTGCATGTCATCATACACAACGCATGACTTGCGAGCATATGATCCTTGGATCTCGTAAACAACGTTTCTTTTATTTGATGATCCTACTTCACGCACATAAGCTAGTGCTTTTTTGTTGAACATGTTCACATGTTTGGAGACTGAAAACCGTGTCGTTTCTCCATTTGAAACGAAAAAGTTGTCTGCTAGTCTTAACCTCTGATAATAAATAATAAAACGTGTCATTAGTCATTATGTAATTAGTTACATTTACTCTATAAGAAGATGAGATATATGTACCTTGTGATGAATGGTGTATAGAGGGCGACCAGAGGAATCCATGAGTACAATATCATGAATTCCTCCGTTGGCATAGTTGTCTACTCGAAATACAAGATTGCCGTTTGAGTCGTAAACAGTAAACCCATCACAGTTGAAGAGTAGAGATTTCTTCCACACAGTCAACACCTTCGGATTGATCTTGTGGGTTCTTGTTAAGTGGTGGTGGGACTGTGAAGAAACACCGATGGGAATGATGGTCTCTGGCCACACTTTTGCCATGACGAAACTACGTTGATGGTAGTTAATATGGTTTGAAGACTTATGTGGATGATGGGAGAGTGCTTGGGGAGGTTTTGCTGATTTATAGTAGGAACTAAAATCAAGAATATATCCCATTCGTTGAACTCTAGATACAAATTGGAGACGCGTATATATATAGGTATCTCTCAAGATATGATGTTATATCATATAATATTGTAGCACATGTTTTTATTAATTATTATTTTTATCTTGCCAATTTCATTAAGTTCGTAAAACACGTTAATGAAAAAGAATTTTATAATCCTAAATAACTAATTAAGGATATACATCCTTTTGTTATATGTTGTAACATTTATGATCTCATCATGTATTAAAAGTGATAAATGTCATCCTATTTTTTTTAAGAGTTGATGTAAATAATTTGGTTTTTTATTATTTAATTAGGTAATATATTAAAAAATTAAGTATGTAACTAGGATTTAATTACGACCAAACCATTGTGACCTGACTGTAATTACTTCCCCGTGGTGATGGTTGAGTCCGATGCGATCTCCTGCCTTCATGTCGGCAGTCGTTACAACGATGTCTGCGTTGTTGTTTCCATTAGAAAGGTTGTTTATTATTAGTAAGAGGTGACGAATAAAGGATTTTTGTTGACAGGTGGCACAATATAATGGTAAGAAAAATTAAGTAAAACTGAGGATGGTGTTTAGTTTTTTTTCGGGTTTCCAGTTAAACGAGTTGGGTTAACAAGGTTTCAGTTGTTATTCCTGTGTTTTAGGGCTAAACTTAAAAAAAAGTTAACACAATTTATATGAAGCCCTTTTGATTAAATTGTTATTTTTAAGATAAACTAAAGTATTATAAATTGAAGATTGAATTATATCTTATCATTTTTTTAAAAAAATTATTTTTTATTATATTATGGTAGTATCAAAAAATCACCGGTGACCTCCCAAAATTAGACTACGAACCAACTTGAAAACTTTAAAAAATTTCACTCCGTCTACAATATAGTTGGGCCACCGAACTATGCTAAGGTCCGCCTCTTTTAGTAAAGTTAGTGTTCATTGTCCGTAACCCTCTTGATAATAGTAAATAATATATTCTTTATTACATAATTTTTTTATATGTGATTCTTGAAGAGACCAAAGAAAATGAAATGAAAAAAAACCCTAATACAATGGAATAAGGGTATTTATAAGATTTTGCTTATAAATTAAATTAGGGTTAATGTGTTTGAAAACGTAAATCAGGGCCTTGGTTAATCTGAATTCATATCTACTTATGTGAAAAGAAGTATAAATATATTCACATACTAAGTGCTCGCTAACGAGTACTACATGTTTAAAATTGTAACCTTCTCATGACATATAACTAGTGATATAAATGAGCCGAGTCAAGCTCGAACATGATACTTATCAAGTCATGCTCGTTTAGGACTTTTTTGGTTCGAGCTCGGCTTGTTTAAGATATACGAAGCTCAAGCTCGGCTTATAAAGATATAAAAAGCTCAGACCAGCTTGACTCAGCTTGTTAAGGCTCGTTTAGACTTAGGTATTGTTTTTATTTTTTATTAAAAGAATGTATAATAGAATATAAACAATGAAATAGATTAAAATTGTATGTGAAGCTTGTTTAGGCTCGTTGTTAGTCAAATGATCTTATCGGTTTGGATTTAACGAGGAAAAATAAAGCTTGAAAGATAACATTTAATATATACAATAAGAATTATGTACAATCTGTTCCAAACAGAAACATAGTTTGTTTTAGATACCTCAAATGACTTTCTAAGTTGAGTATGAATTTATACATGTATGTACATGTGGAAGATTGAAGGTTTGTTTAAGAACTTGATTTGTTGAGTTTTAAGCTAAGTACGTAGGCCAAGAGAGAAGTCAGCCTGAAAAGAGTTTGAAATGGTTTTAAACTCATAACTCTATATTTACGGTTAGATAAGAAGACTCAAAGTTGAAGATCATGTCTATCCAAGTTATCTATTTAAATGTATATATAAGATTATTTTTAATCAGTAGATTAGGATAAGTCTTAGTTTTATAGTTTAATGTTTATCCATAGAACAAGAATACTATTTAATGTATATTATGATTAAAGGTGACCTGGTTAGTTTATCATTCACCTGCTTTGTTAGCAAGCATACATGTGTGTTCGTGAGTAAACCTGACTATTTTGGTATTCCTATAACACCCCAAATTTTATATAAATTATTAAATAAGGTGCAGGATAAAAGTTGATAAAAATAAGTAAAAGTTATAAGTTATTAAATGGTTTAAAATAATGATTCTAAATATATCCTCGTTAAAATTTATGGATATCGTATGGATGAGTTGTAAGTCGGATAGGGGAGCGGGATACCCTCTAGAAGATGACCACCGACTCAAGTGTCAGCAACCACCTCGTTCTTCTATTTCCTTCTTGTCCTTCTTATGTCTTCGTTCAAACCAGAACACACACATTTGAGCTTAAACCCAAACTTGAATTCAAAAGGGAGATATCAATCAAGAGTGTTTACAAGCTGGAATTAAAGCTATTTCATCATATCTTCCTTTAATTTTAAGTGACATTCTTGTGTTTTCATCATCTATTTTGTTCTTGATAACATGAGGTGTTTTGGATCATTGAATTGGTCTAGATGATGTTTAAATGATAATATAGTGTTACCCTATCGTTTATGGGGATTAATGGATGTTACATGGTGATTCTAAGGTAGTGGATGTATATTTGGATTGATCTTTGCTCGGAAAACATCAAGTTCTAGACGAATTGCTTCTGTTGTTCATTGAACACGGGCCGTGGAGATGGGAGATGGCCGTATAGTATGGTTGTTTAGGCTTACACGGGTCATGTACATTTTTTATACGCGCTATGTATTGCCCTAAGTGGCATTGTCCATGTAGTGGGGTCCATAGTCGTGTAGTAACGATCTACACGGGCTATGTATGGTCACATGGGTTGTGTAGGGTTATAGTTAAACACCATGTAGTACACGCCTAGTGTAGTCATGTGAGTAGGATGTGTGTTAGAACACATGCCGTGTTGGCCACTATTGTGTGTCAGAATGTGATATTTATACAACTTCAAATGTATATAGGTGTTATCAAATGATGGGTAATGATGGGATTGAACATAGTTCAGAACTATAACACATCAGCTAAGGTCACTCACCTTGGTCTAGTACTCGTAAATCGTGATTCATTATTTCATATTGTAACACCCTGAAAAAGGGTTGTGTAGTGTTGTACTATGTGCTTTGGTACTTGTACTGTGACTTTATGTGAATTTTAATTAAAGTGTTTTAAATGATTAACGCGTGTTAAGTGTTAATTATGTGATTATGTGAAAAGTGTCAAACGTGTCTAAATGTGGTGTCGTGTTATACGGTTTCGTGTAAAGATTCCGTAAATATCCCCGTTGGTTAAAATTGGATGGTGTGTGTCAAGTTGTAAGTTGAAAAGGGGAACAAAATACCCTGTGTGTGATAATTAACCACCAAGAGGCGGTTTGTGACTTATTTGACTCTTAAGAGTAAAAAAAACACACACACACAAATACGTACACTCAAGATTACACACACACCTTTTGCTCTCAAAGTTTTGAAAGAAATCAAGGCCCAATCTGTTTGCAAGGAGTTTCTAAAGCAGATTCAAGTGTTAATCTTCTGTCCTTTTGCTGATTTGTAAGTGATTCTTCTTCAAGAACCCTAGTTTTTGGAGTTGTAAAGAAGATGACCATTTTGATGGTCCATCTTGAAATTTATGTGTTAAGAATTGTGTCAAATGTATTTATAAGTGTCCATGGATGTTATGTGAAGTGTACAAGTGATTGAAACTGAGTTTTGAATCGATTTTGTGTCAAAAACGTGTATTTGCAGAACTGTGCGAGAACAGGGACGAAGACCTGTTGTGCAGGAACTTCCTACGGGCGTAAGGGATACACCCTGCGGCCGTAGGAGGCCTTTTGTGTCTTCTGCGGCCGTAGGCAGGGTTTCTGCGGCCGTAGAATGTGTTTATGTGTGGTTTACCGTCTACGGAGGATGGGACAAGGTCTACGGGCGTAGGTACATATGTTGGTCCCTTGTAAGAGAGAGTAACAACAAGCAACAGGTGTGTAGAAGGGGGGTGGAATACACTTTCTGCGGAAATTGATCATATCAAAGAAAAGTGTTACACATAGTAAATCAAACCACAAACAATTGAATGCTTTTATTAATCAGAAGATGATTACAGTGCTTTGAATAAGAAGATGATTACAATGACTATCAAGTAAGCAACTCTTGATATATAATCACCTAATATAAATCTCTCAATTCTCTCAAACTTAGATATCTATAATTAACATATAATTATAGATACCGACGACTCTCTAAACAGGATTTACACAGATTGAATCAACACATGATAACTTACCAATATCACAAATGATGTGATAATTCGAACACACGAATATCTTTGGCAATCTGTGAGTATCTTGATACTGAATCAAGATTCGTAACACATACGATGAGGTGAGGTTTGGCTCTGAAACACTTAGTTGTTCTTGAATCAAAGTCGTAATCGTCTCTGAGTCGTACCTGAGTCGTACCTCTAAACTTATCAGGAGATAAGTATTTATAATCCTGTGCCTACGGTTCCTAACAAACTAAGACTCAACTTAATTCGCTAACTAACTCTCGGATAATCCGGAATCTTGATTCTGGAGTCTTCTTATCCGCCCCGTAGATATAGAGAGAGATAAAGATGAATTTAAAACATATTTAAATTATCTTTAAACTGACTTCATTACTCGGACTGAGTTACTCAGCTTGAAACTCATCAAGCTGAGTTCTTCGAGAACAAATCCGAATTCATACATGAACTAACACGTATATTGATAAACTCATCCTTAGAAGTCTAACTTAGTTGACTAAAACATATTTAGCAACTCTGTCGAGCTGACTCTGCTTTTGAGCTGAGTCACTCAGCTTGAAACACATCAAGCTGATTACTCGATATATACCTTATGTGACATACACAGATTATTAAACATATTAATAAACAAACTAAGGTATAATATAAACTGATCAACATATGCTCAGCTTATATTCAGCTTATACTCAGTCTGAATCACTCAAAGTGTTCAGTCTGACTAAGCTTCATAATTCTGTTTAAGTTATATGTAGAACTCATCTTACAAACTTAACTTTGTCTCATCAAATTCAAACTGATGAGATCATTTTCCCAACAAACTCCCCCTATTTGATGATGACAAAACCATCAAACAGTTCTTAAGTTTGTTTAACAGAATTATGTTTTAAATCTTAAACTTATTAAGATTTTATTATTTGAACTGATCAAATATTTATTGAACATATCAATATTAATTGAACTTATCAATTTAAATTGGAACACACCAATTTTTAGTTGAACACACCAACTAATTATATTAATGAATAAGAACTTATCATTTATTCATTAAGCTGAACTTATCATACTTATAGCTATGAACACATCATAATACAGTTGAACATATCAAACTTTATATTTGTATTAATAGAACTGATCATAATACAAAAGTTGTTGATCACTTAGATCATGAACACTAAGTGCTTACAAAAATATTAGAACAAATCTAATATTGATAATAGAACTAATCTATTGAATGAATTCAGGGTGTAAAAGCTCCCAGTTAATAATTTCTTTAGTAACTTTTCAGCTTCTTCACATCCTCTGAATTCTTTGTGATGAACTTTAATTATTTTATTCAGCTTGTATTTCAAAAGCTGATTTGATTCATTGTTTCCACAGCAAGTTCTTATATGGGCAGCATCCTTAGCTTTCAGATAGCATAATTCATTAAATTTGATGAAGCTAGGTTTTCCTTCCTGATCCTTGAACATAAATCCCTGAATAGGTCCATTAATGAGTGTATTTTCTGTGAATTCCACACCTTCAGGTATATCAAACAGTTTTTTCCATTGTGGTCCAGGAACTGGAACATATCTCAGCTCCTCAGCCCTTTTGATCAACTTTGAGACTTCAGTAAAGATTTCTTGCTTTATTTAGCTTCGTTTGAATTTCTTAAGCATCATCAAAATTCTGTTTCACTCTAGGTAGCCCATCCTGTGAACGTATCTCAGGTCCATCCCCATGGTTGATCCATTTTCAAATTCAAAGTTGAGGATGACAGCTCCATTAACTCTGCTCAAGATCATGCCTTTGATATCTTCACTGATGTTTCTTCTAAAATAGCATTCTTGTATTTCAGCATCTGAATATGGGATAGGATAAGGTCTTGGACCATTATAGTCAGCTTCGGCTTCAAGTAAAGCTCTCTTTAACTTTTCTTTTTCTTGATCCAGTTGCTCTTTTTCTTTTCTCTTCTTTAATTCAGCTACAGAGATATTGAGCTCATTTGCTTCTTCTTGTTCTAGCATTTCGATCAATTCTCTCGTAGCCTTTTCTTCTTCAGTTTCCTGCTCAGTTTCAGAACCCTCGTCAGCTTCAGATTCAGATTCTGAAATCTTTTGCTTCTTTGATGCAGGTTCATCTTCCCTATCTTCCCTGTTTACTCCCAGCTCCCCCTCAGCCTGAGCTTGCCTCTCTGCTCCTTTGGCCAGTACTATTAAAGCTTCAGCCTCAGCTCTAGCTAGTTCAGCTTCAGTGACAGCTTGAACCTTCTCCCCCTTTTTGTCATCATCAATAGGGGTTGAAGTCGTTTGTGTTGGAGTGTAGCAACTGCTAAGGCAATCTCGTTTACATCCTTTGACAGCCGCTCAAGCCTCTGATAGATTTTCCTTTTATGGTTCTTCTGCTTGAGATGAAATAGATTAAATTGAGCTGCAACGTAGTCTTTTAGCTGCTGGATGCCTGAGGAGGCAGTTTCATTTGGAGAGTCTTTGGGTGCATCATCCAAAGGTTGGTGTTTACCTTCAAATTCATTTGCACCAGAGTCTTGACCCTGTGAATCACCCTGGTTTGAGGATGAAACATTGACAGGTCGTGCAAGAGAGTGTGAGAAGTGAAGAGAAGTTATTGGGCTCGAGATGTGAAATGTATGGGTTGGTGGTTTGCTTTTGGGTATAGAGGGGGGTGATTGACCCTGGGGATTGGTCATATGTTCAATGTAACCTGAATGTGTCTGTTCAGGCACAGAAGTAGGCTCTCCCATGGCACGAATAAGTGTGGGCGGAGTAGACACCACACCCGGTTTAGGCTGTTGGGTTTTAAAGAGCCTTGAGGTTGACACCTTGAGAGTAGGCGTCTCCCCCTCAACTCCTGCCGGAGGGATCAAAGTGATCTCAGCTCCAGTGATGCTTTTAGGAGTGGCACCACCTTTGGCAGTTTTTCTTTGGTAGGTTTGGATATTCTCCCTAGCAGCGGTGGGCATACTAGGGGTAGCTTCAGAATGGGATTGAAAGTGGAATGAAGGTGGAGGAGATGGGTTAGACTGAGTTGGTTCCACTGCAGTCTTATCTCCAAATGTAGATGGAGAAAAGTGAGAAGAAAGTGAGAGAGGAGAGGTCTTACCAGAAGCAACTTCAGTATGTTCTGGTTCAGCCTGAGCAGAGTGCTCAACTTGAACTTCTGTGTCAGCCTGAGAAGCTCCCCCTTGATTTGATCCCTCAGCTTCACTCTAAGAAGAAGCTCCCTCAGCTACCAAGAGCATTGGACCACTTAGTCCCTCTTGCTCAGGGAAGATGTCATTATTGAACATCTTGGAGCTGAGTGATGGAACAGGAAACACATCCCATTCCGCTTCATGGAGATCTCCCAACTCAGCTTCAATCACCAAGGACAAGTACCTTATGAATGGCACATGGAGGTCCCTTGTGGTCTTCAGTACTTGGACTTTGAGTTCGTTGAATATAAGCTGTGCATAGTCAATACGTCTGTCGAAGAACATATTGTATAACAGCTGCATTTCAAACTCGTTGACTTGGTCCAAGCCTCCAACTTTAGTCCCCAGTGAACGTACCACTGTTGACACCATGAAGCCCCAGCCAGTTGGGAAAGTGGCCTTCTTGATCACCCCTTCAGTTTGAGGGTGACCCATAAGAGGTAGAACTGACCTCGCCACTTGTCTAGTCACGGTGGACTCAAACACATCCTGAACAGGGAGTCGAAGAACTTCCCTTAGCCGTTGAACCGTGAGGACCACTGTTCTATCTCCATTACGAACAGTGCCTATGATCTCTCCTCTATTCTGGTTGAAGGTGCATGTAAACCAGAACTCCAACAGATGTTGGGGAACAATGTTGAGTGATGCGCCACAGAAGGCGAATGCCAGGGGGTATTTACGGATATAATCAACCCAAGTTTCATATCCTCTACCTTGTTTCCTCTGAGGAATCGCAAGACAGGCCCGTTGATTGTTGATTTTAATCACTGGCAGTCCATTGTTCTTAAAAGTAGCACCTCTGACCATCCGCTCACCTAGAACAAGAGTGGTACTTTCCATCGTTGAATGTTTAGATTACACAGAGTAATCAAATTGTAACTCGCACTGAGCGATCGTCAATTGCGCACTGAGCGACTTAGGGTTTATTCGATGGAACAGAAATTTGCACTTAGCAAAGAAAGTGAAAGGTATTTTAGTATGTGAGAAGTCTGGATTGAAAGCGTAACTTCTCTAATTCGACTATGATCGATATTTATACCTTTCCGAGGAAAGATAAAAGTTACTGTTAGAAATTCCCCTTTTTATCCGTTACGCCGAAAAATTACAGCTTGATGTAACAGTTAGAGGGTAGAACCACATCATTCTCCAACGGATACAAGTGTAAAATAATAATATTAACAAATAATAAGTTTATAAACACTTTGTAAATATATCAATACACAATTGATATACATTGATATACGATACGAATTGAAACTGATTCAAATACGTATGGACAGAAAAATTAATAACACTTAGTAATTAATTCATAGATTGGACACACCAAGCTGAGTAAACATATTACTCAGTCTAAGTCAAGCACTCAGCTTGATTCAAGCACTCAGCTTGAGATTGATACTCAGCTTGAGTAGAGCACACAGCTCAGGCTCAATAACACTTAGTCATGTATGTTTAAGACTGACTTAAACATGTAATTTTAGCTACACTAAGTAGGTAAAATATGTTTGGAACTTACCAAACATGTGAACCAATCACACAGTGTGAGTTAAGCACATAGCTCAGACTCAATGACACTTAGTCATTTTGTTCGAGACTAACTTAAACTAACATTTCAACCACACTGAGTAGTTGAATTATGTTTGAAACTGACCAAACGTGTGAACTCATTATTTAGTTTGACATATAGATCAGTTTATGAAAACTTATTTATAAATAGTGCACCCAGCTTAAGACACTTAGTCTCTGTCAAACTGAGAACTCAAATTTTAGACACTTAGCTAGGGGTTGAGCATACCCAATTTACTTAGCAGATACATAAACCTCTTTTCATCAAGGGGCTTAGTAAAGATATCTGCTAGTTGGTCATCAGTGGAGATAAATTTAATGCCAACTTTACCTTTTTCCACGATGTCCCTTATGAAGTGATGTCGAATTTCAATATGCTTGGTTCTTGAGTGAAATACTGGATTGTAAGTGATGGCTATTGCACTTTGGTTATCACAGAAGATAGGAGTTTTCTTAAAACTCATCCCAAAGTCCTGAAGCTGATGCTGCATCCACAAGATTTGAGCACAACAGCTCCCTGCTGCAACATACTCATCTTCAGCAGTTGAAGTAGCCACTGAGTTCTGTTTCTTACTAGTCCAGCTTACTAATTTACCTCCAAATAATTGACATCCTCCAGTGGTTGATTTTCTATCTAACTTGCACCCAGCATAGTTAGCATCAGAAAAACCAACTAACTCAAATCCAAAGTCCTTTGGATACCAAAGTCCTAGATTTGGTGTACTTTTAAGGTACCGAAAGATCCTTTTCACAGCTTGAAGATGTGATTCTTTAGGATCAGCCTGATATCTTGCACAAACACATGTAGCAAACATGATATCAGGTCTACTAGCTGTCAAATAGAGTAATGAACCTATCATTCCTCTATAGGTAGACTGACACACAGACTTACCATCTGAGTCTTTACTCAGCTTGACAGCTGGTGACATGGGTGTTTTCATGGTTGAACTTGAATCAAAACCATATTTCTTTATCAAATCCAAAATATATTTGCTTTGATTGATGAAAATTCCATCAGGCTTTTGTTGAATTTGTAGGCCTAGGAAATATGTCATCTCACCCATCATACTCATCTTGTACTTTTGTGACATTATTTTGGAGAACCAATCACACAGAGACTCATTTGTAGAGCCAAAAATGATGTCATCCACATAGATTTGTACAAGAATTATCTGTCCTTTACTCTTTTTAATGAAGAGTGTCTTATCTATACTACCTCTGGTGAAATCCATTGATAGTAGATAAGTAGACAGTGTATCATACCAAGCTCTTGGAGCTTGTTTAAGACCATACAAAGCCTTGTCCAACTTATAGACATGATGTGGAAACTTTGAACTGACAAAGCCAGGAGGTTGTTTCACATAGACTTCCTCCTGAAGTTTTCCATTGAAGAAAGCACTTTTCACATCCATCTGATAGACTTTTAAGTCTCTATATGCTGCATAAGCTAGGAACAGCCTAATGGCTTCAATTATAGCAACAGGGGCAAAGGTCTCATCATAATCAATTCCTTCTTCTTGCTTATACCCTTGTGCTACCAGCCTGGCTTTGTTCCTAACTATCACTCCATCCTTGTCCATTTTATTTCTATAGACACACTTAGTGCCTATAATTGAATGATCTTTGGGGGCAGGGACAAGGGTCCAGACTTTATTCCTCTCAAACTCATTTAATTCCTCTTGCATAGCATCAATCCAATCCTCATCTGTTAAGGCTTCCTCAGTCTTCTTTGGTTCCATCTGAGACAGAAAACCAAAGTGAGCAGCATAGTTAGCTGTAGCCTTAGATCTGGTCATGACTTTCTCTTAGACATTTCCAATGATTTGATCTTGAGAATGATCTTTGAGGAATTTAAATGTGGTAGTTGGAGAGTCAGGTTCTGAATCTGAGTGATGTTGAGAACCTCGAGGTGAACTTATCTCCTCAGTCTCAACAGCAGTATTGTCAACAAACTGATTATCACTAAGATTCTCAGTCTGAGTGACTTCAGCTCCAAAAGGATTGACGAACTCATCATCTTTCTCAGCTTGAGAATCCTTTGAAGCTTGTGATGATTTCATTGATGAACACACACATCATCACTATCATCTCCTATGACATACATAGGATTTGATATGTTGATTTTCCTTGGCCTTTCAAGCTCACTCAGACTAACGGAGTCAGCTTGACTTTTCTCAGCTTGATCAATACTGTCTTCATCAAATGAAACATGAATTGATTCTTCAATGGCCTTTCTCCTAGAGTTATATACTCTGTATGATTTGGAGATTGAGGAATAACCAACAAATATTCCAGGATCAGCTTTGGGTTCTAACTTATGGAGCTGATCTCTTTGATTCAGCACATAGCATTTTGAACCAAAGATATGGAAATAACCTATATTGGGCTTTCGAGACTTATACATTTCATATGAAGTCTTTCCATGTCTTTTGACAATGATTGACCAATTCTGAGTATAGCAGGCTGTACTTACAGCTTCATCCCAGAAATAGAGTTTCAATCCTGCCTCACATAGCATTGTCCTTGCAGCCTCAATTAAGGTTCTATTTCTCTTTTCAGCAACTCCATTTTGTTGTGGAGTTCTGACAGATGAGAAATTTTGTAATATTCCTTTTTGTTCATAGAAGCTTTCAAGGGTTGAGTTCCTGAACTCAGTCTCATGATCACTTCTGAGTTGCTTTACAGACAAACCTTTCTGCAACTCTTCCCTTTTGATGAAACTTATTATCTCCAGGGCAGCCTCACTTTTGGCTTTTAGGAATATTACCCAGGTGAATCGTGAGAACTCATCTACTATCACAAGAGTGTACTTCTTGCCACTTAGTCTTGGAGTACTTATGGGTCCAAACAAATCCATATGCAACATATGCAATGAGTCTGTTATTGAAAAATTTTGCTTTGATTTAAAGGACCCTTTATGGTGTTTCCCTTATTCACAAGCTGAACACAATTTGTCTTTGACAAATGTGATTTTTGGTAATCCAGAGACTAACTCTTTATTTGACAGCATATTTTTATTTTTAAAGTTCAAATGAGACAAACGTTTATGCCATAACCAACTCAGCTCAGGAACAGAATGGGAATACAAGCAGGTTTCATTATTGGGATCAGCAGAATTAAGATCAAGTAGATACACATCTCTTTCTCTTTTAGCTATTAATACAGGCTTTCCCTTAGCATTATAAATTGTTCCTGCTTTCTTCCTAAAATTAACAACATTGTCCTCATCACATAATTGACTGATACTAATCAGGTTGTGTTTGAGGCCTTTGACATATGCAACTCTCTGGAAAATGACTTTACCAGCTTGCATCTTTCCATAGCCTTTGGTTCTTCCATGGGAGTTGTCACCAAATGTTACTTTAGGACCTTCATCTTCCTGGAAATCACTGAGAAGTCCTTTCCATCCGGTCATGTGCCTTGAACATCCACTATCCAAGTACCATTTACTTGAACCCTGCACATGATATAAAAACTAAACACATTAGGTTGTGTTTTAGGCTTGGATCATGTCGTTTCTCTGAGGCTGACTTCTGAGACTCAATCAGTTGTCTATCTTCCTCAGAATCTATACTTTCTATCTCATCATCAGCTACATAAGCTGCTGTTTGATAGTCACCTCCAAGTACAGCCTACACCTGTTTAGGTATCTGTTGGTTTATGCACTGTTCAGCAAGCTTTGATGACTTACACCAAGATTCAGTGATCTTCTGAAGTTGATCAGCTTTGTCTTTTGCTTCCTGAAGTTCTTCACTAAGAAGTTTATTAATGTGCCTCTGACATTCAAGGTCACACTGTGCTTTCTTACCAACATCAATGAGAGATTTATTTTCCTTAATCTCATCTTTAAGCTTTGCTATTTCAGCTTTGAGGTCAGTCTGAGACTTAAGGATGGTCTTGAAATCATTTAGCAAATAATCAAAAGCAAGACCTTTCTCCTCATCTGTATAAGAGTAGAAATTACTGACCTTGTACATGGAAGCAGGATTCCAATCACTCAGTTTGCTGTTTTCCTCAGCTTCCTTCATGTCAGCTTCAAAGATTGATTCGGACTGACCATAATCAACCTCATCCAATTCTAGCTCTTCATCTTCTTGAGCCATTAGACATACATTATCATCTGAGGTGGATGATTCTTTATCCCAGGTTTCAGCATATAAACCTTTTCGACTGGGTTTGTCTTCAGGTTTTGATTTCTTGAGCTGAGTGTACTTCTTCTTGTACTTATCAGCTCTATAAGCATTCTTATCAACAAACAGATGTTGATTCTTCCTTCTTAGATCTGCACTCAGCAGCTATATGTCCCTTTTTCTGACAGTTGAAGCACACAGAATTCTTGGGATCAAAGGAACTCTTCCCTTTGCTCCTGTCAGATCTTCCTCTTCCCCTTTGAGCTTTTCTCAATCGTCTGGCTAACATGGCCATCTGCTCAGTGATAGTCTGAACATCATCAGTATCACTTGACTCTGAGTCTGAGTGGTCAGCTTGATATTCTGACTCAGTCTCAGATTCAACAACCATAGCTTTGGAACCTTTCTTCTTCTTCTGTGCAACTAATGCAACTTTCTGTTTTGTCCAAAGATTCTTTTAGTTGTTGTTGAGAAGCTCTTTTGTGTTCTATGATCTGTTCATGATTTAGCAAGAACCCATAGATGGACTGTAGGTTATACATGTGTAATGTTCCTCCAGCCCTTAGTGCAGTGGTTACTTCATTGAACCTTTCTGGTAACACATCCAGAAATTTCAACACGAGCTCAGCTTCATCTCTCTTTATACCCACACTTAGTAGGTCATTTATCAAGCAGTGAAACCTTGTGAACAAATCTGCCAAGGTTTTATTCTTCTTTGAAAAGAAGTTTTCATACGATCTATTCAAGTGATTCTTCTTTTGCTGCTTGACCAGATCTGTGCCCTCATAAGTGACACTCAGCGTATCCCAGATATCCTTTGCGGTTTGACACCCAGTCACAGTGCGCAAGATTTCATTAGTTAGGGAATTCGCTAGAACACTCTTTGCCTTGTCATCTAGATTGAAGAGTTTCCAATCTTCATCAGTCCAGGATGCAACAGGCTTTCTTGTTTCCTTCTCAGATTTTCCAGGAGACGTATCACTGACAGTAGAAGGAATCTTGGGGATTATTGGTCCTTTTGTGATGACTTCCGACATACGGTTGTCAATGGACTTTAGGAAGAGCATGGCTCTGAACTTCCACATAGGATAGTCAGATCCATCAAATATGGGACATCCTTTAGCAGAGATTTGAGGAAAGTTTGATGGAGTATTGCTTGTCGACATTTCAATCTTTCTCAGAATCTTGAACTATTCAACTGATGAAATCGTTCAGCCTGCTCTGATACCAGTTGTTGGTCCCTTGTAAGAGAGAGTAACAACAACCAACAGGTGTGTAGAAGGGGGGTTGAATACACTTTCTGCGGAAATTGAACAAATCAAAGAAAAGTGTTACACACAGTAAATCAAACCACAAACAATCGAATGCTTTTATTAATCAGAAGATGATTACAATGCTTTGAATAAGAAGATGATTACAATGCTTTGAATAAGAAGATGATTACAATGACTATCAAGTAAGCAACTCTTGATATATAATCACCTAATATAAATCTCTCAATTCTCTCAAACTTAGATATCTATAATTAACATATAATTATATATACCGACGACTCTCTAAACAGGATTTACACAGATTGAATCAACACATGATAACTTACCAATATCACAACTGATGTGATAATTCGAACACTCGAATATCTTTGGCAATCTATGAGTATCTTGATACTGAATCAAGATTCGTAACACATACGATGAGGTGAGGTTTGGCTCTGCAACACTTAGTTGTTCTTGAATCAAAGTCGTAATAGTCTCAGAGTCGTACCTGAGTCGTACCTCTAAACTTATCAGAAGATAAGTATTTATAATCCTGTGCCTACGGTTCCTAACAAACTAAGACTCAACTTAATTCGCTAACTAACTCTCGGATAATCCGGAATCTTGAATCTTGAATCTTCTATCTTCAATCTTGATTCTGGAGTCTTCTTATCCGCGCCGTAGATATAGAGAGAGATAAAGATGAATTTAAAACATATTTAAATTATCTTTAAACTGACTTCATTACTCGGACTGAGTTACTCAGCTTGAAACTCATCAAGCTGAGTTCTTCGAGAACAAATCCGAATTCATACATGAACTAATACGTACATTGATAAACGCATCCTTAGAAGTCTAACTTAGTTGACTAAAACATATTTAACAACTCTGTCAAGCTGACTCTGCTTTTGAGCTGAGTCACTCAGCTTGAAACACATCAAGCTGATTACTCGATATATACCTTATGTGACATACACAGATTATTAAACATATTAATAAACAAACTAAGGTCTAATATAAACTGATCAACATATGCTCATCTTATATTCAGCTTATACTCAGTCTGAATCACTCAGACGGTAAATTCCGGGTCTATGGGATTCGATGGTCAATTCCGGATCCCAGAGGGTTCTGCAGGCCGCCGTTCCCCGACATACAGTGAGGATCTTGGTTTATGATCAGATCCGAACGGAGTCCTAGTGACTCAAACGTGATGGTGGGCTGCTCTTCGCTCCCCTACCGATGCGGTTGGCTGAGTGATTCCCCAGCTCGGATCGTTGAGCCAGGCTAGCTACCTCGCAAGATATGATCCCGCTGACATGTCGGCGCACCGCTACGTGATAGCTTAGCATTGTGTGCCATATTGTGACGTGATAGCATGCCTATTGGTGCTCATGCGATACCTGTACTCACTAGCTAGTGTAGCTAATGTTTCGTGATATTTCCCTTTTCGCAGGTTAGTGATAAGATGGCCTGGCGAGGCGGGTTACTCTGGGTAGTGTTATTGTATATATCTTTTGGAACACTTGTTGTAAACTCTGATACTGTATGACGATGGTCGGTGCGTAGTGGTAACACTGGCTTGATTTTTGGGACTTGGCTTGATTTGTTGTTCTTAATCGCCAAGTCGGTAAATTATGTTTAATATGTAAACAGTGGTTTGTTCCGCTGCAAACCTTTGGTGTAAATAAGTTTAAAAAGTTTTAATTTACGCTAATTTTAAGCTTGTGAAACCGGTGTTACAATTAGGTATCAGAGTCTCAGTTTGAGGGAATTGAGTACTTGTGAGAGTATTCGATCTCAAACTCAGGGTTGACTATCGTTAAGTGTTCCTAGAGGGGTAATTGGGGCTGAGTGTGAGTGTTATGTGTTTACTGCTCAATGTGAACTGACTTGGGTGTTAGTAAATTGTGATTAAGTGTACTAAATGTGTTCGCCCCTTGTGTATAGAAAGTAAGTGATAATATCTGAGCGACGTGCTACTACCGAGGAAACGTTAAAGCAGATGGAGGACGAGGCTTCTCGTACTCACGTGGAGACCGAGGAGGAATCGTCATGGCGTGATACTCAGGGCTCAAGACCTGATAGAGATCGTGAGGCTTATATTTTGCGTCTCGAAGAGGAGCTTCGCTAGACCAGGGAGTTATTGAGGGAAGCGGTTTAGGGCAAGCAGCGTGAAAAATGCTCTTACAAGAAATTCATGTCTTGCGGGCCGAGGGTGTATGAGGGCAGTGATAATCCCTCATAGACTATCCGTTGGTTGCGCGAGACAGATCAAGTGTTTGAATCTTGTGATTGTGAAGCTGAGGACCGTGTCAAGTATGCGGTTCGACTATTGAAAGGCCGTGCCCTGGATTGGTGGGATACCGTGAAGGATAGCGTGAGTAGATAGGTGATCGCTGCTCTGACTTGGGAGCAGTTTTCTGAAAAGGTGAAAAGCAAGTATTGTACATACTACGATCTTGAGAGGATGGAGAACGAGTTCAATGGTCTCCGTAAGGGGGACAAACCGGTGGAGGACCTTATCGACGCTTTTACTGATAAGGTACGGTTTATACCGCATCTTGTGATTGATGAGAGGGCGAAGATGCGGAAGTTTGTGAATATGCTACCACTGGAGTATCGAGCTCATGTGAGAGCTGCTGCTACTATGGATCGGGCGTTTGAGATAGCCCGACAGATTGATGGTGATCGTCGCCAGTGTAAGGGAGATCAGGCTGTGGAGGGTCAGAAACGGAAGTTTCAGCAGTATTCGAAGTCTAGTACTTCAAAGGGGCAATCTGCTGCTGGTGGAAAATTTTATTCGAGCAAGAAACCGATGTCTGATAATCCTTGGTGTTCCATGTGTCGTACTTACCATTCGGGTAACTGTTCAAAGGCCACTACCAGGTGTATGCGGTGTGGCGAGAAAGGGCATGCAGCTACCGAGTGTTCTTTTAAAGAGAACGTGTGTTTTAAATGCCAGAAGCCGGGACACAGGATTACTGAGTGCCTCATGAGACAGAGGGATGATACCAGGGCTAGAGGGTCTTCTTCTAGGCCTAAAAAAGGCGGCGCTCCTCGCGCCAAGGGTCGGGCTTTTCAGATGACAACTGAAGAAGGCAAAGCTGCAGGAGACGTGATCACGGGTACTTTTCTTATAAATTCTGTTCCAGCTTGTGTGTTATTTGATTCTGGAGCTACCCATTCTTTTATGTCTGTGGCTTTTCGTGATAAACTGCAATTGCCTATATCTGTGTTACCTGAGTCGATTAAAGTTGAAATTGCTAGTGGTAAGGTAGTTTCGGTTAAGGATAGTATTCCTTGTGTTAACCTCGACCTGGATGGGAATAGTTTCCCTATCTCTTTTCTTCTCATGCCAATTGTGGGCTTTGATGCGGTGGTTGGTATGGATTGGCTCAGTGGTCTGAACGTGGAGATTTTGTGTTCGAAAAAGATGGTAAAGATTCCTTTACCTGATGGGTCTTGTGCTGTAGCTCGAGGAGAACGTCGAGAATCTGATATTCCTCTTATTTCTGTGATGAAAGCTAAGAAATCAATTTCTAAAGGGTGCGAGTTTTATCTAGCTCACGTGATTGATGCAAAGCTGGAAAAACAAGTGGTCAAAGATATTCCGGTTGTGTCAGATTATCCGGAGGTGTTTCCAGACGAATTGCCGGGTTTGCCGCCGGTGAGAGATGTAGAGTACAAGATTGATCTTGTTCCAGGGGCTACGCCTGTAGCTAAAGCTTCATACCGTTTTGCTCCTTCCAGGGTGCGAGAGATGATGACGCAAATACAGGAGTTACTTGACAAGGGCTTTATTCGTCCGAGTTCATCCCCGTGGGGAGCTCCTGTGTTATTCGTGAAGATAAAGGATGGAACCATGCGTATGTGTATCGATTACCGGGAGCTGAATAAGTGAACGGTAAAGAATAAGTACCCTCTTCCGCGTATTGATGATTTGTTTGATCAATTACAGGGAGCAATGTGTTTCTCTAAGATTGATCTTCGTTCTGGCTACCATCAGGTGCTGGTTAATGAAGATGATATTCCTAAGACTGCTTTCCGCACTCGATATGGCCATTATGAGTTTTTGGTTATGTCGTTCGGTTTAACCAACGCGCCTGCTGTGTTTATGGATATGATGAATCGGATTTGTCGTCCTTTCTTGGATAAATCCGTAATTGTGTTTATCGATGACATTCTTGTGTATTCTAGAAGTGCAGCCGAGCACGAGTTGTATTTGCGGCAAGTTCATGAAACCCTCAAGCGAGAGAAGCTTTGTGCAAAGTTTTCGAAGTGTGAGTTCTGGCTTCGTGAAGTGCATTTTCTTGGTCATGTGATCTGCAGGGATGGTGTCAAAGTGGATCCGGCGAAATTCGATGCAGTGATGAACTGGGGAGTTCCCCGAACTCCTTCTGAAGTTCGTAGTTTTCTCGGCTTAGCTGGATATTATCGGTGGTTTATCCGTGATTTTTCTAAACTTGCAAGTCCCTTGACTAAGCTTACTCGGAAAGACGTTGCTTTCGTGTGGTCTGAGACGCAAGAACAAGCGTTTCAGTATCTGAAACGGCTATTGTGTGAAGCTCCGATCCTTTCTTTGCCGGACGGGTCTGATGACTTAGTCGTATATTGTGATGCTTCTTATTCGGGCCTTGGCTGCGTGTTAATGCAGCGTGATAAAGTGATAGCTTATGCGTCTCGACAGTTAAAGCCACATGAAGGTAACTATCCGACACATGATCTTGAGATAGCTGCTGTTGTGTTTTCTCTAAAGCTGTGGCGGCATTATCTGTACGGTACCAAGTGTGTGGTCTGTACGGATCATAAGAGTCTGCAATACGTGTTTACACAGAAAGAGCTCAAAATGAGGTAGCGGCGTTGGCTCGAGTTGATCAAGGATTACGACTGTGAGATCCGTTATCATCCTAGTAAGGCCAACGTGGTGGCGGATGCTCTTAGTCGCAAAAGCTCGTCAGTTGAGGCGAAATTCATGAAACTTGTGATAGTTCCTGATATTCTTGCGAGATTGAAGGAAGTACAATTTGTTGCCTTGCGTGACGAGAACTTGAAAGCAGAAGTGATGCGGAAGCAGAAAGATCTGCTTGCAGAGGATAGCCGTGGGCTAAAGACTTTTCAGTCTCGTGTTTGGGTGCCTCTGTACGGGGGAAATCGTGAGTTGATTCTGCAAGAGGCTCACCAGTCTCGATTGTCTATTCATCCGGGCAGCACCAAAATGTACCATGATCTGAAAGCTTTATACTGGTGGCCTGCTTTAAAACGAGACATTGCTTCTTACGTGGAGAAATGTCAGATTTGTGCGCAAGTGAAAACTGAGCACCAGAAACCATACGGTAATTTTCAGCAACTTGAAATTCCTGAGTGAAAATGAGATAATATTGCTATGGATTTCGTGACAAAGTTGCCGAAAACCCTCAAAGGGCACGATGCAGTGTGGGTCATAGTTGATCGTTTGACCAAAAGTGCTCATTTTCTGCCTATCAGCGAGTCTACTTCGTTAGATAAGCTAACAAAAATGTATATTGTTAAAGTGGTGTCGCGCCATGGGGTACCGTGTTCTATTGTGTCAGATCGCGATCCACGGTTTACTTCAAATTTCTGGCAGAGTTTACAGCGTGAGCTTGGCACTCGTGTTCATTTGAGCACGGCGTACCATCCTCAGACAGACGGCTAGTCAGAGAGAACTATCCAAACCTTGGAGTACATGCTTCGCGCATGTGTACTTGAGTTCGGCGGAGCGTGGGATTCACATCTGTCGTTGATTGAGTTTGCTTACAACAACTCATACCATTCCAGTATTGGAATGCCTCTATTCGAGATGTTATACGGGAGACGTTGTCGCACTCCCACGTGTTGGTTAGAGCCTGGCGAGAAGCAGTTCGCTGGACCCGAAATTATGCAAATTACTTCTGATAAAGTAAGAGTAGCGCGTGAAAAGCTGAAAGCCGCTCGTGATCTACAGAAAGTGTACGCTGACCCGAGACGTCGGCCAATTGTGTTTAACGAGGGCGATCGGGTTTTTCTGAAAGTCTCTCCGTGGAAGGGTGTTATCCGTTTTGGCCGTAAAGGCAAGTTGAGTCCGCGTTTCATAGGACCGTTCAAGATCTTGCGCAGAGTCAATGATCAAATAGTGTCTCTGGAGTTACCTCCAGAACTTGCGTAAGAAAGTGATCAAGCTCGTTCTCGTGAAGTGGAAATATAACCTAGGTCCGAATATGACCTGGGAGACTGAAGACGATATGCGGGCTCGATATCCCCACCTGTTCGTGAGTGATCAGATTCCGATGACGGAATCTTCTTAAGGGGGTAGATTTGTAACACCCTGAAAAAGGGCCTAGCTGTGTAGTGTTGTACCATGTGATTTGGTACTTGCACTGTGACTTTATGTGAATTTTAATTAAAGTGTTTTAAATGACTAACGCGTGTTAAGTGTTAATTATGTGATTATGTGAAAAGTGTCAAACGTGTCTAAATGTGGTGTCGTGTTATACGGTTTCGTGTAATGATTCCGTAAATATCACCGTTGGTTAGAACGGGATGGTGTGTGTCAAGTTGTAAGTTGGAAAGGGGAACAAGATACCCCGTTTGTGATAATTAACCACCAAGAGGCGGTTTGTGACTTATTTGACTCTTAAGAGTCAAAAACACACACACACACAAACACAAATACGTATACTCAAGATTACACACACACACACACACCTTTTGCTCTCAAAGTTTTGAAAGAAATCAAGGCCTTATCTGTTTGCAAGGAGTTTCTAAAGCTGATTCAAGTGTTAATCTTCTGTCCTTTTGCTGATTTGTAAGTGATTCTTCTTCAAGAACCCTAGTTTTTGGAGTTGTGAAGAAGATGACCATTTTGATGGTCCATCTTAAGATTTATGTGTTAAGAATTGTGTCAAATGTATTTATAAGTGTCTATGGATGTTATGTGAAGTGTACAAGTGATTGAAACTGAGTTTTGAACCGATATTGTGTCAAAAACGTGTATTTGCATAACTGTGCGAGAACAGGGACGAAGTCCTGCTGTGCAGGAACTTCCTACGGGCGTAGGGGATACACCCTGCGGCCGTAGGAGGCCTTTTGTGTCTTCTGCGGCCGTAGGCAGGGTTTCTGCGGCCATAGGATGTGTTTTTTTGTGGTTTACCGTCTACGGACGATGGGACAAGGTCTACGGGCGTAGGTACATAACTTACGGTCGTAGGTCACCAAAAAATAGCTACTACGGGTGTAGGAAGAGGCTCCTGCGGCCGTAGTGCATGATTCATTGGAAGGAACTTCTGCAGGCGTAGGAAGTTGTTCCTACGGCCGTAGGAAGGGTTTGACAAGTGTCCTGCGGCCGTATGACTTGTACTCTACGGCCGTAGTAACCTGTCCAGTGCTGAAAGCTTGTGTAACTTGTGTTTTAACCTATGTGGACTATGTATATGTGGTAACCAAGCCTGAACCTAATGTGTTAGGTGATTCAGAAGACTCCGTGTGCTCTTGGGATTCCCGGATCCATATATGCCTGCTGTGATATCGAGGTGAGTACCGGTTTCCCATGAGACTCAGTAAGTAGGGCTATTGTCTGCCTGTGATATGTGTCATGTGTATATATGTGAACGCACGAGGTATGACGTGATATAGTGATATAGTGACATAGTGATACAGTGAAATAGTGTTATAAATGATGCCATGTGATATAAATTGTGATATGTGATATGCATGCGTACAGTGGACCCTATGGGTCAAACGTGTTTATGATTCCTGTCCGGACAGACGCAGTGGTTGAGGTCAGTTTGCTAACGGGGCTGGATCCTTGAGTGTTTTTCGGGATCAACGGTATTCGACGGTAAATTCCGGGTCTATGGGATTCGATGGTCAATTCCGGATCCCAGAGGGTTCTGCAGGCCGCCGTTCCCCGACATACAGTGAGGATCTTGGTTTATGATCAGATCCGAACGGAGTCCTAGTGACTCAAACGTGATGGTGGGCTGCTCTTCGCTCCCCCACCGATGCGGTTGGTTGACTGATTCCCCAGCTCGGATTGTTGAGCCAGGCTAGCTATCTCGCAAGATATGATCCCGCTGACATGTCGGCGCACCGCTACGTGATAGCTTAGCATTGTGTGCCATATTGTGACGTGATAGCATGCTTATTGGTGCTTATGCGATACCTGTACTCACTAGCTAGTGTAGCTAATGTTTCGTGATATTTACCTTTTCAGAGGTTAGTGATAAGATGGCCTGGCGAGAGGCGGGTTACTCTGGGTAGTGTTATTGTACATATCTTTTGGAACACTTGTTGTAAACTATGATACTGTATGACGATGATCAGTGCGTAGTGGTAACACTGGCTTGATTTTTGGGACTTGGCTTGATTTGTAGTTCTTAATCGCCAAGTCGGTAAATTATGTTTAATATGTAAACAGTGGTTTGTTCCGCTGCAAACCTTTGGTGTAAATAAGTTTAAAAAGTTTTAATTTACGCTAATTTTAGGCTTGTGAAACCGGTGTTACACATATAACTTTATGTAAATGCATATAAGTGTAAGATTAGTATACTACAACAATATAAAGTAACACATAAGAGATTGAGATAAATAGTATATATAGTTTGAGTGAAAATAACCAATGATATGTGAAACAACTAAAGTGATACATGTAAGAATTATACAATACTTACACAAATATATGTGTGATCTTACAAATGTAGAAATATCTATAATATTACATATACATGTACATATGAGATTACATATAAAGGTCTAGTACCTACGTGGACACAAGTATAGTTGTCTAGATACGAGTGTTATGACTATACAATTACGATTATATAGATACAATATTTAAATGTATACTAGAATAGTTGTTCACATACAATCATACAATTATACATCCATAGCTAAGGTGAGTATCTCGATCTAGTACTCGTAAATAGTGATTCATGATTTCATATAATTTTATGTAAATGCATATATGAGTAAGATTAGTATACTACAACAATATAAAGTAACAGATACGAGTTTGGGATATATGATACATACAGTTTGAGTGGAAGCTAAAGTGATACATGTAAGAATTATACAATACTTACATGTATATATTTCTGATCAAAAGATATGAATACAGTTATTACACATATAAGGTCACTGCACTTAATTATAGATAATATTAACGAAGATATATAAGTATAGAAATAAATATTATACAAACGCAAAAATGAAATGCATAATGTGTTAAAAGAATAAAAATTAAACAAATCGTGAATATTCTTTATAAATACTTATTTTGAGTTGCTCACTGGTATTTACAGCTCATCAGATACCTGTAACATTTTTTTCAGGCACTTAAAGACTTTTAGATGTTGATTGAGTGGATAAGCTAGTGTTTTTCCACCGAATTATTTTACAGTGTATTAGTGTTTCTTGTTCTCCCGCTTTTAAATCAAATATTTTAAATATTATGTGTTTGTAAAGATTTTCAACGCATGCTTCTACTATTATTTAAACTGAACTTTTGGTTGCCTATAAAGTTTGTTTATACACGAATAGTTTTCGTAAACTTTTTATATCGAAAACAGGGCGTTACAATTCCTGTATAGAGAGTCAATTATTATTTGTGTTCATAAGTTGAAGTAACAAAATAAGATATAGCAATTAGCTTGTGAGAAGGATTGAGAAATTTAAATTGTAATCATTGGGTTGAATAGAGATTTCATATCGTTTTGTATTGAAAGCCCGACTTTATTTTGATTTGTTCTTAATATTCCGAATTGTTTATTCCCCCCTAACACTTTTGTATCAGTTTGTTGATTACATAAGGGACTAACTATCGCTTGCTTAAACGAGACCACACTTTGAGGCTCGATCTCGAGCTCGGGCTCGTTTACCTAATGAGCTTTAGTCTATGCTCGAGCTTGTTAAAGCTCGACTCATATCAAGTTTTTAACGATCCGAGCTCGAATAATTCGTGATTAACTCGTGTCCTTTACATCCCTACATATAAGCTATAAAGAATTTTTTTTCCCAAAACTAGTTTGCAACCACTTGTAGTTCCGTCAGACGCCAAAATTTATGTTTTTTTTAATGTTTTTACCTCGGATTTAATTAGTATTAATTTATAAATAAATATATATTTGAGAGGTAGGATATTAATATAATAATAATATTCGTAAGGGTATATATGTTTTTTTTGCTAGTCTTCATGATATTAGATAATGAAAGTAATAGCTTGTGTCAAACTAGAAGAAAATAAAGACAGTCAAACTAGTGTCGGTCTGGTAAGATCTGTCTCTCCCCAGATTTCCGGCCATCACCTCCCACCGCTTCAGACGCAAACGCAGGCGGTTGAAGTTATTTTACAAGCAATTGCATTCCCTTCCAACAACTCATCTGTCAGAAATTCGATTCTTCATCCCCCAAAAGATCAGCTGAATCATCAATCTGTACTTGTAATTTTCTTCCTTTTAGAACAAAATCAACTGCAAAAGCGCTAATCGGATCGATCCCAATTGCAGCTGCTAATTGAATGGCTTCCACGAAGGGGCTGGTCCCAATAACCAGGGCTTATCTTTCATCTTACTATGATAAATACCCATTTTCCCCCATTTCTTCTGACGTTTATCGTCTTACGGATGAGCTTTATAAGATGTCCAACGAACTCCATAAGGGTTTTGCTTCTCTACCTGAAGGTGATAATCGTTTCTTTCTAATTGTTATTCCTAATTTCGTGTAACATTAGCTAATTCTTGTTATTGATTCGGTCTTAATAGGGTTTTTTAGGTTTCGTTTTGCCTTTTATTTCCTTCCCGTTGTTTGTAGATAGCTGTTAGGGTGTGCTTGACTTTATGATGCAAATTGGTGGGGGCGAATATGTATTCTTGAAAAAAATTGTTAAATTACCACTGTTTGGTTTTCTAATTTTTTAGGATTCTGTGTGAAAATTGCTACAAGAACTCAACCATTCATGAACTGTGCTCAGGGATTCCGTTTTCTGTAGAATCTTGACTTTCATTGTCTACTGGTTGAAGTGTTTTCTTGATCATAATTGTTTCAGGGGAAAGATTATTGCTGCAAGAAGCTGAATCTGAAGCACCACACAAGATCGATCAGAACATGTGGAAGAACCGTGAGCACATTGAAGAAATTATTTTCTTGCTTGAAAGCTCTCATTGGCCGAAATCAGTGAGACCCGATCCTATTTCATTCTTTAGCTTCTAAAAATGAGGAAGACTTGCATTGTTATTATTCTTTAGCTAGTGAATTCTATAGTGATTATGAAAAGATTCGAATCACAAGTGAATTCTATGTTTTGATGCTTGGTTTTGGCAGCTTCAACAACAATCCACACCAGAAGATGTTGAGCTTGTTCGAGTTCTTAGACAGCTAAAAGATAAGTTTGAAGTCGCATTAAAGTTGGTAGAGTCCTTCCAATCCAAAAACTCTAATAATATCTTCAACACGGGTAAATATATTATAAATGTTTAATATATAGGTGATCATGAACCCATTTACTAAATATATTATTATATATTTATACTGATGATGATATTTGTGGATGCATTTGTAGTTATGACATACATGCCACAAGATTTCCGAGGCACATTGATTAGACAACAAAGAGAACGGTCAGAGAGAAATAAGCAGGCGGAAGTTGATGCTGTAATAAACTCTGGTGGAAGCATACGTGACCGATATGCTTTGCTTTGGAAGCAACAAATGGATAGGTAATATATCTATACATGTATGTATGCATGTGTGAATGTATAGGGTGATATTCCAAGTAGAACATTCCCTCTGGGAGAAGTAGGAGAACATGAGAAAAAAACAAGAAAATTGACAAAATTACACCTATTTTTCAAATTAAATTGATGTAAAACAATATACTTTAAAATCAAAAAAATTTATATTTATAAACTGATACAAAAACTAGATGCATATGCTAGATGCATTAATTAATCAGGCGCATCAAATCAATAGCATATGCATCTAGTTTTTGTAACTGTTAAATTAGTTTTTCTTTTTGGAACAAAAAAACACACGCACACACTAACCTACTCCTAAATCTACATCTTTTTATCCGCAACGGGATTTGAACCCATGACCATAGACCAGGGGAACACTTTTCAACACCTTGGTACAGCTGGGCTACAAGCCCTTTGATCGTTAGATTTGTTCTCTTAAGTGTTTAGATTTGTTCTCTCCGTTCTCCTTGAAGCAGTGTTCCTATATATATAAGGGGTGGTTCATTTAAGAAAGTGAATTTTTTGTAATTTACCTTTGTAGTGGAAGGTTCAAATGAGACCCTTAAATTAAATGAGAATGGGAGACTCAATCCCAGCCGTCCAATTCCCATTCTTTCAATGTTATTGCCCACCCATGAATTCCTCACATGCACCCTGCCACACTCTATCCCTCCACGCTCTCCATCCATGAATTCCACTTACAAAATGAATAGCTGAGATTGAGTCTCTCATTCTCATTTAATTTCTCATTCTCATTTGAACCTTCCCCTACCTTTGTATATTGGATATATTATAGTTTTAAAACAGAGCGTAAACCCACATTGACCAAAATGCCCCTCTCCTATTAACAAAACGCCCCTGAATTTTGTCATTTTGAATAAACGGTTGAGATTGGTTCCATAGTTTTCACAATAATATTGGTTCTCAAATGAACTTCCACTCACACACACACACATATATACACACATGCACACAAATGGGATGGGTTGGGATTGCGGGTCAAAAGAGGTAATATTTGGGCATAGGACAGGTTGTGTAGAGCTCAATCTATTGATGTTCAAAATTTTAAGTGTTTTCTACATATATAGTGTCTAGTATGATTGCGCAGTTATGTTATTTCAATAACAATCTAATTTATTGAATTGAAATGAATTAGGAGGTGGTAGGCCAAAAAAGGTGCACTTTGGGCGACTTTCGACTCGTTCCCTTTTAAGCTTTTTTTCTTATATTACCCATTAAAGATATTAGAAATCTGAATCGACCTGATTAATAGCTAAAGGAGTTAAATCTGATGATATTATTCTATGATTAAAGTCAGAATTATGTCTTCACTAATAATAAAATATTGTGCCCAGGAGAAGATCATTATCTCAGCTAGGTTCTGCAACAGGTGTCTACAAGACTCTTGTGAAATATTTGGTGGGAGTGCCACAGGTATACATTTAGTTATTTGTAGCGTTTTTTTACTATTTATTATTATTATTATTATTATTATTATTATTATTATTATTATTATTATTATTATTGTTATTATTATTATTATTATTATTTTGTGGTTACTTCCCCTTAGAAATTTAATCTTCTCTTCTTTACTTATTGCAGGTTCTACTGGATTTTATTAGACAGATAAATGATGATCACGGGTATTTCTGTTTTCTACAAGAGTATTCTCTTTAAAGGTGGCAATTTCAACAATTCAACCCACTTAATAATAAATGGGTTATGGGTTGATTCGGGTTATGTTTTATCTCAAATAGGTCAAACATAAAATTAGAAAAAAAAGGTGCCCAAAAGTTCACGTGTTACAGGAAGAATGTTGCCTCGGCCCAAAGTGTATTCTAATGTCTAAGTTCTCTTAAATCGTCTTACTTATAAACTTTAATAAATAATTTTGTACTCATATTTGACACAATAGTTATTTATAGGAACATAATTGTTTGGAAAAAGAAGTGTTCTGGTCAACCCAACCTGGTCCATGTTGGTATACTATAAATCGCCTCATTACCAACCCGTTCAACCCGTCTGTTTTGCCACCTCTAGTTAAATTTTATATCTTTGACTAAATTAAGCTGAATTTCCTTTATATTTTAGGCCCATGGAGGAACAACGCGAGCGTTATGGTCCACCTTTGTATGCCCTGACAAAAATGGTGCTAAATATTGATCTTTTTCTTTCATTGTCTTGGTGTCGCTTTGAGGATATTAAATTGTGAGTATGGAGCAAGTTTTGATCTAAATGTTCAGACTTCTTTTGGGTTTTATTAAGTTGTTTTTATCTTTTTCTTGTTTGCTTTTGGAAATTTCTATGAGCAGGCAGAAGAATCAAATATTCATCTTGGAAGAAGCAGTTCAAGTCTATGTATCTGAGTTAGAAAGATTTCTAAATTTAATAGGGTAATATCGTATTAACTTTCTTAAATCCATATAAATCTCCAATTTGCTTCTGGTAACTTGTACTTTTGATGATAGTTTTACACTATTGATATTTGTTCCACAGGGAGGTTTTTGCAAATTCTCCTTTCTTTGTTACAGCAGAGGAAGCTGGTGCAATAGAAGGAATGTAAGTGCATAATTTCTCTTATAAAATATTATTTCAATTTGATTAGCAAAAAGAACCAATTTTTCTGAAGTTTTAATGGTTTTAAATTTGATTTGTGCAGTAAAAATGAAGGGTATGTTGAAACAACTGTTGCTGCAGGGAAAACTCACGAGGTATATATAACTTGATTTCAAAACTATATGTTTTATGCCTTTTTTTTTGCACATTACTATAGAACTAATTATTAACCAACATTATGTGCTTCCTTTCTAGGTGTCTTTGACAATTGACTCTGTAAATTCATACATTGCTTGGGATTTTTCCATATTGCAAGGGAAAATAACCACGGTATATTTATTTGATACTTTTATGAAATTTTTGTATACGAAACGTTATTCATTTGGTTGTCATTTTATGACATCATAAATTCAATATCTTACAATTAGAAATTCTCATTATTTCTAACATTCCAACTGATCCTTGAACATGGAAAATACTATAAATATCCCAGACATTTTTTTGATTAATATCCTATGAAACTTTATAGTTTATACGTAACAAGAAAGCTTTTTTTTTTTAATGAAAGTTAATAGAATGAAATCTTTCTGAATCTTACAATATTCAACATATCTTGTAACAGGACATTGGCTTTTGTGTGGAGCACTCTGATTCTTCTGGACAAAAAACAGTAAGTTCCATTAGTGAAAATAGTATACTTTGCTGACATTAATGTTGAGAATTATGATTCTTTTTACTTGTTTCCAACCGATTTTATACGTCTTTTTCTATGTTTGAATTGGTCGATTTGGGCTGTGTAACTGTGTTTATAATTTTTATCTTAATCAAGAATGATAAAGATTACATTTTTTTCTAGCTAAAAGGTTGAGGTAAAAGTAGAACAATTATATTTTTAATGCATAAAACCTTTTAAAATGTTAGTTTTCCACATATCAGATTAGACTATGATTATAAATAAATTGACAAAAAACTGTTCATTGACTTATTTTTCTGGGTTCCGTTTTCACATAGCTTATTTTGCCCTACCAGCGGTACGAGTCTCACCAAGTAAGTAATTCTTGTTGCATTTTGTTTTTTAAAATATTTCTATTATCAATTTTTAAGGCATGATGCAGGTTATTTATCAGTTATCACCATTTAGATTCACAAGACTCACTGTGGCGATTTCTTTTACAGGGTAACTTCTGCACAGTCATGGCAGGCAACTACAAACTCTTATGGGACAATTCATATTCAACATTCTTCAAAAAGGTTGGTTGCCGAAAGTTATTAAAATTTCCTTCCTCATAATGACATAAGAATCCATTCCATACAATATTAATGAAAGCTAAAAATTTTGGTTCGGAACCTAAAATACATAATTAATATCTTTATACAACAACACTACTATTCAATCCTGCCTCAGCGGGGTATGAGGGAGGTAAGATGTAGACAATCTAATGTTGTTGATCTGAAACAGGCTCTTAGGTACAAAGTGGATTGTATACCACCTGTTGTGGAACCAGCTGCAGCTGAAACAAATGAAAGATGATAATATGTCATGTAATTGCCACAATGTTGTCCTTTTCCATATATACATATATATACATACATATATTGTGTCACTAGGGGTCGTGATATGTGGCGACCCTTAGAAATTGCCCGAGGGTTGTTAACCTCTGTTGTTTAACATGTAACGTAAGTAGGTTTTCTCCTACGAAAAACTGTGACTGTGTTTTTCGTATGAGATTGTGTACAAGATATAATGTAAGAATGATTCCTGGAGTTGCAAGTGTTTCTGGTTTGTTGTGATTGAAGCAAAAGCGAAAACACGATAAGTTAATGAAAATGACACATCAAGGATCGTAGCACCATCTCTTTCTCTGTGTAAAATAAGTAGGAGAGTATGTTGGACTGTTGACAAAATAATCCCGTATTAAACGATCAGTGACACCATATCTCTCTCTCTCTCCCCCCCCCCCCGGCGTATTGTCGGTGACTTGCTACTCTTTTTCTTGAGTTTTTGGTCTTGTCTTCTAATATTTTTGCCGCTAGCCCCACGACTTCAAACGTATCCTTGTTGGAGGAATTGTCAATCAAATTGAATGCTTTCATTTGTTTGAAAGGGATTTAAAAATATGGAAATATATACTTATTTGAAGTGTTGTTTTGAATGTGTATGCATTTTGTGGTTTGAAGAATAGATTTAGAAATAAGTAGGTGCTGCCCTTGTTACTGTGGTAATGTTAGAAATTGGTTTCCTCCAACCATGTTAATGACAATCACAGTTCGTAAATCAATCAAACAGTATATGCGTATGAAAGAACAAGGAAGAAAAGCATAAAACGAAATCTGATTGAATACTAAATGTCTGTATGTGTTTGCCTATTTATAGGCTTCCCTGTTAACCGACTAACTGCGGTTAACCACAACTGGCAGTCACAAAGGCTGCTCTACCATCAAACATTTATTCAATATGCTACCTATTATAATCAAATATTTACAACAAACTATAGTTTATAAATAATAATAATAAGTCAACTAATGTTAAACACTTATACTATGAATTAAAACCATTAACATCCAACAGCTTCCCCTTAATGGTTTTAAGCCATTGCCTTCTCAAACTTCATTTATCGATGATGACAAAGTCTGTGTCATCATCTTTGCTGCACATGCTCTCCAAATCTTGTTCCATTCTTTGAGTTCTCCGGCGGTACGCCAAGCCTGGTGACTTTGGCCGCTATCCGGTAAACCCTCGATATCCTTTTCTTCTTCTTCGGGAGTGGTTCTTAGTCACCCTTGGTCGTCTTCTCCGGTTCCGGTAAGTATCTTTTCGTTTTCCCGATGAGGGTGCCGCGGTGGTAAAAGTCTTCGGCCGCCACTGGTATCCCTTGTGATGAACAATCGAACCACACTGTTGGTGTTCTTTTTTTTTCAATTTTCCGTTGAAGATTCCGGTTTCCTGTTCTTTGTGGGGTTTGTTAAATCTCTGATAAATGATAAACCCTCTGGTGTTAATCCACGACTCTGATACCAAATGATATGATCGAAACTTCAAAAACATAAATCTCTCAAACTCTAAACTTTAAACTTGCAAGAAACTTGTTTTATAAACTGAAAATCATATCAAACTTCCATTGAATCTTCGTATTTCGATTACTGAAATCTGTACAATCAGGCACCATGAATCACTCAAAAACGTACATATTGTTACATATATATAGGCCTCAGAGAGGCGGTTATTTCCGGCGGTTACCGGCAGTTCTCCGTCATTTGACGGCGGTGGACGGCGGAGGTTGGCCGTCGGCGGTTGTCACCAGTGGTGGCCCACAGTGGTAACACATTATTCCTATTTGTACATACTAAATTCAAATTAATACTAATACTATAATACTTATAACTTTGACAATTATTTCCAACATTCTCCCACTTAATTGTTAAAGGGTCTTCAATCTTTAATCTTCGGAACTTGAGTCTTCATATCTTTCCTTCACATGTTGAATCTTCAGGCTTGAATCTTCTTTGTCATCATATGTCGTAAACTTTGATTTGATCATAAAGCTTGTTGATTGTATCATCAACTCCTTGTTCTTCAACGGTTGTCGTAAGTAATGTAGGTTCTAAATCCTTTGTATGTTTGCTTGAATTAACCCTTGGATTGTCTTCCATAATTTTTAAGAACCTTTATTAAGCCTTTTGATAATCTTTTGAAAAAACTTAGTTCTTTATAAAACTTAAATTTTTTTAATAAACTTTAACCTTGAGAAAAACTTTAAACACCTTTTATTCTTTGAATACCTTTAAAACGAACAATCTTAAACTTTTAAACACTTTAAAAAACTTTAAAACTTTAAAAAACTTAAAACTGTAAAACTCCTTTTATTAAAAACTTAGAAAGCTGAAAAACTTTATAAACCTTTATAAAACTTAACAATCTTTAAAAACTTTTAGAAAAAACTTAATAATCTTTAAAACTTAGTAAACCTTAAAACTTTATAAACTTTGAAATCTTAACAAACTTTTTTCATAAACCTTTAAAACACTTAAACCTTTACCAAATATTGGATAGAAACTGTGAAAACTTATAAAACTATAAAACTTTAATAATCTTAAAAATCTTATAAACTTTTAAACCTTAAATCTTAAAAAAACTTATAAATTCTTTAAACTTTTTAAACTTTATTAATCTTGAAATTCTTAAAACTTTAAATCTTAAAACTTAGTAAAACTCAGAATACTTATATATTTCCTTTTATAATTAAACTTTTAAAAACTTTAATTAAACCAAAAACAAAACTTTTACTTAAAATTGAAAATTAAAACTTTAATTTAAAAACTTTAAATCACGCCCAAAAACAGAAGTTAAAAACTTTGATTTGAAATCTTTTAAAGTATAGGGTTTCTTGAAAAAATAAAAAACGCCCCTTTTTTTGTTTCTATCGATGTCCGCTTCCCCAGCGCCGTTTCATTCTCTCTCTCTGTGTGTCATCAACGCCTCTTCAACCGAGAAAAGCAAAATTCCAATGGTTTTTCACTAAATCCTTGCATCCTAAGTTAATCTCTTGATCACTCAACAAATTCATAATTCTCATCATGCTATCAAAGTCATTTTTCATTGGTAACACTTGTTCCTCTATATTACCAATTGTTGACAAAACATACAAATGATTGAAATGTTTCATCAACAAACTTTCAGCCTTGTCCTTAAAATCCCTCACGGTTTGTTCTCCTTCATTCTTACAGAGCCTAGTTTCCATCACTTTTGTTACTGCCATCGAAAGTACTTTCTGTAATTTCCATTATCACTGTTGTTGCTTTTGCATTCATCCTCGAATGCCCTTTCTAAAAAGGCTTTTGATCCTTTAATTCTCACTTTAAAGCCTTGCACTACTAACTGTTGCAAACTTAACACATTGAGTGCTGATTTTGGTACATAATATACACCTGGTACGATGTATATCTTTGCCTTAGTTGACACCAAAATCTCCCCAAAATCTTCGATCCTAATCCCATCGCTTGAACCAATCCTGCCTTCTTTGAAATGCTTAAACAAATCATGGTTTCTGTCATGTGTCGAGGGGACTCATTCGAGATGTACCAGATATCATTCCAACCCCTGTCATCACTTCCTACAACGGTCCATATTGTCTTGGGTATGACCATTCCAGTGCTTGAGTCCCTTCGTTGCCTCCGTTGTTCATTAGCATATTCCAAATTGTTCACAATTGACTTATTGGGACGGTTCCAGTATACATGTCCACGTCCATAGCATACGAAGCATCTTGCACGCTTCATCTTCTTCGTATCTTTAGGGTCTTGATTCGATCGGTAGTTGTTCTTTTGATTTGAAATCCCATTGTAATCCTTCATGTTCATAAGACTTATTTTTCATAGAACTTCTCTTCATCTGCGATTCCAGAAATCACTTCCGAAGTGGTTCCATCCATTCATCACAGTTTATGTCACCCCTTTCTTCCTTTCATCGCCTCCCAAAGATCGCGTGAGCCTTGGCCTCTGATACCATGTTAGAAATTGGTTTTCTCTAACCATGTTAATGACAATCACAGTTTGTAAATCAATCAAACAGTATATGCGTATGAAAGAACAAGGAAGAAAAGCATAAAATGAAATCTGATTGAATATTAAGTGTCTGTAAATGTTTGCCTATTTATAGGCTTCCCTGTTAACCGACTAACTGTGGTTAACCACAACTTCCTAACGGTGGCATTTGGTGGTTTGATGGTATTAAACGGCAGTCACAAAGGCTGCTCTACTATCAAACATTTATTCAATATGCTACCTATTATAATTAAATATTTACAACAAACTATAGTTTGCAAATAATAATAACAAGGTTTTTAGTGTCCGTGCGTTGCGACGTGGCTTCTATATAATAAATTTAACGAAAATGTTTGATTAGTTATTAAAACACAAACATTCAATTCAATGGGTATCATTCATTTTTTAAACCAAACACTAATCTTGCACCCACGTGAGTGTCCTGGTGTTAAAAACAAACTTTTATCACATATACAAATGTACAACATACTAAGGCTGGCAATTCCTGACCCGACATGAAACACGACCCGAACCGGACACGAAAAAAGTGACACGAACTCGAAATGGGTCAAAACAAGGTCGACACGAAGTTGACACGAAAATAAATGGGTCGGGTTAGGGTCAACCCGACAACCCGAAAATGACCCGTATAAGGGTAAAACTAAAAATTGTAAAAAAAAATTAATACTAAAAATTAAAATTTTAAAAAGGTAATTGTGAATTCAAATGAGGGAATGACATCTTAGGTAATAAAATCCGATAAACAAAAGTACAAAACCTTTAAAATCTTAAAACTTAAATAAGTAATAAAAGATTTAAACTAAACAATATTACATCATTTTGATATTTGCTATTTTGAATATATTGTTTTGGACTTTTGGTACTTTGACATTTGTCAACTTGGTAAGATTTAAACCTAAACAATATTATAGTGATGATGATTTAAATAAATACCCTTTTGAACCCACCCAACCGATATTCCTTCCGAGAATACTGTTAGATTATGTGCAGAGATAATTAATGGGCACATTGTATCCAATGTTATAAGAGACTAAAGGGTCACACTGCTACACACCCAATACGGAACAGTTGGAATACACCATAAATCTGTGTGGAAGTAATTAATCAGTTAGATTAATTATTAAAAGAGAAAAGTAAATAATTAATCAGTTGTATTAATTATTGAAAAGAGAGATATAAATAATTAATCAGTTTGTATTAATTATTAAAAAGGAATAAATAATAAATAGTTATTTATTATTTAAAGGAAATTAAATATTAAGTTTTAATATTTAACGGACTAAGTTAATTAATAGTTAATTAATTAATTAATAAAGTCCAGGGGATCAAAGGGAAGAGGTTGAAAGTTTAATTAAAATCAGTACGCTTTTAATTAAACGGGCTTAGGTCCATTTAATCCTTATAAATATCTTTAAGCCTTAAGGATTAAGACATAAGATAACACGGATTAAGAAGAGAACCATAGCCACCAACTCTCTCCTCTCCCTCTCGTCGCACACTCTCTCTCGGATCTCTCTTACTCTCGTCGAAGTCGAAGAGATCGACTCTTTCTCTCTTTTGTCGATTTCGAAGAACACCACAAAGGGTGTTTGCGTTTTTGTGTTGATCGACGCAAGCACACACACCAAGAGGGTTTCACGGTTTGAAGCTTTGGTAATCCAGGAGCGGTCTAGCAGCCAGTTCCAAGGAGGTGCAGTAGTGGTGGACTACTTTAGCAATCCTGAAGGTTTTTGATCAGGTATACTTCTATATCCTTATATGTGGATTGTTGGTTAGAAACTATGTTGATCATTTAAAGTTTTAAAGATCCTAACCCTTTTTGGGGTTTAGAGGGTTGTGTTCAATCTAGTTCCACTTTTAGGATTGAACCAGTGGAATCAAACCCAGGTTTGACCAGTTTGAGTCATATGGTGGTTTGGTCAGGTTCAAAACCCTTTAGTGGTATCAGAGTCTCGGCTCTATGATCCATAGTTTCTAGTTTTTATCTGTTTTTAGGATTAAGGTTTTGTTTTTTTAATTCTCTACTTATTCTTTGAGTTTTTCGAAAATCAAGTAGGTAACAAAAACAGTTTGTTTTGTTATCAGGTTTATCCTATTAATCAGGAAATTCAAACACTTAGTTTGAATGGTTAAAAGGATTATGATTTTTGAATAAGAAAAAGTTTTGAATTAAGTTTAAATTAAACAGTTTGTTTAAACTGATAAAAACCTAGTGAATCCAGATATTTGGTTTGTTTGATAGTTAAGTGATCTTCTTCGTCTTTGTTTCTTCTCCATTATATTTTCTCGAAAACCATAGGGATAAAAACAAGTTTTTCTGTTTTTATCCAGTTGATAAAATATTTGATTTTAACCAGTTAGGTTTAAACCAGGTTAGTGTTTAAACGGTTAAAAGGGGATAAACTTTTATCTAAAACTAGATCTTAACCAGTTTTTTGAACTTTTTGTTTAAAAAGGGTAAGATCAAGTTTTAGGATAATTAGTTATTAATAAAACAAATTTTGTTAATATTAATAATTAATAGTTTTTGGTTTTTGAACTAAATCCAGTTTTTTAATCAGTATATTAAAACAGTTAGTTTTAATAGGTTAAAAATGATTTAAAATATTTTATTAATCGGAAAGCGGGAACCGAGATCATCACCGTGTCGGGTGGTGGTTGTTAGCGGCGCTAAGGCCAGATGGGCCTCGCGGCGGCCGTTAGCGGCGCTAAGGGTCAAGTGGGCTTCGGCTCAAGCGTTTTCGACCCAAGGCAGTTCTCGGCCCAAGAGGGCTTTGGCCAGTGGGTTCTCTCGGCCCAGTGGGGTTTTCTCGGGTTGACTGGAGTTGTTGGCCCAAGATGGTTTTTCCGGATTAATACAAAAGGGTTATTAATTTTTTTAAGTTATAAAATTAATAAGGTGTTGTATAAACTAGTGTTATATATTTTAATTAGTTTAGTTAAAATATATATATTTTAGATTTTTTTATTCATTATGACTAGTTTTAGTCATTTTTTGAATAAATTCTAAAAAGGATAAAGTTTATATAATATTATGGAGAAACAAATAAGATAGTATTTAATTGACCAAAAGTTATCGGTTTTAAGTTTTTGGAAAACTAGTAAAGAAACGTGACATGAGGATTTCATTCAAGTTTTGAATGAGATCAAAGTTTTTAAAGTTTTGTTAAAAACTAGTTTGGTCAAATAAATTAGAAGATCATAATTTTCATTTTTGGTTAATAGGTATTAATCAAAAGGGTAAATGAGAATGTTTGAACAAATCAGGTTATGTGCCACTTACAACCCCATTCAATATTGTATTTGTAATAGATTAGTTGTAGTTTAATCCCTCAACCGAAATGGACTCCAAGAAGGTGATCAAGAAAATGGTGTTTTCACACGAAGCATGGATACTTCGGGGATGTGTCAAGGATAGTGGGAGCATTGCATCAAAAAGGCGAATCCAAGTCATTTTGTCCTTAGGTTTGACCTTAGGATTAGTTGGCAAAACTATAGGTTTTTTCATATGCTTATTATTATCTGCGTGATTGTGATTTTATTTACTGTTTTTCATTTTTGCATATGATATGTATGTGATGGTAAATAAAAGGGGGTTTAATGATAGGTTGTTATTAGACAGTGAAAAACCACGAATTATGACAAACTGGGATATGACTTCAGTCTGGTAGTCGTATTAATTAAATTTTTAAAATTTATAGTTTTGTCAAGGTTATAAGTTTGGAACTTGTAAAAGCCGTTTTGTGCACCTAGTTCAGGTACACATATAAATCATATTTTTGAAACAGTTAGTTTTAAAATGGTTTTTCAAAAACTGGAAAATTAAGTTTTTCATTGAACTTAAATAAAACCCAAGAAAAATCTTAGATCAGTGTGCTACCCACCTAATGGTACACCTTGACTGTTAAACGGTACTCAGGTGTCGGAAGTGCCCAAACCTTGGGCATCCGGGTTCAAACCATTGCGGGAAAGGGCATGAAAGATTCTGCGATAATCGGGAGTCCCGGCCAGAATTCATGCTGTCTTAGGTGGTGCGATCTATTTTGGTGATAATCGGGAGTCCCGGCCCAAAATGCACTAGAGTAGAGTTAAACATAGTAGACTAGGTCTAAGTGCTCTACGAGTTTCTAGGAGTCGTATCAGCTAGGTACGATTGGTACAGGGTGTTACCTACCAGAAATAGCATGACTTGGCGGGAAGTGCCCAAACCTTGCGTCAAGTGTGTGAAATATGGGTTTGATGATATATGATTAGAAAGTTTATCTGCAATTACTAATTAAATAAAGGTTTTAGTTTGTAGATGGCAACCAACGTTACTAGTACTAACAACCTCTCTCTCCGCTCCATCCTTGAGAAGGACAAGCTTGCCGGTACTAACTTTCTCACGTGGGAGAGAAATCTCAGGATCGTGCTTAGGCACGAGAGAAAGTGGCATGTCCTAGAACAACCTCTAGGAAATCCTCCTGCCAGTAATGTTAGGGCAGACGTCAGGGAGGCTTTTCAGAAGTGCTCCAGTGATGCCCTAGATGTCAGCTGCCTCATGCTTGCAACTATGAGTCCAGAGTTGCAGTCTAGCATGATGGAGACTCCTGCCTATGACATGATCCCCCAGCTGAGGGACATGTTCCAGGAGCAAGCTCACACAGAGCGTTATGATGCCACCAGGGCATTTAACTCGTGCAAGATGGCTAAGGGGACCTCCGTTAGTAACCACGTCATGAAAATGAAAGGTTACATGGACCACCTAGAGAGACTTGGGCACCCAGTACCGTTGCAGCTAGCAACGGATACGATACTCAACTCGTTGTCAGATGACTATAAGCCTTTTATAGTCAACTACAACATGAACAACATGGAGAAATCCGTGGTTGAGTTGCACTCAATGCTCAAGACAGCTGAGCAGAGTATCGGGACCAAGTCTAAGGATGTTCTCATGGTGGGTTATGGCGGGCATAAGAAGAGGAAGGGGCGCAACGGAAAGGGAAAGGGCAAGGCCCAGCCCAGCCAGAATGCCGAAGCCGAACAAAGCAAGAACCGAGAATCGATGCTTCAAGTGCGGTGAGGTCGGGCACTGGAAAAGAGATTGCCCGAAGGGTCACGAGGCAGGTGGCAAGGCTGGCCCCTCAGGTATCGTGTGAATAGCTTCTTTGTCAGTTTCCACTTGTAAAAGTTTTTACGAGTTTTCTAATATCTTGCAATCGTTTATTGCAGGAGGAGATGGAAAGTGATGCGGCCCAGCATGAAGAAATCCCACGTGCAGCTGACGGATATTATTAATAAATTCATTTCCTAGTTTTTTAAACTCTTTCAAGTTTTTTTTTGATCATCTTTATCTCAACTGTTTATGGAAATTTTTGGTTTGAGTTTATGGAAATTTTTAATTATTGAATTCATATCCGTGCACGTGTTCTAAATTTATGAATCAGGATTAGTTCAGCTGTGACTAAAAGAGTACCAATAAGTCAAGTGTTGATTTGATTGGTGATTCATAATAATCTTATGCTGTGATTTGTTGTAGTTATATAAATGCTGGCTCCATTTTTTCAAACGCTTAAATAAACAAGTATTGTTTATAGAATTAGATAGTTTTTCTAATTTTAGCAAAGTGTTAAAATCTTTTGTGAAAAGTGAAAGTTCAAGGTCTTGAACAAAATAGAAATGATAGTTATTGTTTCTAAGTGAAAAATAGTTTTTGATAAAAGATTTAAGATAGTATAAAAGTGATTATGTTGTTACTATAATCAAGGAAGTTTTATACTAAATGTTTTTAGAAAGAAATTTAAAGTGCCTTTACTAGTGTTTTTTACACTCATGACAAGTTTAATGAAACCACTTTCTGTAATTAGAAAGATGGATATATGAAGATCCAAGTTCTTAGTTTCATAAAACAAATTTCTTAAAAGAACTAAGTTTTAAAACATGTGTTTAGAACACAAGTTTTAGGCATGATAGTCAATGATTGACTAAGGCCTAAAAGGATGTTTTAAAATAGTGCATTTTTTCATGAAAGATAGTGGGAGCATCTGACTAATGTATTTATCAGAGTTAATATTCTTTAACCAGTATGATAAATACAAGTTTGAACTTTTAGGGTATATAATTATCAGATGATTTTAGAGGTTATCTAAAATAGTAAGTTCTTGAGAAAGAACTAATCCGAGGAATGTATGATTTATTGAGAGGTACTCAATAAAGATATCATTGCAAGATTTTTGAGTCAAGTTATGACTTAAATAAAAAGTTATACTCATTAAGTTCAGTAAGTCGGCTTAATTAAATGTTGTTGGGTAGTCAACGTTAAAAATGATAAAACAAGATATTCTTTAACATTCTTAGTAATGATATTAGATTAGTGTTGGCATACACAGAGAATCTAATCTCAAGTTTCTTACAAGTAGATGTAAGAAGGTTTATCATTTAAAAGGGATTATAAAATCCTATATATCTACAAGTGTAATTAAAGTTTTAATTACAAAGGAAGTTATTTTGTAAAATCAGAAACTTTGGAGTTATTTCCAGTTTCTCTTAGTTTAAGGAATTTTATGAAATAAGTAAGTCTAGAATTGTTCTTAGGTTGCTAGAACGATTTCTAGCTAAACCAAGAAAGAGTACTTCAGGGTGCTAGTTTTGAATTTAAGGTTTATAATTATATTATTTTTCCTTGTAATCCGTGATAAGTTACAATGCAAAATAATAAGTAATTCAGATATACACCTTGAATCGAGTCAATGAAATGGTAGAAATTATGCACCTTTATTCGAGGGTGGAATATGGAAGGGTGTAGAAATTAGTTTCATTATTCTTCACAATTTTGTATGTTTTGGTTCATCCAGGAATAAACTAGGTTTATTCAAAATATTATCCGTGACTAATTATCGTGGTGGGAACTATGATAGGGCTATAAAGTCATCCTAATTTTGTGGTAGATTCGAAAGTATATCGAATATAGCTGCAAAAGGTTTTTGCGGACCAAAATTGACGGATATTCGTTAGAGTTACGAATATTGGATTGACCCACTGTGAAAAATACTTCGTGGATTCATGTCAAAAGTATTTATCACATATGTTATCCTTAAGCCTGAGGTATTTGGTTTGGGATACGGTAACTGTTGTCTTCTTAGCGTGTTCTAACGCCACGCCGTAACAAGGTGGTCATAAGGGGCGTGTCTAGATTCAGTGGGAGCTGTATTTCCAAATGCAAATATGCAAGATGGAAATTGCAACTTCTTTTTAGAAGAGATATTTCCGGGGCCCTTGACTGATTAGAGAAACTGGTAAGTGCACGGCCGTGCCCAAACGAACCGATCTGTTCTTTGTCGTTTATCACGCAGTTTTGAAATCAAGTATGTCATGAACAAATTTTTGAGTCTCTGAGTTGACCTTTTCCATGCTCATGCTCAAAATTGAAATATCGCGCTGCAAGGGACAAACCTATATATATGCAAGTTTGTATATATAAAAACGTACCCATTCATAAACAGGGAGTTTATGATAGTTTAGTTTATAAACAGTTAGTTTATAACAGGTTACTTCTAAGCAGGTTGCTTATGAATTTTTTATCACAAGTTACTTTGGGGTATAAGAGTTCTTATAACCTGGTTACCCTAAGTGTCTGGCTAGGGACCTCCTTAGGCTAACAATGTGCAGTAACTGTTACTTATCTTGCACAAGTGGGAGTCTGTTAGATTATGTGCAGAGATAATTAATGAGCATATTGTATCCAATGTTATAAGAGACTAAAGGGTCACACTGCTACACATCCAATACGGAACAGTTGGATTACACCATAAATCTGTGTGGAAGTAATTAATCAGTTAGATTAATTATTAAAAGAGAAAAGTAAATAATTAATCAGTTGTATTAATTATTGAAAAGAGAGATATAAATAATTAATCAGTTTGTATTAATTATTAAATAGGAATAAATAATAAATAGTTATTTATTATTTAAAGAAAATTAAATATTAAGTTTTAATATTTAACGGACTAAGTTAATTAATAGTTAATTAATTAATTAGTAACGTCCAGGGGGTCAAAGTGAAGAGGTTGAAAGTTTAATTAAAATCAGTGGGCTTTTAATTAAACGGGCTTAGGTTCATTTAATCCTTATAAATATCCTTAAGCATTAAGGATTAAGACATAAGATAACAAGGATTAAGAAGAGAACCCTAGCCACCAACTCTCTCCTCTCCCTCTCGTCGCACACTATCTCTCGGATCTCTCTTACTCTCGTCGAAGTCGAAGAGATCGACTCTTTCTCTCTTTTGTCGATTTCGAAGAACACCACAAAGGGTGTTTGCGTTTTTGTGTTGATCGACGCAAGCACACACACCAAGAGGGTTTCACGGTTTGAAGCTTTGGTAATCCAGGAGCGGTCTAGCAGCCAGTTCCAAGGAGGTGCAGTAGTGGTGGACTACTTTAGCAATCCTGAAGGTTTTTGATCAGGTATACTTCTATATCCTTATATGTGGATTGTTGGTTAGAAACTATGTTGATCATTTAAAGTTTTAAAGATCCTAACCCTTTTTGGGGTTTAGAGGGTTGTGTTCAATCTAGTTCCGCTTTTAGGATTAAACCGGTGGAATCAAACCTAGGTTTGACCAGTTTGAGTCATATGGTGGTTTGGTCAGGTTTAAAACCCTTCAAATACAATGGTAAAAAAGAAAAAAGACTTGCTTTTTGAAATTGGATAATTTCCTTTAGGTATTTTAGTTCATGGTTTGTTCACTAGTTATTACTTTTGTATTAAAGCTATTAATAGTATTGGTATTCGATATTTTAGTCACTAGTTAGTAGAGAAAATTGAAAATAAACAAGGAATTCGAAAAATTTATGACAAAAACCGAATTTGAGAACCATAATTAAAAACCGTATTTGAAACCCATAGTAGAAAACCGTACCCCAAACCCATATTCGAAAACAGTATCCGAAAACTATAATCGAAAATCAAAAAAATACTAGTCAAATACTTTTGACCGAAATGGGTCAACACGAAACACGACCCGATCCCGGCACGAAAAAAAGTGACACGACCCGAATCCGACACGAAATTAAATGGGTCGAAATCGGGTTGACACGAAACTGATCCGAACCCGAACGACACGAACCCAATAACACGAACCCGACCCAAATTGCCAACCTTACAACATACGTCCATAGCATCATTTATGGTCTTCCACTCTAACAAAACATATTTCCATAATCATCTATGACCTTCCACTCTAACAAACTTTCATCTCCAGTTGAACATACTTTCGTAGCATCATTTATGGCTTCGACTCATAGAAATTCAGAAGCACTTAGACATCTCACACTTCAATCTTGTTGCATGAATCAACCTAAACATCAGTGTGAGTAACAAAAGTTTATTTATTTACTATAATTCAACCCAAAAGTCATCTCTTTTTCCACTCTACACTCATACAATTTCACTAAAAAGACACATGAGACATACACACATATACATACATGTTGGTAGATACACAAATATAGAATAACAACTTAATAGGCTTCATGGATCTAATTTTTTTTAATTATTTGACTCCTTGTGTTTTTCGTTTCAAATTTGCAAGTTGACACAACCTTTTCCAAGAATAAGCATCAATATTTCAACTCTCGAAAGAAAGTAAACACATCTATCTGTGTATCAAATATGTATACTTACATAAACAAACTTCAAAATATACATCTACTAAAAAACCAAACTTAAAAACCTCTAGAAATATGAAACTTACCACAGACACGAACCACCCTTCTAAAAATATGCAAAATCGAGCCTTATCCACTACTAATAGTCACACAAATCAACCATGTGTCATACAACCTTAAAAGGTAGTGGTTGACATAAGATTATTGTAAAATATTTTCTATTGTTAACTTTAACTATATTAGACTTTGAGGTAGACATTGTTAGTTAGTTTTTCAAATATTAAGTTTAATAATTTAGTCCTTGAGATAACACTTTTTTACAAAAAAAAAAAAAAATCCTAATAAGAAAACCATATTTACCATAGATGAAAAAGTCTTTTGTTTAGACAAATAATATCCTAAGAGTAAAAAAAAGCAACTGTAGATGAATAGTGCTTATGAATAGTAGATAACATTTGGTAAATGTTAGTAGTTTAATAAGTCAACTAATGTTAAACACTTATTCTATGAATTAAAACCATTAACATCCAATAGGTAATGTGGCACCCCATAACGTCTTCACGACGAGTTCGCGTAACCAGAGTATCTCCATGACAGTGTCCTAACCCTTCCCTGGCCACCTTCAAGATGTTTACCTAGGAGGTTCGAACCCGTGATTTCTTCGAGGATGGAACGTCTAACCGCTAGGCCACCTTGGTGGTGGTTAAAAATTGAAAGTACTATATATGTAACCAAAATTCATTTATCATAGCAGACAACTGATGTCTGGATTACAAGTTACACACTTAAGAAAACATATACCAGAAATTAACTACACATAAGTGGGTTGAAAAATGGCTTGAAACATATGCGATCAAGAATAACAACAAAAGCCATGATGCACTGAGAGTCAAAACCTGGATTTACCACAAGTGTAAACACTTCTTCACTTAACATTATAGTACTACTGCTACTGTTACTGCCATTTATCATCGCCGTTGTGCCTGTTTTCTTCCTCGTTATCTTGGCTGCCACTTCTCCGCTTTGGGTCCTGATCTTGCAATCTCGGTTCCAGAATGTGCCCTCGATTTTATAATCGGGCTGTCGTGATAGTTTCCAAAAACCGTTACTTTCTTCTGGTTCTGCAAGATGATTGAAGAAGACTTCGGCTTCGCATTTTGTTTTCTTGTTGTGCTTTGGCCCGAGTACGATAACATTTGATGGTCTCCTCATCATAAATATTCTTCTGTTTTTCGTTGATGATTTACTATCGTCCTCACTATATATACATCCATTCCATTGACTATGAACGCTAAAAATCTGAATCAAAAAAATAAATAAATGTAAGTTATTATATTTTACCATAGAGTTAATTACTGATTTGGTCCCTGTGGTTAGCACTTTTCTACTGGTTTGGTCCATAACTTTGAAAAAACTACTTGGATAGTCCCTACTGTAGCAAAATTATTGCACGTTTGGTCCTACTATAGCAAAGTTGTTGCATGGTTGGTCCCTCTTCAACTTGAAAAGACCAATATGCACTTACCCTTTTAATTTTTCATTTCCTTTAATAATTAATCAATATTAAAATATTATTTTATATTTATTTCTTTTTTTTATTATTAAATTCCAGAATTCTCTCTCTCTTCTCTCTCTCTCTCTCTCTCTCTCTCTCTCTTCCTCTCTCACGCTCTAGCCTATTCTTCTCAACCTGGAACCGCCTCCAGCACCATTCACGGCTACTGCCGCCGGCTCCATCCCGGCCACCGTCACGCGCCAACCACATACCACACTCCCCGCTCTCTCTCGTAAACCTCCTCCAGCCCTCTAACACCATCAACGGCCACCGCCACCGCCACCAGTACCTTCCACCCCCACAGTCACCGCCACACACCTACCACAGCCACACTCCTTACTCTCTCTCTCTCTCTCTCTTCATTTCTCTCCTCTATCTCCTCTGTTTTCCACCTCTCTCCTCGCTATCTTATGACCGTCGACACCCACCTCTGCACTCCTAGATCTGCCACCATCAATCGAAGAATGATGGTGTTCAAAACGAAAAACAATTTTGATTGATAAAAACCCTAAAATCACAGATCTGAGAATGAACAAAAACCCTAAGATCACAGATCTGAGAATGAACGATGGTGTTCAAAACGAAGCAGATCTGGAACGATTTGAAGGCGGCGGTGAAGCGGTGGTGAAGGTGGCCGCTGTTGAAGGCGGTGGTGAAGGTGAAGTGTCTTGAACGGTTGTCATTTGCCATGGTGTTCTCGATGGATGTCTCATGGTGTCTCATGGACTGTCTCGATGGATGTCTTATGGAACGGTCGGAGGTGAATGTGAGTAGCACGATAAGCGGCGATGGCGGACCATTATGATGATGGCGGTGGTTTTAAGAGATAGATAGGTTTAGTAGCAGTGGTTTTGAGAGAGAGAGAGAGAGAGAAAGTGAGAGAGTAAGAGAGAAGAGATAGGGGTGGTGGTAGTGGTGACCGATGGCCGGAGAGGAGTGGTGGTGCTGCAGTGGTGGAATGAAAGGGTTGTGGCGGTGGTGGTGGTCTGAACCCGAGAGAGAGAGAGAGAGAGAGAGGGTGAGAGAGAGAGAGAGTAAGAGAGAAGAGAGAGAGAGAGAGTATTCTGGTATTTAATAATAAAAAAAAGAAATAAATATAAAATAATATTTAAATATTGATTAAGTATTAAAGAAAATGAAAAATTAAATGGGTAAGGGCATATAGGTCATTTCAAGTTGAAGAGGGACCAACCATACAACAACTTTACTACAGTAGGACCAAACATGCAACAACTTTGCTACAGTAAGGACTATCCACATAATTTTTCAAAGTTAAGGATCAAACCAGTAGAAAAGTTCTAATCACAGGGACCAAATCAGTAATTAACTCTTTACCATATAATATTAAATTCTTAGTTATAATATTTTACCATAAAACAAATGGGAAATGACATCTGCTGTTAATTGCATCTAAGTTATGTACAGTTACACTCACATACCATTTAAATCATTAAAACATTCACGCTATGTTTGGCGGAAATAGCTGTTTAACATATTTATGTATGTGTTCGGCAAATTAGCTAGTAGCTGGAGTTTTATAGTGTAAAATGACAAAAATGACAAATTATAAAAATATGATGAATTATAAAATAATAAAAGAGAGTATTTAGGTAATTTGGTATATAAAAAAGCTTCCAGCTAGTTTTAAAAGCTATTTCAAGAAGCTTTTTGTTTTGTGTTTTTATGTGATAAAAAACTTTTAGTTTTTCCATCCGAACATGACTTGTAGCTTTTTCTTTCAAAACAAAAAACTATCAACTTCAATAAATTTTAAAAAGCTCCATACCGAACATGCCCTTAAATGACTGAAATACTCTTTTGTTTGATTGAAACTACACCTAATTAGTTAGATGCACTTTACTGCACATATCACTTTTTCCTAAAACAAAATAACCTTTTTCTTTCTTTTACTAAACATGTACAAGTAATCTAGTTACTTTTAAAAGTAAAAATGTACCTGCGGTTTGAGGGTTAATAATGGACGGCCGGAACCATCCATGAGAACAAGAGCGCCACTGCCGCCGCCACGACCGCCACAACCCACATTACTTCCATCAGCAAGAGAGGTGCAGGACCACCCATTCCTGGAGTAGTTATCAACCCGAAAAGCCAACCTGCCTTGATGATCATAAACTGTGAACCCATCAGTGCCATGGAAGCTCATGCTCGATCTTTTCCATACTGTAAGTGTTTCTTGATTCGGGCTTGCAGAAACTGCAACCGGACGCAGATTCACAGCATCACGATTACGTCTGTGCAGGCGATTTGATCCTTTTTTGTTCTCAGAAGATGGATGAATCCTAGACATCTTAATTATTCAAGAATTCACAAGAAGGAATTAAAGCTGTTATTCTTTGTTTATCTTTTTCTTGGAGATGAATACGATGCGAGTGTAGTTGGACATTATTGATCCAATGTCTCTTATGTATCGACAATTTTAACTTTTTTTATATTATATAATAATACCAAGTTGAATTCCTTCTAGAGTACGTTAATTTGGCCTCCATCATATATCTGTGTGCAAGTACGTCTTTTGAAGTACTGTTTTCGTGTTGGCGATAAGGTACGTAGAACATCTCTCTCACGAAGAACAAGAGTAAAATCATGAAAATTGGTAACATTAAAGTCATTTTTATTAGAATAACAAAAACTAATAAAATAAATATATTAAAAACATAAAATTTATATTAAAAAACCAGATTTAGTGCATTAAATACTCTTGTTAAGAAGAAGGATAAGTCTTTCCGGATGTACATTTTAAAAGTCTCAAATATGTTCGTGTATGCTTCTGAAAACAATCATTCACTCAAATAGAGTATTTTTGGTGAGCTAAAAATGATGACAACGTCATTAAAACAAAAAAAAAAAAAAAATGCATGAAGTGCGAGGCACATTAAATTCATTTCTATACATCCAAGACTTTCTTCACATTTTCCTACCCAAATTCTTTAGAAACTTATGAAACACTTACTCTAATTACCGGACTGGTATAATCATGAATCTAATAATTTGTATATGCACATAATATGATAATATATAGCCCAGAGTTCATGCATGTAAACTCTCTTTTTTACTAGAAGTGCGAGAAGCAATTCTGGTTATTTATTTGGTTTTGATCTAGTGCCTCACAGTAATTGCATTTACTTATTTAAATTACTCAAAACGGGTAATATAGTAAACATAAAATTCTCTCTATCCTCATGCATATCTCTCGCGTATTCACTTAATGTATCTACAATTTTAATAGTCCTTCTAGTTAAATTTTTGTTTATAATTTACATATACGTTCATTTGTGAACCTTTAAATACAAACAAAATCTTTAGTTGTTTCCTTTAATTATTCTCTTTTCTCATAGTTATGTTCACTAAAGAACTATTAAAAACTTGGTAAAATTTCTTGTATAGAAATTCACAATGAACCAATCAAAATCAATTAAAAAAAGTCCTGGTTTTTGTATAGAAGTTCACTATGAAGTATGAATTCAACAATAACAACAACAACATCAACAAAACAAGACTTCCATGTAAATATGAATCAATAAACCCAGTATCATCCTTTTTTTTTTTTACAGAAGTTCACTATGAACCAATCGAAAAAACTATAAGGTTTTCACATGCCATTTCACTGATGAACAAAACAAAAAAACAAAAAAAAATGATTAGAAAGTAATGAAGGGTTTTTGTCATGATCAAACCACCCTAAGACACAAACTGGTCTAACCCTGGTTTTGATTCTACTAGTTCAATCCTAAAGCAGAACTGAATTAAACACAACCCGTTCTAAAAGGGTTAGGATCTTACTAATGATCTAATCAGTTTCATATGAACAATCAAGAACAAAAGAAAAAGAATTACCTCTTGATCTTGGGATTGCTAAAGTTAGTCCACAGCTACTGCACTACCAACGAACTGCTGCTAGACCTCAATAGGAATTACCCGAATAACACATGAAAACTATGTGTGTGTGTGTGATGATCGACGATCGATGGGGTACGGCCGACGCTGAGAGAGAGAGAGAGTAGGGAGGAGGCTAGGGTTCTTCTATCTTTTGCAAAGTTAGTTCTCACTATTTAGATAATGAGCTTTTTCTAAGTTTAAATACCTTAAACCTTATCTAAGCCCAACCTATTCAATTAAAGTCCATGTCTTTAATTGAACTTTCATTCTCTGTACTTTGACCCCCTGAACCTTATTAATTTATTAATTAGCTATTAATTAACTAGTTCGTTAAATATTAAAACTTAATATTTAAGTTACCTTTAAATAATAAATAACTATTTATTATTTATTTCTCTCATATAATTAATTCAACTGATTAATTATTTTCACACAAATACTGGTAAATTCCAAACTGTTCCAATTGAGTGTGTAGGAGTGTGACCCTTTAGTCTCTTATAACATTGGACATAATGTACCCATTAATTATATGTGTACACAATCCAACAGACTCTCACTTGTGCAAGATAAATAATAGTTACTGTATATTGCTAGCCTAAGGAGGTCCCTAGCCAGACACTTAGGATAACCAGGTTATAAGAACTCTTATACCCCAAAGTAATGAGTGATAAAATAAACTCTCATAAGCCAACTGTTTATGAACGAGTAATCTATCATAAACTAACCGTTCATGAATTAACTATCATAAACTACTTGTTTATGAATGAGTATGATTTTTAGGCTTTTCCCTTTCCAGTTTTGAGCATAAGCATAGAGAGTGTCAACTCAAAATCTCAAGAATTATTTCATGACATCCTTGATTTCAAAACTGCGTGATAAACGACAAAGAACATATCAGTTCGTTTGGGCACGGCCTTGCACTTGCCAGTTTTTTTAATCAGTCAAGGTGCCCAGAAATATCTCTCCTAAAAAAGAGGTGCAAATACCTTCTTGCATATTTGCATTTGGCAATACGGCTCTCACTGAATCTAGACACGCCCCTTAAGACCACCCTGTTACGGTGTGGCATTAGAAGACACTAAGGAGACAATGGTTACCGCATCCCAAACCAAATACCTCAGGTTTAAGGATAACATATGTGATAAATACTTTTGACACGAATCCACGAAGCATTTTTCACGGTGGGTCAATCCAATATTCGTAACTCTAATGAATATCCGTCAATTTTGGTCCATAAAAACACTTTCGCAGCTATATTCGATATACCTTCGAATCTACCCTAAAATTACGATGACTTTACAACCTTATCAAGGTTCCCACCATGATTAGTAGTCACGGATAATGTTTTGAATAAACAAGTTTATTCCTGGATGAACCAAAACATACAAAACGGTGAAGAACAATGAAACTAATTTCTGCACCCTCTATATTCCACCCCGGAATAAAGATGCATAATTTCTACCATTTAATTGACTCGATCCACAATATTTATCTGAATTACTTATTATTTTTATTGTAACTTATCATGGATTACAAGGAAAAATAATATGATTATAAACCTAAAAACTCAAGACTAGTACCTTGACGTACTCTTTCTTGGTTTTGCAAGAAGTTGTTTTGCAACCTTTTAAAAACTTCTAGAATTTCATATTTTATAAATTCCTTTAAACTTTGGAGAAACGGAAAAAACTCCTCAATTTCCGAGTTCATAAAATAATATCTTTGTAATTAAAACTTTAATTATACTTGTAGATGCATTAAATCTTACTAGATTCATACTTTTGAAATGATAAATCTATTTACACATACTACTAAACTTGAGATTAGATTTCTTGTGTATACCAACACCTTTCCAATTTCATTACTAAGGATATCAAATATCCTATTTTATCATATCTAACGTTAATCAACTATCAATATTAATTATTCTGACTTTTGAACCCTTTTAAACATATATAATTTTATTTAAGTCATAACTTGACTTAAAGTCTTGCAATGACATCTTTATTGAGCACCTCTCAATAAGTCACGCGTTCCTCGGATTGGTCTTTTTTCAAAAACTTGCTATTTTAGAAACCTTCTAAAATCATTCGATAATTATATACTTTAAAAGTTCATTCTTATATTTATCATACTAGTTAGATCAAATTTGATAACTTGATAAATATACTAGTCAGACACTCCCACTATCTTTTATGAAAAATGTGCATCACTTTAAAACACTCTTTTTGGCTTAATCAATCCTTGACTATTATCCTAAAACTTGTGTTTTAAATATTTGCTCTTAAACTTGTTTTTATAAGAAATTTAATTGTTTTATGAAACCAAAAACTTGGATTTCTCATATATCCATTTTCTAATTACGGAATGTTGTTTCATTAAACCTAACACGATTACAAGTATAAAACACTTGTAAAGGTATTTTAAATTCTTTACTTAAAACATTTAGTATAAAAGGGCCTTGATCATGATAACTATTATAATCATTTTATACTTTCTTAAATGTTTTATCCAAAAACTTTTACGTAGAAATAATAACTATTATTTCTTATCTTAACATGTTCAATGCTTTGAACATAATTTTTCATAAAATCTTTAAATACTTGTAAATTAGAAATGCTTTCTAATTTCATAAACATTACTTGTATATCTAAGTATTTATATAGTGAGATTAATATTTATGTAACTACAACAATTATTGCATAAGATCACTATTAATCACCTATTAAGCCAAAACTTGACTTATTAGTAACATTTAGTCACAACTAGACTAACTTGATTCATCAACAAACATACGTGCACAGATATAAACTAAAAATAATTCAAAATTTTTAAAAAAAATTTAAACCATAATGTCAACCAAAAAGTTGAAAAACAAGCCAACAATATCCAAAACTTTAAATAAAAAGTTTAATAACTAAAACTATGAATTATTAAATATCCGAAAAGCACGTGGGATCTCAAATGCCGGGCCGCTTCACTTTCCATTACCTCCTAAAATAAACGATTGCAAGATATTAGAATACTCGTAAAAAGTTTACAAGTGGAAAGTGACAAAGAAGTTAATCACACGATACCTGAGGAGCCAGTCTTGCCTCCTGCTTCGTGAACCTTCGGACAATCTTTCTTCCAGTGTCCGATCTCGCCACATTTGAAGCACCGATTCTCGGTCCTCGCTTTGTTTGGCTTTGATTTCTTTCCCTTGTTGTTGTCACTAGCCTTGGGTGCATTCTGGCTGGGCTCGGTTTTACCCTTTCCCTTTCCGTTTCGCCCCTTTCTCTTCTTACTTCCACCATTACCCACTATGAGAACGTCCTTAGACTTGGTTCCGATACTCTGCTCTGGAGTCTTAAGCATAGAATGCAGCTCTGCCACGGACTTCTCCATGTTGTTCATGTTGTAGTTGACTATAAAAGGCTTATAGTCATCTGACAACGAGTTGAGTATCGTATCCGTTGCTAGCTGCAACGGTACCGGGTGTCCAAGTCTCTCTAGGTGGTCCATATACCCTTTCATTTTCATGACATGGGCACTGACCGACATCTCCTTTGCCATCTTGCACGAGTTAAACGCCCTAGTGGCATCATGACGCTCTGTGCGGGCTTGCTCCTGGAACATATCCCTTAAATGGCGGATCATGTCATAAGCAGGAGTCTCCATCATGCTTGTCTACAACTCTGGACTCATAGTTGCAAGCATGAGGCAACTAACATCAAGGGCGTCATTAGAGCGCTTTTGATAAGCCTCCCTGACATCTGCCCTAGCGTTGTTAGCAGGAGGATTTCCTAGAGGTTGTTCTAGGATGTACCACTTTCTCTCGTGCCTTAGCACGATCCGGAGATTTCGCTCCCATGTGTGAAAGTTTGGTCCGGTGAGCTTATCTTTCTCTAGGATAGAGCGAAGTGAGAGGTTGTTAGTGTTGGTATAACGTTGGTTGCCATCTACAAATTAAAACTTGTTTTAATTAGTAATTGCAAATAAACTTTTCTAACATATATTAATAAACCCTTAAATAATACATATCAGACCTAGGACCCATATTTTACGTACTTGACGCAAGGTTTGGACACTTCCCGCCAAGGTATGCTATTTCTGGTAGGTAACACCCATTACCAATCGTACCTATCTGATACGACTTCTAGAACCTCGTAGAGTACTTAGATAAAATATAGTATGTTTAACTCTACTCTAGTGCATTTTGGGCCGGGACTCCCGATTATCACCAAAATAGATCACACCACCTAAGATAGTATGAATTCTGACCGGGACTCCCGATTATTGCAGAACCTTTCATACCCTTTCCCGCAATGGTTTGAAGCCGGATGTCCAAGGTTTGGGCACTTCCGACACCCGAGTACCGTTTAACAACAAAGGTGTACCATTAGATGGGTAGCACACTGATCTAAGATTTTTGTTGGATTTTATAATTAAGTTTAAAAGAAAAACTTAATTTTCCAGTTTTTGAAAAACCATTTTAAAACCGTCTGTTTTAAAAATACGATTTATATGTGTACTTATACTAGGTGCACATAACGACTTTATAAGTTTTAAACTTATAATCTTGACAAAACTTTAAATTTACAAAAATTAACTAATACGACTAACAAACTGAAGTCGTACTCTACTTTGTCATAAATCGTGGTTTTTCTTTGTTTAATAATTGCCTATTATTAAAACTATTCGTTTAGCATCACACACATATAAGAGTAAACGATAAATAAATTAACATAACTACACAGATAATAAAAGAGGTATAGTCTTTGCCAATGAAAACCTAATGGTCAATCTAAGGACAAAACTAGTCTATCTTGTCTTGATGATCAAATCTCCCACTGGATTTGACGTCTACGGTTTCGTAGAAAAAAACATCCAACTCCATGTGCTTGGTCTTCTTGTCTTTTTGGTCTTCTCAAAAATATAATAAATAAGTAAAATCCTATTCTATTACAATCACATAACCGAAAAGGAGTTGTAAGTGGCACGCAGGCCTCCCCAAAACCAAAAATAAATAAAGAAATAAAAACACAATCATGGGTCTAGTTGGCAAAAGACTATAACCAAAACTATCTAAAACTACTAGTTAACTCGATCAATATTCAAAAACAGAATATCCGAGTTAACAATGCAATATATATATATATATATATATATATATATATATATATATATATATATATATATATATATATATATATATATATATATATATATATCAACAACCACACAATTATATATAAACGATAATAAAAACGATAAACACAAAATCTGATTCGTTTAGCTATTCTTATCTATCATTTTTGACTAATAACTATTAATCAAAATATGAGAAATATAATTATCTAAGTTATTTAAATTAACTTGACCAAAAAATAGTCTTTCAATAAACTTTGAAAAACTAACTTATTCAAAACTTGAATAATAACTATGTCGAGTTTTTGACTAGTTTTTTTTATCAAAAAACTAAAACACGACAAAAGTTTGATCACCATTTTAAATAACAATATCTTGTTTCGTTTCTCTTTATATAAACTTACTTTTAGAGTTTATATATAACGTCTCAACTAGGCGTAATTAATAAACATCCAAAAGTATATACTTCAACTAAACTAGTTAAAATATATAAATTTGTAGTTTTTATAAATCGCTTATTAATTTTAAAACTTAAAGTTAATAACTTTGTAATTAACCGAAAAACCTTATTTGGGCCGAGAACCTCCTGGGTCGAACCACCTACTTGGGCCGAACCCTTTTTGGGCCGAGGACCCCCTTGGGTCGAAACACCCATTTGGGTCGTGGACTCCCTGGGCTGGCTGCTATCCTGGGCCACAACCATTCTGGGTCGTAAACCCATTTGGTTACACACCCACTTGCAACCGCCACCGTCCCACCACTGATCGGCCGCCGTTGACCTCCAGCTTGGTCGCCGTCGACCGCCGCCAGCTTGGTCGCCGTCGACTATCTTCGTACGCCGCCGGCTAGGCTGCCGGTCACGATTCCGTTTTTTCTAGATAAAACCAAAAAACTTTTAAATCCTAAGCCTTTTTAACCTATTAAAAACAAACTAGTTTTTAACAACCTAATTAAAACTGAATTTAATCAAAAACCAAAAACTTTTAATTATTAATGTGATCAAAGACTTTGTTCCACTAATAATTAATAACCCAAAAAACTAGATTTTAACCATTAAACAAAAATTTGTTTAAATCCTTGGTCAAGATCAGGTTTTTAATAAAAAAAATTATTTTTTAACCGTTTAAACGAAAACTTGTTTAAACTTTCTTGATTAAAATAAAGCCTTTTATATTCTAGATGAAAAACGAAAACTTGTTTTGATCATCTTTATGGTTTTCGAGTTTTATAGAGAAACAAGATGAAGAAGAATAAAACTAATTAAACGAATCAACTAACTTGTTTAACTAGGTTTTTATTAACTAAACAAACTGTTTAATTTTCTTGATTAAAAACTTGTTTCATTAAAAGTTGTAAGCCTTTAACCGTTCAAACTAACTGTTTAAACTTTCTGATCAATATGATTAAAGCTTTTAACAACTGGATAACCAAAACAAACTGTTTTATCATCCCTCTTGATTTTCGATTTTGACAAGAATAAGTAGGAGATCAACAACAAACTTTAAAACTAAAAACAGATAAACTATAAACTATAGATCATAGAGCCGAGGCTCTGATACTACTGAAGGGTTTTTGTCATGACCAAACTACCCTAAGACACAAACTGGTCTAACCCTGGGTTTGATTCTACTGGTTCAATCCTAAAGCAAAACTGAATTGAACACAACCCGTTAAACCCTAAAAGGGTTAGGATCTTACTAATGATCTAGTCAGTTTCATATGAACAATCAAGAACAAAAGAAAAAGAATTACCTCTTGATCTTGGGATTGCTAAAGTTAGTCCACAGCTACTGCACCACCAACGAACAGATGCTAGACCGCAATAGGAATTACCCGAATAACACACGAAAACTATATTGATCTTGGTTTTTTGATGGGGTACGGCCGACGCAGAGAGAGAGTAGGGAGGAGGCTAGGGTTCTTCTATCTTTTGCAAAGTTAGTTCTCACTATTTAGATAATGAGCTTTTTCTAAGTTTAAAAACCTTAAACCTTATTTAAGCCCAAGCCTGTTCAATTAAAGCCCATGTCTTTAATTGATCTTTCATTCTCTGCACTTTGACCCCCTGAACCTTATTAATTAATTAATTAGCTATTAATTAACTAGTCCGTTAAATATTAAAACTTAATATTTAATTTTGTAAATTCATAATATTGTATAGAAATAGGAGTTTAATTGTAAAATACTCATGGGGTATATATAGAGATATGACCTATTGTAATAGGTAAGGTTTTGCTCATAAATGAAATAAAGAACTAGGTGTTTCTAAGGTGTAAACCATATTCTCTCTAGTTCTACATACAAACCTTCAATCTATCCTACATTATACTTGAATCACTTGTTATATGGGACTAACAAGTGGTATCAGAGCCAAAGGAGTGAAGATTTGATTATGAATTCAGCAACAAAAGTAGAATTTTTGAAGATTTTTGAAGAAAAAGTGTACTTTCGGGTTTGAAATCAAAGTGAAGATTTAATAGAGTTTTTGAGTGTTAATTGCTTGGATTAGGGTCGCATTTATCATAGTAACACTCGTTGATAAAAAAGGAGTCAATTCATTCACAAATCAGTGGCCAAATTTGAAGATTTTTGTGTTTTCGGGTTCGTGAAGTTCTTGAAGAATATCGATCAAATCTGCTCATTTTATTGTTGATTATGATTATTGTTGATTGAGAAGTGTAAATCGGGGGTAGGCAAAGTGATCTGGACAAGAAATTATCAGATTTGGGCAAAATTCGAGATTTTTTGAATCTGAGCGGGTAAGATCTTGAAACTGTCGGAATTCCAGGTTTGAAGGTGTCGGAATTGCCCTTTGAATCAGTCGGAATTGCTGAATTCCGAGAATAATTTGGTCGGAATTGTCGAATTCCGAGAAGAAATATGTCGGAATTGCTGAATTTCCGAGAATAATTTGGTCAGAATTGTCGAATTCCGAGAAGAAATATGTCGGAATTGCTGAATTCCGAGTAGAATTGGTTGGAATTGCTATAATTCAAGAAAATTGTATCGGATTTCAAACTTTCTCAGAATTCAACTTGACCGGAATTGGTTGTTGACCGGAATTGGTGATTTTACTCGGAATTCATATTTTCTCTGAACTCTCTATTTTCTCGGAATTCTCTATTTCATCGGAATTCTCTCAGTGCTCGGAATTGTCAATTTTATCGGCATTCAAGATCACCCGGATTTTCACTCATTTTTCAAATTTTTAAGATTTCTGATCATTTTTGCCACAACATTATTCTTCATTTTTGCCACAGCTCGACCCCAGCCAGGGGCTCTGCCCCTTGGACCCCACCAGGGGTTGCCACCCCTTGGACCCCACTATCAGGGGCGCTGCCCCCGAACCCCCGTCGTCGTTGTTGTGACTGAATTATCTTGTCACCTTGATTCCTAAGTCATGTGTTTGGATTTTTTGGCTGAGTAAGGAGTTCTCAAAGTTTCAGTTATCATTCTGATGTTTCTAGATTCGGGTCATATTCTGTTTTCCCGTGAACCATGTGTTTAAGTGCCTAGTACCCTTATGTCTAGTCATCCGGTGCTTTCCTAACTGATTTTTGGTTCTTCTTTCTTAGTGTCACCAATTTTTGGTCTCAAAACCAGATTTTGGCCATCCATCTCTTGTTTCTTTTGAATCTTGGTTATCTTTTATCAGTCATCTCCGATGTCCCAGATCACAGTGTTGGTGAAATTGTTTGAAGGATTAACCAACACCAGGTTTCATCAGTTTTTTTAAGATTTTGTAAGTTCATTCGTGTGCTTTCAAATAAGGATGTATCCGACTCCCTGATCTTATTACAGTTCACAGTCAAATATCCTCTTATGTGTACCCAAGTTTGTTTGCATCCGTATGTCTTTCAGAATTTTTTCCACTTGTTATGATCTGGTGAAGGTTGATTACACGGTATTGGGAGACTTACTTGACAACATTATTCTCCAATATCATACTACATCCAACAAAGATTTATTAATCTTCAAGAATTCAGATCAAATCATTACCACTCCTCAACGATCAAGAGTGGTTCAAGTATCTATTCAAGTCAGGGAATGTTTGAAGATTATTTTGACTTGAAGTGTAGGATCCTCCCCACCCCTCTTCCATGTTTTTGCAACTGAATCTCATGGTCATGTCTTTTATGCATGATGCTCATAAAGTATTATAATCATCATGATGGGGAGAATAAAAAGTGAAGAAATTTTACATTGTTGATTCAGTTGTTGAGGGTCTACTCAAGGGGGAGAGAGAAAAAGAAACATCAGTCTATATCATGTGTAGGGGGAGTCAAGATTATCAGACTTATGAAGACATGGAAACAATCTGAGCTACATTGTAGGGGGAGACAAAAAGAAGATTATTCCCAACAGATCAAAAGTGTTTATGCTTCCGCTGTCAAATGCTCAAGATAAAACAATGTTTCAGATTGATGTATATGGTGGGACGCTACATCCAAAACTGCTTATATAATCTAAGGAAGACTTAGGTTACTGGCGTGTACACTCTTATTTCAATACAAAGGGGGAGAATGTAAATTCATAATATTGTATAGAAATAGGAGTTTAATTGTAAAATACCCATGGGGTATATATATGGATATGACCTATTGTAATAGGTAAGGTTTTGTTCATAAATGAAATAAAGAACTAGGTGTTTCTAAGGTGTAAACCATATTCTCTCTAGTTCTACATACAAACCTTCAATATATCCTACATTATACTTGAATCACTTGTTATATGGGACTAAAAAATTTCCCTTTAAATAATAAATAACTATTTATTATTTATTTCTCTCAAATAATTAATTCAACTGATTAATTATTTCCACGTACACAAATACTGGTAAATTCCAAACTGTTCCAATTGGGTGTGTAGCAGTGTGACCCTTTAGTCTCTTATAACATTGGACACAATGTACCCATTATTATCTGTGCACACAATCCAACAAGTAATACGTTCACTGGTGAACACTCTAAAACAACACCAAAAAGTCCCGGTTTACTAATAATCAATCTGTTAAACAATCATGGCCAAAATCCATGTTTGTAAAGAATATCTTCATTAGAGTAGGATGGTCACCAACTCAAATCTATAAACCATATCCATTGAACAAAATAGATCGAGGTTCGATTTCAGTTGTGAGATTGTCAAACCGATGGCGAGAAGGATGATATGGTGACAATAGATACACAAAGCTAAAAAGCAGATATGGAGATCATGTTCTTCATATTCAACATAGAAAGGGCAGTCTTCATCGAATGATTTTAAGGAATGGTGGTGGGCTGTGATATGGTGGAGAGGAGGTGGTATTCGATCGGGGAAAAAAGATAGCACAGTGTTTGATGGTAAAAAGATAGTGGTAGGCTATGGTAGGCTATGATATAGTGCTGGTTAGATCGATTTCAAACTTATCGTCTAGCCGAATATGATAACATTTCTAGATGATCGAAATGATAACAATATACAACATTCAAAATGATAATATTATCCAGATGAGATAAAAATAAACTCCTTCCAGCGGCAGATGATATGAATACACTCCTTTTAGCCGAAATGATATAAATACACATGTTTTCATCTGAAAATGCTATAAACTCATATGATTCAAAGTGATGACATTTTGGTATCATTTTCATGTGGTTTGTATTTTCAAAAAAAAGTATTCAAAAATATGGGAAGAGTGGTATTGATTGGAAGAGTATTAAAAAGGGCAAACTGCTTCAAAATACAACAAACTTTTGCTAAGCTACCAATGCATACAATGAACTTTAAAATTTAAAAAGAAAAAAAATATACAATCAACCCTCTTTTATCCCTCATATTATGCAAGTTACCTGTAGAAAAAGGTAAACAACCGGTGATTTTCTATTTTTTATTATTTTCGTTAATTTTCTGATTTTTTTACTCAAAAATCTATGAATTCTTTAAAGATCTTTGAACTACCACAAGCCACAGCCCCTTCACTTCATCTTCTCTTTATCTCCTATGATCTTTAAACCACCACAAGCCACCCACGTTTCCACCCACATCTTCAACTCTTCATGTTTCTTCGACCACCGTGAAGATCCATCGCCGACCTAGTCCGACCACTGTTGTCCGACCACCTCTAGAAAAGAAGACGAGACCTAATCGAGGAAGATGAAGAGTTTCAACTACAGCACACCACCACCGCAACCTTCAAACCACCATTGCACACCTCCGCCTTCAAACCACCACCATACACTACCACCGATGCGTTATAACCACCGCAGCCTTCAAACCACCACCGCACACCTCCACCTTCAAACCACCACTACCGTTGATGCAAAGCAAACAACTGCTAATATGTTCATATCTGCAAAGTAAACCTCCGATCTGCAAAACAAACAAACTTTCAACCACCATCGATTTGATTCACAGGTTTGTCGATCTCTCTTAATTCAAATCTGAAGCTACTATTGGTAGAGATTAACATTCTATTATTTGTATGTTCAGTCTTGAATCTTCTAGTTTTGATTTTCGATTTGAACATTTAATTTTGTTCTTGGTTTAGGATCTTTAGATCTGAAGAACACTATGTAAAAATGTTCTTGGATATGAATGTTCTTGGGGTTGAATGTTCTAGTCCATCTTCAATTTGATATGTATGATTTAAGTTTTTTGTTTTATGTATTATGGCTTGTTAATTGGGTTTTTTGTTTGGACGTATAATTTGTTTACAGATTGAGGTTTGAATGTCCTTAGATTTTAATGGAGTTTAAAATAATGTTCTTGGGGTTAAACCTTCTTGAATTTGAAGAACAGATGATGAACATAAAAATAAAAAAATAAAAAATTAAGTAAAAAATCATAAAGTGACTCGTAACCTGTCAAACAAGTTACAACTTTCATACAATGGGTGTTATAATAGAGTTGGTTGTATTTTTTTAAAAATTTCAAGTTCAATGTATACATTAGTAGCGTAGCAAAAGTTCGTTGTATTTTGAGCAGTTTGTCTTATTAAAAAATGAATAGATTTGTATATTTTTTTTTACTCAAATTCTCAAAATTGGAATAGTTACGACAATTTAAAGATTTAAGGGTAAAAATAAAAATAAAAAATAATGTTTGAGATTCTTGAGGAGGCGTATGAATTCCATTTATATTTTCCAATTCCTATTTTGCCCTATAAATGATTGGCTGAGATTTGGACTTTATGACTATGTTTAAGAGTGTGATTATATAGAACCTTACACTATATAAAAAAGAAGGGTTCAAATGAGAACTTTTTTTTCGTACTAGATTTGCAAGAACCGATCTTAGCTCTTGATTAAAGTTAATCAATGGCTAAGAAATTTGTGCGGCTCATTAATGTCCATTAATGACACATTAATGACTCATTAACTGCCCATTAATGAGGATATTTTTTGAAAAATCAAGCCTCGCAAATTGATGACGACTTACCCGGACGCAATAACGGCTGAGTAAATATGTAAAAGACCAAAATACCCTTATTAATGAATCATTAATAATGTTACAAACAGTTCTCGCAATCCTCGTATGAAAAAAGTTCATTTAAGAACCATTTTTATTGCGAAAACTACGAGAACCAATGTGAGTCGTCTTATTCTCTCTATTTCATTGTTATAACTCACCAATGAATTCATCACATGCACCATGCACACTTGATCCCCCACGCTCTACGTACATCCATGAATTTCAATATAATATATATATATATATATATATATATATATATATATATATATATATTATTGGGACACCTTGAATCAAAACTTTTAATTCGTGAAAGACATGAATGATGAAACCCACTTCACATTTCTTCACTCTACCGACGTCGTGAGACAAAAACAAAACATTATTCTTCAATTTTAGCAAAAGTTTAACAAATTGTCAATATTATACTTTGCAATTATTTGATATAACAGATAGACACATATAATTAATTGATTAACAATCCGGATCAAACGTATCAATAACTTTTTCTAAATTGCTATAAGTTGTTATCTCACATGTTCTAATGATAAATTTAAATGTGAAACAAAAAGGTAATTGACAAATTTCTTGTAGTGACAGTTGTTGCAAGTCTAGAAGCTAGAAAGAAACTCTAATTTTTTTTTAACGGCAAAGTTAGTTGTTATTAAGTTAGTAAACTCCAAGTTAAAATTAAACTCCAATGTCAAGGTTTGAACCCTGGACCTCATAGAAGGCTTCGACTCCCCCCCACTACAAGAAAATTGAGTTTTAAACATACAGGGTTTTTCGCGAGGACACGTGTCCTCGCTAAAAGGTACTAAACGACAACCAACTTTACCTTTTTGACCTCGGAAGTATGAACTGACATTATAAGACTTTCTGCGAGGACATGTCCTCGCTAAAAGTTAATATTTATTTATTTTTTGTTTTCTTTATATATAGATAAAGTTACGCGGTAGGAAACCCGCCAAAACGAAATTTTCAGGACTTTCTGCGAGGACTATGTCCTCGCTAAAACTAATTTATGTATTATATATATATATATATAAAAGCACTGAAGACAAGGACGACGTCGTTTTGCGGAACCTACGGCGGCGACAATGTCCTCGCAATAGGTTTTTATTTTTTTTAATGTTTTTGTTATTCAACTAAATGTAACGACGTCGTATGTGGAACCTACGGCGACGAAAAAGTCCTCGCGAAAGGTATGACCCCGTTAAGAACCCTACGCAGCCCCCTCCTCTTTCACTTTTCACCTCCCACTCGGTTTTTACACATCGATTTCTACATAATTTTCACAAGAGCGCCACCATTCTCCTTGTTCCGGCGAATAAGAACAGCCCCGTGTTTCACCTTGTACTTGCGGAGCGCAACATTGTTCCGGCGAACTAACTTCTTCTCCGGCGAAAACCCCATAGTTTCCGGCGGGTTGTCCAAAAATTCAGGCGAGTTTTCTTTAGTTTCAGTCGATTTTAACATTTTTAGTTTAGTTTTTTACGTATCTTAGTGTTTGTTAGATTATTTATGAATAATACTTTCGTTTTCTCTTTAGTTTGTATCTCCGGCGAGTTCTCCATATTTTCCGGCGAAAACCACCTTGTTTCCGGCGGGTTTTCCATAACGTACTCAGGTGAGTTCTTCATTTTCTAGTTGATTTTAACATTTAAAGTTCAGTTTTTTACATAAATCTAGTGTTTGTTAGATTATTTATAGATAATAATCTCATTTTCTTTTTAGTTTGTATCTCCGGCGAGTCTCCGGTGACAAATCCGACGACACTCCGGCGTACAAGAACAACATTTTAAGGTAAGGTTTTCCTTCTATATTATGTGTTTAGTAAGAAGATCTAATTTGTGTGTTTTGTAAGATGATGATTTTATAAGTTGTCAATAATGAAATTGTTATACTTTAGTTTTAATATATGATGATATGATGATCTAATTTGTTAGGGTTTAATAAAAATATAAGAGACGATGCTTTTAATAAAAATATAAATCTTTATTTAAACCTAAAATCATATATTAAAAGTTATAAAAAAAATAAAACACATATGAAGTTAACTGTTTTAATATATAACTAGTTTGAGCCCGTGCTCCGCACGGGTGTGGGAAGGCTAAAATCTGATCGTGGCTGAAAACGTAAACCCGGTTTGTGAAAAGAGTGCACGGCTCTTGGGTTGACCGACCTTACCCATTCTAAACCCGGCTCTTATCCGACAAAAAAAAAGAATAAAAAACCGATCTGGTCCCACAAGAGCACGATAAAAAAAATTACAATTCAAAACTGAAAACGTAAACCCGTTTTGTGAAAAGAGTGCACGGGTCTTGGGTTGACCGACCTTACCCATTCTAAACCCAGCTCTTATCCGACCAAAAAAAAAGAATAAAAAACCGACCCGGTCCCACAAGAGCACGATAAAAAAATTATAATTCAAAACTGAAAACGTAAACCCGGTTTGTGAAAAAAGTGCACGGGTCTTGGGTTGACCGACCCGACCCATTCTAAACCCGGCTATTATCCAACCAAAAAAAAAAAAGAATAAAAAACCGACCCGGTACCATAATAGCACGATAAAAAAAAATTATAATTCAAAACCCAAACCCGTAACCGACCCCCGTAACCGGTCCGTCAAAAAAAATTTATTTCAAAAAGAAAAAAACAATTGGTTCGGCCCGAAAAAAATTTATTACAAGTTAGTGATATACATATATAATGTGGAAAGATTTATATTTTTCATATAACACTATGAAACACCGATGTGACTATCTTTTTTCCAGCCATTAATTGGAATTTCATTCATTCTATTTCTAAACACAATCTATTATTTATTCGAACAAAGCGCATTTCGCTTTGATGAATTTGCAGGCTCAAAGAAAAATCAAAAAACAATTAGGTGAAGAAACTAAATTAATAAATAAAATTGAAATAATACGTGTGCATGGGGTTGCTCTAGTGCTAGCCACTATGAAGGGTTGCTCTAGGCCTCTAGTGTTGGCCAGTGGCGGAACTTGAAAATTTAGTTTTGGGGGGTGGGGGCGATAACGAATCTACAATGAATATTGATTAATAGCATAGGAATCCAATTTAATATAAAAGAACTTAAACTGTATATAAATAGATGATATGCTTTATTCATATACAAACTAAAATACAAACTCGAGTATCAAAATCACTCTATATTATAAATTTATAAATTAGAATGTTATTTTAGTTTTACTCTTTAATAAGTAATATTAAACCAATACAATATAATAAATTATTATAATATATTTTATATAATGATAAGTATGAAACTATTGTAATATAACTATATCAAAAATCAAAAATATATTTAAAAGATTTAGAAAAGTACCTACTGTCAGTAATTAAGTAATATAAACTCAAATTGTAGTAGCTAGATGTAGGCAATAGCTTTTATCTCTAAATATCTTCTTTTTCTTCTAAATAAGCTATATCCAAGTCCTAAGCTATACTTCTCATTGCTGTCATAGTCGGTCTTAGTCTTCTACTTTCTTCTTCTATCTAAATCAAGTTCAAGATTTCAGTTTTTAAGTCTATGAAGTTCAGAAAATTACTTAGTGGCAAACGGCACTGAGGTGTTGACTTGACTGTGCCGGTTTCTCCGGCAGACGGCGATGAGGGCCTGGGGGTGTTGGCTTCTCCGGCAGTTACAGGCGGCGGGCAAACAACCAGTAGCAAACGGAAGTTGTGTATGGGTGTTGGCTTCTCCGGCGGCGGTGGGAAAATGAGTGGCGGCAAAAGGAAGGAAGTTGTGTGTGGGACTGGGTATTGGCGGTGGAAAGTCGTACTGGTCTCCGTCGCCTCCATCGACCGTCACAACACCACCTACTGTAGCACCGGTGAAAGCTCCCGCTAAGGCTCCAGTCTCGTCTCCTCCAACAGCCGCCGTTCCTACTCCTGAATTGTCGGCTCCTCCTGCTCAAACACCAGCCAACACACCTCTAGCTGCAGTGCCGGTGAGTTCTCCTCCAACCATTGAATCCCCGCCGGTTCCTGAACCAATCAGTTCTCCTGCACCGGAGACTTCTCCAACTCCCGAAGTTGCTGCCCCGGCGCCTAGAAAGAAGAAGAAGAGCAATGCATAATCCCCGGCACCTGCTTCTGATTCACTTGCCCAAAAACAAATTAAAAAAAAAAAAAAACAGAAAGCCCAAAATAAACATATATGCCAAACCGGCCCAAACCCGGAAAATACCCGACCCGCACCTAAGGATCCGACCCGTGGCACATTTCCATAGGAAGCCACGGTTTTTAATTATAAGATATAATTGTAATAAAATAAAATATTAAAAAGTAATGATATATGACTATGAACAAAAATAAAAGGGTAGGATGAGAGTAAAAGTTGGGTTAATAGGTTTGTAACACATGCACTTTACTATTTCATCTTTCAAAATTTTGTTATTATTGTTTCGTTTGCCACTTGATTTATGAGTGTGTTTAATTTGTAAAATTTTAGGTATTAAAACATATATATTATTAAGCATAATACAAATAAACTTCTTAAAATAGATAGAATTACATGTTAAAGTAATTTTTTTTTAAAATATGAAAAAATAAATAATTGTTATTAATAATTAATAAAGAGTAAAAAAGAACATATAAGGCAATAATAAATGAAATTATATATGATCATACTAAACTATTGCTATTAATAAATGGTCTTAATTAGTGAATGATTATGAGTTAACATTGTAATCGACCAATGATTGAAATTCAAATACTTTTACATATTGTAATTTATACATGAGATTTTGTGTTATTTAACTTATATAGTCTTAATAAATGATTTAAATAAATTATAGAGTAAAAGATCATTATAATAAGTTACAAAAATCAAATTCCCGGTATGTAAAGGAGTTTCGAATAAAGTAATAATTCTAAGTTAAATAATAATAAATTGTTTTTTTAATCAGGAGATGAGTTATACATAATACTATTTAGTTATACATAATAAGTTGGAATTTAGAGCATCGCGTAGTTATTCTTATATTTATCTCTCAACCACATATTTAAGGACGTAAATGCCTAGATAGTGAATTATTATTGTGTGATTAAAGTGAATTGTGTACAAATCATCTTTCTCTTAATATTTATTATATGTCTTAGGTCACCCGTTCAAAATTAATTTATTAAAAATTAATTTTGAAAAGTCCCCTGTTTGGGACTGCTTTTTGAATGTTTTGTCTCGTTTAGGATATGGATGCATATAGCTAATATATTATTTAAGAAAAATTCGGTACACATTTCCTCTTTTCTCCTACGAATATGTGTTTTATACGCATATTTGGGAAGGTAAGGGGAAATGTTGTTATTTGCCGTAGCAAATGGACCATTAGTACATGCAAACTCAATATATATATATATATATATATATAAAACCTAAATTACAATTACAATCATGAATATTACTCAACTTTGTCTAGTTTTGTCTTTTTTTCATAGATGCGTCGTATGCGGATAGATGAGTCCTCTAGCTGTAGTCTTGAATTATTTGCCCTAGCAAATAGACCATTAGTACATGCAAACTCTTACACTGATTGCATAGTCAACGGCGTGAGATTTGTGGTTCACAGTCGTGACATACGCCGCACAACTTAAAACAGTGGAGTTTCGGATAGAAAAAGACACTTCAAGGAAGAATGGTTCATTAATAGAGAAGGGTTCCAGCGCCCTGAAGAAATACGCCGGTACCCTCCTCCAAACATGAATATTCTAGAGTGGAACAAACACGTTGACTATATACTGAATGATGAAACTTTAAAGCGGTCAACGACAAATAAAGTAAATAGGAATAAACAAAAGTACCTAAGCTTGCATGGTTCCCAGTCTTTTGCTCAATATCATCATAAGACGGTAATTCGCTTTATATTTAACTATTAGTTTTAATAACTTTTTAGTTGTATTGTAATCACTTTGGTTTTAATTTGTTTTTTATTTCTTTTCATGTGTTTACAGCGAGATCCTCTCACAGGGCAATTTCCAAACTTGATTGATCAGTTTGGAACCATGCATCGTCGAAACAACGAATATGTCAACCCGATTGCTCAAAGTGATCACGTAAGCATCTATTTTTAGTTTACTTATGTGTGTGTGTATTAAAGTTTGTCTATGTAAATGTTTGTTTACTTTTGTGTGTGTGTGTGTTTGTGTATGTATTACGATCTTGGTGAACGACTTTTTATGATTATATTGTATTTAGTTTTACAATCTTGATATGTTGAAGTTTTACTACTAAGTTTGTAGTCATTTATAGATTTTGTTGACTGTTATGTTTACTTGGGAAGTTGAATAAATATCATATGTGAATTTTTCACACAGGTAAAATTATGGATTATTCATTTTACAGTCGTTATGTTGTCGAAATTTTATATTTTATATAACACGTTATTAATTATAACAATTTGAACTTTCTTAATTACACAGCAACAAATGGAGCAACTGCGGGAAAGTCAAGCCGGGAGTTCAAATCCTCTAACAGACGAACAAATACTTTCGCAAGTATTAGGGGAACGTCGTGGACATAACCGTGGACGAGGCAGAAAACTACCCACTGCTGCATATATTACAACCTACCAACCACCAAAAGAAAGAGTTTATACACAAGCTGAGGTGGATGAAATGTTGCGTAAGCAAAATGCTATGAGTAATGCCAATTTTGGAATCGTATTTGATGAACTAAAACACGCTCGAATTCCAATTCCCGACATTCAACCGATTTCGTCTCCAATGACGAATACAGAAGACGATGACGGTAACGACATGGATGAGGAAGAGTCGGATGATGAGTAGTTATATTGTGTTAACCTTACATTAAACTAGTTTGTAAAAAAAATACTCATTGACGATTATATATTGGTGTAATATATTTAAGTAGCTTATTTTCTGAAAACAGGTATTTAAAATGTTTCAGCGTTTTAAATTTATTATAAAAACTGCAGGTAATTAATAATAAAAATAAAAAATTAGAAATTAAAAAAAACCTTCCGCGATGACAATGTCCTCGCTAAAACCTCTAACAGAAATTAAGAAATATATATAAAATGACTTTCCGAGAGGATATTTTCGTGGCTAAAACTTTTAAAAAATAAAATAAAAGAATGGAAATAACTTTCTGGGATGACTTTGTCCTCGCGAAAAGTAATTATATTAATTTCGCTTTATTTTTAATATTCAGTTTTCCGCGACGACGTTGTCCTCGCTAACCTTTCGCGGCGACAAATGTCCTCGCCAAAGGTTTTCCGACACGGGCTTTCCGCGACGACTTTTTGGCGACGATACGTCCTCGCGATAGACTTTCTGCGACGACTTTTCCACCTTTCGCGAGGACATTTGTCCTCCCTGAAAGCGATTTTCCTTGTAGTGCCCCACTCTTAACCACTAGTTTAAGAGATCATTGGTAGAAAGAAACTCTAATACTACAATGTGTGGATAAGTGGATTTGATGTCTGCATGAATACACCTCAATACCATTTCTAGCCTTCTGTCATTATTATTATTATTATATATACAATAATTAACATACAAAAAGCATAATGAACTATAAGTCCCACATTATCTACTATAAACAATCAACATTCCATATCCTCTGTACGTACTCTCATAATTCTTTTGTAAGTATTTCATTGAGTAAACCTTCAAAGGCCATTTCGAGATTAACTCCTGATACGTATAATGAGTCTTCTTCCTTCTTGGAGTCGCAGCAGGTTTCAATAATATATATCATCACCTGATAACATACAAGCTAGGGTACTGCATGGCCCTCGGTAGGTGAGGTCCATTCTAGTCCAACGAGGTTGTCAATTAAGGATGACTAGGGTTGTAAGAAATTAAATTGTCAATTAAGGGAGAGCTCACAGTCACGAGTGTGAGTGGGGTCGCGTACGTGAGCGGAGATGGTGTGAGAAAAGTTTTTTTTTTATGTGAAGCATGTGATGGATGTGGAGTTTTTGTGATGTGATGAGGGAATAGTGGGGGAATGATGTGGCACTGATGTGACGGGTAAAAAAGCATGTGAAGCATATGATGGATACTGATGGTATTAGGTACACATACTTTTAGATTCTTTAATATATACTTCTAATATAGTAATACTGTAGTTGATGGGAAACGATTCGTAATATTAACATCATCTAACTATACGAGATATCCGCAAATTACTTTAATGAGTAAATATAGAAATAACTAAACTATATTTCATTAAAGTGGTTTGTAAATATAACATCACTTAAGTACATTAGGTGATACTAATACATTACGGACTATTTCCTCATAGTTTATCTTTTAAATATGAAAAAAATTTAGGTCGATTGATGAACACAAGGGACACCGGAAGACGTTAAACAAGAATAAAGCGAAGTTAGTGATTGATATATAGATGTTTATTAGAAAAAATATATATAAGTGTCAAGTGGGCATGTAATGGCTGACCTAACAATCCTCAATTTAGGCGTTGCTGACATGTATTTTGGCAGAAAGTTTGTGTTTCTTTAAGTCGCATATTATTCGATTCCTCCGAGGTTACCCTATGAATACTCCCCAATCATTAAAATCCGGCAACTGATTTACACTAATCGACTACATTCCTTTCATATATTCCCTTTAAAACATTTATTTTATATATATATATATATATATATATATATATATATATATATATATATATATATATATATATATATATGAAAAAGTTCTTGCGAGAACCATTCTTAGTGCGAGAACCGCGAGAACCAATCTGAGCCGTCCAATTCTCCCTCCTTCAATGTCATTGTCCACCCATAAATTCCTTACATGCACCCTGCCACACTCTATCCCTCCACGCTCACCATCCATGAAACTTCTCATATCCAAGGAATGACCGAGATTGGTTCTCGCGGTTCTCGCACTAACAACGGGTCTCGCATGAACCCTCCCCTATATATATATATATATATATATTTTTTTTTTTTTTTGAGCGGCTCCTAATCTACCCAATTTGTCCTCAATAAGACTTGAACTCATAACCTTTGGTCAATGGGTAATCACCACCCCAAAGCACCTAAGTGCTTACCACTAGGCTACAACTTAAGTGACATATACTTATAACTTATAACGTACTATATTAGATGTATGTATAATATATATATATATATATATATATATATATATATATATATATATATATATATACAAGTTTATTTGAGATAATGGTAAATATTAAACATTAATAAAATCATATAAATAATTATAAAATAAGAAAAAATAAGAATTTTAAAAAATAGCGACTGACGGCGTCAGCACCCAAACCAGCGGTGGAAGCACCGACGCGAGGGGGAGGAAAGACGTGACGGAAGAATCGTAGTATCATCATACAAATAGACGTGATTGTTTTCTTGCACAAGTCATTAATCATTAGCAATGTCTTCAAGTCATTATTGGTTATAATTAGAAGGAATGTAAAACGATTACAAAATATTTTAAAATAATAAAACTAAGTATTTGGTTAAATATGATATTTTAAGATAGGGTTTAGTTTCTAAAAGTAAATCAAAGTTGTCACTTTTTGCTATTGTGTGTATCAAACTCTGAAAACTATCATTCAATATACTGAACTTTTAAAAGTAACCATTTGATATACTGAAACCTGCTACATAAGTTGCAAGTAATTTTCTTAATTTTGATTTATTTTTTTAATTCCACATCATTAAATTATTTGATTATTGTCCATGCTAAAATAAAAAGAAGCAGAAAGAGGAAGATGAAGAAGAACCGGGATGCATGAAGACAAAGTCGAGTCTGAAGATGAAACCCATATATGATGAAGATGAACCATATAAACAATCAGTACCTACAAACAATCGACCATAACATTTAAACAACTGACTTTTGAATCGTCCAAGTGCTAAAACTGCCATGAAAGAAAACTCTAAATCGAACCTTAAACCAAAAATTGATGAACTTATATGAACCTTTAAACAAAACTAGATCGAATAAGAAGTAAATCGCATATGAAAACCCCTAAATCAGATCTAAAAGCGCACCTAAAAAACCCTAAATCGTATGACCCCTAAATCGCATATGAATCCTAAATCCAAGAATTGCGATTGAAGGGGAACTGTTTTGAAGGATGAAACCTAAAATGCAGATCAGAACGCACCGTCAACCAAACCGTACAAACGCAAATTGATTGACGATGAAGAGGAATCAATGTTAGGGTTTCTAGATCTGAATCTCAAAATCAAATATGCAAATGAAGATTAATCGATGTCCCTTCATTTACGGCAAAATTTTTGAAATCTATGAAGAGGCTGATGAAATGAAATTGATGAAGCTAAAGTCTTTAAGATAATATAAAATGTAGATATGATATTTGTAAATTAAGATAGACAAATACGATATTTATAGAGTTAAGAAAAACATAAATGAAATTCTCCCAAATCATTTTGATTCTAATTAAGATCAAAATTATTTCAAATTTTGATCAAAGAAAAGTCAAAATTGGATTTCACTTTTTACTAAAATAGATAGTTTAGATTTGATAATTAATATATCTATCTAAATCAATAGTTATAATTGTATAATAGATTTTATTTAGAGTTCATAATAGTTATAGTCCCTACAATTTGATAGTTTTAGCAGTTTTGGTCTCTAACTTTTCATTTTTATGGTTTTAGTCCCTAAACAACCAAAACTTTTACGAATTGGTAGCTGGTCAAAATTGAATAACAAAAATACCCTTATCCTTTTAATTTCTCATTTTTTCAAATTTTAAGATATTGTTAAAGTTTTTTAGAAAATAAAAATATTAAAATTAAAACAAAATTCATAATATCATATCTCTTTCATAAATCTCTCTCTCTCTCGTCATTAATCTCTCTCATTCTTTCTCTCTTTCTTATTAACCACCCCTCTCTAACTCTCTTTTATAAGACCATCAGCATCCATCATATGGTTTTTGTTGGTCCCTTGGTGAGAATAACAACAAGTAACAGATGTGTAGAAGGGGGGGGGGGGGTTGAATACACTTTTTGCGAAATTGAACAAATTAAAATAAAGTGTTACACATAGTAAATCAAACCACAGTCGAATGCTTTGCTTTTCATTAATAAGAAGATTATTACAGACTCTATCAAGTAAGCAACACTTGATATGTAAACACCTAATGTAAATCTCTCAATCTTTCAAACTTTGCTATCTATAATCAACTTATGATTATAGATACCGGACGACTCTCTAAACAGGATTTAATCACATATTGAAAACTTACCAATTTCATAACTAATGTGAATATTCGAACACACGAATAGTTTGACAATCTGTGAGTTTCTTGATCACGTTGAACTAACAAACAGTGAATCAAGACTCGTAACACATACGATCAATAGGTTGAGGTGAAACTGAGTTTGGCTCTGTAACTCGTTGAATAGTAGTCGTACCTCAAAACTTATCAGGAGATAAGTATTTATAATCATGTTCCTACGGATCCTAACAAACTAGAACTTATCCTAATTTGCTAACTAACTAACGAATAACCCGGAATCTTGAATCTTCTTATCTTGAGTCTTCAATCTTCTTATCTTGAGTCTTCAATCTTCTTATCTTGAGTCTTCAATCTTCAATCTTCAATCTTGATTCTGGAATCTTCTTATCCTTCCCGTAGATATAGAGAGATAAAAGATAAATTTAAAACATATTTAAACTCTCTTTAAACTGACTTCTTGCTCGGACTGAGTTACTTAGCTTGAAACTCATCAAGTTGAGTTCTTCGAGAACAAACTCGAAAACAAACATGAACTAACATGTATAATAATTAGCTCATCTTTAGAAGTCCTAAGAGTTAGCTAAAACTTATTTAGCAACTCTGTTGAGCTGACTCAGTATATACGCTGAGTCACTCAGCCTGAAACACATCAGGCTGAAAGCTCAATATATATCTTAGGTGACATACACAGCTTATCACACATAGTGATAATCTTACTAACATATAGTATAAGTTGATTGAACATATGCTCAGCTTATATTCAGCTTAGGCTCAGTCTGAAACACTATAAGTGTTCAGTCTGATCAAGCCTCATAATTCTGTTTAAGTTATCTTTAGAACACATCTTACAAACTTAACTTTGTCTCATCAAATCTTAACTGATGAGATCATTTTCCTAACAAACTCCCCCTATTTGATGATGACAAAACCATCCAACAGTTCTTAAGTTTGTTTAACAGAATTATGTTTCAAATCTTAAACTTATTAAGATTTTACATTTGAACTAATCAAATATTAATCGAACTTATCAATTTTAATTGAACTTATCAATTATAAGTGGAACATACTAACTTTAATGTTGAACAAACCAACCAAACACATTAATGAATAAGAACTAATCAATTATTCATTCAAGCTGAACTTATCAGACTAATTATTATGAACATATCATAACACAGTTGAACATATCAAACTCATACTTGTATTAATTGAACATATCATAATACAAAAGTTTTGATCACTCAGATCATGCACACTTAGTGCTTACAAAATTAGAACTAATCTAATTTATACAATTGAACTAATCAATTATCTTATGAACTCAGGGTGTAGAAGTTCCTAGTTAATGATTTCTATGGTAATTTCATATAGCAACTTCTCAGCATCTACATTCTCTTTGAGTTCCTTCGGTTGGACTTTGATGAACTTGTTCAGCTTGTACTTAACAAATTGGTTTGAACTATCACCACCACAACAACTTCTAATGTGTAAGGCATCCCTAGCTTTTAAGTAACAAATCTCATTCATTATGATATAACTAGGTTTGCCTGCCTGATCCTTAAACATAAACCCCCGAACAGGTGTATCAGAACTCTGATTTTCTTTAAATTCTACACCTTCAGGAACTTTAAATAATTTCTCCCATTGCAGACCAGGAACTGGAACATATCTCAGCTCCTTAGCTCTATTTATCAACTTGGAAACTTCAGCAAAGATCTCTTGCTTGATTTGGCTTCGTTTGAACTTCTTGAGCATCATCATTATCCTTTTCCATTCTATGTAGCCCATCCTGTGAACAAATCTCAGATCTACCCCCCATTGTAGACTTATCATCAAATTCAAAGTTGAGGATGATGGCTCCATCAATTCTTCTCAAGGTCATGCCTTTGATCTCTTCACTGACGCTCTTTCTAAAATAACATTCTTGAATCTTTGCATCAGTGTATGGGATAGTATCAGGTCTCGGACCAGTATACTCAGCTTCAGCTTGAGCCAAAGTTTTTCTCTCTTTTTCTTTTTCTTGGTCCCTTACTTCTTTTTCTTTTCTCTTCTTCAACTCAGCTACAGAGATCCCAAGCTCATTTGCCTCTTCTTGCTCGAGTATCTCTATTAATTATCTTGTAGCATTTTCTTCTTCTGTTTCTTCCTCAGTCTCAGGAACACTGTCAGCTTCATCTTCAGAATCAGATTATGTCACCTTTTGTTTCTTAGCTGCAGGTTCCTCTTTCTCTAGCTCCCGCTCCCCCTCAAACTGAGCTTGCCTCTCTGCTCCTTTCGCTAATTCCAATAAAGCTTCAGCTTGCACTAACTTAGCGTCAGCTTGAACCTTCTCCCCCTTTTTTTCATCATCAATAGGGGTCGAAGTCTTCTGTTGTTGGAGTGCAGCAACTGCAGAGGCAATATCTTAAACATCTTTCGTTAGCTTCTCAAGTCGTTGATAGATTTGGCGTTTGTGCTTCTTTTGCTTGAGATGGAACAAGCTAAATTGAGCAGCAACATATTGTTTCAGCTGTTCAATGCCTGAGGAGGCAGATGCTTCTGGATGAGACTGACTTCTATTTTTAGACTCAGAATGTATATCCTGTGAATTGTAAGAGTCAAAACCATTAATTGGTGAGTGTTTGGGTGCATCGTCCAAGGGTTGGTGTTTACCCTCAAACTCATTTACACCAGAGTTTGGACCCTGTGAGTCATCTTGGTATGGAGATGACACATTGACAAGTCGTGCATGGGGGTGTGAGAAGTGAAAAGAAGTAATTGGGCTAGAAACGTGAAGTGTATGGGTAGGTGGTTGGCTTATTGGTTTGGAGGGGGTGATTGACCCTGTGGATTGGTCATTTCTTCAATGTTACCTAAATGTGTCTGCTTAGGCACAGTAACAGGCTCTCCCGTGGCACTGGAGAGTGTGGGCTGAGTAGACACCACACCCGGTTTAGGCTTTAGGGTTTGAAATGAGCCTCGAGGTTGACACCTTAAGAGTAGGCGTCTCCCCCTCAACTCCTGCCTAGGGAGGGATCAGTGTGATCTCAGCTCCAGTGATGCCTATAGGAATGGCACCACCTTTGGCAGTTTTTCTACTGTAGGTTTGGATTTTCTCCCTAGCAGCAGTGGGCATACTAGGGGTGGCTGCATATTGAAGTTAAATGGAAGGTGGAGGAGATGGGCTAGACTATGTTGGGTTTACCACAGCCTTGTCTCCAAATGTAGATGGAGAATAATGAGAAGAAAGAGAAAGTGGAGAGGTCTTACCAGAAGCAGCTTGTGTAGTGGCTGGTTCAGCTTGAGAATAGTGCTCAGCTCGAACCTCTGTGTTAGCTTGAGAAGCTCCCCCTTGATTCGATCCCTCTGCTTCACTTTCTGATGAAGCTGCCTCAGCTATCACATGCATGGGATCACTCAGACCCTCTTGCTCTGGGAAGATGTCATTATTGAACATCTTAGAGCTGAGTGTAGGCATCAAGAACACATCCTGATCAGCTTCATACAGTGCTGTCTCCAGATCGGCTTAAAATGCCAAGGACAGGTACCTTATAAATGGTACATGAAGATCCCTTGTGGTCTTCATCACTTGGACCTTGAATTCGTTGAAGATGAGCTGTGCGTAATCCAAGTTCCTTGCATAATACATATTGTATAGCAGCTACATCTCAAACTCATTTACCTGGTCCAAACCTCCAACCTTGGTACCTAGTGAACGAATCACTGTAGACACCATAAAACCCCAAGTGGTTGGAAAGGTGGCCTTTTTGATAACACCCTCTGTTTGTGGGTGACCCATTCTGGGTAGGACAGACCTAGCCACCTGCCTCGTCACAGCAGGCTTAAACTCATCCTGAACAGGGAGTTGTAGAACTCCCCTTATCCTGTGCATTGTGAGAGCATTAGTCCTCTCTCCATTCAGCACCGTGCCCCGAATTTCATCATTGTTTTGGTCGTAGACACACGTGTACCAAAAATCCAGTAGATGCTGAGGAACCACATGAATAGGTGCTCCAGTGAAAACGAATGCCAATGGGCATTTGCGGATGTAATCCACTCATGGTTCGTATCCCCTATTACGCTTGCGTCCAGGGATTGCAAGGCACGCACATTGATTATTGATTTTGATCACGGGCAATCCATTATTTTTTAACGCAGCACCCCTTACCATTCTATCACCCAGATTGAGAATGGTTCCGTCCATCATTGAGTTTGAAAGATTACACTGAGTAACTTATAGAGCTTGCACTGAGCAAAATGAAATCGCACTGAGCTTTTGTGAAATCGCACTGAGCAATTTAGGGTTTTGAATGTGAACGGTTGATTGCACGTAGCAAAGATGTGGTAGTAGAAGGTATAGAATAGCAGAATTTTAGTAAGCGTAAACCTCTGTAAGTCGGTTATGATCGATATATATACATTTCCGAGGAGAGAGAAAAGTTACCGTTGGAATCCCTTTTTATCCGTTACGCCGGAGAAATTACGGCTTGATGTAACAGTAATAGGGTAGAAACACATCATATTCCAACGGATAAATATGGAAAATAATATTCTTGACTCCCAAAAATATTATAAACACTGTTGTATCATACCAATACACAATTGGTATACGATGCGATTTGAGACGGACTCAAATACACATTGATATATGAATTAATGACACGTAGTAATTAAATCATAGTTTGGATACACCAAGCTAAGTAAACTAATCACTCAGCCTAAGTCAAGCACTCAGCTTGAAATGAGCACTCAACTTGAGATTGAAACTCAGCTTGAGTGGAGCACACAGCTCAGAATCAATGACACTTAGTCATTTTTGTTTGAGACTGACTCAAACTTACATTTTAACTACACTGAGTAGTTCAAGTATGTTTGGAACTTACCAAACGTGTGAACCAATTAAACAACTTGAGTTAAGCACATAGCTCAGACTCAATGACACTTAGTCATTTATGTTTAAGACTAACTCAAACATGTGAACTCATTACTCAGCGTGACATGATTGTCAGTTTATGAAAACTTATTTATAAATTGTGCACTCAGCTTAAGACACTTAGTCTTTGTCAAACTGAAACTCACATTCTAGACACACAGCTATGGGTTGAGGATACCCATTTCACTTAGCAGATACATAAACCTCTTTTCATAAAGTGGTTTAGTAAAGATATCTGCTAATTGGTCATCAGTGGAGATAAATTTAATGTCAACTTTACCTTTTTCCACGATGTCCCTGATGAAGTGATGTTGAATTTCAATGTGCTTGGTTCTTAAGTGGAAGACTGGATTGTAAGTGATAGCTATAGCACTTTGGTTATCACAGAAGATAGGAGTTTTCTAGAAACTCATACCAAAGTCCTGAAGCTGATGTTGCATCCACAGGATTTGAGCACAACAACTTCCTGCTGTAACATATTCAGCTTCAGCAGTTGAAGTAGCCACTGATTTCTGTTTCTTACTAGTCCAGCTTACTAACTTCCCTCCAAGCATTTGACATCCTCCAGTTGTTGATTTTCTATCTAACTTGCACCCAGCATAGTCAGCATTTAAAAAACCAACTAACTCAAATCCAGAGTCCTTTGGATACCAAAGACCTAGATTTGGAGTACCTTTAACGTACCTAAAGATCCTTTTCAAAGGTTGAAGATGTGATTCTTTAGGATCTGATTGATATCTTGCACAAACACATGTAGCAAACATGATATCATGTCTACTAGCTGTCAAATAGAGTAATGAACCTATCATTCCTCTATAGGTGGACTGACACACAGACTTATCATCTCAGTCTTTACTCAGCTTGACAGTTGGTGACATGGGTGTTTTTATGGTTGAACTTGAATCAAAACCATATTTCTTTATCAAATCAAGAACATACTTGCATTGATTGATGAATATTCCATCAGGCTTTTGTTGGATTTGTAAGCCTAGGAAGTATGTCATCTCACCCATCATGCCCGTCTTGTACTTTTGTGACATTATTTTGGAGAACCATTCACACAGAGATTCTTTAGTAGAACCAAAAATAATGTCATCCACATATATTTGTACAAGAATCACCTGTCCTTTACTCTTTTTAATAAAGAGTGCCTTATCTATGCTGCCTCTGATGAAATCCATTGATAACAGATAGTTGGACAGTGTATCATACCAAGCTCGTGGAGCTTGTTTAAGACCATACAAAGCCTTGTCTAACTTGTAGACATGATGTGGAAATTTTGAACTAACAAATACAGGAGGTTGTTTCACATAGACTTACTCCTGAAGTGTTCCATTTAGGAAAGCACTCTTCTCATCCATTTGATAGACTTTGAAGTCTTTATATGCTGCATAATCTAATAATAGCCGTGTAGCTTCAATTCTAGTAACAGGGGCAAAGATTTCATCATAATCGATTCCTTCTTCTTGCTTATACCATTATGCTACCAGTCTGGCTTTGTTCCTAACTATCACTCCATCCTTGTCCATAATTGTGTGATCTTTGGGGGCAGGGACAAGGCTCCAGACCTTATTTCTCTCAAACTCATTTAATTCCTCTTGTATAGCATCAATCCAATCCTCATCCTCTAAGGCTTCTTCAGTCTTCTTTGGTTCCATTTGGATAGGAAACCAAAGTAAGAAGCATAGTTAGCTGTAGCCTTTGATCTTGTCATAACCTTTTCATGGACATTTCCAATGATTTGATCTTGAGGATGATCTTTGAGGAATTTAAATGTTGTAGTTGGAGAATCTGGTTCTGGATCTGAGTGATATTGAGAATTCTGAGGTGAACAAACATCCTCAGCCTCAATAGCGGCATTGTCAACAAACTGATGATCACTAAGATTTTCAGTCTGAGTGACTTCAGCTCCAAAGGGATTGACGAGCTCATCATCCTTCTCAGCTTGAGAGTCCCTTGGAGCTTGTGATGATTTCTTTGATAAACACACATCATCATCACTATCATCTCCTATGACATACATAGGATTTGACATATTGGTTTCCTCAGGATTTTCAAGCTCACTCACACTAACCAAGTCAGCTTGTCTTTTATCAGCTTGATCAAGACTGTCTCATCAAATGAGACATGAATTGATTCTTCTATAGCCTTTCTCCTGGTGTTATACACTCTGTAAGATTTGGAGATTGAGGAATAACCAACAAATATTCCAGGATCAGCTTTAGGTTCCAACTTATGGAGCTGATCTCTTTGATTCAGCATGTAGCATTTTGAACCAAAGACATGGAAATAACCTATATTGGGCTTTCTAGATTTATGCATCTCATATGTTGTTTTGCCATGTCTTTTGACAATGATTGATCTATTTTGGGTATAACAGGTTGTACTGACAGCTTTATCCCAGAAATAGAGTTTCAATCCTGCCTCACATAGCATAGTTCTAGCAGCCTCAATTAAGGTTCTATTTCTCCTCTCAACAACTTCATTTTGTTGGGGAGTTCTGATAGATGAGAAATTTTGTAATATTCCCTTTTGTTCACAAAAGCTTTCAAGGGTTGAGTTTCTAAACTCAGTCCCATGATCACTTCTGAGATGCTTTACAGACTTACCTTTTTGCAACTCTTCCTGTTTGATAAAACTTATTATCTCCAGTGCAGCTTCAATTTTAGCTTTTAGGAATATTACCTAGGTGATCGTGAGAACTCGTCTACTATCACCAGTGTGTACTTTTTGCCACTTAGGCTAGGAGTACTTATGGGTCCAAACAGATCCATATGCAACATATGCAGTGGGTCTGTTATTGAAAAAATTTGCTTTGATTTAAAAGACCCTTTATGATGTTTCCCTTGTTCACAAGCTGAACACAATTTGTCCTTGACAAATGTGATATTTTGTAATCCAGTGACTAACTCTTTATTGGATAGCATATTTATATTTTTGAAATTTAAATGCAATAATCTTTTATGCTACAACCAACTCAGCTTAGGGATAGGGATCAGCAGAATTAAGATCAAGTAGATACACATCTCTTTCTCTTTTAGCTATTACTACAGGCTTTCCCTTAGCATTATATATAGTTCATGCTTTCTTCCTAAAAGTAACTATATTGTCTTCATCACACAACTGGCTGATACTGATCAGATTGTGTTTAAGACCTTGACATATGCAACCTTCTGGAAAGTAACTTTGCCAGCATGCATCTTCCCATAGCCTTTAGTTCTTCTATAAGAGTTGTCACCAAATGTTACTTTAGGACCTTCATCTTTCTGAAAATCACTAAGAAGTCCTTTCCACCCAGTCATGTGCCTTGAGCATCCACTATCCAAGTACCATTTACTTGAACCCTGCACATGATAAGTAAACTAAACACATTAGTTTTGTTTGGGAACCCACTTCATAGTAGGTTCAGATGTTGAGCACTTAGCATCTTCATCTTGTTGAACTGATTGTTCAGCTTCAGCAGGAGCTGAGTCCTGTGTAGGCTGATCAGCCTGTTTTTGTTCAGGCCTTGAGATTTCAACATCAAAGTCCTTAGCCTCATGACCTCTACTTCTGCACTTGTAGCATCTCCTTCTTCTAATGATTACAGGATGTAGAGTGTCTAGTAATCCTTATGAGAACTTGCTCTCAGTCTTAGTATTATATGTAGTGGATAACTTTTCAACTTTCTTTGCAAGTTGATTCACTTGATGCTCACTGACTTTGGACTTACCTTTGTCAGATCTTTTTTTGTTATCCTTTTGATTAGAAGCTTGACCAACAAACTTCTTTTCCATGACTTTGGACTTACCTTTGTCATGCTTTCTGGACTCACCAGTTTCAACATGTTTGGACTTACCACTGTTGATCTCCTTGGACTTACCAAGATCCACAACTTTGGACTTACCATTGTTGTGATTTGACCTCTGCTTACAGCGGTCTTCCTATTCTTGTAACTTCTCTCTGAGCCAGATAGAGAATGTTGTCTTTTGAAAGGATTTGGATTAAGCCTTTCTATGACTGAAGTTCTTTGAATTGGCTGAGTGCCTAATCTGTCCAGCACAGACTTACCATGTTGTTTGGATGTTGAGCACTCATTACCATGATCTTTGGCCTTTACAAACATATTGTATTTAAGGTTTTGACCATGTTTCTTCTCTAAGGCTGACTTCTGAGACTCAATCAGTTGTCTATCCTCCTCAGAGTCTGTACTTGATATCTCATCCTCATCAGCTGCATAGGCTGCGGACTGATTGTCACCTCCAAGTATAGCTTGTACCTATGTAGGAATTTGTTGGTTGATGCACTTTTCAGCAAGCCTTGATGACTTACACCAAGATTCAGTGACCTTTTGAAGTTGGTCAGCTTTATCTTTGGCTTCCTGAAGTTCTTCACTTAGAAGTTTATTAATGTGTCTTTGACATTCAAGATCACACTGTGCTTTCTTACTAACATCAATGAGAGATTGATTTTTCTTAATCTCATTCTTCAGTTTAGCTATCTTAGCTTTGAGGACCTTTTAAGACTTAAGGCCGGTCTTGAAATCATTTAACAAATAATCGAAGGCAAGACCTTTTTCTTCATCGTTGTAAGAGTTGAAATTACTAACCTTGTACATGGAAGCAAGATCCCAATCACTAAGCTTGTTGTTTTCCTCAGCTTCCTTCATGTCAGCTTCAAAAGTTGACTCGGACAAACCATAATCAACTTCATCAATTTCAAACTCTTCATCTTCTTGAGCCATTAGACAAACATCATCATCATCTGAGGTAGATGATTATGTATCCCAGGTTTCAGCCTAAAGTCCTTTGTCTTCTAGCTTTGCTTTATTGAGCTGAGTATATTTCTTTTTATACTTATCAGCCCTGTAAGCATTCTTATCAGCAACTGATGCTAATTCTTCCTTCTTTAATATGTACTCAGCAGCAATATGTCCCTTCTTCTGACAATTGAAGCACACAGCCTTCTTGGGATCAAAAGAACTCTTCCATTTGCCCCTGTCAGATCTTCTTCTTCCCCGTTGATCTCTTCTCAAACGTCTGGCTAACATGGCCATCCGCTCAGTGATAGTCTGAACATCATCAGTATCACCTGAGTCTGAGTCTGAGTGGTCAGCTTGAGATTCTGACTCAGTCTCAGATTCAACAACCAAAGCCTTGGAACCTTTCTTCTTTTTCTGTGCAACTAATGCAATATCTGCTTTATCCAAAGAATCCTTAAGTTGTTGTTGAGAAGTTCTCTTGTGCTCTGTGATATGTTCATGATTGAGCAAGAACCCATAGATGGACTGTAGGTTATACAAATGTAGTGTTCCTCCAGCCCTCAGTGCTGTGGTTACTTCATTGAACCTTGCTAGTAACACATCCAGAAATTTTAGCACAAGTTCAGCTTCATCTTTCTTAACACCCACACTTAGCAGGTCATTTATCAAGCAGTGAAACCTTGTGAACAAATCAGGCAATGATTCATTCTTCTTCGAAAAGAAGTTTTCATAAGATTTATTCAGTAACTGTATAGTTTTCTTGAGCGTCAGTCAGCGTCTTGCTGGCGTAGTAGATCGGCTGAAAGTGATTATTTATCCGTTGGCCCAAGACAGCGCCAACAGTGAAATCACTGGCATCGCACATAAGCTCAAATGGTTGCGACCATTCTGGGCTCGTCAGGATGGGGGCATTTGTCAATTTCTCCTTCAAGAAGTTAAATGCGTGATCACACTCAGGAGAAAATATGAAAGGAGTGTCTTTCTCAAGGAGATGGGTTAACGGCCGAGTGATTTTCGAAAAATGTTTTATGAAGCGCCGGTAAAATCCTGCGTGTCCGAGAAAGCTCCTAATGCCTTTAACATTGGAGGGTGGAGGTAGCTTTGCAATAACATTTATTTTAGCTCTGTCAACCTCGATTCCTTCATTTGAGATTTTGTGACCCAAAACTATACCTTCGCGTACCATAAAATGACATTTTTCCCAGTTAAGCACAAGGTTAGTTTCTTCACAGCGAGACAGCATCTTGTCTAAATTATGAAGACATGTATCAAAGGAGTTACTGAAGACTGAAAAGTCATCCATGAATACCTCGACACAATCCTCAATCATGTCATGAAATATAGCCGTCATGCATCGCTGAAATGTTGCAGGAGCGTTACATAACCCGAAAGGCATACGCCGGTAAGCAAAAGTACCATAAGGGCATGTAAAAGTTGTCTTCTCTTGGTCCTCCGGTTGGATAGGGATCTGAAAGTATCCGGAGAATCCATCAAGGAAGCAATAAAAGGCATTTCCAGCCAAACGCTCCAACATTTGATCGATGAAAGGAAGGGGAAAGTGATCCTTACGTGTGGCATCATTGAGTTTGCGATAATCAATGCACACACGCCACCCCGTGACCATACGAGTTGGGATTAACTCGTTTTTATCGTTCAGAATGACAGTCATTCCTCCCTTTTTAGGAATAACCTGGACGGGACTGACCCACGGACTATCGGAGATAGGGTAGATCAAACCAGCATCCAGCAGCTTTATAACCTCTTTCTTAACTACCTCTTGCATCTTGGGATTTAAACGTCCCTGATGCTGTACACACGGCTTATAATTATCCTCCATGAGAATCTTATGTGTGCAGAAGGATGGACTAATCCCCTTGATATCAGAAATTTTCCATGCAAGGGCGGATTTGTGATTTTTCAAAACCTGTAATAGCTTACTTTTCTCATCAGCAGTAAGGTTAGAAGCTATTATCACAGGCAGCTTCGAATCTTCCTCCAAGAATGCATATTCAAGATGAGAAGGAAGTTCTTTGAGTTCAAGAGAAGGCGGGTCCACAATAGATGGTCGAGAAGCTGAGCTCTCGGATTTTTCAAGGACCTCGAAAACATCTGAGATAGGTGTCTCGTCAGGTGGAATAGTGCTGGTTAGCTCATCGGAGACAAGCTTTACCTGCTCTACATCCAAGACATCCTCATCTAGGATTTGCGTGTCAAACGCATCCTTCTCTAGAGTTGGAATAATGCGATCCACGGGATGACGATGAAAGATATCAACGAAATAAAGAGTGTCATCTTGGCTAGTTGGGTGTTTCATTGACTTTTGGATGTCAAAAGTCACTTCATCCTTATCTACTCGAAGTGTAAGCTTTCCGTTGCAAACGTCAATTAATGCTCGAGCAGTGGCTAGGAATGGACGACCAAGAATGAGTGGGACGTTTTTGTCCTCGTCCATGTCTAGGATGACAAAATCTGCAGGAAACACAAATTTGTCAACCTTGACCAAGATGTTTTCGACTATCCCTCGTGGATATTTGACTGAACGATCGGCTAGCTGAAGTGACATACGAGTCGGTTTTGGTTCTCCTAGGCCCAGTCTAGAAAATACAGAGTATGGCATCAAGTTGATGCTGGCACCTAGATCAGCTAGAGCGTTGTTTACAGTGAGATTACCAATCAGACATGGGATTGTAAAGCTCCCAGGATCGGTTTTCTTTGCTGGCAACTTATTTTGAAGAATGGCTGAGCACTCCTCGTTTAAAGTCACCAACGACAGGTCCTCCAATTTCTTCTTGTTGCTGAGCAAATCCTTAAGAAATTTGGCATATTTAGGCATCTGTGCAAGTGCCTCAACAAATGGAATGTTCACATGGAGCTGTTTGAATAGCTCTAGGAACTTACCATATTGTTCCTCCGTTTTCTCTTTCCTTAATCTCTGGGGGAAAGGAATGGTAGGCTGAAATATTTTGACCGGAGGTTCGACTTGCGCAGTACTTGCTGGGTCTAGCCTGTTATGCGCCTCGTCAGAATCCTTCGATTGGACCTGTTTTTCGGTTTCTTTGGATTGAGAGGGAAACAGTGGTGGTACCGTGGTCGTCCCACTACGCAAAGTGATTGCCTTTACGTGTGCTCTCGGATTTGCATCCGTATTGCTCGGGAGACCTCCCGGTGGTCGCTCTGACAAGAGCTTAGATATCTGGCCAACTTGATTTTCTAGATTTTGCAATGAAGCTTGTTGATTTCTCAGAGTTGCTTCCGTTTGATTGAGTCTAACATCTGTTTGGTTGAATCGCAACTCGGATTGTGACAGATATTGTTTCACAAGATCCTCCAGATTGGAAGATACTGAAGATGATGATGAAGATTGATTTGGAGGCGGTGGTTGAGTGTTATACTGACGTGGTTGCTCATATGGTTGCGGTTGTCGATTAAACTGTTGAGGCTGACGATCGAACTGCTGAGGATGACGTGGTCTCTGTGGGTATGGAATCCCTGGAGGGGGTTTAGTGTTTTGGTTATGATAACTGAAGTTCGGGTGATCCCTCCATGCATGATTGTAGCTAGGTGCATTGGGATTATACTGAGACCTTGGTTGATTAGAGACGAAATCAACCTCCTCGTGAGCAGGAGTTTCCTCCTGGCATTGATCACTAGGATGTGGTCCTGAGCAGAAATTACAAGTAGCCTGTTTAGGAGCACACATCTGATCCATTTTCTTTGTCAACTTCTCTACCTGAGCAGAAAGATCAGATAAAGCGTCTACATTGAACACTCCACCGTTCTTTGGCGGTTTCAGTCTCGTGGAGGGGTTCCATTGGTAGCTGTTGGTTGCCATATCTTCGATAAGATCATAGCACGCTTGTGGGTTCTTGCTACCCAACGCACCTCCTGCGGCAGCATCTATCATCTGCCGAGTGACAACGGATAAGCCATTATAAAATATGAAAATTTGATTCCATAGCTCATATCCGTGTGAAGGACATCTCCTCATGAGATCCTTGTATCTCTCCCAGGCATCATAAAGACCTTCCCCGTCAGTCTGCTGAAACGATGATATATCATTACGCAGTTTGGCCGTTTTGGCCGGCGGGTAGTATTTAGCTAAGAATTTGGCAACAAGATCATTCCATGTAGTGATGGAATTTACCTGGAGAGAATTAAGCCACAGCTTGACTTTGTCTTTTAAGGAAAACGGGAATAAACGCAAACGAATGGCGTCATCAGTAACACCATTGATTTTAAACGTATCGCAGATTTCGAGAAAACTGCGGATGTGAGCGTTAGCATCCTCGTCGAGTAATCCATGAAATTGAACAGAATTTTGAACCATTTGAATTACATTTGGTTTGATTTCAAAATTGTTCGCTGCCACCCTAGGTTGAATGATGGTGTTCTGGATATTGTTAATATCCGGACGAACATAATCATTAAGCGTTCTAGGTGGTGGTGGTTGTTCTTCCGCCATGTTTAGTAAACGTTCTCTTTGACGTTGGCGTTGAAGGCGTCGGCGTCGTCGAAACTCACGCTCCGGTTCTTGAAAAGGCTCAATTTGTTCAGAATAGAACAAACTGACAGAGGGTGCGAGAAAGAGGTAGAAAAAACAAGTGACTACCTAATCAGGCACACCTAATTTAAGTAACAAGTAACAAGATCAAATCAACAATTAAACTATTTCTTAGAATTTCCTGTCCCCGGCAGCGGCGCCAAAAACTTGGTGGTTGTAAGGACTGCTTGTTTTTCTGGTTATAAAATCTTGGGACACAACCTCGTTTTAAATTTATAAAAACGATGTTACTAAGCAGATACTACACACAACTCAGGCAAGTATAACCCGGTCAATAGTAGTATAGACTCGGTAAGACCGGATGTCGTTCCACCAGGACAGGAAGCTACCAATACTTAAGTCTCATTGTTGTTTTATCAGCAGGATTAATATAAGCAAGTGACAGAATGAACTAAATTAATCAGGAAAAACAGCAACTAAAATAGATTAACACTGAAGGCAAACAGACAGGATAACAGATTCACTCAGGCTTTCGAATCATCGAGACTAGTCATGGCAATGACACAATACAAAACATAATATGAAGACTTGAATAGTTTAAGTGCATAGCATGCTGTTCTAATACTTGACAAAACCATATTATCATGCACAAATCTTCACTCGAGTTATCAAGACTCAGATTCAACACTTAAACATAATTACGCAAGTAACGGCATATCCGAATTCAACTACAGATTCACCGGATCGCGTCCAAATCAGGCTACAAAGACAAACATCTTTTCAAATAATTTGTCCAGTAGTCCTCAGAACCCAAAAAGGTGTCAAAGCAGTTAAATTAGTTAAAACAAGCAAAAACAGCACACTGGTGGTGAAAATGGCTCCTACGGCCGTAGTAAGTATCTACTACGGTCGTAGCAGCCTGGATAGTCCTACGGTTGTAGGGATTTCTTCCTACGGCCGTAGGGACCCATCCGACAGAACATTCAAATCTAACATAAAGGCATTCAACAACAAATTACAATCTAGACTTTAATCTTAGATCATAAACACATGTAAACTGGTACAATGGGGTCATAAACTCATCTAAACTCAAACCTCACAATTAAGGGATTCTTAATGTTTAGTCACATGATTTCTAAAGATATGAACATGTTAAACCTACCATTTCTAGTATAGCCAACACTTCTTAAACATGAATCATGTGATATGCACATTGAACACTAAGACAAGCATAACAAAGGCATACATGTGAGTTCATTTCACCATCTAAACATACCAACAAACATCTTTGTGAATCCTTTAATCATTAGTAGCATGTTTAACCCATAAATACACCAAATAACAAGATTTTCATCTATAATCATAAGGCATGCATAAAACCAACATATGATTAACATAACCAATAATGGATGAACCTGAAATGATTCAAATCATATTCCAAAAATGACATCTAATGACAACCATGCAAGATGTATCATTTCTAATAACAAACTCAACATGGAATTAATAAAATCAACCATCATTCTTGAATATTCATATGTTAAAACATGAATGAGTTATCATATACACATTATCACACATGAACATGGTTAGATTAAACATACTAAGTTGATAAAACACATTTGTATTCAAGATTAAACATGCATATATGAATCAAGTCATCATAAAAGTCAAATATATTGCCATAACTTAGCCAAGAATCATCTTGGCCCAAGTGAAATGAGTTTAGTTATCCATATACAAAAATAGTAACATTACAACATCTGGAACACATGGGTACATGATTTATATAATAAATGGAAAGAGTATACCCAAGCTAGCAATGATATAACTAATGAATCCAAGCTCCAAATGTTGTTCCAAGCCTTCAAGATCCAAGCTCTCCTCCTTATAATCACCAAGAGAAGTCCCCTGGAGTGTTAGGATATTTAGAGAGGGTCTATGGAAGTGTTTTTCCGGAGTGGAGGTGAAAATGGTAACCCTTTTGCAAAATGGCAGAATTCTGAATTTAATCTGTTGTAAGTGGGCTTCCCACGGCCGTAGGAATAAGCTACTACGGCCGTAGGAAATCATGACTGGATTTTCTACACACGCAACGTTAAACCATTTGTACGGGACACGCAAGATCTGGCAGGCAATGATGGATTCTAGAAGATGGCTTCCTACGGCCGTAGGATATAATCCCTACGGCCGTAGTGATCATTTTTTCACTATTCTTCTATTTTCTTCAATTCTTTCCTTGTTTTGCCCATTTATCTTGCTTAAAGCTCCTTGTAACCTACATGGTGAATGTTAAACATATTAGATCCATATTAGAAGTATTCACCTTGTATTTGGGCTAAGTACGAGGTATTCTAACATGTAAAACATGTATAAAAACGCATATATCAAAGTCCCCACACTTAAGCTTTGCTTGTCCTCATGCAAACTCTAATGCAATAGCTAAAACCAAAGAATTTCTAAAGGCAGCACATTAGTGCAAACATGTATCATTCCGACATAGAAGAGATCTAAAAGCATGACAAACATTTTAAACGTAGAGTTAAGAGTTGCTTTCATGTATTGAGATAAAGAAAGGCAGATTCAACACGCATACAATGAGTTGAGACAAGTATCTGACTTTATACCTCACCGGAGATCACTCTAGCACTCAATGTGTATTTGGGTTAAGTATATAAGTGCTCGTGTGCTAGATTGAAGCAAAGACTCGTATAAGCTTGATCACGTATCACATCTCCACCAATCAACATAATCATATGCAATTATCAAGAAGACTTTGTCGGGTTGTAACGTGGCTAGGGCTAAGGGTAGGAATGGGAATATATAAAAGTGGCTAAAATAGAATCCAGAAATCAAGTTCAAAATCGTCAAAGTTGCTATTATTGAAGGTATACAGAATATCACACTATATTTTTTTTTTTTTGCGAGAGTACAGTTCATCAAGTAGAAATGGAATCAGAATTCTCTGAATGATGGCTAACAACCAGGTAATACCGACAAAGAATTACTACTCAATGTATGACAGGCTCAAAAATAGCCAAGGAAAGCATGTCAAGTAACTGAATTTCTCAATTTTCTCTTTTTCTAATTTTTTTTTTCAGAAAACTCAGCTGTATACAGCATGAAACGGAACAAACCAAGGGATATATGTATTTTTCATATCCCACTAATCGATGTATGAACAACTGACGAACAAAATACAACGGAACTAAGCAGCGAGAAAACGGGTCAACTGACTTTGGAAACATAAAAATAAAATAGACTAAAACAGGATAAACATGGGTAATGAAATTAAAGGCTTAGGCTCAAAGTGGATAACTAGGGGTAAATATATAGAAATTGGCTAAAAATAAAAGTATATAGGCTGAAATGGGGTTTCCTAGTGCTTCTATCACTTAACTGCAACAGTTTAGTTCATGATCTCGACATGCATACTGGTAAGCAAGTTCTACAATCAAAGCAACAATCAACATATAAGTGGGCAATTCCATGAGCTAATCATGTAAGAAATGAAGTGTAGTGGCTCAAATGCTCAGGAATGCATATCAGGTGTGGCTTGTGCAATTGAAGTCAAACACTTGTTAAAACTCAAGAATTCGTGCAAAATCGTTTTCATAAAAGCTGAAATGTTACTTGTTTAAAGTCTATCATGCGAGAGGATCTAAACATGTCCAAAATGATATAATTTTTTGAAAAATTTACGCCTAAATCAATTCTACGGTTTAAAGCATAGTTAGCATACAAGAGTTTTCAACAGGACACAGAATAGCAGGCATGTTATATTAATCCCTCCCCACACTTAAAAGTGTACATTGTCCCCAATGTACTAATAATAAACAATAAAGTGCGAGAAAAGAGCTTTAAGAACTCCCTGAACAGCAATTGTGCGTCTGCATTTATTAAACTCCGAAGGCGTTGGCTTCCTCCCCACACTTAAGCTGAGCTGCCAAGATATCACGAATATTCTTGCAAAACAACAACTCAACCAAAAGTGAAACATAGAGAGGGACAAAAACATCACAAGCTATGGCAAGCAAAAAGGAAACGAACTACAATAAATACATAGCCGAAATAATGTACAAGTGCTTTGATGTCATACAGATATGCAAAAGTAAGTACAGAACATCAAACACATCAAAAAGTGGCATGTACTACAAACAACCAAAAGCGTACAGCCAAACTAATCTAGAAAAACATACAAAGAAAACTACTACACAAACTATCCCCACAAAAAAAAATAACTATCGCGGAGGCGGCTGCGAAGGCCCGGCTCCATTAGTGAAGTCCCGGAGCCTCTGCGGATAAGCTGGCGGCTGTGGCAACTGCTGTGAAGATGTCATAGTGTCTGCCGCGATGAGCTGCACCATGCTGATCATATACTGTCGATGAGCCTCGGCATGTGCATACTCAACTCTCTGGATCTCCCTGGACTCCCGCTGCATCTCAACCAGCTCAGAAACTGACCTCTCCAACCTCCCAATCCGAGCCCTATAATCTCTCGTGTAAACCTGGGCTGGCTGCCGGAGAGGTGGTGTCGACCCAAAGAGATCCTCAATAGTAAACTCATGGTGTCCGCTCTCTGGGGCACCTCCAGCAGCTACTTCCTCTGCTCCTGCTCCTGCTGCCTCTCCACCACCTGCTGCCTCCTCCTCGACCACTCTAGGAGGCTCCCAAATTGACCCATCAGGGTTGATCAATCTCATACGGTTCTGGATCCTAGCAGCGACTTTCATACGCTGCAGGACCCCTAAATCTATCTGAGCGGCTCGAGCGGAGCGAACGAGATCATCAGTAATCTCAGGAGGCCCATAGCCTCGGCTAAGATAGTAACGTACCCCCTCCATAGATAGCCTGCGATACACGGGTAGGAACGTTACGAACATCAGAAAATGGGCGGCTAGGGTTTTGTTCTATCGATCGACATATGGGCAACTATAATGGAATCAATGTACTACATATTGAACGCAAGAGTGAGGGGAGCATTTTAATACCTTGTTTTCGAAAAATGGCCGGGAAATGAGTGAGATATGGACGGAGATCCTCGGTGGTCGTCGGGGCGTTTTTGAGAGAGAGAGAGCGTAGGAGAGAGAGAGAAAGCGTGCGTATGAAATTTGGAATGGGGATTTTTATAGGAATGTTCCTACGGCCGTAGTAGGTATGCACTACGACCGCAGAGAGCTCAGAAAGGTCCAACGACCGTAGTAATGTTGCACTACGGCCGTAGGGATGAATTTTGACAAAAACCCATTTTGCATCAGATTTTCAGTTTAAACAACTTTTTGGTAAACGCTACTCTCTATAGGCCTCTGGAGAATGTAAGGGGAACGTGCTAGTAGTACAGTATTGAAAGCACACAACTAGATTAGCTGAATTATTAACGGAAACGGAAAAGGAAACCTGGAAAGTGGGCATCCGACAAATAGACAATATGTACAAGTAACACACTATTAGTACGGTGTGTAAGCGAACACTTTAACACGTTGAAATGCGGAGTGTTTTCCTGTCTCTCCGGACTGAATGAGAATTGAAATGAGAAAACATGAGGAGCTATACGGCACGAACATAGGCATGACCTAGGGATTATAATGGGGCTTAGGCTCGAGTTTGCTTAGTCGGAGACTCACCAACTCATCAATCATTGCACCAGCATTACTTTTAGGACGTAAGACCCCCTCGGCTTTTAGCTTAACGGGGTCTTCTCGAAGAGCACTGGCACACTCTGACTGAGATATCGTCGGCAAATTCCTACAAGCGCCCTCATGCAACAGAGCACCGCATTTCCAACATTTCCCTACATATTTGGCACGCCTTTTTGCCGCATAGATGGAAGTGCCTCGATGAAATTTGGCAAAGTTTTGGTCTCTCCTCACGTGTTTCTCATGTCTCATGACAATATCGCGCAGAATATCAGAAGGCAGTGATGAACGCAGAAAAAGGCAAGAAAGGAGGGAAAGAGAAGCGGAGGAAAGCATATCCAGTTCTTTAAGGTCTACCGGTAAAAGACCCAACTCACCCCGCTAAGGTTCGGCGGGGTGAAGCTTCAGAACCTCTCTGGGTTCCTCTGGAGAATGCGGGATACCAATGTAATTCTTGAGTCGATGGCCGTTGACCTTAAAAGTTACTCCCTCGGAGTTTGTGATGTCAACAACCCCGTACGGGTAAACAGTATGGACAACATAGGGGCCTGTCCATCTGGACTTCAACTTGCCAGGGAAAAGACGAAGGCGAGAATTATAAAGAAGCACACGATCTCCCGCCTGGAATTGTTTGTCCTTCAGGCGGGAGTCATGGAAAGCTTTCGTCCTTTCTTTGTACATTCTGGAATTATCGTAAGCTTGGAACCGTAGTTCATCAAGCTCACTTAGCTGGAACAACCTATTTTCTGCTGAACTCTTTGAGTCAAAATTTGCGGCTTTCAAAGCCCAGTAAGCTTTGTGCTCAAGTTCAACAGGAAGACGACAGGCTTTCCCATAAACCAACCTATACGGTGTAGCACCGATAGGTGTCTTGTAAGCAGTGCGGAACGCCCAGAGTGCGTCATCTAATTTCTCAGCCCAATCTTTTGGGCTGTTACCAACGGTTCTTTCCAGAATTCGTTTAAGACCGCGGTTGGTAACTTCGACTTGTCCGCTGGTTTGCGGATGATATGCAGTAGAGAATCGATGAGTAACACCATAACGTTTAAGTACTTTCTCTAACTGTGCATTGCATAAATGAGTACCCCTATCGCTTATGAGTGCTCTGGGGGTACCGAATCGTGAAAATAACATTTTCAAAAATTTACAAACTACCCTTGCGTCGTTTGTAGGCAAGGCTTGCGCCTTAGCCCATTTTGACAGATAATCGACCGCCACAAGGATATATTTGTTTCCGTGTGAACCAGGAAAAGGACCCATGAAATCTATTCCCCAAATGTCAAATATTTCACAGACTTGGATTGGATTTTGGGGCATCTCATTTCGAGATGAGATATTTCCAGATTTCTGGCATGAGTCGCATGATTTTACGAACAAATGAGCATCCTTGAACAGGGTAGGCCAGAAAAAACCTGCATCCAGAACCTTTCTTGTGGTGTAGCTAGGTCCGTGGTGGCCTCCTGTTGGGCCTGCATGGCAGTGCTGAAGGATGTCAACAGCTTCAGAAGTACTCACACATCTACGGATTATTTCCTACCCGAAAAAGATAAGGATCCTCCCAGAAATAGTGTTTCAGCTCGGAGATAAACTTTCTCCTCTGTTGGTGTGTGAGACCTTTTATCATCACCCCTGCTGCTAGATAATTTTCTATGTCAGCGTACCAGGGGATCTACTCAGTGCTAGTCACGGCGAATAAAAATTCATCCGGAAAGTTATCTTTTATGCCGTACTTAGTTAGCACCTCAAGATTTGGATTTTCTAGGCGAGAGAGATGGTCTGCAGCCAGATTTTCTGCTCCTCTTTTGTCTTTGATCTCGATGTCAAATTCTTGCAAGAGCAAAATCCACCGAATAAGACGGGGCTTCGCATCTTGCTTTGCGAAGAGATAACGGAGAGCAGAGTGGTCAGTGTAGACCACTGTTTTTGATAACACCAGATAAGATCTGAATTTGTCGAATGCAAAGACTACTGCTAACAACTCCTTCTCAGTAACTCTATAGTTTTCTTGAGCGTCAGTCAGCGTCTTGCTGGCGTAGTAGATCGGCTGAAAGTGATTATTTATCCGTTGGCCCAAGACAGCGCCAACAGCGAAATCACTGGCATCGCACATAAGCTCAAATGGTTGCGACCATTCTGGGCTCGTCAGGATGGGAGCATTTGTCAATTTCTCCTTCAAGAAGTTAAATGCGTGATCGCACTCAGGAGAAAAGATGAAAGGAGTGTCTTTCTCAAGGAGATGGGTTAACGGCCGAGTGATTTTCGAAAAATCTTTTATGAAGCGCCGGTAAAATCCTGCGTGTCCGAGAAAGCTCCTAATGCCTTTAACATTGGAGGGTGGAGGTAGCTTTGCAATAACATCTATTTTAGCTCTGTCAACCTCGATTCCCTCATTTGAGATTTTGTGACCCAAAACTATACCTTCGTGTACCATAAAATGGCATTTTTCCCAGTTAAGCACAAGGTTAGTTTCTTCACAGCGAGACAGCATCTTGTCTAAATTATGAAGACATGTATCAAAGGAGTTACCGAAGACTGAAAAGTCATCCATGAATACCTCGACACAATCCTCAATCATGTCATGAAATATAGCCGTCATGCATCGCTGAAATGTAGCAGGAGCGTTACATAACCCGAAAGGCATACGCCGGTAAGCAAAAGTACCATAAGGGCATGTAAAAGTTGTCTTCTCTTGGTCCTCCGGTTGGATAGGGATCTGAAAGTATCCGGAGAATCCATCAAGGAAGCAATAAAAGGCATTTCCAGCCAAACGCTCCAACATTTGATCGATGAAAGGAAGGGAAAGTGATCCTTACGTGTGGCATCATTGAGTTTGCGATAATCAATGCACACACGCCACCCCGTGACCGTACGAGTTGGGATTAACTCGTTTTTATCGTTCAGAATGACAGTCATTCCTCCCTTTTAGGAACAACCTGGACGGGACTGACCCACGGACTATCGGAGATAGGGTAGATCAAACCAGCATCCAGCAGCTTTATAACCTCTTTCTTAACTACCTCTTGCATCTTGGGATTTAAACGTCTCTGATGCTGTACACACGGCTTATAATTATCCTCCATGAGAATCTTATGTGTGCAGAAGGATGGACTAATCCCCTTGATATCAGAAATTTTCCATGCAAGGGCGGATTTGTGATTTTTCAAAACCTGTAATAGCTTACTTTTCTCATCAGCAGTAAGGTTAGAAGCTATTATCACAGGCAGCTTCGAATCTTCCTCCAAGAATGCATATTCAAGATGAGAAGGAAGTTCTTTGAGTTCAAGAGAAGGCGGGTCCACAATAGATGGTCGAGAAGCTGAGCTCTCGGATTTTTCAAGGACCTCGAAAACATCTGAGATAGGTGTCTCGTCAGGTGGAATAGTGCTGGTTAGCTCATCGGAGACAAGCTTTACCTGCTCTACATCCAAGACATCCTCATCTAGGATTTGCGTGTCAAACGCATCCTTCTCTAGAGTTGGAATAATGCGATCCACGGGATGACGATGAAAGATATCAACGAAATAAAGAGTGTCATCTTGGCTAGTTGGGTGTTTCATTGACTTTTGGATGTCAAAAGTCACTTCATCCTTATCTACTCGAAGTGTAAGCTTTCCGTTGCAAACGTCAATTAATGCTCGAGCAGTGGCTAGGAATGGACGACCAAGAATGAGTGGGACGTTTTTGTCCTCGTCCATGTCTAGGATGACAAAATCTGCAGGAAACACAAATTTGTCAACCTTGACCAAGATGTTTTCGACTATCCCTCGTGGATATTTGACTGAACGATCGGCTAGCTGAAGTGACATACGAGTCGGTTTTGGTTCTCCTAGGCCCAGTCTAGAAAATACAGAGTATGGCATCAAGTTGATGCTGGCACCTAGATCAGCTAGAGCGTTGTTTACAGTGAGATTACCAATCAGACATGGGATTGTAAAGCTCCCAGGATCGGTTTTCTTTGCTGGCAACTTATTTTGAAGAATGGCTGAGCACTCCTCGTTTAAAGTCACCAACGACAGGTCCTCCAATTTCTTCTTGTTGCTGAGCAAATCCTTAAGAAATTTGGCATATTTAGGCATCTGTGCAAGTGCCTCAACAAATGGAATGTTCACATGGAGCTGTTTGAATAGCTCTAGGAACTTACCATATTGTTCCTCCGTTTTCTCTTTCCTTAATCTCTGGGGGAAAGGAATGGTAGGCTGAAATATTTTGACCGGAGGTTCGACTTGCGCAGTACTTGCTGGGTCTAGCCTGTTATGCGCCTCGTCAGAATCCTTCGATTGGACCTGTTTTTCGGTTTCTTTGGATTGAGAGGGAAACAGTGGTGGTACCGTGGTCGTCCCACTACGCAAAGTGATTGCCTTTACGTGTGCTCTCGGATTTGCATCCGTATTGCTCGGGAGACCTCCCGGTGGTCGCTCTGACAAGAGCTTAGATATCTGGCCAACTTGATTTTCTAGATTTTGCAATGAAGCTTGTTGATTTCTCAGAGTTGCTTCCGTTTGATTGAGTCTAACATCTGTTTGGTTGAATCGCAACTCGGATTGTGACAGATATTGTTTCACAAGATCCTCCAGATTGGAAGATACTGAAGATGATGATGAAGATTGATTTGGAGGCGGTGGTTGAGTGTTATACTGACGTGGTTGCTCATATGGTTGCGGTTGTCGATTAAACTGTTGAGGCTGACGATCGAACTGCTGAGGATGACGTGGTCTCTGTGGGTATGGAATCCCTGGAGGGGGTTTAGTGTTTTGGTTATGATAACTGAAGTTCGGGTGATCCCTCCATGCATGATTGTAGCTAGGTGCATTGGGATTATACTGAGACCTTGGTTGATTAGAGACGAAATCAACCTCCTCGTGAGCAGGAGTTTCCTCCTGGCATTGATCACTAGGATGTGGTCCTGAGCAGAAATTACAAGTAGCCTGTTTAGGAGCACACATCTGATCCATTTTCTTTGTCAACTTCTCTACCTGAGCAGAAAGATCAGATAAAGCGTCTACATTGAACACTCCACCGTTCTTTGGCGGTTTCAGTCTCGTGGAGGGGTTCCATTGGTAGCTGTTGGTTGCCATATCTTCGATAAGATCATAGCACGCTTGTGGGTTCTTGCTACCCAACGCACCTCCTGCGGCAGCATCTATCATCTGCCGAGTGACAACGGATAAGCCATTATAAAATATGAAAATTTGATTCCATAGCTCATATCCGTGTGAAGGACATCTCCTCATGAGATCCTTGTATCTCTCCCAGGCATCATAAAGACCTTCCCCGTCAGTCTGCTGAAACGATGATATATCATTACGCAGTTTGGCCGTTTTGGCCGGCGGGTAGTATTTAGCTAAGAATTTGGCAACAAGATCATTCCATGTAGTGATGGAATTTACCTGGAGAGAATTAAGCCACAGCTTGACTTTGTCTTTTAAGGAAAACGGGAATAAACGCAAACGAATGGCGTCATCAGTAACACCATTGATTTTAAACGTATCGCAGATTTCGAGAAAACTGCGGATGTGAGCGTTAGCATCCTCGTCGAGTAATCCATGAAATTGAACAGAATTTTGAACCATTTGAATTACATTTGGTTTGATTTCAAAATTGTTCGCTGCCACCCTAGGTTGAATGATGGTGTTCTGGATATTGTTAATATCCGGACGAACATAATCATTAAGCGTTCTAGGTGGTGGTGGTTGTTCTTCCGCCATGTTTAGTAAACGTTCTCTTTGACGTTGGCGTTGAAGGCGTCGGCGTCGTCGAAACTCACGCTCCGGTTCTTGAAAAGGCTCAATTTGTTCAGAATAGAACAAACTGACAGAGGGTGCGAGAAAGAGGTAGAAAAAACAAGTGACTACCTAATCAGGCACACCTAATTTAAGTAACAAGTAACAAGATCAAATCAACAATTAAACTATTTCTTAGAATTTCCTGTCCCCGGCAGCGGCGCCAAAAACTTGGTGGTTGTAAGGACTGCTTGTTTTTCTGGTTATAAAATCTTGGGACACAACCTCGTTTTAAATTTATAAAAACGATGTTACTAAGCAGATACTACACACAACTCAGGCAAGTATAACCCGGTCAATAGTAGTATAGACTCGGTAAGACCGGATGTCGTTCCACCAGGACAGGAAGCTACCAATACTTAAGTCTCATTGTTGTTTTATCAGCAGGATTAATATAAGCAAGTGACAGAATGAACTAAATTAATCAGGAAAAACAGCAACTAAAATAGATTAACACTGAAGGCAAACAGACAGGATAACAGATTCACTCAGGCTTTCGAATCATCGAGACTAGTCATGGCAATGACACAATACAAAACATAATATGAAGACTTGAATAGTTTAAGTGCATAGCATGCTGTTCTAATACTTGACAAAACCATATTATCATGCACAAATCTTCACTCGAGTTATCAAGACTCAGATTCAACACTTAAACATAATTACGCAAGTAACGGCATATCCGAATTCAACTACAGATTCACCGGATCGCGTCCAAATCAGGCTACAAAGACAAACATCTTTTCAAATAATTTGTCCAGTAGTCCTCAGAACCCAAAAAGGTGTCAAAGCAGTTAAATTAGTTAAAACAAGCAAAAACAGCACACTGGTGGTGAAAATGGCTCCTACGGCCGTAGTAAGTATCTACTACGGTCGTAGCAGCCTGGATAGTCCTACGGTTGTAGGGATTTCTTCCTACGGCCGTAGGGACCCATCCGACAGAACATTCAAATCTAACATAAAGGCATTCAACAACAAATTACAATCTAGACTTTAATCTCAGATCATAAACACATGTAAACTGGTACAATGGGGTCATAAACTCATCTAAACTCAAACCTCACAATTAAGGGATTCTTAATGTTTAGTCACATGATTTCTAAAGATATGAACATGTTAAACCTACCATTTCTAGTATAGCCAACACTTCTTAAACATGAATCATGTGATATGCACATTGAACACTAAGACAAGCATAACAAAGGCATACATGTGAGTTCATTTCACCATCTAAACATACCAACAAACATCTTTGTGAATCCTTTAATCATTAGTAGCATGTTTAACCCATAAATACACCAAATAACAAGATTTTCATCTATAATCATAAGGCATGCATAAAACCAACATATGATTAACATAACCAATAATGGATGAACCTGAAATGATTCAAATCATATTCCAAAAATGACATCTAATGACAACCATGCAAGATGTATCATTTCTAATAACAAACTCAACATGGAATTAATAAAATCAACCATCATTCTTGAATATTCATATGTTAAAACATGAATGAGTTATCATATACACATTATCACACATGAACATGGTTAGATTAAACATACTAAGTTGATAAAACACATTTGTATTCAAGATTAAACATGCATATATGAATCAAGTCATCATAAAAGTCAAATATATTGCCATAACTTAGCCAAGAATCATCTTGGCCCAAGTGAAATGAGTTTAGTTATCCATATACAAAAATAGTAACATTACAACATCTGGAACACATGGGTACATGATTTATATAATAAATGGAAAGAGTATACCCAAGCTAGCAATGATATAACTAATGAATCCAAGCTCCAAATGTTGTTCCAAGCCTTCAAGATCCAAGCTCTCCTCCTTAGAATCACCAAGAGAAGTCCCCTGGAGTGTTAGGATATTTAGAGAGGGTCTATGGAAGTGTTTTTCCGGAGTGGAGGTGAAAATGGTAACCCTTTTGCAAAATGGCAGAATTCTGAATTTAATCTGCTGTAAGTGGGCTTCCTACGGCTGTAGGAATAAGCTACTACGGCCGTAGGAAATCATGACTGGATTTTCTACACACGCAACGTTAAACCATTTGTCCGGGACACGCAAGATCTGGCAGGCAATGATGGATTCTAGAAGATGGCTTCCTACGGCCGTAGTGATCATTTTTTCACTATTCTTCTATTTTCTTCAATTCTTTCCTTGTTTTGCCCATTTATCTTGCTTAAAGATCCTTGTAACCTGCATGGTGAATGTTAAACATATTAGATCCATATTAGAAGTATTCACCTTGTATTTGGGCTAAGTACGGGGTATTCTAACATGTAAAACATGTATAAAAACGCATATATCAAGGTGAAACTGAGTTTGGCTCTGTAACTCATTGAATAGTAGTCGTACCTCAAAACTTATCAAGAGATAAGTATTTATAATCATGTTCCTACGGGTCTATGGGATTCAATGGCCAATTTCGGATCCCATAGGGTTCTGCAGGACGCCGTTCCTCGACATACAGTGAGGATCTTGGTTTATGATCAGATCAAATCGGAGTCCTAGTGACTCAAACGTGATGGTGGGCTGCTCTTCGCTCCCCCACCGATGCGGTTGGTTGTGACTGATTCCCCAGCTCGGATCGTTGAGCCAGGCTAGCTACCTCGCAATATATGATCCCGCTGACATGTTGGCGCACCGCTATGTGATAGCTTAGCTTTGTGTGCCATATTGTGACCTGATAGCATGCTTATTGGTGCTTATGTGATACCTGTACTCACTAGCTAGTGTAGCTAATGTTTCATGATATTACCCTTTTCGCAGGTTAGTGACCAGATGGCCTGACGAGGCGGGTTGCTTTGGGTAGTGTTATTGTATATATGTCTTTTAGAACACTTGTTTGTTAACTCTGATACCTTGTGGCGGTGGTCAGTACGTAGTGGTAACACTGGCTTGATTTTTTGGGACTTGGCTTGATTTGTTGTTCTTATTCGTCAAGTCGATAAATTATGTTTAATATGTAAACAGTGGTTAGTTCCGCTGCAAACCTTTTGTGTAAATAAGTTTAAAAAGTTTTAATTTACGCTAATTTTAAGCTTGTGAAACCCGGTGTTACAACTAGGTATCAGAGCCTAAGTTTGAGGGAATTGAGTACTTGTGAGTATTCGATCTCAAACTCGGGCTTGACCATCGTTAAGTGTTCCTAGAAGGGTAATTGGGGCTGAGTGTGAGCGTTGTGTGTTTACTGCTCTATGTGAACTAACTGGTGTGTTAGTAATTTGTGATTAATTGTGCTAAATGTGTTCTCCCCTTGTGTATAGAAAGTGAGTGAAAATGTCTGAGAGACATGCTACTACTGAGGAAGCGTTAAAGCAGATGGAGGACGAGGCTTCTCGTACTCACGTAGAGACAGAGGAGGAGTCATCATGGCGTGATACACAGGGCTCGAGACCTGATAGAAATCGTGAGGCGTATATTCTGCGTCTCGAAGAGAAGCTTCGCTCAACTAGGGAGCTACTGAGGGAACCGGTTAAGGGCAAGCAACGGGAGCAATGCTCTTACAAGAAGTTCATGTCTTGCGGGCCGAAGGTGTATGAGGGCAGTGATAATCCCTCAGAGACTATCCGTTCGTTGCGTGAGACGGACCAAGTGTTTGAATCTTGTGATTGTGAAGCTGAGAACCGTGTCAAGTACGTGGTTCGTCTGTTAAAAGGCAGAGCTCTGGATTGGTGGGATACCGTGAAGTATACAGTGCATAAAGAGGTGATCGATGCACTGACTTGGGAGCAGTTCTCTGAAAAAGTGAAAAGCAAGTATTGTACCGATTATGATCTCGAGAGGTTGGAGAATGAGTTCAACAGTCTCCGTAAGGGGGACAAACCGGTGGAGGACCTTATCCATGCTTTTACTGATAAGGTAAGGTTTATACCATATCTTGTAACTGATGAGAGAGCTAAAATGCGGAAGTTTGTGAATATGCTGCCGCTGGAGTATCGCATGTGAAAGCTGCAGTTTCTATGGATCGGGCGTTTGAATTAGCCCGACAGATTGATGGTGATAGTTGTCAGTGTAAGGGAGATCAGGCAGTGGAGGGCCAGAAGCGAAAGTTTCAGCAGTATTCGAAGTGTGGTACTTCAAAAGGGCAATGTACTACTGGTGGAAAGTTTGACTCGAGCAAGAAACCGAGGTCTGATAATCCTTGCTGTTTGATGTGCCGTACCTATCATTCGGGTAATTGCTCAAAGGCTACTACCAGATGTATGAGATGTGGTGAAAAGGGGCATGCAGCTACAGAGTGCTCGTTTAAAGAGAATGTTTGTTTCAAATGCAAGAAGTCGGGGCACAGGATTACTGAGTGCCCCATGAGATAGAGGGATGATACCAGGGCTGGAGAGTCTTCTTCCAGGCCTAAGAAAGACGGCGCTCCTCACGCCAAGGGTCGGGCTTTTCAGATGACAACTGAAGAAGCCAAAGCTGCTGGAGACGTGATCACTGGTACTTTTCTTGTAAATTCTGTTCCAGCTTGTGTGTTATTTGATTCTGGAGCTACCCATTCTTTTATATCTGTGGCTTTTCGTGATAAACTACAACTGCCTGTATCTGTATTGCCTGAGCCGATTAAAGTCGAAATTGCTTGGGGTAAGGTAGTTTCGGTTAAGGATAGTGTTCCGTGTGTTAACCTCCACATGGACGGGAATAGTTTTCCTATCTCTTTTCTTCTCATGCCAATTGCGGGTTTTGATGTGGTGGTTGGTATGGATTGGCTCAGTGGTTTGAATGCGGAGATTCTGTGTTCGAAAAAGATGGTAAAGATTCCTTTACCAGATGGGTCTTGTGTTGTCGCTCGAGGGGAACGTCGAGAATCTGATATTCCTCTTATTTCTGTGATGAAAGCTAAGAAATTGATTTCTATAGGTTGCGAGTATTATCTGGCTCACGTGATTGATGCAAAGCTGGAAAAGCAAGTGGTCAAAGATATTCCGGTAGTGTCTGATTATCCGGAGGTGTTTCCAGAAGAATTGTCGGGTTTGCCACCGGTGAGAGATGTGGAGTACAAGATTGATCTTATTCTAGGGACTACGCTTGTAGCTAAAGCTCCGTACCGTCTTGCTCCTTCAGAGGTGCGAGAAATAATGACGCAAATACAAGAGTTGCTTGACAAGGGCTTTATTCATCCAAGTTCGTCCCCGTGGGGTGCTCCTTTGTTGTTCGTGAAGAAGAAGGATGAAACCATGCGCATGTATATCGATTACCGGGAGCTGAATAAGCGAACGGTAAAGAATAAATACCCTCTTCCACGTATTGATGATTTGTTGGATCAATTACAGGGAGTGACTTGCTTCTCTAAGATTGATCTTCGTTCCGGCTACCACCAGGTGTGGGTTAGTGAATGTGATATTCCTAAAACTGCTTTCCTATGGCCATTATGAGTTTCTGGTTATGCCATTCGGCTTAACCAATGCGCCTGCCATGTTTATGGATATGATGAATCGGATTTGTCGTCCTTTCTTGGATAAATCCGTTATTGTGTTTATCGACGATATTCTTATGTATTCTAGAAGTGAAGCCGAGCACGAGTTGCATTTACGGCAAGTTCTTGAAACTCTCATGCGAGAGAAGCTTTATGCAAAGTTTTCAAAGTGCGAATTCTGGCTTCGTGAAGTGCATTTTCTTGGTCATGTGATCTGCAGGGATGGTGTCAAATTGATCCGGCGAAAGTCGATGCAGTGATGAACTGGGGGGTTCCCCGAACTCCTTCTGAAGTTCGTAGTTTTCTCAGCCTAGCTGGATATTATCGGCGGTTTATCCGTGATTTTTCTAAACTTGCAAGTCCCTTGACTAAGCTTACTCGGAAAGATGTTGCTTTTGTGTAGTCGGAGGCGCAGGAACAAGCGTTTCAATCTTTGAAACGGCTATTGTGTGAAGCTCCGATTCTCTCTTTGCCCGACGGGTCTGATGACTTCGACGTCTATCGTGATGCTTCTTATTTGGGTCTTGGCTGCGTGTTAATGCAGCGTGATAAAGTGATAACTTATGTGTCTCGACAGTTAAAGCCACATGAAGGTAACTATCCGACACATGATCTTGAGCTAGCTGCTGTTGTGTTTGCTCTGAAGCTGTGGCGGCATTATCTGTACGGTACCAAGTGTGTGGTCTGTACGGATCATAAGAGTCTGCAATACGTGTTTACGCAGATAGAGCTCAATATGAGGCAGCGGCGTTGGCTCGAGTTGATTAAAGATTACGACTGTGAGATCCGTTATCATCCTGGTAAGGCCAACGTGGGGCGGATGCTCTTAGTCGCAAAGTCTCGTCGGCTGAGGCGAAATTCATGAAACTTTTGGTGGTTCCTGATATCCTTGCAAGATTGAAGGAAGCACAGTCTGTGGCCTTATGTGACGAGAACTTGAAAGTAGAAATGATGCGGAAGCAAAAGGATCTGCTTAAGGATGATAGCCGTGGGCTAAAGACTTTTCAGTCTCGTGTTTGGCTACCTCTGTTTGGGGGAAATCGTGAGTTAATTCTGCAAGAAACTCACCAGTCTCGACTGTCTGTACACCCGGGTAGCACCAAAATGTACCATGATCTGAAAGTTTTGTACTGGTGGCCCACTTTGAAACGAGACATTGCTTCCTACGTGAAGAAGTGTCAAATCTGCGCGCAAGTGAAGACTGGTCACCAGAAGCCATATGGTAATCTTCAGCAACTTGAAATTCCGGAGTGGAAATGGGATAATATCATGATGGATTTCGTGACAAAGTTGCCGAGAACCCTCAGAGGGCACGATGTAGTTTGGGTCATAGTTGACCGTTTGACCAAAAGTGCTCATTTTCTGCCTATCAGTGAGTCTACTTCATTAGATAAGCTAGCAAAGTTGTATATTGCTGAAGTGGTGTCGCGCCATGGGGTACCGTGTTCTATTGTGTCAGATCACGATCCGCGGTTTACTTCAAATTTCTGGCAGAGTTTATAGCGTGAGCTTGGCACTCGTGTTCATTTGAGCACAGTGTACCATCCTCAGACAGACGGCCAGTCAGAGAGAACTATCCATATTTTGGAGGACATGCTTCGCGCATGTGTACTTGAGTTTGGCGGAGCATGGGATTCACATCTGCCGTTGATAGAGTTTGCTTACAACAACTCATACCATTCCAGCATTAGAATGCCTCCATTCGAGATGTTATATGGGAGACGTTGTCGCACTCCCACGTGTTGGTTAGAGTCAGGCGAAAAGAAGTTCGCCGGACCCGAAATAGTGCAAATTACTTCTGATAAAGTGAGAGTGGCACGTGAAAAGCTAAAAGCCGCTCGTGATCGACAGAAAGTGTACGCTGACCCGAGACGTCAGCCAGTTGTGTTTAACGAGGGCGATCGAGTTTTCCTGAAAGTCTCTCCGTGGAAGGGTGTTATCCGTTTTGGCCGTAAAGGCAAATTAAGTCCACGTTTCATTGGACCGTTCAAGATCATGCGCAGAGTCAATGATCAAACAGTGTCTCTGGAGTTACCTCCAGAACTTGCGGGTATTCATAATACCTTTAACGTGTGTTACTTACGCAAGTGCAAAATTGATGAAAGTCGGATTATGCCGTTGCAAGAGGTGAGAGTTGATACTTCAAAACGCCTCGTTGAGGAACCTGTTGAGATTCTCGGCTCAAAGATTAAAAAGCTGTGTAAGAAAGTGATCAAGCTCGTTCTTGTGAAGTGGAAATATAACCTAGGTTCGAATATGACCTGGGAGACTGAAGATGATATGCAAGCTCGATATCCCCACCTGTTCGTGAGTGATCAGATTCCGAGGACAGAATCTTCTTAAGGGGGGTAGATTTGTAACACCTTGTAAATGGGCCTAGCTGTGTAGTGTTGTACCGTGTGCTATGGTACTTGTACTGTGACTTTAAGTGAAATTAATTAAGTGTTTTGTGTGACTAACGTGTATTGTGTTAATTTATGTGGTTACGTGAAATGTGTCAAGCGTGTCTAAAAGTGATACCGTGTTATACGGTTTCGCGTAATGATTCCGTAGATATCCCCGTTAGTTAAAACGGGATAGTGTGTGTCAAGTTGTAAGTTGGAAAGGGGAACAAAGTACCCCGTGTTGTAATAATAAAACCAAGGTTGGCTTAAGTGAAGCCTTATCCCTTGGTTTTGATAGAAACACACACTTCACATACACAAACATACGAACACACACATATGCTCAAGCTTTGGTGATTTTGAAGAAGGAATCAAGGTTCAAGCTGTAATTTGTGATTCAAGTGTCAAATATGTACCCTAGCTACTGTTCTTCTTCTTCACTGTAAGTGATTTTTGCCATTAGACCTAGTTTTTGAGTTTGTGATGAAGACGACCATTTTGATGGTCTAAAATGGAGTTTGAGTGTTGTTTTTGTGTACAAGTGTGTTCATAAGGTCCTAGAGATGTTATGTGAAGTGTACAAGTGATTGGAACTAATTTTTAGATCGATCAAAGTGTCAAAAACGTGTATTTGCAGAACTGTGCGTAAACAGGGACGAAGAACTGCTGTGCAGGTACTTCCTACGGGCGTAAGGGATAAACCCTACGGCCGTATGAGGCCTTTTGTGGTTAATACGGCCGTAGGTAGGGTTTCTGGGGCCGTAGGATTTGTTTTTGTGTGATTTACCGTCTGCAGACGATGGGACAAGGTCTATGGGCGTAGGTACATAACTTACGGTCGTAGGTCACCAAAGAATAGCTACTACGGGTGTAGGTATAGGTTCCTGCGGCCATAGTGCATTATTCGTTGGAAAGAAACTCTGCGGGCATAGGGGACTTGACCCTACGGCCGTAGGATGGGTTTGACAAGTGTCCTGCGGCCGTAGGACTTGTCCTCTACGGCCGTAGTAACCTGTACAGTGCTGACAGCTTGTGTAACTTGTGTTTTAACCTATGTGTGCTACGTGTAAGTGATAACCAATTCTGAACCTAATGTGTTAGGTGATTCGGACGATTCAGTGTGTTCTTGGGATTCTCGGATCCATATCTGCCTCCTGTGATATCGAGGTGAGTACCGGTTTCCCATGAGACTCGGTAAGTAGGGCTATTGTGTGCCTGTGATATGTGCCATGTGTATATATGTGAACGCGCGAGGTATGACGTGATATAGTGATATAGTGACATAGTGATACTGTGATATAGTGTTATAAGTGATGCCATGTGATATAAATTGTGATATGTGATACGCATGCGTACTATGGACCCTATGGGTCAAACGTGTTTATGATTCCTGTCCAGACAGACGCAGTGGTTGAGGTCAGTTTGCTAACGCGGCTGGATCCTTGAGTGTTTTTCGGGATCAACGGTACTCGACGGTAAATTCCGGGTCTATGGGATTCGATGGCCAATTCCGGATCCCAGAGGGTTCTGCAGGCCGCCGTTCCTCGACATACAGTGAGGATCTTGGTTTATGATCAGATCCAATCGGAGTCCTAGTGACTCAAACGTGATGGTGGGCTGCTCTTCGCTCCCCCACCGATGCGGTTGGCTGTGACTGATTCCCCAGCTCGGATCGTTGAGCCAGGCTAGCTACCTCGCAAGATATGATCCCGCTGACATGTCGGCGCACCGTTATGTGATAGCTTAGCTTTGTGTGCCATATTGTGACCTGATAGCATGCTTATTGGTGCTTATGTGATACCTGTACTCACTAGCTCGTGTAGCTAATGTTTCGTGATATTACCCTTTTCGCAGGTTAGTGGTCAGATGGCTTGGCGAGGTGGGTTGCTTTAGGTAGTGTTATTGTATATATGTCTTTTGGAACACTTGTTTGTTAACTCTGATACCTTGTGGCGGTGGTCAGTACATAGTGGTAACACTGGCTTGATTTTTTGGGACTTGGCTTGATTTGTTGTTCTTATTCGTCAAGTCGGTAAATTATGTTTAATATGTAAACAGTGGTTAGTTCCGCTGCAAACCTTTTGTGTAAATAACTTTAAAAAGTTTTAATTTATGCTAATTTTAAGCTTGTGAAACCCGGTGTTACATAAATGGCCTCGTAGAGTGGATGAATAAAACTTTGGTTGAGAGAGTCAGATGCTTACTTTCACATGCAGGACTGCTTGGTTCCTTTTAGGGTGAGGCTTTGAATACGGCGGTACATGTTATTAATCTAAATCCATGTGTTCCCTTGCGTTTTGATGTTCCTGATAGGGTTTGGAGCGGCAAAGATGTCTCTTACCGTCACTTACGAGTCTTTGGATGCAAGGCATTCGTGCATATTCCCAGAAATGAAAGATCAAAACTTGATATGAAGACTAAGCCATGTGTTTTCCTCGGTTATTGTCAAGATAAATTTGGCTACAGGTTGTATGATCCAGTTCAAAGAAAACTCATTCGAAGCCGGGGATGTAGTGTTTAAGGAAGATCAAACTATGAAAGATGTTGAGAAGGCTAATAAAGAGACAATTTCTCAACATAATGATGATCTTATGACTTGGATCCGGTTCCTCCTAAACATGTTAAGTCAATTTAGGAGATGATGCTCAAAATGATGAATAACAAGGTGCTGATGATGTTAATGGTGATGCTCAAGAGCAAGCAGAGTTAGATGAAGACGTTCATCAAGAGTTACTAGTACCGGATATGCCACCATTCACTCCGCTTAGACGGTCTACTAGAGATCATCATCCTTCCACACGATATTTTGCAGATGGGTATGTTTTACTCACTGATGGGGGAGAGCCTGAATGTTATGCAGAAGCTATGGAAGATGAGCACAAGAAAGAATGGTTCGAGGCCATGCAAGATGAGATGACTTCCTTGCATGAGAACAATACCTTTGAGTTGGTGAAGTTGCCTAAGGGCAAGAGAGATTTGAAAAACAAATAGGTTTCCAAATTGAAGACTGAAGAGCATACTTCTAGGCCTAGATACAAGGTTAGATTGGTGGTTAAAGGCTTCAGTCAGAAAAGATGTATTGATTTTGATGAGATTTTCTCTCCAGTCGTGAAGATGGGGTCTATTCGAGTTGTTCTTGGTTTAGCCGCTAGCCTTAATCTTGAGGTAGAGCAAATGGATGTCAAGACAGTTTTCCTTCATGGGGATCTAGATAAGGAAATCTATATGGAGCAACCTGAAGGTTTTCAGGTTCAGGGTAAAGAAGACTATATGTGCAGACTTTAGAAAAGTTTGTATGGGTTGAAGCAAACGCCAAGACAGTGGTACAAGAAATTTGAGTCGGTCATAGGGAAGCAAGGCTACCGGAAGATCTCTTCAGATCACTGTGTTTTTTTCAGAGATTTGATAATGATGACTTCATTATCTTGTTTCTTTATGTTGATGATATGATGATTGTTAGAAAGAACATTGGAAGAATTGCCCAATTAAAACTTGATTTGAGCAAGTCTTTTGCTATGAAAGACTTGGGGCCAGCAAAACAGATCCTTGGCGTACAGATAACTCGAGGCAGAGTTGCCTAGAAGCTGCATATATCACAAGAGCAATACATAGAGAAGGTGCTTCGCAGGTTCAACATGGATAAAGCTAAAGTGGTTAGTTCCCCTCTTACTACCAACTTTAAGCTAACTAATAAAATTTTCCCTTCTACAGAGAAGGAGATTGAAGAGATGGTTAGAGTTCCATATGCCTCAGCGGTTGGTAGCTTGATGTATGCTATGGTGTGTACTAGGCCGGATTTAGCTCATGCAGTTGGTGTTGTTAGTCAGTTTCTATCAAATCCTGGCAAGAAGCATTGGGAAGCTGTTAAATGGATCTTCAGGTATGTGTGCGGTACTTCCAAATTGGGTATCACATTTGGGAATGATCAGCCCATGATTATTGGTTTCATAGACTTGGATATGGCTGGAAACAAAGACAACATTAAATCCACTTCTGGATATTTGATGACCTTTGCAGGGGGGGCTGTTTCATGGCAATCATGATTGAAAAAGTGTGTGGCCTTGTCTACAACCGAAGCTGAGTATATGGCAGCAACGGAATCGTGCAAAGAGCTATTGTGGTTGAAAAGATTTTTGCAATAACTTGGATTCACGCAAAAACGATATGCGGTTCTTTGCGATAATTAAAGTGTTATTCAGCTTGCCAAGAATTCTATGTTTCATAAAAGAACAAAACATATTGATGTGCGGTATCATTGGATTAGAGATGCCATTGAAGATGGTTTGTTTAAACTTGATAAAGTTCACACCGATGATAATGGTTCTGACAAAGGCTTTAGCAAGGGAGAAGCTCAAGATATGTTGCTCTATCGCCAGGATGGTGAACTCGTCCTCATAGGCAGAAAAAGAGGGAGATTTGTTGGGGTTTTTTCTTAGCCTATGAGGAGAGCCCAACAAATTAAGACCCATTTGGCCTATATTTTTATCTCAGCTTCTAAGTACTAAAAGGAGGGGTTTGGTCAGCTTGAGAGAGGCACAAGAGAGAGCTGAACATAAGAGAGAAAAGAAAGAAGAAATTCAGAGGTTACTGTTTATCCGACCCAGCCGTATTGTTTTGACGATCATCGGAGATTACGCCGTCGGATCATCTTTATCTTTGGAAAGAAGCTTCCTGACATCTAAAAGAAGACTTTGACCGTTGGGGATTTGATTTTGAGACCTGGAAGTTCGGTTTTTGTACCCGGGAAGATTGTAGTTTTTTTGGTGATGTTCTTCCTTTCTTGCTTTTTGATTGCTTCCATATATCTTGATGTTTGATTCCAAGATTATGATGATTGTTGTTTGTCTCTAGTGTTATCTAGAGAAGACTTTGTATAACTCTCTTGTTGATAGTGGATTTTAAGCGGCACTAGGTGTCCCGTGGTTTTTACCCGTTTTTGGTGGTTTCCACGCTAAATATTGGTGTTCTTGTTACCTGCATATTTCAGTTTCTGGGGCTGACTTGGGGCTATTTTGAAGCTTAGTAAGGTGTCTTAGGGCTGACCTTAGTTGGTTTATAATTTAAAAGCCATACCATATTTGTTTGACTCCTATTATGTTCCTTCGGGTTGGTAAGTTTGGTCAAACGAAGGTTGCTTCCGTATTTTGTTATTATACCGTCGTGACCCATTAGCCTTACCCGTCATTTTTCGTGGATTGTTGATGAATACTTGTGATTTATAAAGAAATTTGCTTGTGGTACCAATGTAGTTTTCGTTATATACGAAGGGTATATTGTAATTATTATTATATGGACACATGACATCATGCTAAAATTTAGAGTTAATGAGTTAAGAAAATGTTTAATCGAGAAATGTTTTTAATATGAAAATTGTAAAAATTGTTTGCAACACAATTATTGACTTATTAATAAAAGTATTTTAGTCATTTATATATTTACCTAATTATAAATTAAGTCTGTATAAGCCGTTATTAATTTGCAAGACTTAATTTTCTTAAAATATCCCACATTATATGTCATTATTAAGTCATTAATGACTCAATATTGAGCTGTTAGAAATTCTTCATCATTAATTAATTATAATCCATAACAAATAGTAGTTCTCACAATTTTTATATGAAAAACAATTCCTATTTAAACACTTCGTTAGTGAGTTATAGGTTAAAAATCTTCAATTTAGACATTTAGCCCATATGTTAAGCCCAAATCAGTAGATATACCTAAAGACCAAGTCCAAGTTTGGATATTTGTTTTGGGCCCCAGAAGCTATTGAATGCAGATTAAAAATAAAATGTTTTAATAGTTTATATTTTGACACACTACTATATTTTTTTAAAACACTCTCTGTTATATATTTGACTAGTTTTATTGTTAAGTAATATTTTACACCAGATAAAAAGTATTTTGTAATCTGTTTAATGAGGATTATGGGCTACTTCATATATAGTTAATTGGTTTTGAGTTTGATCTCTACAAACATACATTGCATCATATCCAGGTTCACCATTGTTGGTCAAATTTCACATGAATTTCCTGTAATCCATAGTATGGACGTGTTACGCGCAAAAAAGAAAAAAGAACACTGCACATGAGTAGGTCGTGTTGAGTAATGTCCCACCGAGCTAAAATTAGTGTGTAATGTTCATGATAAGTTTCTTGAGTTACTTTATTCATAGTCAATTGGTTTTGAATTGTAAGTCATAAACTTACATGTATTAGATAGTAAGTTCAAAAGTTGTTTTTTATAATTTTAATAAGTTTGATAATAGGGTGTTTTTTTTCTAAAAGTATATAATCTAATTCGATAAAAACTTTTAATATATAAAGATTATTTATTTTTATTTTTTATTAAGATCTAAACTTTTTTTAAATTCTCTTAACAAATGAGAGAGAAAACTAAATGTTGTAACCTTCTACTGAACTAACGTAGATCTAGAATAAGCTCTAGTTAACAAGTAGCAACACCAGTATACAAAAAACAATAGTACGCATAATGAGAATCCACTAACTAGGACTTGTCATAGTGTTATGGGGGGTTTTACCCAACTGTAAGGTCTCGAGTTCGAGCCTCACTGTGAGGGGTTTTAGGAAACAATGGAGGATGGTTTTACTCCCTCATGACGTGTCACTTATTACCCAGTTCACTAATATAACTTCGTTGTTAAAAAAACGTATAATTAGAATCCATCTTTCAAAATCAGCTTAAATAACACACTTACTTTACTTACGCTTTCTCTCTAAAATGTATTTAATTCTACACAATTTATTATTACATGTATTGAATTTAAAAAGTTTATTATATGTATCAAACTTTTAATTTGTTAATACTGCATATGTTTTGAATATATAAAAAAGGAAAAACAAGATGTTTAATATATACAAAATGTAGTTCAATACATACAAAAACAACAAATTTAATATTTAGTACATATAATATAAATTATTTATATTTATAAATATATACAATTGGCAAGTAAGTATCCTGCACCACTTTTACTGTTCATAAATAGGTTTTGCTAACATGCACTCATTTGTGTTATATATTTGGTATGTTTAGCAAAATGGATCAGGTGGTAAGAAATGTTCTTCGTAACCATGACATCATGATTTCGAGCCCAGTAGGTGACAATTCATTTTTTTCTTCTTTTCCACTTTTCACACTCATTTTTCTCCTCTTTACTTTTCACCCCTTCTTTTTCCCTGTTTTATCCTTTTTCTCCCCTCTTTTTCTTTTTTCTTTTTTCTTTTTCTATAGGAAGAATTCTTTTTCCGTTCTATAACTTTTAGAAAAAAGATTTTCTTTTATTCTTGAGAAAGCTATTTGACTAAATTGTAATACACCGGAGTTTTTTTATTTAAAGATTATTGATTTTTTTGAAAATATATAATTTATGGGATTTTTCTTGAATAATATCAAATTAAACTATGTTGTTTTTTTTCTATTACGTTTGCTTTATATCATTACTATTTTGCTACAATATAATATCTTTTAACAATTGATGGCTATAACAAACTTCATATAATTTTTATAAATAATTCGGTAAAAATTGAATATATAAATATCACAGCGAAGCACCAGGGGCGGACCCATGTACAAGGGGGGGTAAATTTTCGACTTTTTGAGGCGGTGCTACCGGTAAATTTTCGGGGTGCACTGGAGATGCCACCAAAATCAAAGGAAAAATGAAAGTTTTCTAAAAAAAATGATAAAAAATAGTTTAATCTTTCAATTTATACCTTTAAAATAGCATTTTAGTTAACAGATCTTCATATAAATTGTGTTTTGTTTTAAAATTTGGCCTTAAAATACCAGAAAAACAGCCGAAACCTCGTTAATCCGACCCGATTAACCGGAAACCCGAAAAAAAACCCGAACCAGACCCTCAAACTTATTTAATTTTATTCTCGCATTATATGGTGCTACCGGTCCCCAGAAATCTTGGGTCCGCCACTGCGAAGCACGGTAGTCTTCACTAGTTATATACAATACAGAAGTCCTAATCATGCACTATCGCCCCGTTCTCGAGTTTTTTTAAGAAGGAAAGAGATGAAAAAGAAAGTGAAGGGTGGAGCTTCACTTTCAACCCTTACAACCCTTATATATCAATGATAACTAAAATATTAACAAAAGTTATCTTAGATCAGGTGGCTAGGAGCTTCACTTTCAACCCTTACAACAAGGTTCGAATCTAACCTCCCCTTTTTCCTTTTTTTTTCTCTTTTTTTGTTGCCTTCTCTTTTAATCTTTTTTTTTTTTTTGCCTTTTCTCTTATAATTTTTTTGTCTTTTCTATATAAAAAACGTAGGATTGTTAATATAAAATTTAAAAATTTATGATATGAAATTTTAAACATTTATGATATGAAATTTTTAAAGATACAATAAATTCTCGATAATCAAATCTTGAAATATACATGAAAATCAAAAGATGAAGAAAGAAAAGCGACATACTCATGGATTCATGCCGATAGTTGTTAGTGGAATTTGAAATTGACATAAGATCCGATTAGTGTAAGTTGTCCACAGATTTGCGATAATAGTTAAATTAGGAATATGAAATCCGATTAAAACACGAATAACCTATTGCTACTTAAGATTCACATCTAACTCAAAGTTCATAACTTTATTTCTTTTTTTTTACACCTTATTTCCTTCCCTTATCTATTACTAATGTTAACATGTCTTTCTCAATTTTTAGAACAAATATTTACTTTTTAATTTTTCCTTCTCAAAATATTAACATATTTTAATCTGATAGTATACAAAGGTTTAAAATAAGACACGTTTCCAAAAACTTTTTCCCTAAACTTAATACCTAGGTATTTTAATTTATTGCGAACTAGTTTATTTTATTTTTATTTTAATTTTCCAGCCTTTCTCCAGACGTTCTTATGTTTGTACGTATTGGCGTAGTCATGCACGAGCACGTGGAGGCTTTACAACAAAAAAAATACTGATTAATTGCATCAATATTGTGAAGGTGGAGATTTTCAACAATTTTAATAAAAATATTTACTTTTTATACTGAACTAGTTAAGCGTTTCGTATATTACACAAATATTGATAATTTTTTAGTATGAAAAATAACGAATGTATACTAGTTTTTTATTAATATTAAGAAATAAAAGATAAAAAATAATCTTTAATATCAATAAAATATAAACTAAGTCCTACGTATATGATTTGGGTGGTAGAATCAAATAAGAACATTTGTTATTATAAGAATGGTTAGAACACTTTTTAAGCATTCGATCTACTTGATCTATGACTACTAATTTTTTAAGGTTTTTTATTTATTTTAAATAATCTAAGAGCTAAAAAGGGTATGTTAGTCCACAAATATATCTCTCCCTCCATTAATTAAGTAAGTTGCCATATCTTTTTAATTGTTTCCTAATTCGTGTTTTTTAGCTTTTATTTTTGCACCATGGAATATGTTTTGTATCATTTTAATTTTGTATATATCCGATTGAAAAAAAGAAATAGGTTTTGATTTAAAAATGGGTTTTATTTTTTATTAATATAATTTTAATCTTGCAGTTAGTTGGTGTATCAAAGTTTAAATAATTTGGTTGATATATATTTGTATTAGTTGTTATGAGTTTGATTTAGATTTTTTTTTAAGATGGATCTGTTTTGATTTATGTGTAAAATTCAATATTTCGTGTGTTTGTATCTATAACTTTTGCTTCTACCCATTTCTACCTTTTCATATTCCTAGAAACTCATAGATGTTAATAGATGCATCAACTTAACTATTGATCAATATGTATTTTATGATGGTAACTCATTGATTTGCATGTGTGTTATCTTTATTCGCATATTTTATATAGTATATTGCATCTGATTTATTATTTGTAATGGTTGATTTGCATCTGCATCTAACGACCGCATCTGATTGCGTCTATGTCGCATCTGATTTGCATTTACGGAAATACATCAAAACTAATATCAAATTAAAGATGATTTAAAAATGAATGTAAAGGTATAATTTTTTTAACTTAATAATTATATATGTGCAAGATATATAGATTTTAAAATCAATGAGGTAAAAAAAGTTATTTATAGAAAGCTTGTTAGGAGAGAGAGTGTTTAAAATTCCTACTATGCCCTTTTTGATGATTGGCGGAGATGTATTCTCACCATTCTCTATATAAGAGGTGTTCTCTTTAGATCTCTCCTCTATGATTAGTTCTAAATTAATAAAATTATTTTTTAAATTCTAGTGATTATTTATGTTATACCTTATCTTGTACTAAAACTTAATTTGAACAATTTTTTTGATTTAAAGTTAAATTGAGTTTTAAGTGTGACTAATCAAAGTCATAATTGAGTTTCAATTTTAATCAACATTATCGGTCAATATTTGATTTTGAGTAAATGAAGGGTTCGAAATCTTTAATTTAAATTGATGAAGGTTAGCCTTGTATTTATATTAAAAGATAGTCGTACTTGATTCTTCTATCTACTAAAGCCACCTACCATCCAACCGCCCAGATTAGCCTGAAGGCTTCGGGTTGGTCGGGTTCAAGTTAGACATCGATATACCCTCTACTCAACTAATTGGGTGACTCATTCGAGTCCCTCAACTCTAGCTCTTTTCTTTTTTTTTCTTTTTCTTCTTTTTTTCTTTTTTTTCTTTTATTTCTTTTATTTCTTTAATGATCACTATCTCATAGGTTTTTGACTGCAGCATAGAGCCTGGTAGGTATGCTAGACAACTGAGATCTTGTCCCATGCCGCACAAGTCGAGGGGGGTAGGGCTTTTAGAAGGGGTGGGTACGGAGAGACATGTCATACACTTAGAATTGGTAGTTGGAATGTGGGAACTTTAACAAGTAAGTTTTTGAAGATAGTAGATTGCTTAAGAGAACGTAGGGTAGATATAGCGTGTTTTCAAGAGACTAAGTTGAAGGGAAGTCGATTTAGGGAAGGAAATGGATATAAGTTATGGTACTCAGGCTCGGGTAGTGCGAAAAATGGAGTAGGAATTATCTTGGCAGCTAGGTTAATTGACAATATGGTAGACGTGAAAAGGTGAATGACAGGATTATGGCAATTAAAGTGGTTTTAGGAGAAGTAGTAGTTAACGTAGTGAGTGCTTATGCACCTTATGTGGGTTTGGGAGAGGCAGAAAAGACCAACTTCTGGGAGTCACTAGATGATCTTGTGAGGGGGATTTCAGAGGATTAATTGTTATATATAGGGGGAGATTTTAATAGACATATAGGAACAGGGGTAGAAGGGTACCCTGTCGTTCATGGAGGCTTTGGATATGGAAAAAGGAACGAAGAAGGGAGGTCTTTACTTGAGTTTGCATCTGCTCACGAGTTGGTCATCACAAACTCGTTCTTCAAGAAAAGGAAGGCTCATCTGATCACGTACCATAGTGGTGGACGTAGCACGCAAATCGATTACTTTCTTGCGCGTAAAAGGGATCTAAGGAATTGCAAAGATTGTAAGGTCATTTCGCGAGAGTCTGGGTAATCATTGAAGGGTTTCAATGGCCATCATACCTGCGCAACGGAAGCATAAGAACATGGTATGGGGTATAAAACATGATGCCATCAAGACCCATTAGTGGAAATGACTCTACATAACAATATTGCAACTAAAACAAGGAGATGGGAAGAAGAAATATACCCTTCTCTAGCTGATGATGGAATGAACTTGAAGTTACAAAGAGTGTAACTCTCTATTTCTAGTCCACACCAAGTTTACTTGATCGCCAAATGCTAATAAGCCAACAAGTGATCTTCAAACATTTGAAACCACCTTTGGAACAACTCACAATCTCCAGGAATTACTTAGAACTTCTGACCTTACACTCAAGAACACCTTAGGTGGAGTATGCAAGTTTAATTATAAGATATATGCTTGGATATGTTATTAATAACATGTGAGGACAAGTCTTGGACACATTTAATGATACATCACATGTCTCTAGACCTAGAAGTCGTCCATGCTTGTCCCAAGAAGCTCCATTATTGTCCCACAAAGAGCCAAGCATTAAACAATAAACAACTGAAGTCTGCCAGAGGGGCTTACGGCCGTAAGGGTTGTCCTTTATGGCCGTAAGGCCCCTTTTTGTCTTGTTCTCTCGTTTGTGTTGTGTGCTATTGGGATCAATCCTTGGCGTGTGACCCAATAGGCTCGTGTTTAATTGGCAGTGATACGGACCTACGTGTGTCAGTGGACATAATCTAACAGACTCTCACTTGCACATGTCACAGCGTAATAATAAGTATCACAGATAGGGAGCGGCCTCTAGCAAGGCATCCCTTCCCCCAATTGAACACGAGGTATGTCATTCTGGACAAGTACCAAATCATAATCTTATGATTTAAGATGGTCCTAAAGATAAGTGATCAATCATCCTTTTGTTCGCGATATCCATTGTGATCACGAGTCATGGAATATAGTCATCCTCCAGATCGTTCACGATTATGTTTCTCGATTCCTGATTAATGGTGACTATAATGCAAGTCTTTATTGATCTATCATCAATATGACTTGAGCACGACCATGCATATTTATGTCAGCATTCAATCATCGAGGGGCCCAGAGATATCTCTCTAAATAGATGAACAAATCCTTTTGACCACATAGCTCCTTTGCAAATGTTACACTTTACCCGAGAACTCTCTTTATAGCAGTCAATTACGAACTACGTTTGAAAGCAGTCTAAGTAAAGCGAATAAATGTTTTGGAATCTCATGTATCTCTTAGTCTAAGGATGAGATGATATTATCATCCCGATTCACTTGTGACAGTATCCATGAAGTGAATTCGGATGTGGGTCTTCCATTCACTTGAAACCTTTTCAAGTACAGCCAAATGTTGTGTCCATGATATTCAAACAATATTTTGACCAACCATTTGCCTCGATCTTAATTCAGACTTCCTTCCCAAGAGGTGTGACCGACCGTGGAATGTTTGAATTTCATTTGCAATTTGGGAAGTAATAAAACATGCTAAGATAGAACACAGTAAGGTCTAAATGAAAATAACTGCAACAAGCATATATATAGTCTCTACTATATATCAAAATGATCATAAGTACAGTGCTGCTTAATATTCCCTAAAGAAGGTAAAACATATCAAACATAAACTAAAAGATACTCAAGCTAGGTCACTGGCGAATTTGACACCTATTGCAGTAGTGTGAGAATCATGTATAGCCTGTGACAATGGCTTGGTAAATGGATCGGCAAGATTCCTTTCCGAAGGTACTCTGCTAATGACGATTTCACCACTCTCAATAACATCTCTAATGAAGTGGTATTATAAATGTTATATCCATTAATTTTCTCTACTCATATTTTCTTTTTCTTTTTTAAAGTAATTTTACATTTTAATACTTGTCGTGATACACCAAGTAAACAATGAGTCGTATAGAATCATTTATAAGCTTAAAACTAAAGCAGTGACAACCTTTACCAATAAATCATATTAAATAAAGTAGATTTCAACTAAAAAAAGAAAAAAACAATATTGAAAAGGAGTATATATTTAAAAGAAGTATAGTTTTCTATTCTGAAAAATAGTATAGTTTGATGCCCATGAAATATAATTTGATTCTTGAAATTAAATTTTATTAACAGTGTTTTCTTCTTTATAATATATATTCCACAAAAGGTTGTTTACGCCGGGCCAAATTTGCGTTCGGGATCCTTTGGATCCGAACCGACCCTTCCCCAAGGACCGGCCCGCAGGCAATGAGCACCTGTCTTGGCTGCCCTAGTAAGGGATCAGGATTAAACCCGAGACTATTTTCCACAAAGTCTTCCTTACCGGACACACCAAGCATTTGCGGTGGGGGAATATACCACCTCCAAGTTGTTTACCAAGGGTAAAACCCATGACCTCTATGAGGACATGAGCCCTAACCACTAGGCCACCTTGTTGGTTTTATATATTAGTTCCTAATTCGTTCAATTAAATACTAAAATGTTTTGTTTTAAGGGTATTCGACTATTCGCGCATATATATATATATATATATACATATATATATATATAGTACGAGAACCGCGAGAACCAATCTTAGCCGTTGATTTGATAATTGGAAGTCATGGATGGAGAGCGTGGAGAAATCAAGTGTGGCAGGGTGTATGTGAGGAATTCATGGGTGGCCAATGACATTGAAAGAGGGGGAATTGAACGGCTCGGATTGGTTTTCGCGGTTCTCGCACTAAAAATGGTTCTCAATGGAACTTCTACCTATATATATATATATATATATATATATATATATATATATATATATATAATATACTAGAGAAAATATTCGTGTTATACACGGTTGGTTTAAAAGATAATAAATATTAAACATTAATAAAACGTATTAAATAATAATAAAACGCGAATTAAATGAGAATTTTAAAAAAATGTACGACATCAACACTCTACCCATCGGTGAAAACATTGATGCGAGCGGCAAGACAGACTTGACGGCAGGAACATGGTAGCATGATAAGAAGAGACATGATTGTATTTCTTATATAAATTATCAATCATTATTTTTACAATTAAGGGTAATAAAGTTAAACGTTACTGGTCATAATTAAAATTATTATAAAATAATTTAGAATAATAAACCTAAGAATTTGGTTAAATATGATATTTTAAAATATTATAAAGGGTAAGTATGATATTTGTAAATTAAGATGGGCAAATATGATTTTATATGATTTAATAAGGGTATATATGAAATTATCTCAAATAAATTTCACTCTAAAAAGTTAAAATTAATTTTTTGATTTTAAAAAAAATGAATCATTAAGATTAAATATTGTTTCAAATTAATGGTTCAAATTATCTAATAAGTTTTTATCAAATTAATGAGAAGATATTATATATTATATGTATTGACTATATATGAACGTCCACTGCTTAATTTATTGATTTTATTTGTTCATAAAGTCAACAAATTGACTACATATTCATAAACATAAAAAGTTTAGCATTGAAAGATATGGTTGTACCTGTAATGGTTGTTGCATTGAATCCTAACAGCATACAACTAATTAAAAATATAACAATAATAATAATAATAATATTATTATTATTATTATTATTTTTATTATTATTATTATTATTATTTAATTTTAAAACCTATTACTAGTTTCCACTATTTGCTGTTAAAAAAAAAAACTAGTTTCCACTATTTAATATACACTGATTTGTAATTTTTGTTGATTAAAGTTAAATATTTTATGCGTATTGTCAGTTTATCTCTCTAGTACTTTAACAAACAACATTAGAATGCATCTTGGTGTGAGAGAAGTGGATAGCTTAGAAAATAGTGTGTGATAATTCATTGTACTTTAACAAACAACAATGAATTAATTGATGTATAAACACTACTAGAAAAATCGAAATTTGCGACGGCCAAATCCGTCGCTAATCCGTCGGAATATCATTGATCATTGATAACTATGTTCCCTCGTAATCTCTCGCAAATTCCGTCGCAAATCTGTCTCTACTTAGCGACGGATTTACGACAGAATACCATGGATCCTTTATAACTATGTTCCGTCGCAAAGCTGTTACAAATCCGTCGCAAATCAGCCACGGATTAGAGATCACTTTTTCCCAAGCTACTTTCCGACGGATTAGCGACGAAATGCCACAAGTCTGTAGCAAATCTGTCGCAAAATAGAGACGAATTTGCGACGGAATATCATTGATCATTGATAACTATGTTCCCTCGCAATCCGTCGCAATTCTGTTACAAATCCATCGCTAATTAGCAACGGATTAGAAATGCTTTTGTTCCTCGCTTATTCGCGATAGATTTGCGACGGATTTGATATCTATCGCAAATCGGTCGCAAATCTGTCGCAAATTAGTGAGGGAACAGCGAGGGATTGCCCTTATACCTACTTGCTTGGATCGGTCGCAGATCCGTCGCGAATCCGTCGCTAATTAGCGACGGTTTTTATCCGTCGCTAAATTTCGTCGGAAATTTATGTTTTTCTAGTAGTGAAACCTTTTTTAAAATCTTTACCTTCTCTAGCAACTCGTTAGTATTAATAATACTGATTTCCTGTAAAAAAAAGCATGTATAAAACAACAGTAAAATGCATTTTGGTGTTAAAGAAGTGGATAACTTAGAAAAACAGTGTTTGTGTTTCATTGGAGTAGGTAGTTACTAGTTAGGTCAACCTTTTGACTTCTTGACAGGTATTTAAGGAAGCAGTGGATCCCATTCCAACTGTATTATTTATGTTATAAATGTCCAATTTCTAGAAGGTGACAGCCTTTAAACAGGTAAGTTATGTATGTATTGACTTTGTTTGCACATTCTTGTCCATGCAAACTAGCTACCAATCTTCACGTTTTCTTTCCAGCTGATGATTTGATATTAATGATGTTAACTTAGATTGGGTTGTGTTGTTCGGTTATACTTTGTATAACCTATCAAGTAATTAAATATTTAACTATTAAATTATACAGTTAAAATAATATAATATTGTTTTGTTTGTAAATTTTTATTATTTATTTATGTTTTTAACATTTAAAGTTTATGTACTTTTTTTGACGGGTTTTATTGTCCTAAGATGTTACTTTTTATTTGTATTCAAGATCTTCTTTTCAAAATTTAAATAATAAAAAATTAAAGAAAATTTTATAATGTTACAGTTTTACCCTTAAATGAGTCACTTTCAGGTTGTCGGATTGACCCATAACCCGACCTATATATTTCCTTGTTGATCTACTTTGACCCGTTGCTTGTTTGTGTCACCTTTTCATGTCAGGTTTCGTATCGACCCAAAAATTATTAGCCTTATGGTTTGTGTACTACAACTCTTTGTCTTACATAACAAAAAATGGTTTTTTGAACAATTATACCCTTAAATTCGTAAATGATAATAATATATAATGAGTTGATAAAGGCAAAAATTTCATGTTGGTTTCATGTCGACCAAAACATTGACATCCTTATGATTTATGTACAACAACTTTTTACCATACATAATAAACAGTTGAACCCTTCAAGTCCTAGGCCTACTTCTGTGGACTTCCTTAAACATGGGCCATCTTCATTTGGAGAAAAATCAATGGTATTTTCGGTTTTTTCAGCAGTATGTGTAGGTGTTTTATGGACGATCTGGCATTGGAGGAACTCCATCATTCGTTTAGAAGAAGATGCAGCGGATAGAGCTAAATTGAAAGATCCTTTCCCAGGTATCCAAAGAGTTGTTGCTTTATGCGTGGAGAACAATAGGTAATAGATAGCCTTGATCGAGGCCTTTTGTTTACACGTACTATCTGATTCTAATCTATTTTTTTTGGTGGTGGGGTCTCGATCTTTGAGACTAGCTTGTCTTGATTATTAATAAAACTCTCTTTGCTTTAAAAAAATACATAATAAATAGTGATTATTTCAATCACTATATTCTTGAATTCATGAATAAAAATAATAAAAAAAAAGATTTCCTAATTATTATGTATAATATAATATTACTATATTATACAAATCAATCTTTATTTCTTTATTAATATACCAAAAAGTTATATCCACCATTCAACTAACAACGTATGTGCTGGTTGGTACCAAAACCATAGGCTTTTAAAAGACGGTCAAATGAATGAGATCACGAGTCAAAGTTGATATATACTTCCTTACCCTCATATCCAGGTGGGGAGTTAAGTTACCACAAGATATGGTAGCTAGGTATTTGTTGTCTCGTGGCGTTTTATATTTATTAGTATATATAGAAATAAAGAAATTAAAACTATGTTGAATAATATAACAATTACTAGATGGGTCGGAGCAAGTACCTATACAGTTAAGTTGAATAATATAAAATTTCTAGATGAGTTTAGAGTTTTGACTCTGACTCAGGACTTAGTAGGTACTCTTATTTTAGATCGTATGTTGGTTGGTTATTGATTTTTAAATTTCAATTATACAAGTTAAGTTGGTTATTTGGTCTTGTGGTTTTTTTAATCTCGTGTGAGTTTAATTATATATTTGTTAAATTTCATGTTGGTGGTTTGATATTGTATTTTTATAAGCATAATCTTGGTTGGTTTTTATTTTAAGAATATATGTTGTTTAATTACAATTTTACATTTTGAAGAGCACTGATAATAATCTAATAATTTACAGTGTACTTTACATGTTTTTACATTCGGTGTCTGTAGTTCATCGAGACCAAGTCATTTTTCAACAATAAGGCCTACTTTCAATAAAGAGATATTGCTTTAAATTTATCATATCTAATCTGATTAATGCGATTATATAAATTTGAAACCTGATTGATTTAAATTTAACTAACCCGTAGATTAATATATGATCGGGTTTTGGATGAATTCTTTTTAAAACTGTAACGCCTCAATTTAAAAAACTGACAATTTAATATTAAAAACACCTGCGGAAATGTATCTTTCTTATATAATAATTAAAAGAAAAGGGTTGCTTACATTATCAACCTCTTCCCTAAAAATTCTCCACCAAACACAACGCTTGATTTAAAAAAAAATTAAAAAGCGGATATTCAATGATGATTAATAATTGGCAAAAATCCTTAAGGTTCTTGCGAAACATATAAAGGGTTTTAAATGTAAATTTAAAGTGTTTAAATGTAAATTATTAGGGGGTAGTATGCAATATGTGAGGGGGTTTTAAGATAATTGTATATTAATGTAACTAATTATAAGTTGTTTGAAAATTATCTTTAACAACTTGTAATATATTTTGTTTTGAAAAAAATTAATTATATATTTGTAGTAACCTCATTTTTATCTACGTTTTGATATAAATTTTATCTCAATATGAGGCCTTTTTAAAAATTAGTATATTTTAATTGTTTATCCATCGTGAGCAACGTGTAGGTAATTATTTGACATTTTTAAGTATATTTTATTCTACATAATTACCTAGTAGTGAAACAACTGTCATGTTTGTGGGTTTTGTAACTACACATACAACTTGGAATATTATATCAAAATTTAATTGTCTAAGTTTTCTTATTTTTTAACTAATAACTTGATACATAAAATAAAAGTCATTAAATAGATATTTGAATTAACGGATATCTTGTGTTTTCAATTATATTTAACTGAATAATAAAGTACACTTGAGTGATTTATGTATGTATAGACATAATCTATTCTATGTTAGAATATTATTTTTATGTACTCTAATTTGCCTATACTTAGATGGATGTCATCATTATTTAAATAAATTTAGTTTACAATTTCAAAAATTCAAATATATAATTGGCTAATACAATGTCAGGATAAAGGTCCATCACGATAAACACATTAATATTATACAAAAAACTTTTGAACGTGTAATGTAACTTTATCTTTCTCAAAAAGAGTATTTATAAAAAGTATTAAATAGACACGTTTATATGTGACGGTTTCTTGAATGAAGAGTAAGGATATGTTAAAAATTTTAATATGCGATGATTAAGGAAATCTTACTAATAAAACCATAAATGTTGTTTATAAAGATATTTTAACGAAAATCTAATGATTATCTTATGTATGAATTTAAAAATTCCGTAATGGTTATCTATTTCTTGCGAAATTTTATATTTATATCTATACTTTATAATTATTTTTACTATACATGTTAAAACTATATAAATTTAAAATTGATTTATATCATCCCGTGTTAATACATGGGTCGCTTAGCTAGTAAGTTTTTAAAACAAGTTCTGACAAAAGATATTACACATGTACACTCGTAGTTGGTACCAAAAGCTAAATATTTACAATGAGGCGTTAGATTGTTTTCACAAAAGAGTAAAACAAAGACTGAGGTCAAACAAGAGCATTGCCCTTGTCCTTGCTACTTGTAAAACACAACACATAGTATCTGATAAGCTTCGAGAACTTAGTGAGTTTACTAGACTGTCAATCATATAAACACGACAACACACATGTAACAGGAATATGCCAACCACTGGTTCTAGACCCAGGGCAGCAACTAAGCCACAATACCATACTAATCTGAGCCACTACTGCACAAAGCAGTATGCTATAAACACATGTGATTGTCACATGATTGTATTCTACTGTAATAACACATATTGTGCACATATGAGTAATAGTCTAGAAGTCTCACCTTATAAGTAATTCACGGTAATAACACTGTATAAGAGTTGTATAGCGGTCTACTCACGATCCTACACAAATCATATAACACGTATATCAATAACACCTCATAGCTGCACTTAATGAAACTGAGCAGGGGCAAGGAATGCCCGTGCTCTACTGCATGCAAGTCCGTACCTTTCTGAGAGGTACGGACCGAGGCCCTTCAGGTATGGGCATACCCCAAGTCACGGTCGTACCTTATGTAGGCATGCTCGTGCCTGGTCACGCCCGGACCCTATGAAGTAGGGTCTGCCAAGGTTTCTTAGGCACACCCGTACACCCTTAGGTACGCCCGTGCCTCTGTTTCTACAGTAGCAGTTACTCGACTACAAATGTTGCTTTCCGAACCAACACATATAAACTTGATCCCAATCACTATAAAACGGTACATGGGTGTTTTCCTATACCCAATACATCTCATAACATCAAACAACTGAATTAAACATGAACTTAAGCTATTGATTCATCCTTTGAATCATTTGAACCATATTAACATCAAAACAATTCAAGCAAACCATACCTCAATGATCCTAGTGGCAAGATGCAGCTAATATGGTATTAATTTTGTTGTTTCACTTGATCAAATTCAAAACCAAGATTGGAAGCCTAGAGTTCACGTGTATGTAGGTGTTTGTATGGAAGCTAGGATGGTTCATGAAGGTGTATAAGACTTCAAGAAGTCAAACTCAAGGCTAGTTTCCCACATGTACAAAAATGGCCCCTCAACTTAAGTAACTTTCAGATTTACAAGTTAAACCCCTCTATTTTTAATAACACATCTAAACACATATAGACTAATATTTAGTACACATATAACACATACACTAACGAACACATGATCAGGGTTAATCAAACCTGGGTGTTACAAAAACTCGACTAACCCTGACTTGACAAACCATGTAACTCGATTGAGTTGATTCGATTAACACCATAGAGGTGATTTATGTATACAAGTAATTTATTATGTATATTATAAAAATGTTGTTAAAAGTTATACCATCAAATAAATGATATAAGATAAATAAAAACTATATAAATATTAAAATTATCTTCTATATATCCAAATCCAAGATGCAAAATGGAACCTCATTCTGCCTATAAAAGTTAATATCTTCATATGGAGGTTATTTCTATATGTTCTTACAATCAAATCCAATCCAATTCTAAAAGAAATAAACATTAAAAATGGTGTGTGCACCCTTGTTGTTCTTTGGTTGAAACCCTTGACAACTGTTATAAATAAGATAGCTTTCGGAGGAAGCTATGGAGTTGGCTAAAATTCCCGACTATAATGTTGTGTTCGGTTGAGGAAAGCCATGACAACCAACTCTTCCAATAATGTGGTTGTTCTAAGAATATTTTGGTGAATACTACATGTGCTGACGCATTATGGTCTATTTGGGGTTGGAGAAATCGCATTCTCCACACACCCGATGAGCAAGTTCGTGTGACAAAAGGCACTTATTGGTAATGGATTGTTGGTGTAAGGATCCTTTTCTCTCCTTGCTGAAGTAACACTTGTTGGTGGTAAGGTAGTTAGTTTACATCCCTCTCTCTTCACTATTCTTGGTATATACAATAATTAATTATGGGTGGGTGGTTTTCGGGTTGGAGTTATATGGGGAGTGGGTAGTATTGTCGATTGATACCATTGTGTTTTTTTGTAGCCTACAGTGGGCACATATATCCTTTGCACACACGGCCTCTTCGTGAGTTGCTATTTGTGTCATCATTTTTAGCAAGGAGGTTATTTTATCTAGGTGTGCAGTTTGCATGTCAGTTTGAACTCCAAAGGCGCTCGATTATTATTTTGCAGCTTAATTTTTTTTGGGCGGTTGGTTCTTTTTTAGGTTGGGCAATTCTTTTCATTATAAGCATGAGGGTGCTGATAAGTTAGCACTTTATTGGCCTGCTATGCGAGTAATACGAGAATCAATCTTAGTCGTTGATTTGATAGGTGAAATATATAGATGTAGAGCGTGGGGGGTTCAAGTGTGACATGATGCATGTGATGAATTAATGGGTAGGTGATCACACTAAAGGAGGAAGAATTGGTCGGCTCAAATTGGTTCTTGCGATAAAAATGGTTCTCAAATGTATTTTTTTCATAGATATATATATATATATATAGGGAAGGGTTCTATTGAGAACCGATTTAAGTGCGAGAACCGCAAGAACCAATCTTAGCCGTTGATTTGATAATTGGAATTCATTTGATATATATATATATATATATATATATATGTGTGTGTGTGTGTGTGTGTGTGTGTGTACGTATGTATATATAGGGGACGGTTAAAACGGGAACTAATCTTAGCCTTTGAATAAAATTAATCAATGGCTAAGATTTTTGGCGGCTCATTAATGCATCATTAATGACTCATTAATTGCTCATTACTAATTAATGGTTCATTAATGACGTATTAATGAGGTTTATTTTGGAAAAATCAAGTTTTGCTAATTAATAACAGCTTACCCGGACACAATTCACTGTTGGGTAAATATATAAATTACCAAAATACCCCTATTTATGAGTCAATAATAGCGTTAGAAAACAGTTTTCACAGTTCTCGTACGAAAAACAATTCTCGTTGAACTCTCTCTGTATATATATATACAGGAAGGAGTTCATTTGAAACTATTCTTAGTGCGAAAACCACGAGAATCAATCTGAGCCGTCCAATTCCCCCTCTTTTAATGTCATTGCCCACCCATGAATTCCTTACATGCACCCTGCCACACTCTATCCCTCCACGCTCTCCATCCTTATATTTCCCATATCCAAGGAACGGCTAAGATTGGTTCTCGTGGTTCTCGCACTAACAACGGTTTTGTTGGGAAGATGATCTCATCAGTTGAGATTTGATGAGACAAAGTTAAGTTTGTAGATATGTTCTAAATACAACTTAAACAGAATTATGGAGCTTAGTCAGACTGAGCACGTATAGTGTTTCAAACTGAGTATAAGCTGAATATAAGCTGAGCATATGTTCGATCAGCTTAGACTATATCTTAGTAAGATTATCAATGTGTTTGATAAGTTGTGTATGTCACCTAAGATATATTGAGCTTTCAGCCTGATGTGTTTCAAGCTGAGTGACTCGGCGTATATACTGAGTTAGCTCAACAGAGTTGCTAAATGAGTTCTAGCTAACTCTTGGGACTTCTAAGGATGAGTTTATTAATGTACGTGTTAGTTCATGTTTGTTTTCGAGTCTGTTCTCGAAGAACTCAGCTTGATGAGTTTCAAGCTGAGTAACTCAGTCTGAGCAAGAAGTCAGTTTAAGAGAATTTAAATATGTTTTAAATTTATCTTTTAACTCTCTATATCTACGGCAAGGATAAGAAGATTCAAGAATCAAGATTGAAGATTGAAGACTCAAGATAAGAAGATTCAAGATTCAAGATTCCGGTTTATCCGTTAGTTAGTTAGCAAATTAGGATTAGTCCAGTTTGTTAGGAACCGTAGGAAAAGAATTATAAATACTTATCATCCTGATAAGTTTAGAGGTACGACGACTACGATTACAACTAAGTGTTGCAGAGCCAAATACCTCACCTCAACCGTATGTGTTACGATTCTTGAATCACTGTTTGTTAGTTCAACATGATCAAGAAATTCACAGATTGTCAAGCTATTCGTGTGTTCGAATATTCACATTAGTTGTGAAATTGGTAAGTTTTCAATCTGTGATTAAATCATGTTTAGAGAGTCGTCCAGTATCTATAATCATAAGTTGATTATAGATAGCTATGTTTGAAAGATTGAGAGATTTACATTAGGTGTTTACATATCAAGAGTTGCTTACTTGATAGAGTCTGTAATCATCTTCTTATTAATGAAAAGCAAAGCATTAGACTGTGGTTTGATTTACTATGTGTAACACTTTATTTTGATTTGTTCAATTTCCGCAGAAAGTGTATTTAACCCCCCGTTCTACACATCTGTTGCTTGTTGTTATTCTCACCAAGGGACCAACAAGTTCTCACATGAACCCTCCCCTATATATATATATATATATATATATATATATAGGCAAAAGTTCAAACGAGAACCGTTTTTCGTACGAGAACTGCGAGAACCAATCTGAGCCGTCCAAGTCCCCCTCCTTTAATGTCATTGCCCACCCATGAATTCCTCACATGCACCCTGCCACACTTGATCCCCTCCACGCTCTCCATCCATGAACTTCCCATATCCAAGGAACGGCCGAGATTGGTTCTCGCGGTTCTCGTACGAAAAACAGTTCTCGTTTGAAACCTCCCCTATATATATACATATATATATATATATATAGACAAAAGTTAATGCGAGAACCGCGAGAACCGCGAGAACCAATCTAAGCTGTCCAATTCCCCCTCCTTCAATGTCATTGCCCACCCATGAATTCTTCACATGCACCCTGCCACACTCCATCCCTCCACGCTCTCCATCCATGATACTTCTCATATCCAAGGAACGGCTGAGATTGGTTCTCGCGGTTCTCGCACTAACAACGGTTCTCGCATGAACCCTCCCCTATATATATATATATATATATATATATATATATATATATATATATATATATATATATATATATATATATATATATAGTGGGAGGTTCAAATGAGAACCTTAAATTAAATGAGAATGAGAGACTCAATCCCAGCCGTTTAATTCCCCCTCCTTCAATGTCATTGCCCAACCATGAATTCATCACATGCATTTTGCCATACTCTATATATAAGGAATTCATGGGTGGGGAATATATATATATATATATATATATATATATATATATATATATATATATATATATATATATATATATATATATATAGAGAGAGAGAGAGAGAGAGAGAGAGACAAAAGTTCATGCGAGAACCGTTGTTAGCGCGAGAACCGCGAGAACCAATCTAAGCCGTAAGCCGTCCAATTTCCCCTCCTTCAATGTCATTGCCCACCCATGAATTCCTCACATGCACCCTGCCACACCCTATCCCTCCACGCTCTCCATCCATGATACTTCCCATATCCAAGGAACGACTGAGATTGGTTCTCGCGGTTCTCGCATGAACCCTCCCCTATATATATATATATATATATATATATATATGCACTCATAGCTTAGGTAATGGCTTTCTTTCTAGAATATTTATGCATTTTTGTAAATTTAACGATTTGTAGGTGTCTTTAGTTTATGTTTTACTTTCTAGTCGGTCTTTGTAGAAAGTTTTTAAATGTCAATTTTCTAGTCGAAGTTTTCTAGAATGTTTTTTACTGTTCACTTCCATAAAAGATCAAACATTAATAAAACTAAGTAAAAAACAAAAGTATATCACAATTAATGGTTGGTGGTGGTAACAAAGGCCTTGATGGACAGATCATAGGTGGTAGTCTTGGCCGCTAGTGTGTGTCCGGTTAAGTGCCGGTTTTTATTTATAGCTAGATATAGAATCATCTAATGCTGAATACTAAATCGTTAGGTATTCAGTGTCTTTAATTATCATTTGAATAAAACATAATATAAGCGCTGAATTATTCGATCTTAAAATATATTTTGAACATTAAGCACCCACTATTTTACTATAATACCACTTCTTTCGCATGTTTCTTTATTAAACAATCATACTTTAATATATAGTAAATCATTATGAACGTTAATATGGTAGTTTGTCTCATTCAGATTGTTCATTCAGAACTCTTATCAAACAACATAACACATTCAAAAATAGTTTTATACTTTAAATTATTTAGATCATAATTCATGAATCACTCATCGTTTAATCATTTTGAATTATCAAACAACCCTTAATATCATAAATATGTTGTTTTTTGAACGAGGATGAAACTTTATTTAAACCTTTTTGATAGCCTAATTTAGCATTATGTTTGTGATGTTGTAAATTGTAATTGTAAAACCTATATTAAAAACTATAATTAGTTTATATAAGGTAAAAAACAAGGGTGGATAACAATCATGGACAAAGGTGGGTGGTGATGATAGAGATACAATAGATATAAATTTTTGGAAAACTTTGTCAACCACACATAAATTATAGTTTTGTTTAGTTTTCTAATTATTAAAATTTGTTACTATAAAAGTCATCTTGATAGGAAAATAATCAAAAAGGGATACACACAACATTAACAATCCTGCTGGTAAGTACATCATCCAAACATATGAAATAGGTTTGTTGCAAACCAATTGACTACATAAATCTTAAAAATGTTGTTTTGTCGTATCGAATATTTCTGTATTAATTACGAATATAGATACGTCAACGACTTCATATAGCGACGCCGAAGGTTGTTATCGTCCTAAGAACGATAGGCTATTTAAGTCGTGCCTAACTTGGAAACATTTTTCAATCTGAGCGACCCATGTTGATCTTTGGCCTCTAATTTAGTCAGCTTTCTACAATAGTTAATACACTAATAACACCATTTTTGGTTAAGATTAGGCTTTGCCTCTCTTCCTATAGAAATATTAATTCTAAACCGTTGTTGAGGTTAGACTTAGATTGAAGTAGATCAAATGATAAATTATTCAAAAGATTTAGAAAATAATACAACTCAAATTTCTATTATTATCATCTTTACTTACATATAATAGTTTAGAAATTAATTAATACTCTTGCTTTCATTCTCTTATCAAGTAGACTACATTATATATATATATATATATATATATATATATATATATATATATATATATATATATATATAGACAAAAGTTCATGCGAGAACCGTTGTTAGCGCGAGAACTGCGAGAACCAATCTAAGCCGTCCAATTCCCCCTTCTTCAATGTCATTGCCCACCCATGAATTCCTCAAATGCACCCTGCCACACCCTATCCCTCCACGCTCTCCATCCATGATACTTCCCATATTCAAGGAACGGTTGAGATTGGTTCTCGCGGTTCTCGCACTAACAACGGTTCTCGCATGAACCCTCCCCTATATATATATATATATATATATATATATATATATATATATATATATATATATATATATATATATATATAGGAGGGATCTAGAGAGAACACATCTTAAATGGAGAATGGTGAGAACACTTCTCTACCAATCAACAAAAAAGACAAAGTAGTAATTTCAAACAATTTCTCTCTCTTCTATTAAGTTTTTTTTAAATAACATTGTTTTACATCATTGATTTTATAATCTATATATCTTTCACATATATATTTATTAAATTAAAAAATTTATACCATTAAATTCATGTTTAAATCCTCTTTAATATGATATAAATTTCAATATATTTCACTACAACTTAATTTAGATGCAATCTCAATCGTTTTGATGCAATCAACCCAAAAGATCTCCGTTATAAAAAATATACAAGTAGTACACTTTGATGCTAAACATAGATAACTTGAAAATCAAAACAAATGCAACACATAGATAATTTTAATATGTATACAAATGCAAATAAAAACATAGATGCAATACACACTAAACATGTATTTTTGCATACATCAAATTTTGGACAGAAACAACTAGTGAGATGCAAACATCTAGATGCGACAAATATTCTTGTTTTCGTCTTCATCAAACCTAGATGCGGGTGTAGTGTCCAAATGTATAAACAAAAAAATCAATATATAAATCGTAATTTTGGCTACGATATTAAGTACCCACGTAAAAGAAAATATGCAAGTTCATAGAAAAAAAATAAAGTGGAAATTGTTGCACGTGGAATGCTCCTTAGAAATTGGATGTATAATTCTTTTTTGAAGAAATCCATCAAATATTTTTTATTATTATCCTAACGTATGTGTTAAGTTGTAAAATTAATTATTCTTTTTTATTAAAAACATGAATGATGAATGAATGTAAAAGAGAAATAAATATGAGAGAGAAATAAATATGAAAGAGAAATTTATTTCTCCTTCCTAAAATGCCCTTTTAACCCTATAAATTAATTTAAGAAAATGACAAATTAGGGAATTAATAGGAGTCATTGATTGGGAGATCCAAAGGCTACGAAGTGTTCTTACGGTTCTCCAAATAAAAAATGTTCTCATTTGATCTATATATATATATATATATATATATATATATATATATATGGTTTAGGGTTTAGGGTTTATATATATATGTGTGTGTGTGAGAGAGAGAGAGAGAGACATGAATTGGTTAAAAAAATTAGACATTAATAAAATATATTAAATAGTTATAAAAGACGAAAGAGATAAGAATATTAAAAAAAATGACAGACGGTGTCAACATTCAGGCTAATAGTGTAAAAGTCTCACAAGGAAAAGGCAGACGTGAAGACAGATGTGTGGTATCATGATGCGTGTTATCGATCATTATTATCACAATTATTGTAATGTGGTTAATTCTTTATTGGTTATAATAAAAAGAATTTAAAATAATTATAAAATATTGTAAACGGATAAAACTAAGATTTTGATGAAAAATTGAAATATTATAAAAAATAAATATGATATATGTAAATTAGGATGAACAATGAGCAAATACAATGTTTTAATGTTTTATGGTTTTATAATGTCATGAAATTCTCTCTAATAATTTCATTCAAAATTAGGTCAAAATTTATATCTAATTTTGACTTGAAGGAAGTCAAAATTGGATTTCACTTTTTACTAAACTACAGGGTTCAAAGTTGTTAAATAAATGTTAGTCTTTTATTTATATTAGAAATTAATAACATGTCTAATTTACTAATTCTATTTTCTTATCTCATATATTAAGTTTGACACTTATCTTATTCTAGCAAGTATTACGATCGAAAACATATTTAGTAGGGGATAGAAAACCACTTCTTGTTAATTCATTTGCTAGATTTGTATTTTACCTTCTTTATTTAAAACAGTTATTATTTTTACATTTATAACAATATATATTACATGTAACATGGTGTTCAAAAAAGTGATTTAGTTGACAGGGCACCTAATTTCATAAAATGTAATATGTGTTATTGGTCCATAACATTTATGAAATATTAAGCCGAAGCTTTAATTTCATATTGGCATAGTAATATTGTAAAATTATTTTATAAATAGTTTTGATATTCAAATTCGAGAATTTCTTATACAAACTTCGGATATGGAAAACTACTATCTAAATATTTACATATTTGAATTTTCAGATTTAAGATTTTAAACATTGATAGAGGCGATCATAGTAAAGAAATAATGAATTGGAAACATATAAGACTATAGGGAGTACATGCTATGAGATGATTTACTGTCACATAGGCGCCACGTAAGCATGACACTTTTCATGCTTCAAGCATGTCAAAATAGGGGGCTACCCATGCTTCAAGCATACTTCAACTTTTAATTTTTTTTTAAATCTATAAATTATTATTACATATTTTTTTTAAATTTTGAATTAAATAAACATAGATAATTAAACAACTAAAAAACTAATCCGATCCCGACGTTTTCTTAAACCCGAATTGTTCCATTAGTTCTTCCTTCGTTTGTTGAACAAACTCAAGTTCCGAGCCGGTCAAACCATCAACGGGCCTCTCGATGTATAGCGCGGCTTTGCGTTTTTCTTTCAACTCTTTCAAACGGATTTTCCTTTCATTTTGTTGCAAAAGCTTCTCGTTGTACTCCTTGATTTTCCTTTCATTTTTTCCGGATTGTTGGCGGGCTTTTTTCCTTTCTTTTTTGCGGCCGACCCTCCCACGTCCTCGGCTTGTGTCTCGGGCACCGACTCCGGTATGTCTTCAAGCCCCTCGTCGGTGTCAATCCCAAATTCCGGATCGGGCCGAATTTCGTTTTGATCACTCTCGAAGGTAGGAGGAGGGGTCGGGTTATCATAACGAAACTCGTTGTATGCTACCTGTCTCGGGAAGTTTGGTGATATTTGGGGAGGTGGTTGCGGGTAACCCATTGGATACCCGTGAGGACTCGGTAAATTATAACCGAGTTGGGGTTGCGCGAACATTGGGTTGGGTTGGTAAATCGGGGGTTGCCGGGTTTTTGATCGGGATGATTGAGGGGTGTTTGATGAAGGATCCATTTGTGTAAAGAAGAGAAGAAGAGAAAGAGAAGAAGAGAATGGGTAAAAAAATGTATAGAGAAGGTTAGTATTTATAGTTGATTAAATTTAGTTTTTAATTTTTTTTTTAAATTAACGGTCATATGACCGTTTGGACATTGGAATTCGTATGCAACGTTCGAAATAGCATCCTCTCTCTTCGGCAAAAAGTTACCGATTCCTTCAATGCTTTGGCTGTACCGATATGGAGGGATGGTGTGGATGGCGGTACCACCACCTCCACGTAAGCATACCGTGGGTATGCCGAGCGTACTCCGTTTGATCTAATAAGAGTAACACATCGATAAAATGAACAAATTTAAAAAAATTTAACAAAACACATGAAATTTTGAAACTACTCATACTACCTACTAAGTATGCCTTACCAGATAGGATGAATATAAGTTAATCATCCATCCTTATGTTCATAGATCAACTCTTAACTTCATGTGCTTGGTCTATAGTTTGTGCAAGTTATCTTTCTCATACTACTCCAAAACAAGCTACTTTTATATTTTGTTATGATTTTGTAAGATATGAAAAGCAAAAAGAGAAAAAGTCCAAACTTTGTGGGGTTATGATATGATATTATGATGTAAAGAGAAATCAAAGTTGCAAACACATGTTACATAAAAACAAGCATAAAAAATAGTCAAAATTAGTATTATATACAAACACGGTATAAAAACATATTTTAAGTGCTTTCACACATATTAATATTTAAATAAATAAATAATAAAATAACTATCAAACTTTTTATTTTAATTATTTATAAGTATAAAAACACCTAAGATAGATACGGCTAAATATATATATTTTATTTTTAAAAAAATAAATATTGCCACCCAATATCCAACTCCAATTTCCAAACAATGCTTCATAATCTCATCCACCCTCCCAACCTAACTCATAAATGCCCTTTGTTTTCTTTCTTTCATCTTAACTACCTCCTCCCAACTCTCTTTAGTCTTTCCCTTCCCACCTCATCCCTATATTATATGCCAAAATCCCTCTTTTTCTTTCTCAATTTATAATTCAAAAGGAGTAAAATTAACAAAGAAACATAGAATATTGAGAATTCTTTCCCATTTATCTTCTTTTCTGCGAGAAAATGGCACCGGCTGCAGTTGAATTTGATGGATCTTCATCTTCGTTTAAGAGGGTTTGTGTAATGGATGCTGGGGGAACTTTAGGGTCTGCACTTGTTCTTCGTCTTCTTCAACGAGGTTACTTCGTTCATGCTGCAATTCACAGTCATGGTTCGTTCTTTTTTTCTTTCAAATTTCTCAGTTTTTTCCTTGACCCACTTCGATCTGGTTATAGTTCTCTGTTTAGTTGCTAGTTTTGGATACGTATTCAATTTTTTTGTTCTTCAATTTCGAGTAGAAACTGTTGGTTTGATTGGAAATTTTGGGGGTTTTAATTCTGTTTGTTGATTGGGCAGCTGAGATGCAGTTTACAGTTGGAGAGAAGAAGAATTTGAGAGTTTTTCACATAGACCCATTGGATTATCATAGCATAGTTGAAGCTTTGGAAGGATGTTATGGCTTATTTTACTCATTTGAGCCTCCCTCTGATCACCCTTGTTATGATGTATGTGCTCTTATCATCTCTTTCACAGTTTCACTTCATTTAGATGCTTTTTGGGATTGCCTTTTGATGATTATAACAGTTGCAGAAAGCAAATAACCAGAAAATATTGTTTGACTAATCATATAAAGATGTTGTTTTTCTTCGTTTTCGGATTGCGAAAAAGCAAAACTCGGATTTCCAAACACTCCCTTATGTAGTTTACTATGAACAAATGATCATTTTTTCAATGGAAACAGGAATCCATGGCAGAAATGGAGATAAGGGCTGCACATAATGTATTGGAAGCATGTGCCCAAACAGACACAATTGACAAAGTGGTGTTTACTTCATCAGCCACTGCTGTAATTTGGAGAGAAGCAAGTGACTCAACATCTTCAACAGCTGATGTTGATGAAAGAAATTGGAGTGATGTTAATTTCTGCAAGAAATTCAAGGTATTTTACATTCTTTATTGAATCTTCAACTCTTGTTGTGTGAAGGGTCTCTCAAGATTTAGGGGTGTGTTGGATGTGAATTGTCTCATAATCAGCAGTTCAAAAAAGGGTTGTTGGAAATAGTGTTTGGGTGTGCTTAAACTCTTTAAAATTGTAATATTCAAATTAATTTTATGATGATGTGAGGAACTAATGGATAAGTGAACAAAAATGACACCCTTGTGAGAAATGATAAACTTTATTTTTTGGTAAAATCATTAAACGGTAACTAAGTTTCATACAACAACAACGGTACCTAATCCCGCTACAGCAAGGTATGGAGGAGGTAGAATGTAGACAATCATACATCTATGACTCTATCTGTAGGTAGAGAGATTGCTTCCTGAAAAAGACTCTCGTAGGTAACCAAGTTTCATAAGTAATTAAAAAACTAAGTGATCTAAATGGATTAGCTATGAAACTTGGTTACTGGTTAGTGTTTGGTGACTTTATCTCTTTTCAAAGTTACTTGTTAGGTCAGGTTAATTGGAAAAATTTAAGAACATACCCTCTAAAAAGTACCCAATCTTTCAATGATTGGTCCATTTTCAATCATGAAAATTAAACTTGAGTGCCTTTAATGGAACTATAATTCTATAATGAAGCTTTGTTACTTTTAGCTGACACATATTCTTTATATATGTGTAAAACCGACTTTGATTCTAATTTTGAGTAATTTATGGTTAGTTATGGCACGGGCTATCGAAAACACTAGCCGAAAAGACAGCATGGGCACTAGCCATGGACCGAGGGGTGACCATGGTTTCCATAAACTCAGGATTATTGCTGAGCCCTGATCTCACAATCACCCATCCTTACTTAAAAGGTGCAGCAGAGATGTATGCAAATGGGGTCTTGGTTACAGTTGACCTCAAATGCTTGGTTGACTCTCACATGTGTGTGTATGAAGATGTTTCTGCTTACGGTCGATATTTGTGCTTCAATCATGTTATCAACTGCAATGAGGATGCAGTGAAGCTTGCAAAGATCTTATTACCACCTGATGTATCTTCACTTCCACCCAGGTTAGCATCATTAGCTCAATCTTGTAATTAGATTTGCTAATTTTGACCCGTTTACTTATGAATTAGTTGACATGAATGTTGCAGTATGACAGTAGGGGAGAGCAGGATGGTGCCACAAAGAATAAGCAACAAGAAGGTCAACAAGCTCATGGTTGAGTTTGAGAGTGGAGATGAGATTCTTAGCAGATGAATTCAAGATTACCCACATAAGATTGCATACATTCTAGATTAGGTCACAGAATAGATGATTTAATCAGAAAGTTCAAGGGAAAATGAATTGTATATGCATAATGATATGGGTTGCAAGTTACAACCTGATTCAAGTTTGAATATATATACATTATATATAGTTTTTAAGATTCTTTTATTTTATTTATATTCTTTTTAATTTTATTTAATATTTTGTATTTGTTCATCATGTGCTCTACTTGCAAAGATTGGGAAAAGTCATATAAAGGGGTTTTATTTCTTTGAAATGGCTTGATTAGATGACAAGTATTGAAGGGGCCTCTTGCAAAAAGTTAGTGCCAACTAATGTAAGAGGATACCATACTTACTAATAATCAAAGCATGACTTTAAAGAAGTCATTATAAGTGGTTTCTAGAGATTGTCTTAATCAAACTCATGGTCATTTTCATAGTCCCCTTATTCTGGGTCAAACATGTATATACACACACAAAACAGATAAAAAGATCGTCTAATGGATATGATTTGTGCATAATTTTATCATATATAATGAGGGTTAAGTTTACCAAAATATATTAAATTTTTTATGTTTTGTTATTGTATGTATTAAATTGTAAAAATTTCTATTATATGTATTAAAAATTTATATTATTGCTATTGCATATATTTGGTTATACAATAAAGGAAAAAACGTATAAGATTAATATATACAATAGAAAGTTTAATATAAATAATAATGACATATTAAAATTTTCAATACATACAATAAAACTTTATATGTCCGATACACATACTAGTAAATTATAATAGGTTAAATACATTTTAATAATGGATCCATTATTGTATATGATAAAATTTAGTTATGCAGAAATAATACTGTTTAACTATAACTATAAAGTATAAACGCACTTCTTGGGACTTCCGCTTCTTTAGTTCATTTTATAAACGTGACAGTAATAGTTACTCCTATTTATCTTCTCACAATCCGTATTAATATGCACTAGTCCGTATTAATAGTTACTCCTATTGTTTTATTTTCTTTTAATTAATCTTTAAAACGATAATCCATGTTTATATTAACCCTTTCTTGATCTTAAAAGTCAACTATTGGTCAACAAAATATCCATGCATATCTCTGTGTGTATGAAGATGAGTTTATTTGAGAAGCTAATTAAATTAAAGAATAAAGAAACATTTGCTAGACCATTCGAGTACAAAAATTTAATGTTTTTGTTTTATCGTAATGTGAAGAAATGTAATGGAATTGAAATCAAATTCCATCGCATATTGCATTTGGTAAAATTATTAGAAAAGGAATTAAATTCATTGAAGTATTAATATTCATTTAGGTAGAGGAATGTCATTACATAACTAACATGGATAAAATTAAAATCGTTTTCATTCTTTCGCATTATGGTGAAACAAACGAGACCTAAGACTTAAAATGAAGATGATATTTTTGTTTATTAAATAAGAAGAAATGATGTGTACAATCAACAACAATTAAGATAGGTGTTGTTATAATCGTATAATACTTAAATCAGTAAATGACTAAAATACTCTTCTTTTAAATATTATGTGAGTAGGGTGTGTTTGGCGAAACTAGATACGACTGGAGCTGAGGCTGGAGCTGGAAAAAACTTTTATTCGGGGGCCTATAGGAGATTATGTTTTTAATAATCTTTCAAAATTTTAACATCCAAACGAGATTAGAGGACTAAGAATTATGAAATATAATCTAAAACCATTATATTCCCTATAAACTTGTTATCAAACACACCCTATATCAGCAGTTAAGATGGATAATAATCATAATATTAATTGAACATCTCATTTATCCTTAAATTAACAATAAGAAAGGTAACATATGACTATAATAATAAGGTTAAAATAGGAAATTAAAGACATCTATGTGTCATCTGCACGCAAATCCAATAATCATAGACAAACAATTATTTCTAAGAAATCATAATTAGATATAACATTTTCATAATAGTGTTACGAATAGTTACATGATAAAGACATCTATCAGTCATCTGTAGATACATAATTAAAGTAGAAAACATGATTAGCTTTAAAATAAATAAGTGTAACACCCCAAATATGAAGATTATAAATTGAATATCAATGATAATTATATTTTAAAATAGAATATTAAAGGTTGACCCAGTTGGTCACTCTGTAGCTAAGTTTATATTATTAGTAAGTTACAATTTGGCAAGCGGTATTTATGTTTAATCTGGTATCCTGGAAAAATTCAAGCATGTTTTGATATACGCGGCCTAATAATTTCTGTAATCGCGGTTATACTTCCCTGACCATCTGAAATGTTACATCAACGAAGATTCAACCCGCATTCTAAATTTTATTGATCAAGTATCTATATTATCTTATAAAACATTTATAATTTTTGTCTTAATCTCAAAATTTTAAGTAATTTAAAATTACTAAATTTACACTTAATATTAAACTAAATTGAAACTATTAAATAAACCTTTCAAAATAAATAATATTTAATAAATTAAATCAATACAATAGTTAAACCTTTTATAATAAATATTCTATTATATAATAAATATTTTAACTTAACTATTAAAAATTACATAACTAGATTTATTAAATCTAAATAATATATAAGTGTATAACCTACATTTATAAAATTTTCTAAATATTTTTAATACGTAATATAATCAAGGGTGATGCTAAATTAACACCCCTTTTACTAAAAAAACACCCTAAATCTACATATTAAATCCCCTTCTAAAATTATTCTAAATCTACGTCTAAATTAGAGATACCGTTACTATAAATAACCATTAGATAGATACTGTTACTATAATAAACCTTAAGTAAATCCTCTTAATTTGGATTGAACCTTCAAGCCCGTCAAGCAAGGCTCGTGTTTAATAACCGTAAACACTTTGTAATTTCTACACTCTAAGTTTAATTTTTATTAATTAATTTACTTACTAATTTATAAACATTTAATTAAACCTCTTAATTAAATATTAAACTTAATATTTAATTCTTCCAAATAATAAATAAACTATTTATTATTTATTTACTTGATAATTAATTAACTTATAATTGTCAACACAGTTATTGTATTCTTTATGAACTTGGTTCAAGTTAGGTGTGCAGCTGTATGACCCTTTAGTGTCTTATAGTGCTCTAATATGACATGTGCACACTACCTATTCACACAATATAACAGGATGGTTCGACTTAGGAGTCCTAATTGTCAACGTCTAACAGGTTTGAAGTGACCTCCATTATTTAACCATCCATGGTGAGATTACTTTTTTCCTCTTTAGAATGGTCCAGAACAGATTCAATACCGTCAAAAAATTGCAATTTCACACGTATATGAAATTCATAATGTGATTGTACAATTAGAAGGAGATTTCCCAATGAAGGGTTTTGATCTAACCAAACCACCCAATGACACAAACTGGTCAAACCTGGGTTTGATTCTACTGGTTCAATCCTAATGCGGAACTGGATTGAACTCAACCCTCTAAACCACGAAAGGGTTAGGATCTTTAAAACTTACATGATCTACTAGTTTCTAATCTACAACAATCCACAGATAAGGTTATGATAAAATATACTTCTTATGATTCTTGATCTTGAGATTGCTAAAGTAGTCCATCACTACTGCACCTCCTAACGAACTGACTGCTAGACCGCTCCTGGATCACCAATCCTCAAACAACAAACTAAGTCCTTAAGTGTGTGTGTGTGTGCGTCGACTTCAAAAACCGTAGACACCCCTTGGGTGTTCTTCGAATTCGACAAGGAGAGAGAGAGCCGAGAGAGGAGATCGACGAGGAGAGAGAGAGAGTTGATGTTGGCTAGGTTTAACCTTTTACTTGATTAAGTTATCTTATATTAATCCTTAAGGCTTAAGGATATATATATATAAGGATTTAAAAAGACCCAAGCCCGTTTAATTAAAAGCCCACTAGTTTTAATTAAACTTTCATCTCTTGCATTTCAACCCCCTGGACTTTACTAATTAATTAATTAACTATTAATTAACTGGTCCGTTAAACTTTAATATTTAATTCTCTTTAAATAATAAATAACTATTTATTATTTATTTTCTTTCTAATAATTAATACAAACTGATTAATTATTTATTTCTCTCTTTTCAATAATTAATACTACTGATTAATTATTTACTTTCCTCTTTAATAATTAATCCAACCTGATTAATTATTTCCACACAGATTTATGGTGAAATCCAACTGTTCTGATTTGGGTGTGTAGCACATTGGATACAATATGCCCATTAATTATCTCTGCACATAATCCAACAGACTCCCACTTGTGCAAGATAAGTAATAGTTACTACACATTGTTAGCCTAAGGAGGTCCCTAGCCAGGCACTTAGGGTAACCAGGTTATAAGAACTCTTATACCCCAAAGTAACTTGTGATAAAACTTCATAAGCAACATGCTTAGAAGTAACCTGTTATAAACTAACTGTTTATAAACTAACTGTTTATAAACTAAACTATCATAAACTCCCTGTTCATGAATGGGTACGTTGTATATATATATACACACACACACACACACACACACACACACACACACACACACACACACACACATATATATATATATATATATATATATATATATATATAGGTTTCTCCCTTGCAGCGCGATATTTCAATTTTGAGCATGAGCATGGAAAAAAAGTCAACTCAGAGACTCAAGAACTTTGGTTCATGACATACTTGATTTCAAAACTGCGTGATAAACGACAAAGAATAGATCAGTTCGTTTGGGCACAGCCGTGCACTTACCAGTTTCTCTAATCAGTCAAGGGGCCCGGAAATATCTCTCCTAAAAAGAAGGTGCAATTACCGTCTTGCATATTTGCATCTGGAAATACGGCTCCCACTGAATCTAGACACGCTCCTTATGACCACCCTGTTACGGCGTGGCGTTAAAACGCGCTAAGAAGACAACAGTTACCGCATCCCAAACCAAATACCTCAGGCTTAAGGATAACCTATGTGATAAATACTTTTGACATGAATCCACGAAGTATTTTTTCATAGTGGGTCAATCCAATATTCGTAACCCTAACGAATATCCGTCAATTTTGGTCCGCAAAATCCTTTTGCAGCTATATTCGACATACTTTCAAATCTACCCCAAAATTACGATGACTTTATAGCCCTATCATAGTTCCCACCATGATAAGTAGTCACGGATAATGTTTTGAATAAACCTAGTTTATTCCTGTATGAACCAAAACATACAAAATTTGTGAAGAACAATGAAACTAATATCTACATCCTTCCATATTCCGTCCTGGAATAAAGATGTATAATTTCTACCATTTCATTGACTCAATTCACGGTGTATATCTGAATTACTTATTACTTTTGCATTGTAACTTATCACAGATTACAAGGAAAAAACTAATATGGTTATAAACCTAAAACTCAAGACTAGTACCCTTAAGTACTCCTTCTTGGTTTTGCTAGAAATCGTTCTTGCAACCTTGGAACAATTCTAGACTTACTTATTTTATAAAATTCCTTAAACTTGGAGAAACTGGAAATAACTCCTAAGTTTCTGATTTTATAAAATATCCTCCCTGTAATTAAAACTTTAATTACATTTGTAGATATATTAAATCTTACTAGATTTTATTATCCATTTGAAATGATAAACCTTCTTACACCTACTTGTAAGAAACTTGAATTTAGATTCCCTGTGTATACCAACACTAATCTAATATCATTACTAAGAATGTTAAAAAACATCATATTTCATCATTTCTAACGTTGACTAACCAACAATTATTTAATTAAGCTGACTTACTAAACACTTTAGAATGTGTATAATTTTATTTAAGTCATAACTTGACTCAAAATCTTGCAATGATATCTTTATTGAGTACTTCTCAATAAATCATGCATTCCTCGGATTAGTTCTTTCTCAAGAATTTACTATTTTAGATAACCTCTAAAATCATCCGATAATTATATACTCTAAAAGTTTAATCTTGTATTTATCATGCTAGTTAAAAAAAACTTTTATTAACTTTGATAAATACATTAGTCAGTTGCTTCCACTATCTTTTATGATAAAGTGCATTACTTTAAAGGGCAAATTGCGCGAAAATACAACAAACTATGCCAATATTGCCATTGTATGCAACCAACTTTATGTTCTACCTAAAAATACAAGAAACTTGCAAATTTGGTTCATTGTATGCAAGTTACCTATAACAATAGGTAACTTACCGGTTACCTCTCCAAAAACAAAGAAAGTTGGTACCTAAAAATACAAACAACTTTCATATTTTGTTCATTGTATACAATCAACTTTCAAATTTTGTTCATTGTATACAATCAACTTTTAAATTTTGTTCATTGTATACAATCAAATGACCGGTAACCTGGTAATTAGGTTACCCATTGTATACAATGAACCAAATTTGTAAGTTGCTTGTATTTTTAGGTAGAAAATAAAGTTGGATGCATACAATGACAATATTGGTATAGTTTGTTGTATTTTCGCGCATTTTGCCCTACTTTAAAACATCCTTTTAGGCTTGGTCAAACCTTGACTATCATGCCTAAAACTTGTGTTCTAGACGCATGTTTTAAAAACTTAGTTTTTGTAAGAAATTTGTTTTATGAAACCAAAAACTTGGATCTCCATATATCCATCTTTCTAATTACAGAAAGTGGTTTCATTAAACTTACCATAAGTGCAGAACACTTGTAAAGGTATTTTAAATTTTTTTCCCTTAAAACATTCAGCATAAAACTCTCTTGATTATAGTAACTACCATAATCACTTTTATACTATTTTAAATATTTTATCAGAAACTATTTTACTTAGAAGTAATGACTATTATTTCCATTTGTTCAATACCTTGAACATTCACTTTTTCACAAAAGAAAGCTTAAACACTTGTTAAATTAGAAAAAACTATCTAATTCAACACTTGTTTTAAATATTTTGAACAGTGGAGTCAGCATTTATGTAATTACAACAAATCATAGCATAAGATCACAATGAATCACCAATCAAGTCAAGACTTGACTTATTGGTATTCTTTTAGTCAAAACTGGACTAATCCTGATTCATAAAAATATGTGCACGTATATGAACTGTTTAATTTAAATTTCCATAAAACTAAAAACTCAAACAAAAAAGGTTTCCAAAAACCAACAAGATAAAATTGTTCAGATAAACTTAAAAAAAAGTTTAATAAACTAGGAAATAGAATTATTAATAATATCCGTAAGCTACACGTGGGATCTCTTCATGCCGGGCCGCATCACTTTCCATCTCCTCCTGCAATGATTGCAAGATATTAGAATACTCGTAAAAACTTTTACAAGTGGAAAGTGATAAAGAAGCTATTCACACGATACCTGAGGGGCCAGCCTTGCCACCTGCCTCGTGACCCTTCAGACAATCTCTTTTCCAATGTCCGACCTCACCGCACTTGAAGCACCGATTCTCGGTTCTTGCTTTGTTCGGCTTTGGCTTCTTGCCCTTGTTGTTGTTATTAGCCCTGGGTGCATTCTGGCTGGGCTGGGCCTTGCCATTTCCCTTTCCGTTGCGCCCCTTCCTCTTCTTATGTCCGCCCACAATGAGAATGTCCTTAGACTTGGTCCCGATACTCTACTCCGCTGTCTTAAGCATGGAGTGCAACTCAACCACAGATTTCTCCATGTTGTTCATGTTGTAGTTGACTATGAAAGGCTTATAGTCATCTGACAACGAGTTGAGTATCGTATCCTTTGCTAGCTGCAACGGTACTGGGTGCCCAAGTCTCTCCAGGTGGTCCATGTAACCCTTCATTTTCATGACGTGGTTACTGACCGAGGTCCCCTTAGCCATCTTGCACGAGTTAAATGCCCTGGTGGCATCATAACGTTCTGTACGAGCTTGCTCCTGGAACATATCCCTCAGCTGGCGGATCATGTCATAAGCAGGAGTCTCCATCATGCTAGACTGCAACTCTGGACTCATAGTTGCAAGCATGAGGCAGCTGACATCTAGGGCGTCGTTGGAGCGCTTCTGAAAAGTCTCCCTGACATCTGCCCTAGCATTGCTGGCAGGATGATTTCCTAGAGGTTGTTATAGGATATGCTACTTTCTCTCGTGCCTAAGCACGATTCGGAGATTTCTCCCCCACGTGAGAAAGTTTGGTCCGACAAGCTTATCCTTTTCAAGGATATAGCGGAGAGAGAGATTGTTAGTACTAGTAACCTTGGTTGCCATCTACAAATTAAAAACTTGGTTTAATTAGTAATTGCAGATAAACTTTTCTAATTATATATCATCAAACCCATAAATAATATATATTAGACCTAGGACCCATATTTCACATACTTGACGCAAGGTTTGGGCACTTCCCGCCAAGTCATGCTATTTATGGTAGGTAACACCCTGTACCAATCGTACCTAACTGATACGACCTAGAACCTCGTAGAGCACTTAGACCCAGTCTAGTATGTTTAACTCTACTCTAGTGCTTTTTGGGCCGGGACTCCCAATTATCACCAAAATAGATCGCACCACCTAAGACAACATGAATTCTGGCCGAGACTCCCGATTATCGCAGAATCTTTCATGCCCCTTCCCACAATGGTTTGAACCCGGATGTCCAAGGTTTGGGCACTTCCGAAACCCGAGTACCGTTTAACAGCAAGGGTGTACCATTAGGTAGGTAGCACACTGATCTAAGATTTTATTGGGTTTTACAATTAAGTTTAAAAAACTTAATTTTCCAGTTTTTGAAAAACCATTTCAAAACTATCTGTTTTAAAAATACGATTAATATGTGTACCTAAACTAGGTGCACAAAACGGCTTTATAAGTTCCAAACCTATAATCTTGACAAAACTTTAAATTTATGAAAATTTATCTAATACGACTGAAGTCGTGTCCTAGTTTGTCATAAGACGTGCTTTTTCACTGTTTAATAAAAACCTGTTATTAAACCCTTTTTATTTACCATCACACACATATCATATGCAAATATGAAAAAACAGTAAATAAAATCACAACCACGCAGATAATAATAAGCATATGAAACCTATAGTTTTGCCAACTAATCCTAAGGTCAAACCTAAGGATAAAGTGACTTGGATTCGCCTTCTTGATTAACTGCTCCTACTAGCCTTGACACCTCCCCAAAGTATCCGTGCTTCGTGTGAAAACACCATTTTCTTGATCACCTTCTTGGAGTCCATTTCGGTTGAGGGATTAAACTACTACTAATCTATTACAAATACAATATTGAATGGGGTTGTAAGTGGCACGCAGGCCTCCCCGAACCAGTACAATATTACAAATAAGAAAGGGATTGTAATTGGCACGCAGGCCTTCCCAAAACCAAAAAAAAGAAGAAAAAGAAAAAACGAGTCCTGAGTCGGCAAAACTATAGCTATATGTTACAACCACGCAATTATATATAACCATTATATATAAAAAACAACAACCACACACTTATAATATATAAAACAATAAACTGTGTTGTTAAGCACATAACCTGATTTGTTTAAACTTTCTCATTTACCCTTTGATTAATACCTATTAACCAAAAATGAGAATCATGATCTTCTAATTAAATTTATTTGACCAAATATAGTTTTTCAATAAAACCTTTTTAAATAAAAACTTGATCTCATTCAAAACTTGAATGAAATCCTCATGTCGGGTTTTCTTACTAGTTTTCCAAAAACTTAAAACCGACAACTTTTGGTCAATAAAATATTATCTTATTTGTTTCTCCATTTTATTATATAAATTTTTTCCCTTTTAGAATTTATTCAAAAATGACTAAACTAGTCATAATAAATAAATATCTAAAAATATATATTTTAACTAAACTAATTAAAACATATAATACTAGTTTATATAATATCTTATTTATTCTTTAAAATTAAAATTAATATCCCTATTTGTTTTAACCGAGAAACTATTTGGGCCAAAAATTCCTGGGCTGAGAGCCCTACCTGGGCCGTGACCTCCTTTGGGCCGAAGCCTAATGGGCCGAGACCCCTATTGGCCCGAGAAACTACTGGGCCGAAAAACCGTCTTGGGCCAAAACCCCTTGGGCCGAGGTCCACTAGGCCTTTAGCGCCGCTAAACCCCTTTTAGCGTCGTAACGGTCACGGTGATGGTTTCGGTTCCGTTTCCCGATTAATAAAATATTTTCAAATCCTTTTTAACCTATTAAAACTAACTGTTTTAATACTCTGATTAAAAAGAAACTGGATTTAATTTCAAGAAACAAAAAATATCAATTATTAATATCAACTAAAACTAGTTTTATTAACAATTGATTATCCTAAAACTAGACATCAACCTATTTAAACAAAAGTTCAAAAATTACTGGTTTAAGTTTTAAATAAAAGGTTTATCCTTTATGACCGTTTAAACACAAAACTGTTTAAATTAAACCTTTTATAAACTCGATAAAAAACAGAAAAACTTGTTTTTATTCCCTTATGGTTTTCGAAATTTATATGGAGAATAACAAGATGAAGAAGATCATTTAAACCTAAACAAACCAACTAACTAGATTATCTAGATTTAACTAATTTGATCAAATATATCCTTATCCTAAAATTACAATCACTTTAACCATTCAAATTAACTGTTTGAACTTTCTTGTTAGTAGGATTAAACCTGGTATAAAAAACAAACTGTTTTTGACACCTCTTGATTTTCAAAAAATCCAAGGTCTAAAAATAAGATCAAAAATTAAACCTTAAATCTAGAAACAGATAAAGCTAGAAACTATAGATCATAGAGCCTACCACTGAAGGGTTTTGATCTAACCAAACCACCCAATGACACAAACTGGTCAAACCTGGGTTTGATTCTACTAGTTCAATCCTAATGCGGAACTGGATTGAACTCAACCCTCTAAACCCCGAAAGGGTTAGGATCTTTAAAACTTACATGATCTACTAGTTTCTAATCTACAACAATCCACAGATAAGGTTATAATAAAATATACCTCTTATGATTCTTGATCTTAGGATTGCTAAAGTAGTCCATCACTACTGCACCTCCTAACGAACTGGCTGTTAGACCGTTCCTGGATCACCAATCCTCAAACAACAAACTAAGTCCTTGAGTGTGTGTGTGTGTGCGCGTCGACTTCAAAAACCGTAGACACCCCTTGGGTGTTCTTCGAATTCGACAAGGAGAGAAAGAGAGCCGAGAGAGGAGATCGACGAGGAGAGAGAGAGAGTTGATGGTGGCTAGGTTTAACCTTTTACTTGATTAAGTTATCTTATATTAATCCTTAAGGCTTAAGGATATATATATAAGGATTTAAAAAGACCCAAGCCCGTTTAATTAAAAGCCCACTGGTTTTAATTAAACTTGCATTTCAACCCCCTGGACTTTACTAATTAATTAATTAACTATTAATTAACTGATCCGTTAAACTTTAATATTTAATTCTCTTTAAATAATAAATAACTATTTATTATTTATTTTCTTTCTAATAATTAATACAAACTGATTAATTGTTTATTTCTCTCTTTTCAATAATTAATATCATTGATTAATTATTTACTTTCCTCTTTAATAATTAATCCAACCTGATTAATTATTTCCACACAGATTTATGGTGAAATCCAACTGTTCTGATTTGGGTGTGTAGCAGTGTGACCCTTTAGTCTCTTATAACATTGGATACAATATGCCCATTAATTATCTCTGCACATAATCCAACACCCAATGCCCACCATTTCGGCTTATTAGATCCATCATGGTGCTCCATTTGCAACTGGATGACAATCCATGTGTATGTCACGTTTGGAATGTTATAGACAACTGAAACCTAGTGCTCCGAAAACACATGTTATAGATATAGAGGAGTATGCTTGAATAATATTTTTTTATAATTTTAATATTAACGGACATGTTCTTGCAGTTACATTAATCAATTATGTTTATCAATGCTTGAAAAAGTTTATTACAAAAAGATAATTTAATTATTATAAAAATATTTATTACATTTATGAAAAAAAGAATCTAATTATAGAAAAAGAAATTTAGAAAATATAGTTATATTAATTATATTTAAAATAATAGTTATAATTTGAAAATAAAAACAAATCTAAGGCTGGTCGTTGTACGTAACCCGCAGGCCACGGGTACATGGCTGGTACCCAAGGAACACCAAAACCCCCTTAGCGGGTTCCAAGCGGGTAAGGGCTTCCTGGTCTATTTACTCGCGAAAGAAAAGCCACACCCCATCCCCTTCCAACGGTTATATTTTAAAAAATAGCCGTTAATCGGCTTTTTTTTTTTATTATTATTTTTTAATTCATTACCAAATACACACTATATATACAACAACAATTTATACAAATATTCACCATTCCTTATATTCTTTCTTTCTCTCTTCTTCTTCCTTTTTATATTTTACACAATTTAGTTTATAAAAAATCTATTGATTCACCAAAATGGTTCACCAACATCCAACGATTTTTTCGTATAAAATACGAGGATTATAGTTGCCATTGCGACAGAAGCGGCCCGCCTAATATTTGATGATGCGAAGACGAAGAAACTTCGAGTCGACAAACGAGAAGGCCTCTGAAAAATAGAGACCGTCTCGCTGGACAAGAGATGCTTATGCGTGACTACTTTAGTGATAACCCGGTATATGACGAGGAAAATTTTAGGCGACGGTTTCGTATGAGCCGTCAACTATTCACACGAATAGTTGACGATCTTGAGCACGAGTTTACTTTTTTCCAACAGGCGTGGGATGCAAGAGACCGTAAAGGGTTTTCAGAGCTACTAAAGTGTACAAGTGCTATTCGACAATTGGCTTACGGGATGGCTGTCGATTTTATTGACGAGTACTTGAGGATGTCGGATAAAACATCACGGGATTGCATAAAGTTTTTCTGCAGAGGTATTATTCATCTTTATAAAAGAAAATATTTACGCAACCTACTTATGATGTTGTGCAAACATTATACGCCGCGCATGAGACTAGACACGGCTTTCCCGGCATGTTTGGTAGCATAGATTGTACACATTGGGGTTGGACAATGTGCCTGAACGCATGAAGAGGTCAGTATATGAGAGGTGACCATGATCGACCAACAACAATGCTAGAGGCGGTGGCATCTCATGATCTATGGATATGGCATGCGTTCTTTGGTATTGCCGGTTCAAACAACGACATCAACGTTATCAACTAGTCACCTATATTCAACGACTTGTACGAAGACAAAGCACCCGATTGTTCATTCGAGGTGAATGGAGTACTCTACAGATACGGATATTATCTTGCCGATGGGATATATCCGGAATGGGTAACTTTCATCAAATCATTTACGTGCCCACTAGACGAAAAATGAAAAAGATTTAAGTCCCGGCAAAAATCGGCTAGAAAAGACATTGAACGGGCTTTTGGTGTGCTTACACAACGTTGGCACATTCTTCAATACCCGGCACGAGCATGGTCTTTGGCAAAAATGAGGTATATTATGTACGCTTGCATAATATTACACAATATGATTCTCGAAGACGAAGGCCAAGCGAGTTATGTTTTTGATGAGAATGATGTTGTAGCGGACGATATCGAAACAAATATCAGTGAGGAACAATGGGCCGAAAACGTTGAAGCAGTAAAAAACAGGGAGACTCATATAAACCTTCGGTCCAATTTGGTCGAACACATTTGGAGTAATCAAGGACCCGGCAACGTAGACGAGTAGTTTATTTATCTTTTAATGTAAGTTTTAAAATTTTAGGATTTTATTTGTAATTTTCGAAATTTTAGTTTTATTTGTAATTTTTGAAATACTAGTTTTAATTTATTTTATATTTTTAGTTATTAAATAAAATATTATTTAATTAAATAATTAATTGTTAAGTTGAAAATAAAATAAAAAAGTGAAAAGGAAAGGGAAAAGGGAAAAGGAAAGGTACAACACTAGTAGTGGGTAAAGAAAGGAAAAGGAGAGGGAAGCTGATGTGGCACTGATGTGACATTTGGGTAATGAAAGGGAAACGAGTGGGTACAATGCATAGCCTAATTATGGATGATTTTTTTAGTAAACTAGCTAAATACTCCGTGTATAAACACGGGTAACGGTTAAAGTAAATTTTAAAATAGACTACTATATCACAATGTGACATCTTAAAAGATATGTTTTACATCACCATTTGTGAGTAAATCAACAAATTTGAATTCAAGTCACTTTCAAAATCACAATTTAGATTCGAAAAACTTGAAATACCAAGAATTGTATGAGCTCTTTTCCAAATTTCACTTACCATTTGCTCAAATAAAATTAAAATCACCTAACCGTTTTAGAGTGAAACTCTCGAGTCAACTAATTAATGTAATGATTTTTTGATTTTTATAACAAAGCGGATGTCAAATACCACAAGAATTTTTAACTTTTGTAATACAATACAGAGATGCGAAAAAAGTTCATAAAGGTTGTCCAAAATTCCCTTGCCACACAAGACAATATTCTACGTGTGATCAAAAGTTATACTTTTAATCTATCAAATCAACCAATTAAAAAAACCATTACAGTTTAAAGAGTAAAAAATCAACGATACGCATGAATATGGTAAGTTAAGGTTTGCAACTACACATAACCACACCATAAAGGAAGTGCTTTTCTTGCTAAACTGAAACAATGATTCAAATAGTAATTAAGCTGATATTTTCATGTTTTGTATGTTTCGGTGATCCCAATGACCAATGTAAGACCAATATCTGGCATTACGGTAAAAATACAATATGTGAACATGTATAAGATTAGACCATAATTGTAGGTGTGTGTACCCGAAAGACGCATCAAGCTCATCAAAGAGGATTAAGTGAAGATCAAGTTCCCTTCGTAATCATGCATTGCAATTTTGATTATATTGTTGACATGAGCAATCTTTCATCTCTCCTTCTATGTTCACCTGCAACCAAAATATGTGAACTTACTATCGTGTAACAAAATAAGACATAACCCGAATTGTTAAAAATTACCATGACCGCGTTTGATTAAGTTATATAAGAGATTGTGCAACTACAAAAAACTAAGACGTTTTACTGAAAACTAAAGAATTTTGGTACATCAATTAGTGAATATGGGCTTTCATGCAATTTTCGAGGAATAAGTCTAACCACAAGTGTTGGCATGTCTTATCCTAACGTCTAGTTTTTATTAGTGAGTATGTATTAGTGAGTATGTAGGGCCCAGACCCATTAGGGTTTTATCATGTACTTTATTTATATTGTTCTCGTATAATGAAATTAGTTGAGGAGTTCTATAATCTAACATGATATCAAAGCCTAGGCTCTACCGATCCCTCCCACCGGAACCCTACCTTTTTCCGGTGCCGTCCTCGCCGGAGTTGCTCAACTATCTCACTTCCTTTATCTCTTGCCTCCCCTCTATTTTCCGGCCACCTTTCATACATCTCCCTACATACTTACTAATACATACTCACTAATAAAAAAAACATCTCCCTACATATTATCTAAATCTCTGTCTCTCTCTTTAGTCATCTGTCTAATTAAAAAAAAAAACATCGTCGGAACCGTAAATTTTTCCGGCGCCGTCATCGCCGGACCTACCTTCTTTCTCTTTATCTCCGTCTCTCTTCATCTCCTCTCTTCATATACGCCTCTTCTGTTTCTCCTTCTCATCTTCTATTTCAAAAAGAAAAAAAAACACCGGCCACCTCGCTGTCGCCGACCTCCGCTGCGTATAGTTGCAACAAAAAAAAATGTTTTCTAACCTTGCCGGAAAACATATCCACCCTTTGCTGCCGCCGCTGCCAATGCCGGAATGCATCTCCTCCTCTTTGGTCTCTTTAAAATCTCTCCTCTCTTATCATTTCCCTTCTCCTACCCATCTTTCTCTCTAAACACTCTCTAGTCTCTCAACCTTCTCTCTAAACATTCTTCAGGCTCTCAACTCTCTCACCTTTATGCTTTATTTTCATTCCTGAAGTTTTATGCTGAAGTTTTTATGCTGCACTCTTGTCATAGCATCAAAAGACGAACTGCTGCAAAAACAGTTGGCCAAAAAAAAAAGCAAAAACAAGAACTTTCTCCAAGAAATCCACTATGGTGGGGCTCGAGAATGGCAAACGTCAAAAGAAAGGGAGATGATTTGTATACAACACAAATTAGCCATACACAACAATCATGACTTTTATGTCCTTACCAATCCACTATCTTTTATTCTCATCCACAAATTCAAGGGTATAACAGTCCAAACAGTCACTTTTTGTTGTGTATGACTAATTTTTGTTGTGTATAAATCACTTCCCCAAAAGAAAAGGGGTGTTTACCCACTTTGCTCAACTTTTCCTTTTTCTTTATCATTGTTTTTTTTTCTTATTTATTTATTTTGTTTTTTATTAGTTTAGTTTCAGTTTGATGCTTCGTAATTAACCTCCGCTCAAACTGTGGGGGAGTATTAGTGAGTATGTAGGGCCCAGGCCCATTAGGGTTTTATCATGTACTTTATTTATATTGTTCTCGTATCATGAAATTAGTTGAGGAGTTCTATAATCTAACAGTTTTCTAGTATAACTAACTCCTTGCCGGATTTAATGATCATCTTTTCTGAACAAAGTTTTAATAATTATCTAATTGATATAATCATGTAAAAATCAATTATGATGTAATAAGCAAATTCTATCATAACAGTAATAAAAAAAACTCTGAGTACAATAATATTAATATTCATAGATACCTGAGATCCAATTGGAAGATTAAGTTCCGAGTTGAAGGGATAATGACTCAAATCCTCTAAGGCTTCATGTTAATTAACAAAGTAATTGTATGTCGTTTATGAACCTGCTGCTCCATATGCTCAACATTTGAAATCGATACCGCATCTGAAATATATCAATTATGGTAAATTGGATGAAGTGAATGGAGATGTGGGAGATAACAATCATGAGGTTTCATTTCAGCATGTAAACATCACAACTTAGTCAACTCAAGCTAAAGAAATGTATAATTGACAATCAGACCATAAAAAGATTTACATTAAAAATTTACTATACCTGGAATTCATAGTGGTTTTGGTTGATTTAAGAATATGCTCCATTAACGGCCACAAACAACAACTGATTAGTGAGCTTTTTATACATTACGCTTATGGTGATAACGACAACTCACAATTATTAGAAGCATAAAAATGATTGACACGTACATTAGTGTTCGCATTAATGTTGGCACATTCCACTAAGATTAAAAGACTAAAAACACTATAATCATTTAGAAACTATCTTTCAACATTGATATAACCACTATAATAAAAGCTATTTTTCAACATTGATATAGCCACTGTAAATAATTATTAAAGTTATATGCACTAAAAGCTGAGTTTTATCAATTTGACCCGTTTACCATTAATCTACTATTTGTTTCACATACATAAGTGAACCTTCATAATGACCTTTATATATCGCACTACATCGCTAAAGCCTTTATCAAAACACAATTTAAGTGCTAGCCCCATTTATTATTCAAAACCGGGATAGAATGGTGCATACAATCCTAGTGTTCAATGACTTAAATCCTCTAAAATAAGAGCCTAAATGTCAATTAACAAAGTAATTGGATGTCTTTTATGAACATGTTGCACCATATGCTCGGCACTTGAAATTAATACCGAATCTGAAATCTATCACGAGGTTTCGTTTTAGCAGGTAAACATCACAACTAAGTCAACTTAAGCTAAATAAATTCTAGAAAAATATATACATGTGGATAATTAAGTTTTAACCTTGAGCCATGATCAATTATAAAAGCGAGAAATAATAAGAAATCAAGTTGGGGTTCAGAAATTACTTACAGGATCAGTTGAACCCAAAAAGTACAGACTTGAAAGACTAAAAAGGTTATGATTACGTAACCTATAACAATATAACAATCATCAAAATTTAATTAATAATTTACTGGGAATAGAACTTATAAATGATGCTACATACCAGTTATGCGTCGTCCTTTTCTGTGCTTTGGATGAAACAACACTATAACAACAACAATAGGATTGTAGACTATACTATAAATCCATGTATTGTTTATATAATACAGCAGGAAGGGTCTAAAAAAGTGAAATGAATCAGAATGATTTTTAATGTCTATAATTATTATATATGTATTAACATATGTATACATCACAGAATGAAAGCATTAAAAGATTTATAAATCCATATAATACAACAGGAAGGGTCTAAAAAGTGAAATGAATCAAAATGTTTTTAATGTGTATAACTATTATACGTGTATTAACATATGTATACATCACAGAATGAAAGCATTAAAAGATTTATTACCAATGAAGAATTGTTCAAAACACCGTCATTAAACTTTTTACAGAGTTAACGGCGCAATCCAAATGGGAAATGCACCGGTTCAACTTCATTAGGTTTAGCAAGTTCTTCAGTTTTGCCATTTTCTCTTGCTCATAAACAAAATAATACATCAGAGTATATTTTAGAGCACCTACAAAGTCAATCTGCATAGTCAAAATCAAAACGCACCAAAAAAATATATAGAAACTTAGGGACATACACCAAGAATTTCATGCTTTAGATTCATAAAATAGGCATGTATATAATTTTCAAAGAAATAATTGAGGAACCCCACAATTGAATCTCAAAAGATTAAAAGAGGCTTTGAAATTTTATTGCAACAGAATTGACCGAGAATAGATCTGCCTAACTAAAATATATTAGCACCATAAATCATCTAATATCATCATATCAGTCACAAACATAACCCACAAAAACAACAAATCAAAACAACAATAAAATGATACCTATATAACGTTGCAAGAGGCTGCTGAGTTTCGACCAGAAAGAGATTATCGCGGGTTTTGTTCTGATTAGAGAAAAAACTATCGCAGATTGTCAACGTAAACACAGCTTCCGTTGCACAATCTGTTTCGAAGGAAGATCGATAGTGAAGTGTATAAATTCGAATCAGAATAGCACTGCCAGCTTAAAAAAATAACCTAAATTCATCAAGAGGGAGGTACGTAAACAAAAAACTATTTCATTCCTCCTAATGTTTCAGTTTCAGTTAAAGGCAAAGTTAGATACCAATTACCACATTTAACATACTTTTTGCCCAGTTAACATTCATAAAATTGTACTACATTCATATGCTGTTTCTAAACTCATGTATACCCTGGGTTTAAATTTGATATAGCACCTCAACCCTCATTACTTAATTGTTTCTGATCTAATAGACTATTTCATTAAGCAAAATAACTCTTTGAAACTCTTAGGGGTCGCTGAATCTCAATACCATGTCTGAATATATAAGAGATGATTCTGACGTCTGAATGTTATTCATATTTTGCTGTTTATTTTTTGAAATATCTGAATGATTGTAATTATCTTTTTTATAATATTTTATATTCAATTGTTACATATATAACTAAATTTTAACTTTTCTAATTATAAAGTAAATTATTTTAATAACAAATATCAAACCATAATAATATAGGGAATTAAAATAAAAAATATATAAAAGAGAGCTTCGCGGCGGTGTGCGGCGCCCGACGGCAATTGTGAAAGGTGTTCATATATGTAGAGTAGTGGAGGAGTAGATATTGACGAAAATTAGTGAAAAAAGAAGTATAATTGTTATAGTATAATGAAACATAAATTTTGTTAAGATGATATAAGAGGTAATTTTATCTCTTATTCATTAAGTGGTTTTAAGAGGTTTTCAGATCTTAATGAAAATAAAAAAAACAACTCTTATAACTTAATACCTCTTGTTGATTCAGATTAAGATGTATTAAGACGTTTTTCAGAAAAACAAACGACCCCTACTTAAGCTACAAAGTAAGAATTAGATATACACGGGTTTTTCGCACAACCTGCGCATAGTGCATGTCTTCTAATTTGAAACTAAAATTAAGATACGCCAATAATCATTCATTTCAGACCCTAAATGAAGACAATAATCAGAAACGACAATCATTCGATAAAATGATAAATCAAAAATATATGTTATGTGATAATTCCGTCAAACAATTAAACTTAAGATCTATCTCAACCAACAACTCTTAGCATGAAGATATTATATCAAAACTGATAAATTGTAACGCCCCAAAGTTCGTAATTTCCTAAATGTGAGTTGATATCAATTGTCGTGTTAAGTGTTATGTGTGTTTAGCAAGTTGCCCTTTTATGTGTTTATGTGATTTAAAACTAGAAGGGCTAAAGTTGTCAAGTGTGCAAAGTAGTTAAGACCAGGGGCTGTTTTGCCATTGTTTGAAAGTTTGGATTTATATGAGTCTTGTTTGACTTATTTGAAGTCAAACCAACAGGAACTAAAAACACACACATACGACACACACACACTCAACCCCAAGCTTTGTTTGCTGATTTGATCTAGAAGTGTTGAAGATTCATAGCCTAATCGATCTTTTAGACATCAGAAAGCTCAGGTGCATATGGTTTACATGTTTATTTTGAGTTGTGAGTCAAGAAGGGGATTCAAGGGTTGAATCCTTGTTAGTAGCATGTTTGTAATGTGTTTTGATGTTGATTAGATGCTTTATTAGTTCCTACATGTTAGAGAAGTAGTAGAAATGGTTGAATCTGAGTTTCAGTTGATTTCATGTGAAAAACCCGGATTTACAGTTGCTGTTCGAACAGAGCAGATGAGTTTGCTGTGCCGAATGTTCATGCGATCGCATGGGTTATCCCTTGCGATCGCAAGGCAGCGTTTCAGGATTTTGGTTGTTTTGTCCCTAGCGGCCGTAAGTAAGAGTACTTGCGACCGTAAGACAGTGTTTTAGAGATTTGAAGGTTTGGGTCTCTTGCGGTCGCATTGGACTTCACTTGCGAACGTAAGGATGTTGGTTAAGGACCTTGCGGTCGCATAGGTTTTGCTTGCGATCGCAAGCAACCTTTCAGATTTCAGTTTAGTTATTTGACCAGTATCTTTAGTAAGTTGAGTACAGATGTTATAGTAGTATTGTTTATTGCTTGTAGGCAATAAGAGTTGACGTTTCGGTGATAGAGAATAGTTGTTTAATTGCTGCTAAGGTGAGTGTACTTACCTTTAATAAGATTAGCATATGTATATGCATTAAGTAGCTAGTATATCAATTTTATGCTTGATATATGATTTGATTATGTGAGATTCAGTAGCACTATGCTGTAGTGTTTAGTATGATCAGCATACATTTATATGCACAAGGTGATCAGTATGTTATCCGTATTGTGATATGTTTATGTAATGAGTTGAGACTATTGTTAAAAGGTACAATAGCACCCAGATGTAGTATTCAGTACAGAGATAGGGGTATATTGAGATCCTTATACCCAAACAGAGTGTCAGGGATTTGATTACGCGCGAGGTGTGATCCTGGACCAGTTAATAGTTTAAACAGTTTTGCAGGTGTTCAGCTTGTATGTGAACCATCCCCAGAAGAGTTACTCATGTTTAAAGTTTTTATCTGATCAGTTTGTATGCTCACTAAGCGAAAGCTTACGTTTTAGTATGTTGTGTTTGCAGGTAATCAGTTTCCAGCAAGGGTAAGGCCCTAGTGCTTTGCAGAGTTGGATAGCTCCAAGTTTTTAAACAGAGTACTTTTAACACTACTTTTGTGAGACTGTTAGCACTAAAGTGTTGAAAGCTTGTTTTCCGCAAACCCTGTTCTTTTAAAAGTGCTAATTTTAAGCAATAGAGTTTTAAAAGCTATTTTAGAAAAGTGGTGTTACATAAATAGATTTAGAAAGTCAAAACCCATATTCATGATGCAAATTTGTGCCTAATGGAACCATAAATATTATCAAGACACCATAAATCGAAACTGAAACAAAGACTGATATGTGTTACCAAAATCAAAAAAATGAACTTAAGATCTATCTCAACCAACAACTCTTAGCATGAAGATATTATATCAAAACTGATAAATAGATTTAGAAAGTCAAAACCCATGTTCATGATGCAAATTTGTGCCTAACGGAACCATAAATATTATCAAGACACCATAAATCGAAACTGAAACGAAGACTGATATGTTTTACCAAAATCAAACATGAGGGGTTCGCAGATTAACAATCAAAATCTGGAAATTAAATCGTAAACAAATGAAATCTGGAATGTTAAAGCGACGACTTGAATCAAAAGCCCTAAACATCTCTGAAAATTTATCACTTATTATATTACATGGGTTGCAATACTTTACTTGGGTGATTGTCATACAAAATAGAGATTGAATTCGTTGTCTTCCTTCCCTAATCCTTGCTGCCGACGCAACACAGAAGCCCCAAAAAAGAAACTGCCGCCCTAGAAGGAATCGAAGAAGAAGGAGTCGGCGATAGGAAAGTCACGAAACTATATACCCTAGAAAGGAATCGAAGAAGAAGCAGTCGGCGATAGGAATGTCACGAAGCCGTATACCGTAGAAAAGTTTTAAAGTTTCCCATTAAGGATTTAGCAGTTGTGATGTAATCATGTGGGTACTTTTGATTTTTAAATTTTTTTTTATAAAAGATAAAAAGCTTTGATTGGTGGAGATTTTTTTGAAAGGGGGTTAATGATGTAAGCAATCATTTTATTTTAATAATACTATAAGATTAAGGTTGTTCATTTAGGCAACTCTATAATAAAAATAGGGTAATGATTTGTACACAACAAATATTAGTCATGCACAACAAACATGATATTTTTGCTCTTATAAAATGTTGAACAATTTTTCTTACCTACATATTAAGGACATTATTATCCAAACACATCTACTTTATTGTGTATAACAAATTTTTGTTGTGTCTCCCATAAAAATAACATAAAGTTGTATGTAATTAGATTTCATCCATATATATTAACGTTTCAAATGTTTCCATAGACGGAAACGTTATCCCCTTCGACTCTGCAGTGTTTCGGCGTCGTCTGCGTCGTTTTCATTTGATTACTGAGAAGAGTGCGGTTGCTTGGCGACGAATGCAATGCTCCTGAAAACATCACCACCGGCAATACCAATAAATCTCAAATTCAGCTTCAACTCCTTCTCTAACTCAAAGTCGATTTCTTTCCATAATTTCAGCGTTTGCAATGAAATTGGGGTCGCAAAAAGAGCGATCGTAGCGTGTTACACCAAGAGATCACTCGAAACCCCAGGAGCATACGAGCTTGTAGACGAAAAGACTGGAGATAAGTTTATCGTTTGGGGAGGAACTGATGAAGAAACCCCTATCCCTTCGAAAGAAGTTCTTCTCTGGGAGCCCGAAAGCCATAACAGCAAACACAGCAGAAATTCCAGCAATTCATCAATTGCCAAACCTAAACCTACAGGTGCTCTTAATCATTCTTTATTTTTCCTCAATTAGATTATAAATTTAGGGATTTTTAATGGAATTATGCAACACAAATATATCATGGTGCAGCTTAACCTATGACTTTTCTAGGCAAAAAGTGTCTAATATTTGCATTTGATTTAAACCATGTTGCAAAACATTTGTTCTGTATAAAGTCTTATAAAATGCTAGTCTCAAATGCATAACTGGATTACAGAGTTTTTTAAGCATAAGGGTTGTTTGGATATCTTTTTAAACTTATTATTGCAATTTTGAAGTCAAAGTAATCACTTCTAGGTGTTTGGCTAATTGGCTAAACTAATTATGATTATGCAATGATTTATTTCTGATTATTTATCCAAATAATCAGATTTAGATTGTTAAGGAAATTTTCTTTTTGAGGTAAATATAGACTTGCTTAACTTCATTTATTAGAATTAAGCAACTCATTGTCCGATTCTGATCTTTCAAGTCACAATAATCACTTTGAAATTGCACATTCAAACACCACCTTAATTGAACAAATGCATCTTTTTTTATAATTGTTTATATTGTTATCCTTGACTATACTAAGAAGAAGAGTTAATTTTGCAGCAAGTAGCAAAGGGGTATCTCGAAGTTTTGAAAGATTGAGACCCCAAAGGGTAAGGGATCTTGGCAGGATATCCTCATCAGAGAAGGACCAAAAGGAAAAAGTTGTTGCTAATCCAAATAGGTTCAATTCTGTTGAAGATGATAAAGGGATATCAATGAATGTTCCAAGTAAACTACATAAATCAAACATTGGGGGTGACTTTTTTAGCAGAAAATCATTTAAAGATGTGGGTTGCACCGATTATATGCTTCAGTTTTTAAATGCTCAGCTTCTTGCATACCCTTCACATATTCAGGTAATGGGTCCAAACAGACAATTTTGTTTTTCTTTTCTCAGGTTGATATGGGTAGGTTGGGAGGTTGGCAAGTGGCAACACTTTCGTCAAAAGTTTAAGAACTTTATATAAAACAATTGTCATGTCAAATATGATTACGAAAGCGATTTAATGGAAGTAATAATATAATAAGTTTTCATGTTGTTGTGTGTTACTAGTTGTAGGGATATGATGGTTGGAATATGCACACCTTTATTTTCTGATTGATCTGCAAATATTATGTTTTAAATGAATATTTTCCCAAAATCCTTTTTGTATAAAATTCTGGTTCTTCATCTCAGTTTTCTAATTCATATTTTATCATACTTAAGTATTTTGAATGTCACAAAGTTCACTTCTAGAGTATTTATTGTATTTTCAATGTCAAAATTGCAGGCTATGTCATTCCCACCTGTAGTTAAAGGAAAAAGCTGCATTATAGCTGATCAAAGTGGGTCTGGAAAAACTTTGGCTTATCTTTTACCAGTAATACAAAGTATTAGACAAGATGAACTTGAAGGACTTGCCAAATCCTTACCTCAAAGTCCTCGAGTTGTTGTATTGGTACCAACTGCTGAGCTGGCATCTCAGGTTAGATGATTTATTGCCATACATGTAAAATTTTATATATGGATGTGTATGTGTATTGTATATCTATAATTAGTTGTTACGAAATGGGCTGCAGAATATAGTGTTTTGACGTGCTTATGCAGAATATAGTGTTTTAAAGTTAATTATTTCCTTAAATTATTAAAGAAAAACATTTTATCCAAATCCAACTTTAAGAAGTGATTATTTTGAATTCAAGTCAAGCAACCAAATAATCCATCCAATAGTAAATCCAAATGCCTCCTTGATAGCACTTGATGTAAGCATACTATGATTGCAGGTATTACGGAATTGCAGACTAATGTCAAAATCTGGTGTGCCATTTCGGTCCATGATAGCAACGGGTGGTTTTAAACAGAAAACTCAACTTGAAAATCTACGAAATGAGCTGGATGTTTTAATTGCTACACCAGGGCGCTTCTTGTACTTGGTTGAAGAAGGTTTCTTACAATTAACGAATCTTAAATGGTACCCATCATATTCTTCTTCTTGAAATTATGCATTTAGATTGAAATCGATGTCCGAAGAAAAGAAATAGAAAATAGTAACTATAGGTGTTTTGACCCCTTTGTGTTCAGAAAGATGGTGGTTAAACCTAACATACATGTTGATATGCAATCACATATGAGGCAAGTGCAACACAATTAAGAAACATGTAGAAAGATAAAGAACACGCATAAGAGATATTCTTTATTTTATTTAAAGGTAGGTTTATAGTTATAACATATAATACATATGTTTACAGGAGTAAGTTACATAAATAGTTCTTGTGGTTTGGTGTTTTTGTTGAACAATTGTGGTTTGGTGTAAATTACTTATTTCTTCTCTACCTTACTTCAGAAAGCAGTCTCTCTACCTGCGGGTAGAGGTATGTTTGTCTACATATTACCTCCCTCATACCTCGTTTTGATGGGATTAGATAATGTTGTTGTTGTAACACGCCGGGTTTTCAGAAGCTTAATTAATAAAATATAATTAAGACACCAACTGTTTATCCAAAAGATAACATTTAACAAACACAGCGGAAGCTAAAATTTAGTTATTTGCATCATAGGTTTAACAAAAGAACCCGACAAGGTTACCAATTATCTGCCGACCATTAGAACGAGTATCAGAGTTACAAAAGCAACAACAAAAGTGTCCCAAAAAAAAATTTCCAACTCGGCAGTATAAACCATAACATAACACCCATCCTCACCATTAACTATTTACCTGCAATTTAGGAAAGAGTACATGGAGGGGTTAGCTATAAATAGCTAGTGAGCAACGATTAAACATAGTATCATAACAAGAATATCATAGCATGCAAGGTATATATCTCAGATCATCAATCAAGTCTACCCTAACAGTTAGCGATGTTCCGGTATAGCCAGGAGGAGTCATATCTTGCAGGGTTATAAGTCCTGCTCAATGATCCAAACTGGGGGAACCGACTACATCTATTATATCGCGCCGGTGGGGGAGCGGGTAGCAGTCCACCATTGCATTAACGAGCGGGGATGTCAATGAGAGCCCCTAACGAGCGCGGATGTCGATGAGAGCCCCTAGTGGAGGTACGGAGGTTTTGCAAGAACCCGATTCGTGATCACCGAATCACCGTACCCCAAACAACAAACATGTGCCGGCACTAACACGTATTGGCCTACAAAAGCCACATCATAACAAGGTTGGCCTACAAAAGGCATATCATAGCAAAGTTGACCTACAAAAGCCATAGCATAGCAGATTGGCCTACAAAAGCCCATAGTATAACAAAGCATAGCATAATTGGCCTACATAAGCCATATCATAACAAATATCTAACACATGTTTATCATGGTTGTATAACAAATCATACCGTATCAATTATCAACACATATTCAATAACTTACCTTAAGCGCGGTATAACATTCTTATTGTGATGCCTAAGGTTAACCAGTACTCACCTGAAAAGCTACAGCAAGCAAATGTAGTATTCGGTGTCCTCTGATTCTTCAGGAGCGCCTAACACATCATTTACCAGCTTGTTGACATCATACAATTAACACATACGGTTCTAAACATAAGTTACCAAAATTATCAAACTGGACCATTGCTTGCGATCGCATGGACTTTCCATGCGGTCGCATGGACCCTTCACAAACACACCTTACGACCGCAAGGTCATTCCCTGCGACCGCAAGGGTCCTTTTCCATGAATCAAATCCTACGGCCGCAGATTCTAATCCCTACGCCTGTAGAAGCTATTTCATTGGGACCTACGGCCCGTAGACCATGTTCCTTCGTCCGTAGACGGTGAACCACACAAAACAACCTTTACGGTCGCAAGGACCCATGCCTGCGGCCGCAAGGTCTATTTTACATCTTACGGTCGCAAGGATAATCTCCTGCGGCCGCAAGGACCATTTGACCCCCTTGCGATCGCAAGGAACATACTATGCGACCGCAAGGACTTCTGGTACAACATAGTTCGTCCCTGTTGGAAGAACAGACCTGCAACTCCCATTTTTATCATACTTTTCGACCCAATCTCAGTTCCAATTACACATACTCATTACTTAACATCAATATGACCTATACAACACAAACCTAACTCAAAATAACCATTGTAATCCATTTTAAGCCTTCAAAATGGATCACCTTCCTATTTGACTCAAGAACAAGATTTTGAAATAGAATACTTACCAAAATCAGATTACTCAACACAACAAGAACAGATTGAAGCTACTGGAAATACTTGTACTTTAATCCCTTCTTGATTCCTTCTTTGATTTTGCAAGAGTTTGAGTGTGTGTGTGTACGTGAATGTATGTGTGTGTTGTGTGGGTTTTGGTTCTTCCCAGGGGATAAGAATCCCTTAACCGACCTTGGTGTTTTAATTATAAAAGTGTGGTATTTTGTTCCCCTTTTCAACTTACAACTTATCCCTCGTTTACCCGTTTCAAATAACGAGGATATTTTTAGAACCATTACCTAAAACCGGTTACTAACTTACCAATTTTAACTATTATCATAATTATTTTACATATCACCTTTTTATCACGTATAATTAACAAATAACACATTTAGCAACAAAATACATTGATTAAAATCAATGTACAGGTATATAAGCATATAGTTTAACACGGTACAACTAGGCCCTATTTTGGGATGTTACAAATCTACCCCCTTAAGAAGATTCCGTCCTCGGAATCTGTTCTACCGCGAACAAATGAGGGTATCGAGCTTTCATCTCATCCTCTGCCTCCCAAGTTAAGTTAGGACCCAAATTGTGCTTCCATTTTACCAGAATCAACTTGATCACCTTTTTGCGTAGCTTTTTGGTCTTGGTATCGAGGATCTCAACAGGTTCTTCTACAAAGCGTTTAGCTGAATTAACTTTTAACTCTTGCAAAGGTAGGATTTGATCATCTTCGACTTTACACTTTCTCAAATACACGCATTGAAAGTGTTGTGAATACCTGACAACTCAGGTGGCAACTCAAGTGATACTGTCTGATCATTAACTCGTCGCAGGATTTTGAACGGACCAATATACCTTGGACTTAGCTTACCTTTACGACCAAAACGAATCACCCCTTTCCAAGGTGAGATTTTTAGAAACACACGATCTCCTACTTCAAACGTAACAGGTCGTCGTTTAGGATCTGCGTACATCTTTTGCCTATCACGTGCAACTTTTAGCTTCTCGCGTGCTATCTTCACCTTGTCAGCAGTTATTTGAACAATATCAGGACCGGCATATTGTTTCTCTCCAGGTTCTAACCAACAGGTAGGAGTACGGCATCGCCGACCGTATAGCATCTCATATGGCGGCATGCCAATACTCGAGTGATAAGAATTATTATAAGCAAATTCGATCAAGGGTAGGTGAGAATCCCACGAACCACCAAATTCGAGTATACACGCTCGAAGCATATCTTCAAGAGTTTGAATAGTCCTTTCGGACTGACCGTCAGTTTGCGGATGATATGCCGTACTAAGATTTACCCGTGTACGAAGCTCGTGTTGTAAGCTATTCCAGAAATGAGAAGTAAAACGTGCATCCCGATCACATACAATAGATAGAGGTATACCATGTCGAGATACTATTTCAGCAACATAAAGTTGGGCTAATTGTTTCAAAGATGCAGATTCGTTAGTCGCGAGAAAATGAGCACTCTTGGTAGGTCGATCAACAACAACCCAAATCATATCATGCCCTTTAGAAGTACGAGGTAACTTTGTTACAAAATCCATGGTAATATGATCCCATTTCCACTCCGGGATCTCTAACTGCTGTAAACTAACGTAGGGTTTCTGGTGCTCTGTTTTCACCTGAGCACAGATTTGACATTTCTCGATAAACGAAGCTATGACACGCTTTAGGGTAGGCCACCAATACAAAGTTTTCAAATCTTGGTACATCTTGGTGCTGCCGGGATGACAGATAACTTTGTCTTATGCGCCTCTTGTAGGATTAGTTCCCGATTACCACCAAGATTTGGTATCCAAATACGAGATTGGAACGTTTTCAAACCTCGACTATCCTCTTGTAATTGCTTTGACAACTTTGTCATCGTTTCAGCTTTTAAGTTAGCTTCTTTCAGTGCTTGTTGTGCTTCCTTCAGTTTAGCAATGATATCAGATACAACCATAAGTCTCATAAACTTAGTTGCTTCAGGAGAACTCTTTCGGCTTAACGCATCAGCAACAACATTGGCCTTCCCGGGATGATACTTGATCTCGCTGTCATAATCTTTTATCAGCTCTAACCAGCGTCGTTGTCTCATATTAAGCTCTTTTTGCGTGAACACATATTGTAAACTTTTGTGATCAGAGTATACCACACATTTAGTACCGTACAGGTAATGCCTCCACAGTTTTAAAGCAAATACCACAGCTGCAAGTTCCAGATCATGGGTTGGGTAATTCTTTTCATGAGGTTTCAGTTGACGCGAAGCGTATGCAATCATCTTGTCTCGTTGCATCAGAACGCAACCTAGACCCGCGTATGAAGCATCGTAGTAGACAATGAAGTCTTCCGACCCATTAGGCAATGTCAGAATAGGAGCTTGACATAACAATTGCTTCAAGGTCTGGAACGCTTTCTCTTGCTCATCGGCCCATACATACGCAACATACTTACGAGTCAATTTAGTTAATGGACCCGCAAGTTTAGAAAAGTTTTGAATGAATCGTCTATAATAACCAGTAAGACCTAAGAAACTCTTAATCTCTGTAGGACTTCGAGGAGTCTCCCAATTCATAACAGCTTCTATCTTGGTTGGATCAACTTTAACGCCTTCGTTACAAATAACATGACCCAAGAAATGCACCTCCTTAAGCCAGAATTTACATTTAGATAATTTAGCATAGAGTCGTTCCTGCTTCAGAATTTCCAAAATTAGGCGAAGATGGTGCTCATGCTCCGCTTCTGTTTTGGAATATATCAAGATATCATCAATAAATACAATAACAAATTTATCCAGAAACGGACGGCATATGCGATTCATCATATCCATAAAAACGGCAGGAGCGTTGGTCAAACTAAACGGCATCACCAAAAATTCATAGTGCCCATATCGAGTTCTAAACGCAGTTTTAGGAATATCCTCATCTCGAACACGAACTTGATGATAACCTGAACGAAGATCAATCTTCGAGAAACAAGTAGCACCTTGCAATTAGTCGAACTAATCATCTATACGTGGCAACGGATATTTATTCTTTACAGTTCGCTTATTCAGCTCCCTGTAATCGATGCACATGCGTAGCGTCCCGTCCTTCTTCTTAACAAATAACACCGGAGCTCCCCAAGGTGAAGAACTCGGGCGTATGAAACCTTTATCAAGTAGTTCCTGGATTTGAGTCATCATTTCCCGAATCTCAGACGGTGCAAGACGATACGGGGATTTTGCTACAGGCGTAGCACTAGGAACAAGATCAATCCGGTATTCTACATCCCTGACAGGAGGTAAACCCGGTAACTCTTCAGGAAATACTTCAGGGTATTTCGAAACCACCCTGATATCATTAACTGTCTTTTCTTCCACCTCAGCATTAATTACGTATGCTAAGTAGGAATCACAACCTTTAACAAAGGATTTCTGGGCTTTAATAAAGTTTATCAAAGGAATATCATATTTAGGTCTTTCTCCTCGCGCCACCGCATAGGTACCATCAGGTAGTGGAATTTCGATTAACTTTTTAGAACACAATATCTTAGCATTTTGACTGGTAAGCCAATCCATGCCAATAACATCAAAACCAGCAATCGGCATGAGGAGTAAGGAAATAACAAAACAATGCCCGTCGATAGTAATAGAAACTTGAGGCACGTGCGATATAACAAGAACTCGACTACCGTCAGCTATCCCTACTCTAATAGGATCTTTCATCACAGTAACAGGCAGTTGCCATTTATCACAGAAAACAGAAGACACATACGAGTAGGTAGCACCAGAATCAAATAGAACACATGCAGGTATAAAATTAACTAAGAAGATACCAGTAATAACATCACCTGCATTCTTTGCCTCCTATGTCGTCATCTGGAAGGCCCTCCCCTGTGCACGTGGGCGCCTCCCTTTTTCTGACCCGCTGCTCCAGACGATCTACCAGCACCCGAACCTTGCAACTGAGGGCAATCAGACATTCTGTGGCCCGGTTTATGACACTTATAACAAACATTTTCTTTAAACCAACAATCATGAGTCTGATGACCCTTAGTCCCACACTTCCCGCATTTAACCACATCCCAGCTTGCTGACTTCTGAGACGAATCACTTCTCCTACCACCAGACGATTGTTCAAACTTCCTTTTGTACCCTCCTCCTTGTTGTTGTGGTTATGCTTTCGGCTTTTGCCTATAATCATCCTGGTCTGCCGAGCTAAATCAAAGGCTGCATCCAGTGTTGCTGCAGACCTCACAGCAGATCGGTATTCAACAGGTAAGACATTAGCAAACTTGCTAATCTTTGCTCTCTCGTCAGGTAGCAGATGAGAAACAAACTTCATCTTATCCGAGAACTTTGATATCAGATCCTCCACGGGTTATCGCCTTTTTGAAGAGCTCTAAACTCGTCTTCGATCTTTTTCATATCATAATCTGAGCAGTATTTCTTTCTGAGCTTTTTCAAGAAATTCTCCCAGGTTAAAGCATCCAGAACCTTTGGCGGTGTGACACTCACAACCGTATCCCACCAAGTAAGTGCACGATCTTGTAACATTTGTTTAGCAAAAGTAACTTTCTTTTTCTCTTCACACTCGCTGGACTCGAAAGCGTTTCGCATGTTCCGAATCCAAGTTACCAAAGGATCATTTACACCAGTGAAAACAGGAGGCTTACAACTCATGAAATTCTTATAACCAGTAGACTTAGAAACTTCTTGAGCAATTCGTAGCGACTCTCGATCGTTTGCTTGCTTTAGTTGAGTTTCTAACTGACGAATGTAGGCATTCCTGTCTTAGTTACCGGAGGAACTAGCCATTTGATTCAACTTCTATACCAAAACAAGAATACTAACTATAACTTAAGTAATTCAACAGTTATCACATACCAGTACTATTTTAACATATAACAACTCACATATAACGCTCATCACACCCAAATACCACCCAGGGAACACTTAATAATGGTCGGGCCTGGGTTTGAGATTGGATACTCCTCAAAGTACCCAATTCCCTCAAACCAAGGCTCTGATACCAACTTGTAACGCGCCGGGTTTTCAGAAGCTTAATTAATAAAATATAATTAAGACACCAACTGTTTATCCAAAAGATAACATTTAACAAACACAGCGGAAGCTAAAAGTTAGTTATTTGCATCATAGGTTTAACAAAAGAACCCGACAAGGTTACCAAATATCTGCCGACCATTAGAACGAGTATCAGAGTTACAAAAGCAACAACAAAAGTGTCCCAAAAATTTTTTCCAACTCGGCAGTATAAACCATAACATAACACCCATCCTCACCATCAACTATTTACCTGCAATTTAGGAAAGAGTACATGGAGGGGTTAGCTATAAATAGCTAGTGAGCAACGATTAAACATAGTATCATAACAAGAATATCATAGCATGCAAGGTATATATCACAGATCATCAATCAAGTCTACCCTAACAGTTAGCGATGTTCCGGTATAGCCAGGAGGAGTCATATCTTGCAGGGTTATAAGTCCTGCTCAATGATCCAAACTGGGGGAACCGACTACATCTATTATATCGCGCCGGTGGGGGAGCGGGTAGCAGTCCACCATTGCATTAACGAGCGGGGATGTCAATGAGAGCCCCTAACGAGCGCGGATGTCGATGAGAGCCCCTAGTGGAGGTACGGAGGTTTTGCAAGAACCCGATTCGTGATCACCGAATCACCGTACCCCAAACAACAAACATGTGCCGGCACTAACACGTATTGGCCTACAAAAGCCACATCATAACAAGGTTGGCCTACAAAAGCCATATCATAGCAAAGTTGACCTACAAAAGCCATAGCATAGCAGATTGGCCTACAAAAGCCCATAGTATAACAAAGCATAGCATAATTGGCCTACAGAAGCCATATCATAACAAATATCTAACACATGTTTATCATGGTTGTATAACAAATCATACCGTATCAATTATCAACACATATTCAATAACTTACCTTAAGCGCGGTATAACATTCTTATTGTGATGCCTAAGGTTAACCAGTACTCACCTGAAAAGCTACAGCAAGCAAATGTAGTATTCGGTGTCCTCTGATTCTTCAGGAGCGCCTAACACATCATTTACCAGCTTGTTAACATCATACAATTAACACATACGGTTCTAAACATAAGTTACCAAAATTATCAAACTGGACCATTGCATGCGATCGCATGGACTTTCCATGCGGTCGCATGGACCCTTCACAAACACACCTTACGACCGCAAGGTCATTCCCTGCGACCGCAAGGGTCCTTTTCCATGAATCAAATCCTACGGCCGCAGAAACTAATCTCTACGCCCGTAGAAGCTATTTCATGGGGACCTACGGACGTAGGTTATGTACCTACACCCGTAGACCATGTTCCTTCGTCCGTAGACGGTAAACCACACAAAAACAACCTTTACGGTCGCAAAGACCCATGCCTGCGGCCGCAAGGCCTATTTTACATCTTACGGTCGCAAGGATAATCTCCTGCGGCCGCAAGGATAATCTCATGCGGCCGCAAGGACCATTTGACCCCCTTGCGATCGCAAGGACCATACCATGCGACCGCAAGGACTTCTGGTACAGTATAGTTCGTCCCTGTTCGAAGAACAGACCTGCAACTCGCGTTTTATGATACTTTTCGACCCAAACTCAGTTCCAATTACACATACTCATTACTTAACATCAATATGACCTACACAACACAAACCGAACTCAAAATAACCATTGTAATCCATTTTAAGCCTTCAAAATGGATCACCTTTATATTTGACTCAAGAACAAGATTTTGAAATAGAATACTTACCAAAATCAGATTACTCAACACAACTAGAACCGATTGAAGCTACTGGAAATACTTGTACTTTAATCCCTTCTTGATTCCTTCTTTGATTTTGCAAGAGTGTGAGTGTGTGTGTACGTGAATGTATGTGCGTGTTGTGTGGGTTTTGGTTCTTCCCAGGGGATAAGAATCCCTTAACCGACCTTGGTGTTTTAATTATAAAAGTGTGGTATTTTGTTCCCCTTTTCAACTTACAACTTATCCCTCGTTTACCCGTTTCAACTAACGAGGATATTTTTAGAACCATTATCTAAAACCGGTTATTAACTTACCAATTTTATTTATTATCATAATTATTTTACATATCACATTTTTATCACGTATAATTAACAAATAACACATTTAGCAACAAAATACATTGATTAAAATCAATGTACAAGTATATAAGCATATAGTACAACACGGTACAACTAGGCCCTATTTTGGGATGTTACAGTTGTGTTCTCTACTTCCATTGTTTGCTTTCATTTTTGGTCCCTCTTCCGTTATAGTTAACAATTACACTCTTAAAGCTTTGTCAATGACTATATTTCCCTGTTAGAACTTACACTTTGGTCCCTCAAGTTTAATGATATTAATAATTAATTATTATTATCATAAATAAAATATAACCCCTTCCCCTATCACCATGAGGCACCACCATCCGTGGACCCATCACAGCATACACAAATACTGTCTCCACCTTGGTTCGAAAAAGCGTGAAGCACTTTGAGGTGTTAAGGGGCTGGAAGCCAAGGCGTGATGCATGATGCATGATGCGCTCGCATCATGCACCTGAGGATTCCGGTATTCAGAAAATACTTATAATTTAATTCCACATAACATATTTGACCTTTTAATTTAATTCAAGTTTAGAAGGCAACTTCGACTATTGTAGGAGACAATAACTATGGTAGGGAGAACTTGAGGTCGACTTTAAGAGTTTAAGTATTTATTAAAAATCATTTTTCTTTATAATTGGCTCACCCCACATAAAAATTAAACTCAATACTCCACTAAAACAGCCCTTTAGAATAGCTAAAATATAAAATAAAGCCCAAACTACATGATGCGTAAAAAGTGTACGCCTTGCTCATCGCAACGCCTCACACCGCATCATGGAAAACGCATTGCATCACATACGGGATGTGCTTGAGGCAACGCTTCGCTCATCAGTTAGCCTAGGCGCGCTTTTTTAAACCAAGGTCTCCACATAGTTGCACGGAACTGGGTTCGTTCCGTTTGTGGAACCAAAACAGGATCGAGGACCAGTGATCTTAAAATTTCGGTACCCGGGGGGGGGGGGGTTAGTCTTTTCTGGAACGCTATTTTGGTACGTGGAACGTGACACCATGTAACATGGTACGATGTACCATATATTACTAAAATATATAATAACTTAATTAATAAAAGTATACTAAATACTAAGTAGTGAATACCAAAAGGTCCATACTTCATTAATACGTTATACTTCAAAAGTTCAATGTAAAGTTCATACTCCATAAGTTCCTAGTATAACAATAATAGGAAAAAAAGTTGATAAAAGTCTATTAGGTTCTCTAGTTCCTCCGTATCAGAGTCGATTTGGGTTCCCAAGTTCGTTTAATTGGAATAGTTGATTCAACTTCCAAGTTTGAACCTATTACCTATTAGAAATCGATTTAAGTTAGGAAGTAGTATTTTCCCGATTGAAATCGCGTTCCGGTATGAGTTCAGGATCGAATATTGGATCGTCTCTTCCAGCTAGTGGATCGCGAAATGCTATTGTACCCAAAAGAGGAACGCATGAACTAGGACGTAAATCGTGGAGGAGGGGGGTGGGGAAACTAGTAACTATGGTCTCCTACCTCGGGCCAACACCAGCTCCCCCTTGACCCTGCTCCTCGTTGACCCTGGCCGTTAAAACCAATTTTGAAATTTTTATTATCTTAATCTTTAATTTTTATCTTTAATCTTTAATATAATTTAAAAGAATAGAGTTATGATGTCGTCAGCCTATGTTTAGATTTAGAATTTTTTATTCCAATCATACAACTTTTATTTTCTCAAATGCCTTTAGAATTAGTTGTTTCTACGTCAAAAACCATAAGCCTTGCATATATTCAAGATTTTCATGTTTAGCTATTTAGTTTGGTAAGACTGAGATATTTTAATAAAAAATATTTCAAATCATTTATAGAAACATTTTTTCGTGGTTATTTATGTAAACACGTAGACCAATTTGATTAGACTAATACATTGAATTTTCATTATCTGATTTGTGATACTATTTTATTTTGGGAATCATTTCGAAATTGGCGTCACAATATATCACTTCAGTTACCTTCTTTCGTGATTTGTTATTTTATTTTGTGATACTATTAATATACGGTGTATTTGTTATCAATATATGTATCTATACACGGGGTATTATTTGTTTAATTGTTTGTTTATACTTTTTGTATGTTTTACAATTGTTTTAATATATAGAAACATTTTAAATTAACTTTAATTATCCCCGTGTTTATACACGGGGTGTTAAACTAGTTATTATTATTGTAATGGTACTTAATACATTACTTCAAATTTATGTTAATATCCTCATAAACTTCAAATTTTACATCAATATCCTTCCAAAATTTCAAAATACTCATATTTATCCCAATAAATAATCGACTATGATAAAATAATTCTATATTTTAAAATTCCTGTCTATGTTAACTAACAAAGTGCTTTAAAATGGTATTGGCTAAAAAAATTATATGACCAATTTACCTCTCAAATCATATAAGCCCAATAATCAAACAATAACCGTATTAAACCCTATCTATCACATTGCACTACTAGCAAAAAAAAAAACTCAACCTTTTGAAAATAAGCCAGTATAGAAAGAACAAAGAGGGTTCGACAGGTTAAAAGTCGCCACAAGTCTATTGTCGATGTATTCAACCTTGTATATCATTTTATCCAGATAATTAGTGTTTTCTTAAATACTTTAGCACATAGTTTTGTTTAAAGAAAAAAGGTGTTTGCAGATCAGTGTAAGCGACTGTTTGCTTGCAGACAAAAGCATATATAATCTTGTCCTAAAAATGTATATATGAATCTTCTGATTTTTTTTCTTTTAAATTCTTTATAATACATTGTTTAGTGCTGTCTTGGAGGACAAATGCATATATAATCTTGTCTTCCTACAATGTCTATATAAGTCTTCTGACTTTTTAGTTCTTTATATAGTACATTGTTTAGTGCTGTCTTGGATAACAAAAGCATATATAATCTTGTCTTCCTAGGATGTATATACGAATCTTCTGATTTTCTTTAAATTTTTTTTTATAATACATTGTTTAGTGCTGTCTTGGATGAGGTGGACATACTATTTAAGGATGACGACTTTCAACCGGCATTGCAGAGTTTAATGAATTTGTCACCTGTGACCACCCAGTATCTCTTTGTCACTGCAACTCTACCTGTGGATATATACAATAATATTGTTGAAAATTTCCCTGATTGTGAAGTTATCATGGGACCCGGTATACACCGTACGAGCTCTGGTCTTGAGGAGGTACGTTTCACATTCATTTTACTTTTTTTCCCCACCAAGTCTCATTCATAATGTGTAGTATAATTTCCTTTGTAATTTGTATATCTGACCATATCTCCTAATTAAATTCTGATTTTTGATTCTTCATTTTATGTTGAGCAATATGAACTAAACAGCAACATACTTGATAAGGAGCATAAATTGAACATGCCAGTATAAAATAAAGGGATAGTGTATACATAAGACACCCAAATATTAAAGTTTTCTAATTAAGGTTACCCAACTCTTAAAACTATTTAGACTCAAGTATCACTTTATTTTCGTTTAGAAGAATTCCAGTAAAAAACTTGCCGGAAATTTATGAAATCACAATATACCACTTTTAACGTTTTGCCACGTCAAACAGTAACAAAATTGCTCATTAATCTAAATATACAGGTTTTGTAGATCCATTTAATATTCAGTCGCTTTAATGAAAGGTTTTCAGTAGTTATATGGTCTCTGTATATACATTATATCTATTAATAAAGGAAACGAGCACTATAATGATTATGAAGCCTCCTTTTTACATTTCCAGTTTCCTCTTTTAAATACCAACTTACAGAATTACCAATACTTAGCCTACCAACAAATTTAGAAGTAATATTGTATTCATTCATTGTGCAGATACTCGTTGATTGCAGTGGGGAGGAAGGGATAGAAAGAACTCCAGAAACAGCATTTAACAACAAGAAATCTGCTCTTTTGAAGATTGTGGAGGAAGGTCCTGCTACCAAAATGATCATATTTTGCAACAAAGTAAGCTAAACGATTTCTCAAAAGTAGGATTTCTTTGTTTTCTTCTAAAAAATATATGGTCATTTGTGTTGTATATATGGTAAATAAATGGGTTGCTTGGAACCTTGGATAACAGGTTTGGGTAGAAATGGGTACTTTTTTAGTACGGTTTGAAATGGGTCGTGTTGCCTTAAAACCAAATTTATGTCCGTTTATTGTCAGATTTACAAATAATTATGTTATATCGGGGAAAAAAGTTAGTTGAATGCATTAAGAATACAGTCTCGATCATTTTCTGCCCGTTTAACTTAATATTTTTTCCTTTGAGTAAAAGGGTTTGAATTTCTGAGCTCTTAGGTGGCGTTTAGCTGGAGGAATGTGTTTATGAATTCATTTCTAATTTACTATGGAAGTGGTGGAGTTTTCATTTTCTAAGAATAGTGGCAAATATGTTTATTAGATGGAGTGGATTTTCATATTTTTTAAGAAATGGAGTTTTCATTTTCAGTTTTCAGTAAAATTGTTAATATGCAGATTGAGACTTGCAGAAAGGTTGAAAATGCATTAACAAGGATCCATAAAAAAGTGTATCCGTTTCATGCTGCTTTGGCACAAGATATTCGAATTGCAAATATGGAGGAATTTTGTCAATCTCGGTTAAAAAATAGCTCTTCGTTTTTAGTATGCACCGACAGGTAAACATTTATTTTTCTTCTCTTATTAAAAAATAATAACCTAAAAGTAGGAATGCAATCTAGAGGATATGTTTGGATTTGTGATTCCAGAATGATTATTGCAACTATTAGAATAAGACAATCATATAATCAATCGTGTAAAGGTGGGATAGTTTAGGGGTGTTTTTATTCTTATTTTGTAATTTCATTATCTCATTAATCAAATTGTTTTGCATGAACATATATGAGAGGTTCTATATCCTTCTACAAATTCTTCCTACTTAATCCCCATACTTACAAGATCAAGATTCAAGACAGGTGTTAAAATCAATGGAGGAGGTGAGGAAAGAGAATTAGTGGATTACACATGTCATCTTTGGGTGAGTAGGAGGATGAAGTAGTAGGAAATAGTAGGAAGATATAGAATTTATGAACTTATATATTAGAGATAATTTCAAGTATATCCTTCTAAAATTCCAAAATTACATATATATCCTAACAAACCTCTAAATTACATCAATATCCTTTTAAAACTCTAAAACTTAGGCAAAAGTTCAAATGAGAACTGTTTTTCGTATGAGAACCGCGAGAACCAATTTGGTTAAGATTGGTTCTCGCGGTACTCACACTAAAATCGGTTCTCAAATGAACCTTCCCCTATACACACACACACACACCCTAATCCCAAATTTAAGCTTAAGTAAACCATCAAACCATAAAAGAACATAACATGGAATTGTATTTTGACAACTTCAAACCACCACCAAGGTGGCCTAGTGGTAAAGGCGTATGGTCCTCAAAAAGGTCACGGGTTCGAACCTCCCTAGGTAAACATCTTGAGGATAGCCAGGGAAGAGTCAGGATACGGTCACGGGGAACCTCCCTAGGTGCATCTGAGTCAGAGACTCCCCTATCCCGGCCAACCTGAACAGGGAAAACCTCTCCGTTTTAATTTTTTTGACAACTTCAAACAAAAGAAACACATCCAAACACTATTTCCTACAACCTGTTTAATTACAATTGATTGTCTCATATAATCACTCTCAAATGTCCAAACACCAATCTGATTCTAATTTATCTCAACAGTAAGATATTCCTTTCCATGTTATGTTATCCAAAGGTGGCTTTTCTAACCTAAAATATTAGATAATAAGAATCACTATTCTCTTTAAATCTGATTTTGACAGTTCTGAATATGTTACGCAGAGCATCTCGAGGAATCGATATCCCTGGTGTTGACCAAGTGGTGCTGTTTGACTTCCCTCGTGACCCAAGCGAATATGTGAGACGTGTTGGAAGAACAGCAAGGGGAGCTGGGGGTAAAGGGAGAGCGTTCATATTTGTAGTTGGAAAACAAGTTTCTCTCGCGCGCAGAATTATCGAAAGAAATAGAAAAGGCCACCCATTGCATGATGTTCCATCAAACATATGATCTTCATATTCCCTACATTTAGGAATCAAGATGCTTGAGATGGTTAGGAGACAATTTTGAAGATGTATCCTTTGTTGTGGTGAGGTGAGGTAGTAGCTGGAGAAATGCCATACAATAAAATTGTAGATCTTAAGAAAGTTGGTGTATTCCTTTTCTTTTGCTATTTTTTTGTATGAGCAATGGGCTAATAATAGCAATGTATTTTTTTTACTAAATAGCTACTTAAATGCCATACAATAAAATTTTAGGTCTTCAGAAAGGTGGAGTCTTATCTTCTTTTGCTCATTTTTTATATTATGGGCTAATAATAGGGTTTAGGGTTTATAACCTAGTAGGGGCTAATGATATTTAAATCTGCTTTATATTGAATCTACTTAAAATCATTGAGCTCATTAAAAGATGACATGTGTAAAATTCGAGCTCTAAAGGATTCATCTTTTTTGTTTCTTGATTTTGATATATGCTTCGTATAGTAAGTTGGAGAATACATAATATACGTAGTAGATCCACTTATTGAGCCCAAAACTAAAATCCGGAGGGAAGCAAAGAAAAAGGGCCAATGTAGACATAAGGGCAAATTAATGAGAAATGTAAGATAAATGTGGAAATTTATTAATAATCGTAGTCCAATTTTTGTAAGAGAATAACTAATGATAAATTATAACTTGTAACAAAAAAGTGTATGGTGACCTTAATGATTCGCTGGTTGTGTATTAGCAGACTAAAATATCTGAATGTTATCTTTATTGGCAAATTTGGACAATTATGTTAATTTTTTCTGATAATTTGTTCTTTTTTTTAAGTTGTTTGTTATTTTTCTTGATTCACTTGAAGATGTTTCTATCAAACCATATGAAGTTATGAACCCACAGGCCCATCCGTGGTTTAAAACAATGAGATGGTGATAAAATAAGATATTTCTAGAAACCGAAAACGTTCAAGAACTCATACATAAACATACCTTTAGTCATATCAGTATAAATCGAACACGCACCAAGTACACTAACCCAAACAATTGAAGATGATGATGGCCACCACTGCTGTTATTCGACAAAGATTTTCACCAATCTTAACAGATGAATACCACATCTTGAACAGTCAGAACACACACATACAAAATCAAACTATCAATTGCCCCTGACTCCAAAAATGTTTTAACTTCTTGCTAACCGATTCATTTTGACATCTATTATTTTCTTCCGTTTTGATTTGTTCATTAAGAAAATTATCATTCAATTATAATCATAAAAAATATTCGTAAACACGTACCAATTGAGAGAAGATTAGGCACTGTGTTTTCCTTGCACTGAATAGATTCTAGTTCGCTTAGTTATGAGTTTACTAAAAACATAACGTGTTTTCACATTATACAATATATACAATTGTCAAAAATAATCATGCGCGACTATATATACAATTGGCAAAAATAATCATGCGCGCCTTTTACTGTTTATAGAAGAGCTTTCACTACAAGGAAAATCACTTCAGGGAGGACACACGTCTTCGCGAAAGGTGAAAATGTCGTCGCAGAAAGTCTTTCGCGAGGACACTTCGTCGCCAAAAAGTCGTTGCGGAAAACTTTCGGCGAGGACGCAGTCGTCGCGAAAGGTTAGCGAGGACAAAGTCGTCGCGAAAAAAGAGATTTAATCTACTGTTCTATAAAAAAACACTAATTTATAGTAAAACACTAACATTTATGTCAATATCGACCGAAATTCAAAATCGCGCCGGAAAAGACGAAGTTTCGCCAGAAATAATGGAAACCTCGCTGGAACAATGGCCTTTGTTGACAAGTAAACCAATGATGCTAACCCACACGCCTTAATCGCACCTTAGAACCTCCAAAATCATGAATAAAAATCGCGGATTCGAGAGGAGAAGAAGGGGCTGTCGGGTAAAAAGATGAAATGGTGAAAATGAAAAGGAAGGAGGCGCTGTAGGGTTTTAACTGGTGACAGTTTTCGGCGAGGACTAGGTCGTCGCCGTAGGTCTTCATGCGATGTCGTATCACTTATTTGCGTAACGTATATATTAAAAAAAACACTTTTAGCGAGGACATAGTCCTTGCAGAAGGTCTACCAAAAACGACGTCGCTCCTTTCTCGTTACGTTTATATAAATAAAATACGTAAATAAGTTTTACTGAGGACATAGTCCTCGCAGAAGTTCCTGAAAAAATTCTTTTTGGCGGGTTATCTACCGCGTAACTTTACAATATATAAAGAAATTAAAAAAGTAAATAAATATTCACTTTTAGCGATCGAGGACATGTCCTCGCAGAAAGTAGTTGATAGTCAGTTTAGTTTTCCAAAGTCAAAAAGGTAAAGTTGTTTGTTGTTTAGTCACTTTTAGCGAGAACATGTGTCCTCACGAAAGAGCTTGAATGTTTAAAAGTCGTTTTTCTTGTAGTGTTTGCTAAAATGCGCCTATGATATTTTATATATATAACTGTATTAATGAACTTGAAAGCCTATGTCATGTGTAGGGCTGGCAAATCCTGACACGACCCGAAACCCAATCCGAACCTAACACGATTTGGGTCTACACGAACACGACACGAAATTGAACTGGGTCAGAAATGGGTCGACCCGAAAATGACACGAAACTTTTCGACACGAACACGACACGAAAACGATAACCCGAAGGTAACCCGTTTAACACGATCTTTTTATAATAAAAATTAGAAAAAAACCCAAAAATTATTTAACTTAACAATATTTAGAAATTTTAAATTATAAATATGAACTAAGTCATTAACTAAGTACCTAGTATAGTTAGTATCAAAATGGCAGGACTCATTTTCAGTATTTTCAATTTACCTTCAAAATTGTGAGTCAAATCAAATACCGTCAATCTTAATTTTGATAAAATTAATAAATATTCATAAGAAATTAAGAATAGAAATAAGAATTAAGGAAGAAGAAAAGAGGGAAAGGGGAAAGAACGTGTGTGTCCTAGCCTCCCTGCGTTGCGACTCGCGAGTTTACGACTGCCGACACAACCGGCCACCTCCACGGCTCCACGCGACCACCCTGACGCCTCCAGCCCTCCACCCTCAGTCGACACCCACCTCCCTTGCGAGTTGCGACAACCCGATATCCCACCTCCATTGCGATAGCGATATCCCCAGCCTCGAGCGACATCCCACCGTGTGCGAGTGCGACAGCCCATCTTCACGTTTAACCTAGCTCTCTAAAAGGTATCTTGATGTTTATCCATTATCATTGTGCGTATGTATACAAATATACAAACATAATCAAGAGCACGACATATGTATTCTTTATATGTTGTTGTTTATGTTTTTTATTTTTGAACTTCAAACTTTCATATATCATCAAACTATTGTTGTAACACACATTCTAATTCCAAAGACAAAATAGGGGTTGACCAAATCGAAGACCCCTTGCAGAATACAATCAACAAAAAACACACACTGCACACTTTCATTAGATCCATGTTGCATTCTTCAGCCTTGTTCATTAGCCAATTTCATTAGACTTCTTATTGAGTTGCTATTTATGTTGCTTATATATGTTGTTTATCAATCTAGGTCATATACATCTATACTTATATATGTTGTTGACTTGTAAAATATATACGTTTATCTAAAATACACAAATATACAAACATTTTGGAGGTAAAATGATACAAACAACTATATAAATATACAAACAGAGTCAAGAGCACGGCATATGCATTCTGTTTATACTGCTTATATATATGTTGTTTATAAATATATATATGTTTATATATATACAATATATATGTTTGTGTATGCTGTAAAATATATATGTTTATCTAGATTTTCTGTATGGGGCAGAGTTGATAAGATTTGTCAATTTCTAAAAAATGATTCGATATGAAAACCCGACATGAAAGTCAAGTTATTTGACCGAAAACATAACTTGATTTTTTTCTCCAAAAAATGGGTCGACACGAAAACACGACCCGAACCGAACACGAATTAAGTGACACGAACTAAACACGACACGAAACTAAACCGGGTCAAGAATGGGTCGACACGAAAGTGACACGAAAATGGTTGACACGAACACGACCCGAATTGCCAGGCCTAGTCATGTGGTGTAGTTGGTTAGGGACATGTTCCTCCACACTAAAGGTCTGCGGTTCAATTCCTGTTCTTTACTTAACTTTGTGTTTAATTTTGAGTAATTTTATATAGCCCCCCTTGATTGTCTATATGACCCCTCTTGATGAGACATATGTGAGTGTGTGACATGCATTAAAATATGTAATAATTGATAGATTTGATGTGATTGTATGTGAGAGGAGGGGGGTCAAATAGTAGCACCCTTAATTTTTTTCTTCTTTCTTTTTGTGCGCTTTCTTTAGTTATTATGTTATTTTATTTTCTTTTTCTTTTTATTTCCTCATCTCCTTTCCACTTCAGTTTTTTCTCTTTTTTACTTAATTAAAGGTAACTCTTTGAAATTTTATCCTATTCTTCCGATCTTGCTAAAAAATTTATTCTTGACTTTTATTAATTGTTTTTTATTTTTTAAACTACTACATATAATTTTGATTTTATGTTACAAATATATAATGATAAATTTTATGTTTGAAGCTCCAATAAGTTTTTATAGTATATCTTATGGACCGAACTGAATTGTGATGTTCTTTTATAAAAGTTTGAAACCTAAAAATCTAATCGAACAAGAAAAACTGAAACTCAAATATGATATATCCACTTAGTACAATGTATGAGCATAATTCAAAACATCTATAAAACAATAATTTTTTAACTATATGTAATTAATAGATACATTATTGATTATTATTATTTTGATAAATAATCTAGCAGAAAACTGAATATACATAACTCGCAGCAAAACGCGAGCGTTTTAAGCTCGTTTTAAGATATGTTACAATTTTATGTTTATTTTTGCTTTTTCACACTTAATAAATGTGAGTTTAATTTTGTAAATCATCTAATATTATCACACTTTTTAAAATGTAAAACATCTATATAATTCAGATTATGGAGGAAAAGGAAAAAAATTGTAAAGTTAAAAGCATGCACATATGATAAGTGCTTTTATGCTCGCAAAAACTTAAATAAGTAAATAATTAAATGACGAACATATATATAAAATAGAGAAAATTTTACAGATGGTCCCTATGGTTTACCACTTATTACGTACTTTGTTACACTGATAGTCCCTCTCCACCTCATGTGCACTTGAAAAGACTACAATACCCTTTTCTCCTTAATTTCTTTGATTTTAATTCATTTAATACTAATTAATATTATTAAAAAAATTAAAAACACTAAAATAATAACAAACAGCCTCTCTCCCCTGACACTTCAATCGGAAACCCAAAGACCACCACCACACCGCCGTCTGGACCTCTCCGACCACCGCCTATTTGCATCCTCCATTTCTCAAGAACAGAGCTACACCTTTACTTTCAATGTCAAACCTTGAACTTGATATGCTCGTTTGGTGACTGACATTGTATTCTCGAATAATTGGCATTAAGAAAGGAAACACTTTTGGTGCTGGGAGGATGTTTAAGATTGACATTGTTACGGGTACATAACAGATCACCCAAATTAGAAACACTTTATGATGAACTCCATGGTTATTAATCAAGAACAAAATTGAACAATTGATTGAGTGAACACCAACATTACCTTTCCCACCACTTTTTTATACTACAAATTTCCCATTATCACCATCAGATTAGAAACAAATTCAGAAGAAGGGAAGGGAGAGGGGTCCCAATATCACCACTTCTTTCGACGGTGGTGATGGTGATTCGTGGGTTCGGAGAAAGGGGTCGCAGATGGCGATGATCTGAAACTCAAACCACCTCCAAGATACAAGATCTGAAAAACCCTAATTTGAATGTGGCGGCGGTGATGATGCAGCGGTGGTGATGGGTGATGGAGAAAGGGGTCGCAGTCACTACAACAATCGCAGATGTTCTTTTCTTCTCAGTCGAGATTTTGGGCAACGGAGAAAGGGGTCGCAGAGGAGATGGTGGGTGACGGTGTTGTTGTTCTCCGGCGAAGGAGATAAGATGTGGTGGGGGGGGGGGGGGTTGTGTATTATGTAATAATATGATAGATTATTAGTTTAATTGTTATTTTAAATTATTTAAAGTTAGAGAAAATAATAAAAAAAAGAAACAATGGTATAATGGACTTTTTAAATGTAAAACTAAGGGTATTTTGGTCTTTTTAATGGGACCAAGGACTAGGAGTGTAACAAAGTACGTATCATGGGAATTCACAGCGTAATAAACGAAGATAAATGACTGTACATGTTTTAAGTGGTAAACCACAAGGACAATCCGTGAAATTTTCTCTATAAATAAATGTTACTAAAAACATATATCCCAGACACTTCATTAATCAAACAACATACATGCATATATATAAACTATTTATAGGTGAAGTTATTCAACAAGTTAAGTCCAACTATAGATAACTAAAAATTCAATGGTGAAGGATTTATACAAACAATAAAAATATAAACCATAAAAATTGTTGTACCCCTTTTTCATCGCTCCTTTAATCAAATCTCTCTCTCTCTCTCATTTTCCATGGCTGAGGATTTCAACAAACAATTTGGGTAGTCACAAACACAATTACGGGTTTCTGTTAACTCTTTCTTCTTCCTTTGTCACGAATGTTGAAGCTACCTTAAAAATACAACTATGTCAACCGATGAGAAAGCATTCGGTCTTATACCTCCTTTCAAGCCTGTACCAAAGGAAGCCTTTGTTTGCACTCGAATACATGACAAACGTCCTTTTGGCGTGTTTTTATACGGAGACAGCCCTGACGAGACGACTTTTGCACTCGTGTTATTAGAGCTCTCGTTAGCCCTTGTCATCACCCACATTATTCATCACCTTCTTAAACCTTTCAAACAACCTAAAGTTATCTCAGAAATCCTTGTAAGTATCAAAATTTTCCTTTTAATTGATTTCACAATGATATAACCAGATATGTATCTTATGTTAGGGAATAGAAATATATAAAGATAGTGTTATAAAACTTATCTTTGGTCACATTTACTACGCGTACAAAGTTGAATGCTAACAGGTGTATGTGAAGAAAAGTTTTTCTATGATCCATGTTGTGACTTTTGTTTTATATATGTTGAAGGCAGGCGTGATTATCGGGCCATCATGCTTATGCAGAAGCCCGAAGTTTGCAGCATGGATGTTCCCAGGACAATCGGCGTTCATTTTCAGGAATATCGGTTCATTTGCTTTCACGTATTTCTTGTTTGTATCCGCGGTGAAGATGGATTTGTTAATGATCAAGAAAGCAACAAAGAAACAATGGTATATCGCGATGTTTGGCATGGTAGTACCAGTACTAGCAACAGGAGGGGTTGCATTTTTAGTGAGGAGTTCATTAGAGCCTGAAATGAAGAAACTTTCTTCAATTTGGGGAATTAGTGCATCTTTAGCTATAACATCATTTCCTGTGCTCTACCCAATCATTCGAGAACTTAACCTTTTGAGCTCTGATATTGGTCGAGAGGCATTATCAACGGCTGTCATTGGTGATGTTGTAGGAATCTATGGAATGGTTGCGTTCGAGGCTGCTAAACAAGGCGAAGGTCGGCCTATGGCTGCATTGGGATACATGGTCTCTTTGATATTGGTTATGATCACCATCTTTGGCGGAAACCGAATGGTGATGTTTTGGATCATTGGAATGACACCAGAAGGCAAACCAGTTGAACAAATCTTCATAATTTCAATCTTGGCTGCTGTTCTAGTTTGGAGTTTCATAAGTGATTTTCTTGGGATAGCATTAGCCAATTGTCCAATGTGGTTCGGGTTAGCTATACCCGATGGACCGCCTTTAGGAGCCACCTTGGTCCAAAAATCTGAATCCTTTATATCAGATATTCTGATGCCATTTGCATATATAAACATGGGTTTGATGACTGATGTGTTTTCCATGAAAGAAGATTGGTCAAAATTGCAGCCATTGTTCCTTGTGATCTTGACTGGATATATGAGTAAATTTGTATCAACATTGATAATGACTATAGTCTTTGAGATGCCCTTAAGAGATGGAGTCACCTTGAGCTTGATCATGAGCTTGAGAGGTCAAGTTGAATTCTTGTTGTTTATTCACTGGTTGGACTTCCAGGTTATCTTATAATCATTTGAACATTGTTATATTTTTCATCAGTTATCTAATAATAATCTTGCTAAATATAAGTACTTTTTTATATGCAGATGATTGGTATTCCACAGTTTACGATGTTTGTACTTTTCTCAACACTGTTGACAAGTGTAGCAACACCTATAATCAGCATGTTATACAACCCTAATCGTCCTTACATGATTAACAAACGAAGAAACATTCAACACACACCACCCAACACCGAACTACATGTTCTTGTTTCTTTCCTAGACGAGGAAACTGTTCCTGCGATGCTTCATCTTCTCGAAGTCTTTAACCCTACTGTGCACAGTCCGTTTTCGGTCTACTCGCTTCATCTTGTTGAGCTCGTGGGTCGAGCGGCTCCAATGTTCATTGATCACGCGGAAGAAGACAACACCAATAGAGACGACATGGATGAAACCGGGACAATTCATAAATCCTTTCAAGGTATCCAAGAAACAAGAAGAGATGTTATTAAGGTTCACTCATTTACCTCAGTTGCACCAAAAAGAAGCATGTATCAAGATGTTTGTGAGCTTGCTTTGAATAAGAAAACCCATATGATAATCTTACCCTTTAATGTATCTCCATTGGGAAGCATGGCTGGGAGTGAGATGGTTCATAACAATGTGAAATCTTTAAACACGACCGTGTTAGACCACGCCCCTTGCTCGGTGGCGGTGCTAGTTGATAAAGGCGAGTTTCGAGCACCAATGAACAACATAAGAATGTCTGTGGCTAGTATGAGATACCATTTTGCTATGCTTTTCTTAGGTGGAGCTGATGCTAGGGAAGCTTTAGCTTGTGCAGATCGAATGGCGGGAAACCCTAATGTTTCGCTTACGGTGATTCGGTTTCTTGCGTTCAATGGTGAAGGAGATAATGAAATGGAGAAGAAGCTTGATGATGGTCTGGTGACTGCATTTTGGGTGAAATATGAGGGGAATGAACAGGTGGCGTATCGAGAGGTAGTCGTGAGGAATGGTGAAGAAACTGTGGCTGCCATTAGAGCCATGAATAGCGAGTCTTATGATCTTTGGATTGTAGGGAGAAAGCTCGGGATTAATCCGCTTTTGATCGAAGGTTTATCGAGTTGGAGTGAGAGTTTGGAGCTCGGGGTGATAGGTGATTATGTCGCTTCGGTTGATTTAGGGAGCTCGGCTTCGGTTTTGGTAGTGCAACAACAAGTTTTACGAGATAAAGAGACGAACTCAGGTGGGTTGCAAGGAAGAATGTCGAGATATTTTAATGATTTGTTATGTTTTTGATTAGAAATTTACAAAACATTATTTACGTACGTCACCATGCATGTTTCCTTCTGATCAATAGCTTAGGGAAAAGAATGTATACATGTAACATTTGTTGATTCAAAAGAAGATATGTTGCTCTATACACTAGAATTTCTGCATAATATCAACTTTAGGAAGCTCACCACATTCTTTACAAGAACAAGGATCAAGAACAATGATCAAGAACAAGAAAAAGAACAATGGATCAAGCTTCCACCCAATTCAGTTTCTGTCTCGATCTGCGTGCCTTTAAACCTAGCTTCCATGCAATTTAGCTTGTGCAGATATGGAGATTAAACAAAGAAAGGAAGAACAACCATCCTTAATTCTTTGCATTTGCCCTCGGTTTCGATTTCCAGCAGCACGAAGAGGGATAGAGAAACCCCGAATTCGGCCTAATCTTTCTGATGATATATGTACCTGACCAACCGAGCCGGAGGTTGGTCCGGACTGGAGAAAGAAGTATCAGAAGCTACACAAAGTACAAGGCTCCAGAAGATGTACTATACTACCCGAAAAAAGGTACAAGGGCATTTAATTATGTGCCAGAGCTGCCAAAGGGACACTGCCCAAAGCAGCCAGACCATTAGGTAAAGATAGTCAGCTCTGTCAGAACAGCTGGCTGGACCAACCACTGGACAAGGACTATTGGACAAAGATCTTCTTTGGAGACTCTACAAATACCCCATCTCTCACATGTTCTGGTAGGATGATTCACTCTCAACTCTCTCTCTATACTTATCACTTTCTCCCTGAGCTTCATCCCTTCTTCTCCTCTCTTTCTCTCCATATGCTCTCTATATGCATACACACTTACATATACTGACTTGATCGTCGGAGGGTTGATCCCGGGGCTTCGGCCTCGGGTCACCTTCTAACGGATTTCTTGATGTTTGCACCATGTGATCCAAGATCGGGAAGATGGAGAACGGCCCGACACAACCATCTAAACCAACCCGGCGGATCTATTCTTCTCGGCTGCAATGGCAACATGAACTATAACTCCTGTTTTTTGTTTTCTCTCACAGATTTCGAAATCCAGCAGCAACTTTGAATGCAATTTCTTTTTCTTGTTGTTTCTCTCAATCGCATTCAAGATAAGATCACCTTGCTTCAACTCCTTCCCTAGCTTTGAGATCTCGTGGGTGGGGGAGGCCCAGTTTTCAGACGAGCTCGAGTCCAAACCAGTTCGGTTTTTGTTTGAATATTTTTTTTGTTTGGTTTTTTAAGTTTCCGTATTTTTTCTTTATTTAACTTTTTGACAAATTAATTATATAATATAACAAATACCAGAAACTCTGTCTTTTTCTGAAATTAACAAGTATATATAAGTTACCTGCCCCAATTTTTTTCAAATTGTATGCTTAGCCCAGTGGTTATGTAAATTTTTGTTCTGCCGTCTGACTCAAGTTCAAACCTTCCATAGCTACATATACATTTTCCTTTTCTTTTCTTCTTTTTAAACTTTTGATTTAATTATATTTTTGCGTTCTTTTATTTCATTAATTTTTTTAATTTAGATAAATTAATACTATTTCAACAAAAGTGAAATAATCGTTTAGACTAAAACCATAGTAAGAAATAAATTCTTTTCGTATGGTTATATAATACTTTTTTATAACTCCTATTATGAAGTTATTTAATATTACAATTATTTTGGGTTAAGATCGGTTTATGTTGTGTTTAAATATGACTTATCGTGTTTTTTCACAAACATGAGAGTGAAATCTACATAGAGACTATCTTTCACCTGAAACAAGGGATTTACTTTCATATTTGTAGGAGAACGTGTTGGATCATGTTTTATTATAACATGAGAGGATTTTAACCTGTATTTTTTTATTATTACTTTGTTTTACTATGGCTACTTATATATTTTTTTTGTATTTATCTAAATTGCATGTATTTTGCACCTAATTAAATATAACTAAAATAAGACAACTTATGTATTTTTGAATAAAATAAAAAATTGTATACATTTTAAAACCCCGCAGCAAAGCGCGGGTAACAGTTCCTCGTTTTTAAAAAATTGCAAGGTATGAACATATATATTAATTGTTGAAAACTTAAACAACAAAATTACGTATAGTTGGAAAAATATGATCGTATTATTGAAAATTTCTGGTTTAAATGGCTTACACACGATATAGAATTATATATTGTTGAAAATAATTAACATTGTCTTTGAAATAATTTATGTCACAAAATATTACCATACAATTAATGTTGAAATAAAGTCACGAGTGAAATTCCAATAGTTGTAGCATCGTCGGTATATCCATATTGGACGCCTTCATTTGGGGTGATATTGGACATTAAACTTACGTTAATTTATTTTGAGTGCTGACAACATATTCTTTGTTTGCTTCTTGAGTTTTAGCTTCGATATTAGTGTTTGAGGTTCCTAATGCGACCGAGTTATCAATTTTATTTCTAAAATATTAAATTGTATATGAGTTTATTTCTCTAGATTGTATTAAACTATACTCAAATATTAAATTGTACAAAACCTTAGGTTATTTGTGATTAGACAATTATTATTATTACTAGATCAAATATCCGTGTGATACACGGGTTGATTTTAAAAATAATAAAATTAATCTAAAAATTAAATAATTATAATACGTGAAAGAAATGAGAATTTAAAAAATGACGACAAACGACGTAATAGTCCAAAGTCATGGGCTAGCATAATAACTTAGAAATCAACTTAAAACCATGGTGAACTTTATTAGTATCCCACAACTTTAAACTTATAAGGCAGCTCATCTTTCATTCATTTATCTATGTGGGGCGAGTTGTTACAAAATCCCCAATTAAACACCTGACATCCACGTCAGGTCATCATACCCAAAATCCAAACCTCAGCAGATGCATCAGTTCGGTACTCACTGCAACCCGAGAGGCAATGACTCTAATACCATTTGTGTCACCCTATAGTCCAAAGTCATGGGCTCTCGTTCGTCCTACCTCACTAGAGTACATGAACACATCCGAATTTGTTTACCGTGTGTCATAAAGGTTATCTAGAAGCCCCGCAACTATGCTTGTGGCTAGCACATTTACCTAAAAGGTCATTGAAACCTAATAGATACTTATACCGTAAGTGAGCATTGTAACATCCTGAAATTGGGCCTAGTTGTGTAGGCTTGTATCTCGTGCTTAAATAGTTGTACAGTGAATTTAAGTGACTTAAATTAGTGTGTTGTAAGTTACTAACGCATGTTATGTGTTAGTTAGAGTTATTATGTGAAAAGTGTCAAATGTGTTTAAAAGTGATAAAGTGTTAAACGGTTTCACGTTATGATTCCGTAGATATCCCCGTTAGTTAAAACGGGATGACGTGTGTTAAGTTGTAAGTAGGAAAGAGGAACAAAATACCCGGGTTTAATTAATTAAACCCAAAGTCGGTTCCTTTGTTTCTCCCTTATCCCTTCATTTGTTACAAACACAGTACATACATACACACACATACGTGAGCATAAACCCACACACACACCCCTTTGTTCCTTGGAGTTTTGAAGAAGAAAATTAGGAAGCAAACTGATTTCAAGTTGTTCCAGTAGCAATTCGTGTGTCAATCAGCTATCCTTCACCATTGTTGTAAGTATTTTTATGCTAGAACCTAAGTTATGTGTTCTTGAAGGAGATACATCAAATTAATGGTGTAAATGGTGTTTTTATGATGGGTTTTGGTGTTAAAAGTGTTTATAAGCTTCCTTAGATGCCTAGTAAAGTGTATGACCAATTAGAATCAAGTTTTGATCGATTAAAGTGGTTAAAATCTGATTTCCAGAAGCTGTACGCGAACAGAGTCGAAGAACACTGAAACTGGGGTACATGCGGTCGCATGGCATGTGCATGCGGTCGCATGGGGTTTCTGGTATCCATGCGGTCGCATGGCATGTGCATGCGGTCACATGGGGGTCCATGCGGTCGCATGGGTTGTCTGTAATTCTTGTGATCGCAGGGTAAGGCCCTTGCGACCGTAAGGATATGTTTTTAAGTGATGTTACCGCCTACGGGTGATGGAAATAAGGTTTGCGAGCGTAGGTACATAACTTACGATCGTAACCAACCCTAGAACCATGCTTGCGGGAAAAGGGAGTACCCTTGCGATCGTAAGGTATGTAGTTAAAGGGCCTTTGCGACCGCAAGAGGAGTGCTTGCGATCGCAAGCAGTGGTCCAGCTTTGATAGTTTGTTTAACTTGCGTTTCCACTTAGATGTACTGTGTGTAAGAGATAACCAAACATGTATATGATGTGTTAGGTGTACTTGAGGAACCTGAAGACACGAGTCGCGTATCTGCCTAGTGAGGACTCCAGGTGAGTACCGGTTTTCCCATGAGACTCAGTAAGTAAGGCTAACTGTTGTGTATTGAAACGTGCTACTGTGATAGTGACGTGTTGTATTATAACACGTGTAATGTGATTATGGTAGTGACGATAGATAAGTGAAGTGATACGAGATAGACCCAAGTAGGGTTATGACTTATGTGACAACTGTATGCTTTGTTTAAAGTGTAATTTGTATTCTGCTCATCAAGTATGAGCAGAAGCTAATGTGATAATGTATATGCGCATGTAATTGGATCCTGATTGGATCAGCTGTGTTAGAGTATTAAATTGTGCATGCAATTGGATCCTTATTAGACCGGTTATGTGTTATTATGTTATGTCCGGACAATTGGGGGACTGTACCACAGTTCCTAGGATTGGTTAAGGTCAGCCGTGTAGGCTGGTCCCTGGGGGCCCCATAGGGTCTGGAAGTGGGGGATTAACGGTACCGAGTGTATACGCTTGGTGACGGCTCTGCAGGCCACCGTTCCTTGACGAAGATGGGGTTCTTGGCGAAAGCCGGAACTGGTTATGTGATGGGGTTCTTGGGGTAAGCCGGAACTGGCTATGTAATGGGGTTCTCGGCGAAAGCCAGAACTGGTTGTGAAATGGGGTTCTCGGTGCAAACCGGAACTGGCAAACGTGATGGTGGGCTGCTCTTCGCTCCCCCACCTATGCGGATGGTTGTGACTGATTCCCCAGCTTGGATCGTTGAGCCAGGCTAGCTACCTCGCAAGATATGATCCTGCTGACATGTCGGCACACCGCTATGTGATAGCTTAGCTCTGTGTGTCTTATTGTGATGTGATAGCATGCTTATTGATGCTTATGTGTAAATTGGTGCTCACTAGCTAGTTGTAGCTAACGGTGCAAGATTTCCCTTTTTCGCAGGTTAGTGACTGATGGCCTGGCGAGCTTGGGTTACTCGTAGGTAATTGTAGTATTTACGTTTGTGGAACACTAATTGTTATTTGTATGCATGTGATCCGATGGTCGGTTGTTAGTCGTTGTAACACCTGTTAATTGAAATGTTAAGATAGTAAGATAACAATCTGATATTCTTGTAAATGGTGATTATATCCGCTGCAAGCTTTTGATAAATAAGTTTTAAAAGTTTAAATTGACGCTAATTTTAAGCTCGTGAAATGCGGTGTTACAAGCATGCAATGTTACTACCCCCACCCAAAAAAATTATGTACATGTATATGAATAAGGTAATTAATCGTATAACCCGTAAGAAATCATAACATACAAATCATAACCTTGTAAGCATACATGGATCATATATGTACACATAGAACAATTAACATGTGAAACCATTCAATAAATTTTCATCTAGAGAATATATATATATATATATTATTTATTGTAATGACCCGATTTTGTAAGAAATTTAATGTGGAATATTAAATAAATAAAGGGAAATAATTATAGTGTTCAAGCGTTAAAATAATATCATGAAGATATTATTTGTATTTAAACAAAGAAATTATTTACGTCAAATAACACGCTGATGGGAGGATCGAAAAAGAGGTTACAAGAAAAAGAGGTTGAAAATCAGTAAAGAAAATAAAAAAAATGAAAAATCTGGAAAATAGGAGATCGCGACGCGGCGGGTTTTGTTAGTGGAATTTGCTTATAATAACGCGTATCATTCGAGTATTAACATGGCGCCTTATAAGATGTTAAATGGAAGGAAGTGTCGCACGCCTACTTGTTGGTTGGAGGCGGGAGATAAACAATTTGCGGGCTCTGAAATTGTACAGTTAACATCTGAGAAAGTTGCGGTGGCACGGGATCGACTCCGGGTAGCGAGAGAAAGACAAAAGAAGTATTCCGACAGGAAGCACAGACCAAAAGTGTTCGAGGTTGGAGAAAAAGTTATGTTGAAGGTCTCGCCTTGGAGGCGATCATTCATTTTGGTAAACAAGGAAAGCTTGGTCCACGATTCATAGGTCTATTGACGATTCTAGAGAGAGTTGGAGATCAGGCTTATAAGTTGGATTTACCTCCGGCATTGGAAGGAATTCATAATGTATTCCATATGTGCTATCTACGAAAGTGTTTGGCTAAGGAACCGAGTGTTTTGCCATTAGACGATTTGAAAGTTGACGATAGTAAGAGATTGGTCAAAGAACCGGTGGCAATATTGGATCGTAAGGTAAAGCAATTGAGAAAGAAATGGGTTAAGATAGTAAAGGTTCAATGGAAGAACAAGCACGGCAGGGATATAACGTGGGAAGCTGAGGAATAGATGATGAGTAGATATCCTCAACTTTTTGCTTAGTCAATTCTGAGGACGGTATCTTTTAAAGGAGGTGAGAATTGTAACGACCCGATTTTGTAAGAACTTTAATGTGGAATATTAAAAAAATAAAGGGGAATAATTATATTGTTCAAGTGTTAAAATAATATAAGGAAGATATTATTATTATTATTTATACAAAGAAATTAATACGTCAAATAACACGCTATTGCGCGGTGAGTTCGTCGAGAAATATTTGGGAAATAAGAGGAAAAATAGGTTAAAAATCAGTAAAGAAAATAAAAAAATGAAAAATCTGGAAAATAGGAGATCGCAACGCGACGGGTTCGCGTCGCGTCGCGTTGGGTGGCAGACTCACGTGGGTGGTGCATGTGTCAGAAGTTGACAGGTTGCGTGTGTCAGACTCTCGCAGGTGGCAGGCTGCAGCAGAACGTGTTATGGGCGGTCGCGACGCGACGCGTCGGTTTTTTGGCCTGTAAATATGTTTTGCTTGTCATTCGGTTTTTGCTTTCTCCTTCACACTAGTACCGACACTCTGCCCATTTTGAGAGAATTTATAAGGCTTTAGAGCGTATGTGAGTGTTGGGACTTCATTAGTACGTGTTTGTGAGGCTCGAGAAGTTCGGTAATTCGATTTCGAGCTAGTTTTTGACGTGGGCTTCGTTTTCGGAGATCGTAAGGAGTGTGGTGGTGCGTGTAAGACCTGATTTCAACGATATGTGCATGAGGCTTGGTAGATCTACATCGGTGGTGGTTTATTTGTCCGGTAAGGTGAGTTCAGTTATTTTTCAAAACCGAGCATAAAGACAAAATCGATTTTCGAAAGTAACTCGATTTTTAAGATGATTTAACTAGATCTGAATGTTTATGTTTGATTATATTTTTTTATGTTTGATTATATGTTTGTTATGATGTATGCAATATATTATCGATGACATGCGTATGATTTACGAGGTGGTTGCGATGCATGCATGTTACATGTAGATACAAGATCTGATGATCATGATGGATGCATATGATGATATGGGTGGTGGTAGATATACTCTTGGATGTAAAGATGATTCCTAGTAGGAAAAGTGTGTCTTCTAGGATTTTCTAGCAAAGCGATGTTTACTTGTCGGGTTTCTAAACCATGGCAACTCATGGTGTACTTGTACTTTATGTGCTTGTACACTGGAGTGGTGTTTGACTAAGGATGGAGGTCAAAATGCATGACACCACGAGGGTGAAAGGACGGCCTAGTGATGGGGGCACCGGTTGTACTTTTATCTGAACGACTTATGTCGGAGTAGCTACAGTAGGTGGATCACGGGGGTGTGTGTCTACAAGTGGGAGTCGCACCCCGCCTTGTACCACACTTTCCGGACACGCATAAGGTATTTGGGGTAGTGACGATAAAGAAGTATAATGGTAGACCCCATTAAGAATGATGTATTAATGATGATTAGTGATGATTAGAGATGTATAAGATGATAATGATGTAAAAGATGAGTATGATGTTTATGTTGTATTTATAGATGCTTATGATGATACTTGACCATGCGAGGATTTATGATGTATACGGGTGGGTCACGTTACGGGTTAGGATTTATCACCTAAACCTATACATGTATGTAAATGTTTTAATATGATGATTTTGTGATGATAACTAAGCTGACTCACGAAGCGAAAGCTGACACTTGTTTCTTGAAATGTGTCTTGTGCTCGTGCAGGTAGCTTAGGAGTGTGGCCTTGTGAGTTGGGGAACTGATGGGTAGTTTATTTTGTCTATGATGTTTATGCAACCGACTTGTGGTCGTTATTGAACATAGTTTTGAACAATGTTGTATTTGCGACGTAACGGTAGTTTTTATCTTGGTGTGGGTTAAACGATTACCTATTTTAAATAAATATGATGTTTTAAAGTCTTCTGTTGCGATGAATTCTACTCAATACTCTGCTCAGAGAATTGCTCAGTACTCTACTTAGAAGACTACTCAAGGAATTTCAAAAGACTTCTAAAAGAACTACGGAGTACTTAATACTACCTTAAAAAAACTGCTCAAAAGACTACTGTACTCTGCTCAGAAGACTACTCAGAGAACTGATCAGAAGACTGCTCACAAAACTACTCCGTACTTTGAGACCATATGTAACAACCTAAACCCGGTAGTATGATATTTTCCGCTTTGCCTCACTGGCTCATGGTTTTGTTTCTGATATGGAACACTTGTTCTACCAAAAAAGCCTCATAATATGAGAGGTATCCACACCCATTATAAGGCATGTTTCGTTTCCTATCCAACTGATGTGCGACGGATGTTACAAATCCCTCCCCTTCAGACATAACACCCTCGTTGTGCACATCGGTTCGAGACCTGACTCTAATACCATTTGTAAAACTCCATAGTCTAAAGTAATGGGCTAGACCAATAACTTCGAAATCAACTTAAAATCATAGTGGAAGGTATTAGTAGTAGACAATTTTGAACTTATAAAGTACCTTAACTTTCACTAATTTATTTATGTGGGATGAGTTGTTAAATAACGTCAACATTTAGACCAATGGTGAAAACGACAATGAGAAGGGGAAGATGTGACGATAAAAACGTGTTATCATGATATAACCAGATGTATTATATTTATTGTACAAACCATTGATCATTATTGTTACCATTAGGGTAATAAGGTCAAATCTTTATTAATTATAATTTAAAATAATTTAAAATGTTTAGAATATATTGTAAAATCATATAAGTAAATTTTTTGATTAAATATGATATTTTATAAATGTTATAGAAGGTAATATGATATTTCTAAATTACGATGGACAAATATGTTATTTTAAGGTTTAAGAATAGTATAAATGAAATTAATTCTAAAAAAGTTGATTTAAATAAGAGTCAAAATTTAATCTAATTTTGACCAAGTAAAGTCAAATTTAGATTTCAATTTTTATAAAACGAATAGTTAAAATCGTACAATTAAAATTAATTTGCTAAATCAAGGGTTAGAATCGTACAATAAGTTTGGTTTAAATTAGCCTTTTATTTATATTAGAAGGATTATCATTATTATTAAATAAAAACATTATCCCTTTCAAGATGAATAGGAATATGCAAATCAATGAAGAATCTACGTAACATAAAAAACACACATCTTTAATCAAATTGAAAGGAAGGGGGCTCCTTACCAGATGGGCTAAACCCCATTGGCAAACATATATAGTTGTTCATCTTTGCATTTGGATTTTTGATACAAATCAAATTGATATAGCGAAGATTAACTAATGAAAACAGCCAATTGAATGATTATGTAATTGATAATCCTGGAATTGGAGAACCAGGTTTCTCCCAAAACAAAGAAAGTAGAAACGAGAATAAAGACGTACTTATTTGCTGCCCTACACCCCAATCGGCCCTCCCCTAAATAGCCGATCCCTCCCCCGCTAATTTAGGAAGAGATAATTAATTCAAATAATAACCCTAAATAAATAATAATAATTAACCCCAAATCCCTATAGCCGAACCGTATCATTACCCCGACCTGGAAATCCACCTTGTCCTCAAGATGGTGGACTCATGACTAATCAGCATGTGGGCTAGGGTCTTCCTCCTCCGCATCTTCCTCATCAATCAACACAACATGCAATGTCTTTGGCGGACAACGATGACTCGGTGCAAAATTTCCATCACAGCGGAAACAAAGCCCCTTGGCTTTCTTGTCGCCTATTTCTGTCGGTGTCATTTGCTTGAGGGGTTCGGGAAGTCCTTTTGAAGGCGGGTCAGGTGGTTGAACCTTCGGAGTCTTCCCTTCTTCTTTCCGTTGTGCTTTTTCATCCATCACGCTTGGAACTTGGTTCTCATCAATTAATAACGCTAAGTCCATGGCTTGATCCAACGTTGTAGGTTGCCGAGTTCGTACCGCCATCCTAAGCTCTGGTTTCAACTCCTTGATAAAGATTTCTTCTAGTACCGTATCTTGTAATCACGGTAACTACGCCGCCATCTTTTCGAACAAAACCACATACTCGCGTGCAGTATCCTTTTGACTGGTCGCCAAGAATTGCTCGTATAGATTCCCCGATAGTAAAAGGTCCGAAAAATTCAGCGGTCGTTGGTATCGGATATCCCTGAGAATCAAAGCGTAGACCAGAAAAACTGGTATAAGCTGCGGAAGCAGGTTGCGAGGGCTGGTGTGGCAGCTGATAAATATGTGGATGGGTTAATGGGTACGTAGAACAGTTGTTGTATGGTGGTAAGAGGGTGGTGTATGGTGGTTGCGGTGCTGGTAGGGTTGGTGGCGGAGGTTGTTGGTGCCGTGGCAAAGTCCGAAGAGTCTTAGTGTACCGGTAGCGGCGGAGGACATGGTGGGCGGTGGCGTATTGACGGCGGCAGGGGCAGCAACGGTGGAGCCAGTCGGCGCTAAGGCTTTCAGCGCAGCTATAACCTCCACAAACATTCTGTCTGTTTCTCCCTTGTTTCTGTAGATCGATTCTTGAAGGAGAGCAAACTGTTCTGTGACCGCCTGGTTAGCTGCCACATCGCTCTTGACTTGTTCTATGGTAGCCTCCAAATTGGTAATTTTTGTCATTCTTGATCTGGAAAAGGAAAAAAAATTTCGGGATGAACAGTGCCGCGTGAACAGTTTGCGATGAACAGTGTCCGTTTGAACCGGTACGCGATGAACAGTGCGCGATGAATAGTACGCTGATGAACAATAAATTTTTTTAGCGTGCCCAAAATCAGTGATGCTCTGGTACCAATTTGATACAAATCAAATTGATATAGCGAAGATTAACTGATGAAAACAACTAATTGAGTGATTACGTAATTGATAATCCTGGAATTGGAGAATAAAGACGTACTTATTTGCTGCCCTAAACCCCAATCGGCCCTCCCCTAAAATAGTTGATCCCTCCCCCACTAATTTAGGAAAAGATAATTAATTCAAATAATAACCCTAAATAGATAATTCTAATAAATAATAATAATTAACCCGAAATCCCTATAGTTGGACCGTATCAGTTTGTTTGTTCATCCACTGAATTCTAGATCTGGTAAGTTAATACTCATGAGTTCATAGATGATAGATTTGTTTGGTATGGTTCAACGTTCGGCTTTTTGATTCGTATGTAAACATTTCATCGAAGGGGTTATATTTCAGAATTCCATTTAGGCTTTGTAAGTTCATCGATTTTAGATATAAATTTCGTCAATTTCAACTTTATATGCCCATCCATTGTGATTATGAATCCAATGATTGTGATTATAGGTTTTGATTCTGATTATGAGTTTTTTCCTATCGAACGGATTGTTGTTAAACTGGTGGGTTGGATGATGAGTTCCTTGTTAGGTTTATATCATTGAGTTCATGAGTTCCGTACCTAAATTGGAAAATCAGATTTTGGTGATGAGTTCCTTGTTAGGTCTATATCATCGAGTTCTTTAATTGTGTGTGACATAAAAAGGCTGGCAATTCTTGATCCGACACGAAACATGAACCGAACCCGACATGAAAAAAGTGACACGAACCCGAAATGGGTCAAAACCAGGTCGACACGAAGCTAACACGAAAATAAATGGGTCGGATTGTGGTTAACCCAAAAACCCGAAAGTGACCCATACAAGGGTAAAACAAAAATTTATAAAATTTTCTTTAATACTTAAAATTAGAATTTCAAAAAGAAAATTGTGAAAAAATGAAGGAGAGGCATCCTTGACAATATAATCCGATAAACAGAAGTACAAAACCTTTAAAAGCTAAAAACTTAAATAAATAATAAAATATTTAAAACTAAACAATATTACATCATTTTGCTATTTGTTATTTTGACTATATTGTTTTGGACTTTTGGTACTTTGACGTTTGTCAACTTGGTAAAATTTGAACCTAAACAATATTATAGTGATGATGATTTAAATGAAGACCCTTTGTAATCCACCCAACTCGATATTCCTTCCGAGAATACAACAGTAAAAAAGAAAATAGACTTAATTTTTGAAATTGGATAATTTCATTTAGGTTATTTCAATTCATGGTTTGTTCACTAGTTAGTACTTTTGTATTAAATCTATTAAATTGTATTGGTATTCGATATTTTAATCACTAGTTAGTAGAAAAAAATTGGAAATAGACAAGGAATTCAAAATTAAAATGACGAAAACCATACTCGAAAACCGAATTTGAAAACCATAATCGAAAACCGTACCAGAAACCCGTATTTGAAAACCATAATCTAAAATAAAAAAAAAAGACTAGCCAAAGACTTTTGACCGAAATGGGTCAACACGAAACACGACCCGAACCCGACACGAAAAAAAGTGACACGACCCGGACCTGACACGAAAATAATTGGGTTGAAATTGGGTCGACATGAAACTAACCCGAAACCGAACGACACGAACCCAATAATATGAACCGAACCCGACATGAAAAAAAGTTTGATTAATTTATTATGAAGTAAAACCGGCGTTACATTACGTATTTGGTTATGTTATATATAAAAAATTTGTTTAAAAACAATTGAACTATTTTAAGTTTTGATTGCAATATTTCTTGAAAACAAGTGTAATGACCTAATTTCTAAAACAAATTTTGGAAAAAAATCTAATAAACTTAATAACTTTAAAATTAATAAATATGTACTAAAATAAAGATATAAAACCTTTAAAGTATTTGTTTCTGTTATCTATAGCATATAATAAAGTACTTAGGCATTTTATTTAAAGGGTTTAGTTTTAAAAAATGTACCCAATTTGTCACTTGTTATTATTGTATATACTCATATTTCAAAACTACCATTTAGTGTACCGAAGTCTCAAAAATCTATTAGGTCACCTGTTGACGTGGAGCCGGTTTTGATGACCTGGCATATGACTTGGATGATGACATGTTACTTCTTTATTTTAAATAAATGAATATAAATAATAATAATAATAATAATAATAATAATAATAATAATAATAAAATATGCTTCATTATCATGTCACAATCGATCTGGACTTCATCGACTTCAAGATCTGGACTACCATTGCGACTCCTTCACACCTCATCGAGTCATCGGTGACTCCTTCACACCTCATCGGCGACTCCTTCGCACCTCATCGGATTGCAATGGTGATTTCGACTACAATGGTGAGTAGGGTTCTTGTTGTGTTGCTTCATCTTCATCTTGTGTTCATATCGATTTAAAGTTATGAAAGGGAAGTACAAATCTGGGTTACGAGTAGGATGACAATGGATCGGATATGGATCGGGTGACACCATATCCACGTCCATATCCATTTAATTTATCATCGTCCATACCCATATCCACATCTATTTAAAATAATTCCGTCCGTCCATATCCATATTCATTGGATTAAACGTGTAAACGAATATCTATTAGATGTCAAAAGAACTTTTGCCCCAAAGAAAATACCATATGTTTATATATAATTTATGATCTTTATTGATATAAATACATATTTTCTACTAAAAAATATAGGAATTATAGTTTCATTCATTTTGACACTTACATGTATATAATGGGTACTAGTATACAAAAATATTATAGAAGAGAGTGTGAATTTAACCTATATAATTATATATATCTTTTTTTAATATATTTATGAGTTAATTACTGATTTGGTCTCTGTGGTCTCTGTCTGTTTCTCTCTCTCTCTCTCTCTTTGTCAGTTTCTCTCACTAACACCGCCACCGTACACCAACTACCACTGCCACCATACACCAACTACCACCGGAAACCATCACCACCGAACTGACACCACCGGTCGAGCACCTCTGTCTCACCTCCTCTATCTCTCAATCTCTCTTCACCACCTACATTCAAACTAGCCATCGATAACAACCAACACCATCCACCGGACACACACACACACTTTCAGATCTAAAAAACAAGAAGAAGAAGAATAAGTGGGTATTAGACATCACCACCACCGCACACACATTACGACCACCATACGATTAGGGTTTTCAAACTAAACCATTTTCTGATTCAAACGATGTTTGTGTGTAGATCTAGGGTTTTTTTTCAAACGATTTTCAAATGATTTGGCTATAGATCTAGGATTTTCACACAATTTGGGGAGGGAGTGAGATGGTGGTGGTGGTGGCGGTGGCTGTGGCTGATATATGGTTTACGGTGCTATTAGGTGGTGGCTGGTGGTGGTGATGGCGGTGGATGGTGGTGGTTCTTGGACAGATAGAGAGGAGGGAGTGTGTATGTAACCGAGAGAAGAGAGAGGGAGAGATGGAGAGAGTGTGTATTGTGTTTGTGAGTGTAGTGTAATATATATTTCTTATTTAAAAAAGACATGTAAAAAAGATATATATTATTTTTTATATTTTACTTAATAAAAGGTTAGAAAAGTTTTAAAAAGACCATACTACCCCTGAACTAACAGAGTTGACCAACGGTCAACATTAGAAAGTACCAAAACCGCTGCAAAATGATTCATAAAGGACCATTCACATCACTTTTAAACTTAAAAGACCAAAAGAGCAGTTTTCGTTAAGTTAAGGGACGATTTGTATAATTAACTCTAAATATATTAACACAACATATATATTAGTCATTCTTAAGATTAATAAAATGTTTTCATACACTTGTTCTGGTGTGAAATATGTAGCCCAAGATCATTAATAAAAAACCAGTTTTTTTATTTTCTTTCTAATGAGAAAATATAATATCGATATATATATATATATATATATATATATATATATATATATATATATATATATATATATATATATATATATATATATATATATATATATATATATATATATATATATATATAGATATAACGAGCTCCGGCTCCCACCGCGTGTGGTCTAAGTATGCATGTATGTACATACCTTTTATTAAAGTTTTTATTGATTGCTATAAATAAATATAAATAGAGTGGCAATTAAAAATAACGTTAATTGTTGAAAAATGGTAAAAAAATGTAAGCGTAATATATAATAGTGTATTATAGCACTAATTTACGAAAAGTTAACGCACAATAACAGGGTGACTATCCATATTAAATATACTAAAATAAAATAATAATGATAGTAGTAAAGACAAATATAATAATTTACTATTACATAAATATATATAGAAAATTATTAAAAAAATTCTTATAAAATATAATAATAAATGTTTAGCTTAATATAGTAAATTATTTAAGAAAAAAGGTTAAAGGACTAAATGTGAAATTATTTGAAAACAACATGGACTTAGCTTGTAATGTTGTAAAAGGGCAAAATGGTCATTTTCAAAACTTTGACAGCCAAGCCGTCATCTTTAATGGTTGAAGGACCTTTTAGGTAACAAGTTTGTTATAGTATTGACCATCTATGTATTTCTTTAAAGCTAAGGACTCAACCAGTAGAAAAGTGTAAACAACAAGGACCAAATCAGTAATTAACTCTATATTTATATATAAGTTTTAAAATTAAAGTACATATATGAAATTATACTTAATTATATAAAATTAAAATTATATAAAACTTAATTCGGGTTAATAGATTCATCCATGGATGGAAAATCATTATCCATATTCGATCCAATAAACATCTATATCCACTCAATATCCGAAATTCGCCAATTTAAGTTCGTCCATATCCAACACAGATGGATTGGATCGGGTGATGATTGCCATCTCTAGTTACGAGGCACGACGACGATTACGGGTTTCATTTTCATCTGCCATTAGGGTTCTTTGACATCGGCGATTAGGGTTCTTCATAGATCTAGGTTACGCAGGCACGAAGGCGATTAGGGTTCTTACGATTTAGGGTTTTTGTTCGATTTAATTCTTATGATACGATGGTTTCGAATCGACAATAAGTTTCTTCGATTTTGTACTTATGATTCTGAGTTCTTCTTCACAAACATGGGTTGATTGTGTATGTTCGATTTATGGGTTCATATGATTCTTTCGATTTAGGGTTTATGAGTCTTTGATTTTGAATAAATAAAAGAATGAAAATCTTTGATTTTTTTATTTGTTCGTCGATCTTTGATTCTTTCGATTTAGGGTTTATGATTCTGGGTTGATTGTGTATGATGTTCTTTAAATGTTCTTTCTGAATCTTGAAGATTCATATGAATGTTCTTCATGATGTTACATTTTTTCTATTTTTTTTAATATTACTGATGTGGCTATCCAAATAGTGATATGGTATGTAATATTAGAAAAATTATATATGACTGGCTACCTGATGAAGAGGTAACCAAATACATAAAATGGTAGTTTTAGTAAAGTTCGATACGTTAAACGGTAGTTTGAAAGATGTGTATACACAATAGCAGAAAGTGACAACTTCGATACAATTTTGGATACTAAACCCTTATTTAAACTCCCACACTTTAAGTATTTTGAAGTTATTAAATTAATACTAATATAAACTAAATAGAAACTATCAAATGAAGTAACTATTAATAAAGTAAATAATATTATATTCTATTTAAATAACTAAACCTACTATATTAAAAGAATCAATTCAATACAAATTTACTTAATTGTTAATTATATTTTCATAACCGAACCTTTCATTTTAAATATTCTATCATATTGTAAATATTTTAACTTAATCATCAAAAAGTAAGTATAAGTAAAACTCATAAACCTAATAACATATAACCAACATTTATAAACATTTTTAGTTTTTCAGATAATTAAATCAAAATAGAAAACATTATATACTATTTTACTCTATTTTCATAATCTCTTAATTTTAAATAATTTCAAATTACTAATTTACACCTCGTATTTTCATGTTTTTACCTTATTGTTATAAGTAAAGACTTTTTTTCTTATGCTATTGTTCTTAAAATTTATTTTAGAAGTTAATTAAAGGGTTTATTGAGAACAGAAAAATAAGAGAAATGGAAAAAGGTAATAAAATAAACATGTTACCAAACAAAAATTATTTGTTGTCACCGTATTACGTTAATATCGAGAACAGACATACTAAGAAGAAATTATTCGTTATCGCCACATTAAGCCGGGTACCATGCTAGCTATTAAATCAATTAAATGTCTGGCCGGAACTGTGAACCACAAGCTGGAGCGTTTCTCTGACTGGCTAGAACTAGGGTTGTAGCCCTCTCGCCTAACACATTACTAATTGAGTCTATATATATATATATATATATATATATATATATATATATATATATATATATATATATATATATATATATATATCCTAGTTTTTAATCTTTTAAACAAATTGTTTAAGATTTTCTGATTAAAAGTAGTAACATGTGCAAATAAAACTTCTTTTTTCCCTTTCTTTATGATTTTTGAATAATTAACAAGAAAAGAAGAGAAGAATAAAGTTTTATAACTTTATAACTTGAATGGATCAATTAAAGCTTTGAGATTAAACGAGTCGAAACTTAGATTTTAATTATCAAAAACAACTTGTTCATTTAGAACGAACATGTTTTTAATACAAAACTAATAAGTTTGTTTATCAAACTTGGAAAACAAGATTAAAAAATAGGTGGAAACATTTTAAACAAACTAGTATAAAATTAAAACCTTTTGTGATCTAGTTAATCTCAATAGTTAAATAACAAGAACTTAACAAGAAAGTCAAAGATAAATTACCTCATAAGCTCAAAAATGATTCACCCATAATGATGCCTACAAGCTGTTTCTAGCCAGAAAAAGTGAATCCCAAACATGTATACTTGACTGTTAAACATAAACAAACAGCTTTGATTGTTAAACTTGCCAACAAACTTCTTCCAGCCAAAAAAAAAGCTTATGAACGATCCACCCATAATGATACTGCCATCACGTTTTTTCTGTAACTTGTGCCAACGACTTCCACCACTAGTCTGGTGTTAATGCCCTTTCCATCATATATCTTTTAAGTTTTCATTTCTTTTATGTTATATAATTATTAAATTTTTTTTATTTATGTTTAGTATATATCATTTTTTAAACAGACCCATATATAAATAACATATTTATTACCGAAATCAATATAAACGTTCCAACTATTAAAATTTTAGAATATTTTAATGGGGTAAATTGGTAAACCTAATCATAATCTTAATTTCAAATTCCCAATTTCATAGGGTAATTGAAAAGAGATTTATTTTTTGGAGATTATAATGGATTATAGTTTTATTAATCTCTTCAAGAATTAAACATACAAACAAAGTTTAAAAGTTTGAGGTTATAAAAAAAATATAAATTTCAAGCCTTATTGCTTATTTGATGTTATTTTATATACTAAAAAACGATTCATGTTACAACCAAATAGCTTTAGATGGTTACTACATATTTCGTATTTTTAAACATATCCTTGTTAATTGTTGTTTAGATTTAAGTCGCCTAGTGGCCATGCTTCTAGGTTACAGAACATATATTTTTTATAATATATAAATAACCCGTGTATCAACACAGGCTGATATAAGTCAATTTAAAATTTATATAGTTTTAAAGAGTATATTAAGACGTATAGTAAAAATAATTACAAAACATAGATATGAATATAAAATCTCGTAAGAAATGAATAATCATTACAGAAATTTGAAATTAATACATAAGATTATTATTAGATTTTCTTTAAAACCTCTGTATAAACAACATTCATAGTTTTATTAGTAGGGTTTTCTTAATTATCGCAAATTAAAACTTTTAACCTCTCTTTTACTCTTCACTCAAGAAACTGTCACATATAACTGTCCATGAGTGAAAATGTGTCTTTTTAGTACTTCTTATAAATACTCTTTTTAAGAAATATAAAGTTGTATTACACGTCTAAAAGTTTTAGTATAATATTAATGTGTTTCTCGTGATGGAGCTTTATCCCGATATTGTAAAACCATAACTATAATATTATTGTTGATGTTGTTTATAAGCGACCCGTGTATCAACACGGGGATGATATAAGACAATTTTAAATTTATATAGTTTTAAAAATATTAACACGTTAAAAAATTAGAAAACATATATATGAATATAAAATCTCGTAAGAAATGATAAACATTACAGAAGTTTGATATACATAAGATTATCATAATACTTTCTGTAGATACTCTTTATAAACAACATTCATGGTTTTATTAGTAATTTAACGCACACACAAACTAAGCTATTTAATTTGAAATGGGCTAATGGCATATCTAACTTGGGTATTTTTCATACTTTTATAATTGTTGCCCCAATTCACGATTTTTTTAATCTACTGAATGTTGTTTTTTCCTTTTTTGATATCATAACATATCGAAGATATCTTTTACAGTTGATTTGTGAACTCACTACCTCGCGTTTACTAAATGAATTGCACACAAAATCAACGAATTTTACTAAGGCAGAGTAGGAAATTAGAGATAAAAAATAACAAATTATGAATCTTCAAACTCATATATAATTTTCGTTTCTTAATCTAGCTTTTAGGTAATTAAATCACAGAATTTTCATGAATCAGACAAATGAGATGTGTTAGAATAGTGGAATTAAAATGGAGCTTACGAAAGGATCTACTAATTTTTCTTTCTTTCCTGTTTAGTAACATAATCGAGCATTGAAAGTTTTATTTTAAAACTTAGGGCATATTATTAAAGATCACCTATTTATATCATCATCTATTTTTTTTTTAAATTAAAAAAATATTTTCCCACCATTACAACATACAATTTTTAAATAATTTCTTTATCCTTTAAACTTAACAAATTTACTTAATAATATGAATAATTAAAAGGGATGATTTTTGTTATAGTTCAAATGGTTGAATTTTTAATTAAATTCATATTCAAATGGTTGTTATATTATCCAAGTATATCTCATCGTCTACTTCCTTTTCCTTTTTGTTTATATTTTCAAACTTAATCTATCAATTATTATTCCATTTAAATCACATTTTAAAAATTTTTAAATCTAATTCTAAAAGTAACTTCCTTACCTAACAAAGTGGAGTAATTTTAAACCAATTAAATACACGTCAATTAGAAATATGTATTCAATTCAAATTTAAATATATATATTATTATGTTATCCACGATTAATTCAAATATATATTGTTATCTTATCCAAGATTAACAAACACATGAAGTTTGTTATATAAAATTTCCCTTAAGAGATTTGATGGAATGTGACGTAATAACTAATACATTTTTTATTTTCTTTAATTTTTTTTAATCAAGGGCTATGATTGGTGGAGATTTTTTAGGGAAAGAGTTGATGATGTAAGTAACCCTTTTTTTAATAGTTTTATTTTTAATAGTTGATTATATATATGATTCTTTAATTTTTTATATTGATTGATGCACTTTTGTTTATTTTAAATGTTAAACTATTTTTATATAAATTTATCATAAATAAAACAAAACTTAAAAAAAATTTATTACTTTTTATCGAAAGACCGAGGAATCAGTTATTATATCGACTATTATACGTAGATAGAATAAATATATAAAAGATATAAATTGTTTTATGAATAACCTACTCACTACTATTAATGGATAACAAACAATTAAAAATATACTACTTTAAAAAAAGTGTCATATTACAATAAAATTTATACCAAAACGTAGATAAAAATGAGACGGTCGCAAATATATAATTATTATTTCTCTAAACAAATTATATAATAATTTATTAAACATATTTTATAAACAACCTATAATTAATTATATTAATATACAATTTTTATAAAACACCCTCACATTTTCATAAAAACCCTTAACATATTTTATAAAACCCACTTAGAATTTTCACAATACCCCTCTTCCAAGACTTAAGGATTTTTGGCATTTTTGACATCGTCATCTCGATTTTTTTAATTTTTTTTTTAAAATCAAGAGTTGTGATTGGTGGAGATTTTTTTTGAAAAGAGAGAAACCATTTTCTTTTAATATATATTAAAGATTTTTAACGACTAAACCCAAACCTCAAACATAATTGCATGCTATATATTAGTAATGAAGTAACCTCTATCAATAATCTTAATCTTATTTTAAAATAGGTGATTTGTATAGAGCACTAACTCCTACAAAAAAATTATGATAGTTAATGCACTTACGAACACAATAACTACTTTCTTGTTCATATATTCAAAGTTATTATGGTTTAAACATTCCTTTATATTTGTATTATAAATAAGTATCGGATAAAAATCATATTCCTTGTTTTAGTATTGGAATGGATAGGGTGTTGATTTAAGTTTTGAAGACAATCATCTCCAAGGGTTCTCGACTATGGTATTTACAACATATTGGGTCCTTTGGATGGAGAGAAACTCAGACGTGTTTTAAAATGTTCCAATTATAGTACCATATAATTTCAAGGGAAAAAAACAGGCGCACAATAAATAATTAAATTCGCGTTTCAAAACCAATTGCAGCGCATATCAGTTGGTTAAGTCGTTCGGATAAAAGGCAGTGGTCATGGTTTCGACTCCGCTCGTTGTAGTTTTCATATATTTTCCATTTCTTTGTCCAGTTTGTTTTTAATTAAAAATCTTTGTAGGCATTTAATGATTTTTTTGTTTTTCATATATTTTTCTTTTCTCATTTGCGACTAAGTCCAGTTTGTTTTTTTGAAAATTTATCTTAATTAAAAATTTATGTAGGGATTAAATGATTTTTTGGTTATTAATTTTTTGTATTCTTTTTTATATTTTTTTTTATTCGAGGTATACATTAATTTAATGCTATCCATTTTCTTTCTTAACATTTTTATAAATTATAAAAGTTATATAGCAACTTTTATAGCTATTTTTTGTTTTTTTGTTTTTTATTCTTTTCATATTTTCTGTAATTTTTTTAATAAAAAACTCACTGCAACACGCGGACAAATAAGTCATACTTTTATATTTATTAGGAAAAAAACAGGCATATGATAAATAGATAAAATAGCAAAAAGAAACATATGGAGTCTCTTGAAGTGGGTAACATGCTTGCTGTTGTATGATCGAGGTGCTACAAGTTTGAAAGTGTCACCTATTTTTCTTTATCCTTTAAATTCTTCTGTTTTAAACAAGTCCGCAAGTTTTATATATATATATATATATATATATATATATATATATATATATATATATATATATATATATATATATATATATATATATATATATATATATATATTCTTATTTTATTTTCAACCAAAATAAATTATATCAAACATATTTAATTGGTTTTTTGAATATATATTAGTGTAATTGTTACTATTATCATTAAATTTGATAAGATCTTATTGTTATATAAAGTATAAAAAAGGTTAACAAATCTAAAAGTTTTATGAGTGGTGATACTAAATTTTACATCTTATACATATAGTACATTTAAAGATAAACAATAATTAAAGTTGAATATTTATTGTAATGATAAACAAGACTCAAGAACTAAGAGAAAATAGATGGCCCATAGTTAAAAACTTGCAACCAAAGCTTAGGATATAATTTTATGTAATACACTTATACTCCGTCCGGAATCGCGGACAAATAATCTTAATTATTATACCATACATTTATGAGAAAAAAACACTTATATGATATATATTAAATTATGTGTTTGGTAACCAAATGTGGAGTGGGCATAGTGGTAAGCAGTTCGGTTGTTGTGCTAGAGGCTCGGGTTCGAATCTTACCAACACTATGTTGCGTTTTTTTGCCACTTTGTCTTTTATAACCTTAGTATTATTTTTAACCATTTTGGCCTTTATTTAACTTATAATATTCTAAAAGTATGGATTTAAATTGTTAACCCTTTCTAACTTCTTTTTAATCTTTGTATTCTTTCTAACCCTTTTTTAACTTTTGTTTTCTTAAAGCGTCGTGTCTACATTTTTTTTTTGTTTCTTATGCTTATTTAAACAATATTTAATATAAGAGTTTTAAGGTTAAAAATTATTTATCTATTTCGATTAAAGTTGACAACTTTTTAAATACATTCAATTTACACCTATTGCTTATTTTGTTGAGCCCCCTCTCAAGAGGTTGCGGGTCAAGTCCCGTTGTGAACAATGAAATAGATTTAGGAGTAGACTTGGGGTGTGTGTGTGTTTATTGTTAAAAAAAATACTGAAATAGACTCTAATTGTTTAAATATTTTACATAGTTTTAAGATAGACGAAAACCAAATTACTCTTAAATAATTCAAGCGAGTTAATTGTTTTGAGTTTGAAATTTAAATTTAATTTACCTTTTTTGTGTAAATGGTTTAAAATCTTTTTTATTGTGGGTTTTTAGTAAATAATAGTAAATGAATAATCTAAACAAACTTGATTAAAAATTAATTACTTCCCGACACGAAGCGTGGGCACGTTGCCACTAGTTATACATAATTTCTCGGTCAAATACAAATTTATTCTTTTTTTTTTATCAACTCGAGAAATTCATGTAAAAAGCTCAATTTAGTTAATTGGTATCCTTATCCTTTATTAAACATTCCGACATAACTGCAACTTATTGCTTATTTTCTTATTGGTCTCCTTTTCAAATTTTTTTTATTAAAAATCATTGTTGTTTATAAATAACCCGAATATAACATGTGTATATGAGAGTGTTGATCTACAGATATAACATGTATATGTAAGAAGAAGAAGAGTACACTGTACACACACCAATATCGATAAAAATATTATAATAAGAGGTGATCTTACACAATTAAAAATTAAAAATAACCATACACAACTATTTTAGATATCATCAACTTATATTATATCATTAACTATATTATTAACTGTTTTTATCTTATTACGTATAGTTAAAACTGATATATACAGACTAGCTACGTATTATAATAGATGAGGTAAGGTGGGTATCATCATGACTTCATGGTTCTTGGTATAGAAGATTAAAAGTAGTAAAGCGACAAAAAGTTGAATATAATAGAAGCAAGCAGATAGAAAGCGACTGAAGACACGTCATCGCTGACAGACGTTGACGTTTTCATATAAGGCTTAAACTTCTTGGTCAACAACTTCCCCCACTACGCTACAAGCCTACAATTAATCAAAATGCTCCAAATTAAAAAATATACATATTTTGGTTATTATAAATTTCATCTTCTTATACGTAACAAACTCAGAAGCCTAATGCAAATTTACGGTGGTAATATTGAGGTATTCGGGTTTACGGATCGCGTGTTTGTCGGTTGATGGGTTGGTGGGTTATAACATGAACATGACTCGTATAGTTATTCGTGTCAAAGTGTGTGACATAAATCTTTATACGTAACAACAAGAAACGACCCGCATAACACGTTTAAATAGACGGGTGGGTTATTCACTGGTTGACGGATCATAAAGAGGTTGGCTGGTAAGTGGGTCTAGTTTTACGAATTTTGTCCATTGTTTGTCAAATACCTAATAAAGTTGTAACCTTACAAAATAATTTAACTATAAGTGATTAAAAACATTGACTATTCTATAATGTTTACTCTCGCTGGTGTCAAAATAACCAAGAAACAAAAGGGAGACAATTGATTTGTTTTTTTTAGATTTACGAAGATTAAGTAAAAATAAAAAATCTTAATAGTAAAATAAATGAATAAATAAAAAAAATATCAAAAGAACTATACAAGTTGATTGATCAATCCAGGAACCCGGCCACTATTTATGATAATTACAAATTCGTTAAATTACTTATCGGGTTTACGATGTTTCACTAATTGCCACCACAAATGCAACTATTTTTATGGCATTAAACTCCAAAAATCTTATCTTATTAGTCGATAAAATAAAAGAAAAAGAATATAAGTGAGACTTTTGACACCGCAATGGACCCCATGGGAGTAATCTGCTTGCAGACAATTACATGTGACTTCAGCCGTTGACCTGTGTTTAAGTTTGACTAAACCTAAAATTTTATAATATATTCTTAAAACAATATGCTAATAGATGACGATTTGTATAAAATATGAGATTGAATCATAATACCCTTCAAGTATATGTGGAAGAAAATAGAATAATTTGATTGTGAATTTGTAAAAATATAAAATCATATTTGTTGTTAATGACAAATTAATGTTATGTATAAATCATTTCTTTATGTTTAGCCTTATATAGGGAGATTCAAGATTTTAATTAACGTGAGGCGTAATGGCGTGTCAAGATTCATATCTTGGAAATCATAACAAGGCCTTGTCGTTTTTTATATCGTGTTATAACAAGGGTAGTTAGTTTCTTTTCTAAATTATAATTATTCAATAAAATTTTATATATAAAATCCAACAATAGTGTTATATCTCTATGTTATTTTAATTATATACCTATTTAAACAATTTATAATTTTTACAAATTTAGTTTATATGTTATTAGATATTATGTTAATTTGCATTGAATTGAATCTCTAAATATTCTTTATTTAATAGTTAAGTTAAAATATATACTTTATGTTATAATACATAGTATGAAAGGTTTAAATATTATTTTAGGTTGCATTGATTGTAGATATTATTTATTTTTGAAGATTTAGTTATTAAAGTGGTACAATATAAGATTGTCATTAATTCTACTAAATATTTACTCTATTTAATAGTATCTATTTAATTTAATATTAAGGGTAAAATAGTAATTTTAAATTATATAAAATTAAGAGATTAAAAGAAAAGATCTAAATACTTCATAAGATAGTGTATATATACATAATTATACAAACAAGATTAAAGAATCACATAATAAAGATTTACAATATAACTCATCTTATTTATCCTTTCTTTGTTTTCATTTTTCCATATATAATTTTTTTATCAAAATTAAATATCCGACCTATATAATTTAGTACCTTTAATATACATATAAAATATGGTTTCTAACTAGATCTTATTATAGACCAATTCTTACGACTAAGCTTTAAACCTTTTCATAATAACATGGTAAAGCATTAAACCTTAAAGAAACTATGATTTGAAGCTACCTCACGGTTTTTAAAACCTTGGGAGATATAACCTCAATTAAAATCCAAACGATATGTTTATCATAATTTTCATCGTGATTACAAAAATAATACATGGAGATTTAACTATTTATTTTATATGACGTGTTTAATACGGACAATATTACCTAATCTTAATAATTAATACTAGTTTATCACCCCGTATATAAATATGAGGGATTTTAAAGTAAAGTATAAAATTTGATTGTATTAAATTGTAAGAGGTATATTAAAATAATTGTAAAACGTTCATAGAAAATGTTCATTGTGTTCATACAGATAAAATCACTTAAAATCTAAATATATGAAAATAAACCAAACAAATAAAAAAAGATTGAAATAAAGATAAGATTAATATAATGTTTCATATTTAATATATAAAATCTATACATCTAAAATTGTCTAAATTTTGAAAATAATATACACATCTCACGTAAAAATTGGTAGAATTTGAACAAATATTCTCACGTATAGGTATTATTAGAATTTGAATAAATATATCATTTCATAAGTGTTGGATTATATTAAGAAATGTGAGGGTTGAGATTAAGGATGATGATACCATATTTGTTTATAAGCTTAATTTAATTTTTAAAGAAAATGTTCATATTGGTTAAATTATATTTAAAAAAAGATATTTTTAAAAGTCTATTTTTTTAATAATATAGTTAGATTTATTATAACTTCTTTAAAATATTTAATAAAATGATTCTCTATTATATCATTTTCTGTATATAGGGAATTAACTAGACATCTCTCCCAATTACTTCAACCATTTACATCTTTTAATTCATCCCAATGTTTTAAAACTCGACTTTTAATTGAAGAGTTGTGAGGATAAGTTTGTTATGTACACACGCCCTTCTATTCATAAGAATTTATACTTAACTTATAGTTTTAAGGGACTAATTTTAGTTTTTGGATCATGGTATTATTAGTCCATATTGCAATTTAAAATTTTGGACGTAGGGGTATTTTCATAATTTTCATGTGATGTTTTTACAAATCATATGTGATTGTAAACAGAGTCACCTGTGATTACATATTAAAATTTCAAGACTATGTTTTTTATATAGACTTTATTGAACATAACTATATATATAACTTCGAGAAAAAAAATACATGTCTCAAATTGGAAAATCTACGCTTAAAACATGATATCGAATCTAGAAAATTTATAGTTAAAATATTAAATGAACATAACTAGATCACAGATTTTGATATCTTCAAGTTCATGATCAATTCAAACACATCAAATCATCATGACTTTGAGAGATATAAAAGCAAGAGAATAGTCGATATTTTGAAAGATGACAGTAGGAGAGTCTTATCAGAAGATGGAGAAATTAGACATAAATGAGGTGATTATTTTTTTCATTTATCTAACTAGGAGTCGATCTGAGATTATGGGTATTGGAGAGAGCTTAGAACGACTATTATTGCATAAGGATTTCTCGAGGAGAAGTTAAAAGCGCCCTTCGTAAGATGGGGGGGGGGGTGCAAAGATGCAGGACTGGATCAAATTCTTATTAAGGTGTGAAGTTGCCTTGTGGAGCGGGGCATTAAGTGTATTATGAACCTTTTTAACTTGATTTCTAGAACAACTATGATGCCAGATGAATGAAGACGTATCGTGGTAATCTAATCTATAAGAACAAGGGGACGCCCAAATTCTGGAAATTATCGGGGATTTAAATTGCTTAGCCATACTATGAGTTATGTAAGGGAGTGATAAAAAATGGGCTGCCCTGGGAAACACGAATGACGAAAAATCAATTTAGGTTTATGCTAAGGCAATCTATCATAGAAGCAATTCACTTGATTAGAATTCTTATGGAGAAGCATGGGGAAATACAAAGGTATCTACTCATAATGTTCTTAGATCTAGAGAACGCATACGATACTATCCCTAAGGAGTTAATATGGAGGTCTTTAAACGATAGATTGATCTTGCTGATGTATATAAGAGTCTTAAAAGACATGTATGATGGTGCATTATCTTGCATGCGAACCCTAATGCGTGACAATGAATACTTCTTTGTGCTAAGAGACCTCCATTAAGGGTCTGCACATAGCCTGTTTATTTTTGTAGTGATTCTTGACGAGATATTGAGGAGGATCCAAGGAGGTGTCCCATTGCATATGCTCTTTGCCGATGATATTGTCTTGGTTTCTTAATAGAAATAGGAGCAGAATATACTATTAGATCAGTAACATTGTTAGAGAGCTCAAGACTTCGAATTGGTTTGGATAAGACTAAATACCTTTATTACACATTGTTTACCGAGTATTGCACAAAGTTTATGAAACTTTTCACAGACATTAAAATAAGAATAAGAAAACACAAATTAGACCCCTTTTTGCGTAAGGCTTACAATGTTATGTTACAAAAACTATAATAGGGTCACTTATTCATAAAGTAAACTGACTATTTCACAACGCAGCTTAAATCCCAATGTTGCAGATGATTCACAATATAACATTTTACAACTAATAATAGGTCAATAATGTACAAAACATACCCAGTAGTGCACACGCACCACAATATAAAGTTTATATGTTAAATTCCGTTCAATGATGCATATTATAGTAAGATTGTTAAACTCACTAGATGGTAGTTGAACAGTCAATTAAGATGTAACGAGTAAATATAAATGAATAATAATTATATATATATATATATATACACACACTATTATATAAAGCATTTACCTTTTTTTTTATCTTAATCTCTTAATTTTAAGTAATTTGAAATTACTTTTTTTACCCTTAATAGTAAAAGAAATGAAAACTATTAAATAAAATAATTATTTGATGAAATTAATGAGAATCTTATATATCATTTTAGTTAATAACTAAACCTTACAAAATAAATAATATTTAAAAAATCAAATTAATGTAAATTAACACAATAATTAAAAAATTAATAATTAACCTTTTCATGTAAAATATCCTATCATATAATAAATATGTTAACTTAACTATAAAAAATTACGTATGGCTAGAATTATTAAATCTAAATAATATATAACTTACGTTTATAAAAATTCCCGAATCCTTTAAATGTGTAATATAATTAACATAACTTATAATTATAATGTCAACCCTCTTGTTGTATTTTACCATCAATGTGAACTTTTATTGACTCTTATAATTTAGACAATATATGCATTACCCTTGTGTTAAAAACGGTTGTCAAGTATATATATATATATATATATATATATATATATATATATATATATATATATATATATATATATATATATATATATAGGGGAGGGTTCTATCGAGAACAAAAAAAATGTGAGAACTGCGAGAACCGATCTAAACCGTCCATCTTAGCTTCTTTCTTTTTAATTAATTAACCCCATTTTTTTAAAACTAAAATATTAACAAACGCCAACATATTAAATTATGAAAATTATACCAAATTAACAACAAAAATATACTCTTTAACATGACATCCATATTGCTATATTTTTTTCAACAAAAAAAAAAATCGTTTTTGCCAGGTTTTTTTTAGCACTATAAGGTATGTTACACATGTGCATCAGTAATTACACATAAACTTTCAAATAACTCTTGTACTCCTATAACATATACATTACACAAAAAAAAAGACATACTACTGCAAAAGATTAATAAACTAGAACAGTACTCAAATGCTTGTTCGATAACAGTGTAGTCAATCTAATGGGTTAAAGCACATGGATTTTCAAAATAAGCACGCACACACACAACATTAGAAAAAGAAACAGAAGAAATACAAACTTAATAGCAACAAGAGATTTGTTAACATATAATATAAGCCTAAAATGTGTGTAAGATAAGGTATGTATACATATATGTAACATACCTTATAGTACTGATTACATATATGTTAGTACTGATGCATATATGTAACATACCTTTTAGTGCTAGAAAAAAACCCCGACAAAAACGAATTTTTTTTGTTGAAAAAAATATAGCAATACAGATGTCATATTAAAGAGCATATTTTTGTCGTTAATTTGGTATAACTTTCATAATTTAATATCTTGGCATTTGTTAGATATTTTAGTTTTAAAAAAATGGAGGTAATTAATTAAAAATAAAGAAGCTAACATGGACGGTTTAGATCGTTTCTCGCAGTTCTCGCATTTTTTTTTGTTCTCGATGAAACTTCCCTCTCTCTCTCTCTCAATATATATATATATATATATATATATATATATATATATATATATATATATATATTGGGAAGGGTTCCATTGAGAACCAATATTAATGCGAGAACCGCGATAACCAATTTTAGCTGTTGATTTGATAAGTGGAATTCATGGATGGAGAGCGTGAGTGGATCAAGTGTGACAGGGTGTATATGAGGAATTCATGGGAGGACAATGACATTGAAAGAGGGGGAATTGGACGGCTCAGATTGGTTCTCGCGGTTCTCGCACTAAAAATGGTTCTCAATGGAACTTCTTCCTATATATATATATATATATAGGGGAGGGTTCATGCGAGAACTGTTGTTAGTGCGAGAACCGCGAGAACCAATCTCAGCCGTTCCTTGGATATGGAAAGTATTATGGATGGAGAGCGTGGAGGGATAGAGTGTGGCAGGGTGTATGTGAGGAATTCATGGGTGGGCAATTACATTAAAGGAGGGGGAATTGGACGGCTTAGATTGGTTCTCGCGGTTCTCGCGCTAACAACGGTTCTCGCATAAACTTTTTCATATATATATATATATATATATATATATATATATATATATATATATATATATATATATATATATGGGTAATTTCAAAATTTAAAGATATAATAAGAATTTTTGAAGTTTTAGGATAAGGAAAAATTTTACACTTCAAAACCCCTAGTTACTTCTAATAAAATTTCACAACCGCCTAGATCCTCTCATCATTCTATTTTTTTCTCTTTTAGAAGTCCCTTGTTCAATGGTCTTGGTACGTTCATATCTTCATCTTTTTTTCTCTTTTTCTTGAATGGCGACTTGTTGAGACTCGAGCATGAAGAAGCTCCTCCAAATTGGTTTCTTCACTGGTTCTTTGTGTCGTTGTTGAAAGTCAAGATTGAGTGTATAGTGTATGAATTCAAATATGAGTAGAGAGAATATGCCAATAACACCTTTAAGTGTGTGTTTTTCTATTTCAAAATGTCAAAGGTTTTCATATGTCAATGTTTACTTAGTATTTATACTAAGTACTAAAACATACATATTACATCATATAAAGACTAGATCTAATAACTAAATTCTTGATCTAACAATCTCCCCCTTGATTGGATCTAGTCTATATTCCGTTCACCCAAGATCCTTTGCCACCTGCGAAGAGTAGCTCTTTCACGCATCTTTGCTTCTATCTTTTCCATAACATCAGTCATGCTTACTCTTGCAGATTGATCAAAGTCATCCTTGAGACTGAAGCTATGCTCTCTGATCTTGATAAGCCAGACTCTAAGTGAACCATCAGAATAAGCATTTAGTTCCTTGGTCCTTAGAAATAATTTTTCCTTCTTACTGTTGAAGAGAACTATTCCATCATCTTCTCCAGTCTCATCATCCTTCCAAATTGTTTGAAACATTTCTAGCTCTTCAATTCTGGGATGTGTGGTGTTTGGCTTCAGAACATTGATCTTAGATTTGTCTGCCTCTGCACCAAGCTGGATGTCATTTCTCTCAGCAAGTCGAATTCTTTGCTTCATAAAGTCTAGCAAGATCTCGTAGCCTGCATTGTTTGCTTTGAAGCTGTGTTTCTTTGCTTCAAGTTCTCCCATCATGTGTTCAACATCCTCCAAGCTTAAATGTTTCAGATCTACTTGACTGAACCAGTAAGAATTCTGATATATTCTTTGCACACAGAAGTAAACCCAAATCACATTAAGAATTTTTCCAAATGAGCACTTCACTTTTAAAACTGGATGTTTGGAAGCCACTTGATCTCTTGATTTACCATGCCAATACATTATCAGTCTTCTACCTGCATCAGAGACATCTATTACCCCCAGTAGATTGATAGGTAATTCCTGTTGAATTTGTTCAGAATAAATCTCAGAAATTTTCTCTTCAAGAAAGGCCACTCTTCAAAAGCACTCCAATTTCTGTTTGTCTTATTTAGAGCCTTTTTAGTTAATACCACTCTTTTCTTGATGTCTCTCATGCTTGAAGTCAGAATGAGATCTGGATTGTAACCTCTAGGAATTTTCCATTCAGCACCTTGCTTCAGTTTTCTCAATCTTTTATGTTTCTCTTGTTCTCTCAAGAAATCTCTTGCTGTTTTTCTAAATTTGCCCGGAGAAGGAGGAAACAAGTCATCCACTTCTTTGTTTAATCTCAGAACATTTTCTATATTGAATGGATCAGGAGTGGAAATTTCATCTACCTCAGGCTTTTCAACCCTTGGTGTTGTCACAGTTTCTTTAATTTTGCTTATATGTTGCTGAAGAGTTAACTCTTTTTCATGTTCACCAGCTTCTGCTACAAATGACCCATAAGCATCAAAGTCTGAACCTGCACTTGTAAGAAAGTCAAATGTATCATCTACTAGTCTGTCTGTATCCTCTTATTTTTCATCAATCAAAGTCCTTTGCCTTTTTCCTTTACCTCTACCTCTGTCTCTCTTTAGAGTTATTGGTTGTTTGCTTTGTGAAGACGAAGCAGCAGGTAGCTTTGATATTAGAGATGTCACAGGAACAGTTGCACGACGTTTCTCCCCCTCATAATGATTGGGATCAGGATCTTGATCATTATGTTTCCGTTTCTTTCCTTGAGCCTGACATGTTTCCAGAGAAGCTTTAAGTGCAGCAGCAATTGCAGCTTCCTCTTCAGCATCAATTCTGCCTGAAATCTCCCCCTGCCCAACTGGATCACCCTCAACATCCTTATTAGAATCAATGACATCCATCCTCTTGTGAAAAGCAACTCCAAAAGCTTCCATACTATCCCTCATCTCCTTTTTGAAACTTTCAAAGTCTGATTTCTTGTATTTAGTTCTTAATAAATCAACCAGTGTAGCATCTTCTTCATTGTTATCTGGCCTAGCCATTAGCTTTGCATACAACTGGGATTTCAACTCCTCTACCGAAACATCCGGGCCTTGTTTAGCCAGTAGCCTATCCACCTTCTCATTTACAACATCAATTTTTGCATTAACCACAGACAAAACAATTTCAAGGTCAGCCTTAGAAACAAATTCTGAGGCAACCTGAGAAACTTTTGGAGTTGTAACACCGGGATCACCTAGATTGCCCGTTAAGACTTCAACAACTGGAGGAACAAATCCATCAGAAGTTGAGCCATCCGTATGCACAGCTGTATCAGGGTTAACTGTGTCGGGATTTCCATCTAATCCTTGAAGTCTATGAAAAATAGCTTCTATAAATGTTCTGCTAGGTCCTTCAGGTAGGATCCTAGTTGGTGGAATAGATGTGTCTTTGTGTTTAGAAAGAATTGGGCTTGCGATGTGCTCTTGAAAATGAAATTCGGTAGCCTGGGGAGAACTGGCACCTGTTTCAATACCTACTATCTCATAAGGAGACTTCGGTAGATCATGTGTTAAATCCCCGTGAGAATATGAAACAGTATCCTTTTGAGAGGATTCTGAGTGGCTGAGTGGGGTTTGTGCATGCTCTGGTGGGATGCCAGAGTCTTTTTCAACACCAGGACTGACCCTGTCAGACCCGATGGCAGATGTGGTTTCCCGGCTATTTATGGTTGAGGAACTCTCATCACTCTCATGTTCTTTTCTCCCACTCTCACTCTCTGTTTCTTTTACACTTTCAACTTCATCTTCAGGGATTTCATTCAAGCTTCCAGAATTAAGATTGTCTATGTCAAACATATCATCATGCTAAAAAACTGGAGCTTTCAAGTTAACACCCTCAGGTGTAACAATCAAAGTTTCAGCATTCAGCTCAACACCTCTATATGGAGTTTCTTGAGATTAAGATTTAGAAATTAACAATCCTATAGACATATCATCCTCCGTATCTCCCTCTCCTATACTCACATCACCCACATTCTCTTCACCGCCCCTCTCGAAATTTTCTCTCTGCTCATCCCTGTCAGAGTCACCCTGTAACACTGTACTTTTTAAACATATAATTATTTCGCATGCGGAAGCTAAATACATATACTTAACTTAATTACATAATAGATACAAAAGATTAACTTGTTTTATACATCAAATCTTTTACAGTGTTAAACCAAAACAGGCTCTTAATTAAAACTTTGACATCAGAGTGAGGTCTGTCCATATTCCCAGTCCCAAGCTTCAAAGCTCACCAAGTAAATCTGCAAAACAGTCTAGTGGGGAATTAGCACAAAGCTAAGTAAGGGAACCAATATCTAATCAAATACAAGGCAAACATGCCTAAACCCAAATAGCTCATGAATCCCAAGAGAACCGGCGGTGTTGCAAGCACCTACAACCAAGGTCGGCCAAAACCAAGGTTTACCGATAGCCCCGCTAACAGTGATAATAGTACCAGCCTTCTTGTGTACAACAAATGCACTTCAAGATCTGGTACGGTACACCCCCAAGCAACAAGCCCAGCATCATGCTGATCTCTAAATAACATGTATATACAATCCAAACAAGAGCATTCCAAATAGGATATTAAATCCTGTATATCAAAAGATATAAACCCACTCACCAAAGTCTTCAAAACTCTGGTACACTCAAGTGACTAACTTCACTGAGTCTTCTCAGTTCCTGAGAATAAAATAACCCAAGTCAGTATTTAATTCATAATACTGATCCAAAATAAGTATCATATATACTTACATATTCCCATGTATTCATTATATATAAATCAATAGATATATAATACATGTATATCCCAAATCCAATTTCTCACAAATAAACAATCAAATGTGATTGACTAATCACATGCGCTTGACCCAGTTTGAATCACATACGATTGGTCCGATGCGATTCAAGTCTTGTAAGAACTTCCAAGTTAAATCCCAATATAAATCGAATACAATTCCTTGTGAATCGCATGCGATTAACACTGATTCAGATTACTTGTGAATCGCATGCGATACATCGCATGCGAATCGCATGCGATTGATACTAGGTACTTCAATGCGATTCGAACATTAACTTAGTCAATTCCAATGCGATCCGAATCCAATGTGATTCCCATAAGGTTCCAATGCGATTCAAGCTAATGCAAATCCCATGCGATTCCAAGTCCAATGCAATCCAAATCGAATGCGATCCAAAGAGTTAGGGCATTTAAATTCAATCCAATACCATGCGATTCCAATGTATTCGAATACGATTCAAGTTTCATGCTATTCAAATCATATGCGATTCATATCCAATCCAATGCAAATCAAGTTCCTATGTTATCCAGTGCGATTCAATTTCAGTAAAGGAATTTCTTAAGTATAAACATCCATTGTCAAGGCTATCCACTTTAATGCGATTCATACTCAAGGGAAATTCCAATGCGATCCAAGTTCAATGTAATTCATATGATTCGAGTCTAAGGAGTCATATTTCACGATTCCGAATGCTTCAATCCCCAATTCCGATCAATGCATAAATTCATCCGAAATATCAATTTCAAGTTCAGATTAACACCGATCTAACATGCAAGTTATTCATAACTTCTATGATCATTTAAAGCTTAGAAATGACATATAAACATGATCAATCTAACATACATTCACATATATGCATAAAATGAACATCATGTTTCAATCAAAATAGCATGCAACTTCAAAACCGAATTCAATTAACGATTAACACATAAAGATCAATTAATCTAACCTTGATAACTTGACCTCTTGAAATCTATTATCAAACAAGATCTTTCAATCCAAAATCGGCTTTCCCTTTCTATCTTCAACCGAGAGTAAAGATGAAGAACACACACACCATGTTTGTTTATTGCATGCAAAAGTGAGAGTGGGAAGAGGACTTATCCCCCAAATCGGCCAACACACACACACATGCACACATGCAAGAGATTAGTGTACCATCTATGGGGTAGGGTGATGACTAATCACCTAATACGGCCACCTCATAATTCCACCAATGTCATCTTTTAATTAATTAGAACAATTAATCAATAATCACAATTAAATCAATTAATTTACTTAATTAATTTAAATCCCAATTAAAACGTGATTAATTACCTTAATTAATCTAGGCCGGGAAAGAGGGTGTTACACACCCAAAGACACCTGACTACTAACAACTAATCCCTCAGGTGCTACTGTTCTTTGGGTAGGATCAACAGGTTCTTGTCGATCCGGAAGAACTATGTTATTATCACTCACATATGCCTGAACTATGGGATCATCTAAATCCATTAACATTAACAGATCAACAGGCATGACAAATGGCTGAACATCAATTGTCTTTTCAATTTTATACAGCTTCTGCATAATGTACACCGTTGGCATAGGATCATTATCCCTTAGATTGATGTCATTAGGGTGCTCTAGCATGACACATTGCACAATCATTGATAGAAACCTTGGATACGGAAGAAATTTCTTAGTCTTTTGTGGTATTTGTTTCTGATGTACAACTGTGTAAATGTCCTGAAAGATTATAGATGCATAGTCGACATGCCAGTGTTTGACCATTGAGACCAGAATTTGAAATATCTTCATTCTGAATGTGGTAAATTTCTGATTTATTTGATTGGGAAACAAGATTTTTATTGTTTGCAGGTTTGGCTATCAAAGAATTTAAGTTTACTAAATCATCAAACGTCACATTAATGCTTTCGACAACAACGTTAGTTCTCCAATTTAGAATTCGAAAAGCCTTTTTGTCATTAGAGTACCCCAAAAAGATTCCATCATCTGCTTTTGGATCAAACTTGGACAGTTTGTCTGATTCATTTAGAACAAAGCACCTATTACCAAATACATGAAAGTATTTGATATTAGGCACAATGCCGTTGCACAGTTCATAAGGAGTTTTATTGAAACGACGGTGAAGATGGTGACAATGCCGTTGACAGCCTCAGCCCAGTAAGATGGTGACAATTATGAGTACTGTAGCATGGTTCTTGCAGCTTCAACTAAAGTTCTATTTTTCCTTTCCACAACTCCGTTTTGCTCCGGAGTGTATGCTGCAGAGAACTGATGAGAAATTCCTTCAGAATCAAGATAAGAATCCAGAGTTCTATTCTTGAATTCTGTGCCATTATCTGTACGAATTGCTTTGACAGGTTGGCCTTGTTGAGTCTTGTGCTTTTTCAGAAACAGAATGATCTGTTGAGGCACTTCAGACTTGTGAGAGACAAACCTAACCCATGTGTACCGAGAATAATCGTCCACCATCACCAGAATATATCTTTTCCCATTTCTGGACTGTACCTGCATTGGCCCACAAAGATCCATGTGAATCAACTGCAAAGGAGCTGATGTTGTTGACACTTGAACAACTTTGTGTGGTACGCGCTTCAGCTTCCCTAACTCACAATCTTTGCACAAATGCTCTTTTTCAAATTTAAGTTTAGGGATGCCTCTAACCAGATTTCCATTCACCAATTTATTGATATTTTTAAACTTTAAGTGGGACAATTTCCTATGCCATGACCAGTTCAAATCTGATGCAGCTTTTGATAGCAGGCACACAGAAGAACTAGATCCTTTGTCAGACAAGTCAATAGTATACAGATTTGACTTTCTGTTACCGCCCAAAATCTCAGTTCCTTCCTCAGTTTTCAAAGAGCAAGACTTCTTTTTGAAAAGAACCTCCATACCCTTATCACAGAATTGTCCTATTGAAAATAAGTTGTGACCAAGTCCCTCTACATAAGAAACCTTTTATATTCTAACATTCCCTGTTTCCAACACTCCGTGACCGAGGATTGGTGCTACTTGGTCATTCTCAAACTTCACATTTCCAGAGTATTTGTCCACGAACTGTTTGAGAAGACTCTTATCCCCAGTCATATGTTTTGTACACCCGGAGTCCATGTACCAAAGATTGCTCTTCTGCACATAGAGACAAAAGGTGAACACCTTACCCATTGTGAAATGGGATGAGGTATGTTAGAGATAGAAACAGAAGGAATAACATGATCAGCAATCAAAGATTCAAATTTCTTTTGTTGTTTTATTTGCCATTTCCTAGGTTCCCATGTTTGTTTATTTGTATAAGGAGGGACTTTGTTTGAGTTGTGATGTTTATGAATCACAAAGTGATTTTGATGAACTAATTTACGAGAAGACTGAGTTGTTTGTGATTTGTTTGATTTAGAGTTTACAGTTACCTGTGGTATGGAAAATGGAGAAACTGGTTTGTTAACAATTTTGTGAGAAACAGATTTATTTGGTGAGTTTGCAACTTGAGTTTTGGATTTATTTAAAAATTGTTTTCGCAGTGAACGATTGAGTTTCTCTACTTCAATCTTTCGTATTCTTGCTTGCCTCTCTGACTCAGCCATTATGCGCATTTCCTCAAGATGTTTTTCCCATTCACCAAACAGCATTGGTAATCTTCGATGTGCAAATTTACGAAGGAAACTCCGCAGTTCATTCTTCTTTATCCATTGATGAATAATATAACCCTTACGATTAACAAACCAAGCAAGGATCATATCTTCCTCAGGATTTCTCCAGTTTGGAACAGATTTGTAACCACGCAACATTCGATCTTGATGATATGTACAAGCATTTATACAATGACCCTCAACACAACCAGTACTAGCACAAAAAATTTCTTTTTCAACAACCTGTGATTTTGATACACGATTTTGGCTGTTTGAAACAATATCAGTATTTTTCTGCCAAATGAAACTAGATGCACAATTATTCACATAACGTTTATGATGGATTGAACAAAAAGAAGGAAAAATATTTCGGTTTCTAAAATGATGTTTTGTGATTTGACTCTTGTCCTTGACTGTTGTCTGCTTGAGTGGTTGACCAACATCCGACTTCTTCTTGACTTGTAGAATTTCTGCTTTCTTCTCCTTTGTCACTTCCGTTTGGAAAACAATTTTGTTTTTATCTGATTCAGAAGAAGATTTGTTAGATTCCTTATGGAAAGAAATTCTATAAGAAGATGATGCAGATGATGAGGACTTGGTGTCTGATGTAGACCCGTTTTCACGGATACTTGTTGAATCACAAAACTGATTGCATTTGTGTGATACATATTCTCTACAAGCTTTGGGACAAGTAGGAATTACCACACCCCAACCACGATTCACTTCTCCTAGAAGTCGATTGATCTTTTCTTCACGAAGTTGAGTTTCCAGTTCAAAGATAATGAGTTGAGGAATTACTAAATGTGAATAATCATAATGTTCTACAGTAGAAACATTTGATTTTTGAGACTCACTTACTTTGCTTTTTAACTTTTCTCTCAACTGAACAATGATTCGTTTATCAATCTCAACATCCTTCTTTGTTTGTTCCAATTCTTTAGAAAATTCTTGAATTTAATTAGTTAAAACATCATTTTCAAATCTCAGTTGATTCATCACTTCAGAGTTAGATTTATTACAATGAACAGCGGAAGACTGTAAGTGAGACACCTTTTCTTTCAACATTAGATTTTCAATTTCTAAAATGATGTTGTTAACTATGCAGTTTGTTTCAAGAATTTCCTGTCTACGCTGCAATTCCATGTGAGGAATGTACAAGCGTGGTGCATATGATATGACATTTTGCTCTTGATTTGAAAAAAGTAGAGTTTCAGCATGGAAAACAGATTTATTCTTGAATGAAGAACCTTCAGTGGTTTCATACGAGGCATTCAGTGGATCATAATTATATGGTTTTTGACATTTTGCCGTGGTCTTTCTCTTGAAATCTTCTTCTCTTTTAACTTCCTCAGCAGCAACAAAAACCATCTTTTTAGTTAATCCACAATTCATTCTTTCGGCCTGATAGAGTTGAGTACAATTGATTTTCTTGAAAAAGTCACTTTCATCATAACCTAAACCCTTGTACTTATTTTGAAGATCTGGATTTAATGTTTTGAAAAGAGTATGACGAGTTGTGGGTTTCTTACGAACAACTTCTTCAAGATTGTTAACTTTCGTTTCCAAAATTTGTTTTTCTTTCAAAATCAAATTAAAATTGATTTCAGCACTCAACTTAGCCGCATTTAGATCATGAACCTGTCTTTCTGTTTGCTCATGTATCTGATTCAATTCATCCTCTTTTTGTTTAATTAATTCTTGTAGTTGAGTAAGATGTGTCGTGTGTTCAGAATTGACGGCTTGATTCATTTTAAGATTAATGTTTTGTGTTTGCAGCTTTTGATTCTTAGCAGTTAAAAATTGAATTTTATCAGCAAGTGCCATGATTTGAGCAGCAGAGATATGAGAGTTATCAAGATATACCTTCTCAGCTGTAGACTTTGACTCAGTTGAGAGAGAACTGGAGCTGGAAGGTGCTATTTCAGCTTCATCATCACTTTCATACTCACTCTCTTGATCCGATTCATCAAACTTAGCCATGAATCCAGTATCTGCATCTCCTATCTCTGCATCTTCAACCATAGTTATGTCTTCAGCAAACTCCAACCCATCAATCTCATCTTTACTCTCACCATCAGACTCTAAAACTTCAAATTCTTCAACATTAGCCATGAGAACAAATTGAGCATGAACATCATCATCTTCATCTGAATCATCAGTATCAGACAGGAACTGATCTTCCTCTGCCAGTAGTACTGTACCACTGTTCCTCTTCTTGATAAGATTCAGCTTAGCTTTGTAATATTCTGAGTCTTTCACCTTTGGCTTTTTGCAGTCTTTGATAACATGCCCTGTGCTTCCACAATTATAACACTTCTTGGGCTGTGAAGCTTGAATCTTCCTTTCATACCTCTTTTCCAGATTTGCACTGTCACTTCTTTGAACATTATTATCTCTTCTTCGAGATCCTGAAGTGTATCTCTGACGATTGTTGGTTTTGGACTTTGAAAACTTATTTTGTAACATGTTGGTGAGGTAAGCAACTGCCTACATAACTTTTTCATTATCTACTGGCTCCTCAGTATCAGTATCAGAAGATTCAGATTCTTGTATTTGCTTAAGTTTCAAAGATCTGCTTGAAGACCTGCCTCTTCTATCATTCATAACTAATGCCAAAGGATCAACATTCTCCTTTTGAGAACTCATACCAACCTCATCTTGATATTGGTTCAATTATTCAAAGATCATGTGATGAGTGACCTTATTGAGAACCTTTTGGTTCATTTGTCGATAGATGGTCACTTGAGTTCTCCACTCAGGTCCAAGTGAATTCATGAACCTGGTATTCTTTGTAAGATCAGAATAAGTATCAAGCTTTTGATTTCTGAGATCATTAAGTAGCTTGCAGAATCTACTGTAGGTATCAAACAATGTTTTCACCTTCCTTAGAATGGAAGTGATCAAATGCATTTACTAGTGCAGTTTCCTTAATCCAAACCCCGGACTCAGTCCCTTCCATTTGTCTTGCAATCTCATCTCAAATTTCTTTGGCTGTATCAAGTCCATTGATCTTAATATAAAACTCTACAGATAAACCATGCTTCAAATAATACTTTGCCTTTTGATCTGCTGTTGCTCGAAGCTTTTCATCAGCTGTATATTCTGCAGGAGTTTTAGGACGATTAATTTCACGAAGTGGGGATTGTTGGTTGAATCAGCTTGCTGATGAAACATGAAGATACCATTTCCTTCCTTGATGCTTAACTTCATATACTCTCCATATTTTTCGTTATTTTCAATAAAATCCATAAACCTCCCTTTCCATACATTGTATTCTCCTCGATACAGTACGGGAGATTTAGTGTCAGAACCAAATGACAACGTTTCACTATAAGCACTCATGTTTAGATCGTTTCTCTGAAAAGTTTCTTGTATTGTGAAAATTTGACAAAGTGTGAATTCCGATAAAACTACACTCTGAAATCCGATAAACTTTGAAATCCGATAAAGCTTGAAATCCGACAAACTTTGAAATCCGATTGATACTTGAAATCCGACAAACTTAGAAATCCGATAACCTTGAAATCCGATGAACTTAGAAATCTGAGAATTTCAAATCCGATGAGTCAAAAACCGATAAAATGCAAATCCGATTAAGCAAATCCGACAAAATCCAAATCCGAGAAAATTCTATCGGAATTGAGGTAATCCGAGAACAATTCTATCGGAATTGATCGAAATCCGATAAAAATCTATCGGAATTAGAGAATCCGATCGATTCAAGCTTGAATTCCGATTAATTCAACAAGCACAATCCGAGAACTTCAACTTTCAGATCTGAAAATCGAATTTTTGATCAAATCCTTTCCAATTGATCTGAGATTGTTCAAAACAGTTCGAAATACTCCAAATAACTCTTCTAAATCATAATTCCTCGATGTCTAACACTACAAATCAATTTTTCAACAGAATTTCTCACGAACTCGAAAATCCTTCAATCAATCATAACTTCAAATCTGTTGTTTGTAATGATCCAAATTTGATTTTCGAGTGTTGTGTTGTTCAATTCCTTCCCAATGAACACAATTTCAACAATTCTAATCCATTAATTCTTCAAAATCAGAATCAAGCTCGTAAAAGATGAAGTTCTTGAAAATCTCGAAATTTCAATCAAATTTTCACCAATCAGTTGATGATCTTGCTTGTGATCCTTCAGAAACCAATCAGAGTTGGCTCTGATACCAATTGAAAGTCAAGATTGAGTGTATAGTGTATGAATTCAAATATGAGTAGAGAGAATATGCCAATAACACCTTTAAGTGTGTGTTTTTCTATTTCAAAATGTCAAAGGTTTTCATATGTCAATGTTTACTTAGTATTTATACTAAGTACTAAAACATACATATTACATCATATAAAGACTAGATCTAATCACTAAATTCTCGATCTAACAGTTGTCTTCTATCCCCTCATCTTCATCTCCGATGAGACTGTAACTACCTTCGACGAAGACCAAGTCGTACCAATTTGGACCACAACCGAGTGTTTAGTCCGATTCTCCTCCACAAGTCTCGGCCACTAATCGATTCACGTGTACTTAGCCGAGTAATCCGAGTTTTACAAAACTGCATTACCGTGCTACTGTTGCAAAAGATTACGATATCACATTTCACATATAAAAATACGTCAATAATACACAAAACATACCTAATATTGCACAATGCACAACAGCACAAGGACCACAATATAATGTTCCACATATTAAATAATGTTCAAGTATACAAAAAATACTCATTGTTACACAATGACCACATAATAATGTTCCATAGACTAAATATGTTCAAATGTTTTCAAAAACAGTACCAATGGTGCATATAAACGAGAATAATATATATATATATATAGACACACACACACACAAAAGTTCATGCGAGAACCGTTGTTAGCGCGAGAACCGCGAGAACCAATATAAGCCGTCCAATTCCCCCTCCTTCAATGTCATTGCCCACCCATGAATTCCTCACATGCACCCTGCCACACCCTATCCCTCCACGCTCTCCATCCATGATACTTCCCATATCCAAGGAACGGCTAAGATTGGTTCTCGCGGTTCTCGCACTAACAACGGTTCTCGCATGAACTCTCCCCTATATATATATAGGCTATAATCTAATGAGTGGTGCATGACATAGTCCAAATGTTGAACTAGAAATGACAAATAGCTACGCATTAAATTTAAATAATTTTTCATTTTTGGTTTACTCATTCTTGCATAGGAGTTACAAATTCTTGCACATGATCTAAAAGGTTTACACATGTGTTTTTTAAACATTTTAATTAAGACACTTTAAACCAATAATGTTACCACTCATAGTCACATAGTTCGCTACACATGCCACGATCCTCGTTCCGATCGTTCCGTTCCCAATCGTGGAACGTTTGCGTTCACGTCGCTAGTTGGAACGCGTACCCGTACGATAGTCAATTCGACCCCAATCGATAGTCAAATCGATCTTCTGACTTATCAATTCGACGACTGGAACGAATTTTGGAACGATCCGATGTAGAAAAAATCGTGAATTGTGACTGGAACCTAAGCGACCCCAATCGACGCTGTTACTATCGACATGTGTGACTGGAACCTAATTGACCCCAATCGCCGGTATTTATCGACGACTGTGACTGGATTCTCCGTTTAAACTATCAAATGACTATGACTATCACATCAGGGTTCGATTTCTTCAAATGGCGGGAACACAAAAACCGAATGGTCAATACTCAGCATATAAAGCCTCGTTAAGTGATTTCTCTGATGATTTGCACATTCCTCAATAATCCATTGCATATCATATTCTCATTCTTTCTATTGGGGTACTGTAATTCTGCAGTTCAATTTTGCACTGTGTTGTGCAATTCTGCACTGCTTTGTGCAATTCTGCACTATTTTAATGAATTACATAACGTATTTTGTTAGGTTTTATGTTAATTATTATGTTTCAGGTTTGTTTTTTAATACTAGAATATTATTTAATGTATGGTTCATGAAATCTGTGAGACTTTTTATTACCGGAGGCGTACCGAAATGAGCCTACCCCCCACCGTACCGGATACGCCCCTCCTAGCGAACCGCGTTCCCAATCCTCGTTCCCGTACCGAAGCGATCCACGAACTATGTGACTATGTTACCACTTACAAACAAGCTAGGTTACCTAATTTTGTATGTTTCTGTATAGAAATGTGATATATACTCCTACTAAGTCTTGCTATTTATTTTTCTACTTACAAAGTTAACACAAGTGTTAAAATAAGGGAGGTGATGAAAGAGAATTAGTGGATTTCACATGTCATCTTGTGTTAAGTAAGGATGAAGTAGAAAGATATCATAGGATGGTATATTATTTTTCTTTTGCATATTTGAAAATTTCCTATTATTTCTTTGTTTGGACACACGATTTTGATTACATGTAACGTTAACCTGATCCGATTAACTAAAAACAAAAAAAACCCAGAAAAACACTCAAATTTTATTAATTTTATTTTTGTCATAAATTGTGACACCAGTAAAAAAATTCTGAATCAGCCGCTAGAGAAAAGGAGAGAGAATGAACGTAATTCATTTGATATCATTTCATAAGTAGAAGAATATAAAAATAGGAAAATATATTTTCTCATTTTTTATTTTGTATAAAATTTTCTTACTTATCTTTCTAATTACTTGTTCAAAACAACTGTTAAAATCAAGTAATGAGATAAAAAAATTTTGATTTAGTTTTTTTTAACAGTAATAAGGGGAAAGCCAAGAGGTGAGCTTCGACATAGTCATCACCCACTCTTAACCAACCCGAAAGAGAATTTATTTAAACACCAAGTTTCGAGCAAGATGCTCAAAACAAAAGATACAAGTACAAGAATTAAACAAAGATAAATGATTACAACACCATGTTGACCAAATCATAGAATTACATTTGGCTCTAAATTTAATCCAAGTAAAGAGGGAGGCATGCACTTCTACCATGATGGACTGCACCATAAATCTCTTTCCATTAAATACTAGATTGTTACACGCCTTCCAAATATGCCAAAAACACGACCCGCCAAAGCCTCCAATGACTCCTTTTGTTCTCAGATCTACCAATTTGCAAAAGATTAAATATAAAGAGCTCAAAGGTAGAATGATGGCAATATCAATACTCCACCAATCTTCAATCCACCTCCAAATTTCCATCAATCTTGGGAAGTTGAGAAATAAATGAGATTTAGATTCTAAATCATTTCCACAAAGGGTGATGCTATATATCCCCCCTCCCTCTCACATACATATATGTCAAATCATTGACTTACAACTTTCAATGTTACTTTTTCTATCACCTACATCACATCAAAGGGGATATATAGATATTAAGGGGGAGACATATAGAAACACTCTTCTACAAAAGAGGACATGCAGCCCAAGTCAACGTTATACCTCTCAAACACAAATTTAATCTAGTAGGAATGTGTTTAAGAAGCATCCGTCACACAAAGCAATTAATTTTTGGGGGAAGTCAATTATTCCAAAATGTTTTGCTAGAAGAAGGGGAATAATTCAGATTTTGCATAATAAGACGCAAGGATTTTACAGAAAAAAATAAAGAAAATCAGTTCATCATACAATTCAATCATTGAGTAGTCATGAGATCGAGGTAGAAAGTGAGGTGAGCTATATTTTTATTTTATTTTTTTATGTTTATTTTCTTATTTACAAGATTAAAAAAAGTATTAAAAGTTAATAAAAGAGATGAGTAAAAAGACTAAGTGAATAATGTATATAATCTTATAGTAAGTACAAAGATTAAACATAAAAATAGTAAGAGAATATTATTTTGCTGATAAAATTCTTTTAGTACAAATAAATAAAACTTTTAAAATTTTAAAATAAGATATATGTTTGAAAAATAGAAAATACGTAAAAAAGAGGTCATGCTTTGATAAGATAGGCGGACCCAACTTGACACATGGTCAGCCAAAATCGTCTTGGAATTAATGAACGACATTGCCAACCTCTACTCCGTCAACAAAATTCTTAATTTATCAACACTCTGACTTCCTAACAATACAAAGTCTTCTATTTATTAATTTATTCAACCATATCTTTATTCATTTATTAAAAAATAAATTCAAACCTAAATTAAAAATAGCATTTTTTCCACAAGATTTGATATCTTTTAGTAATCAAGCAAATGTTTGAAAAAAAGTTTAACTTTAAATTCTTATATATTGGGATAATTTTAAAAAATATGTTAAAGTTGTCATATTTTACTGTTAGCGGTATCCATTTTTAAAAAACTTTATTGTACTGAAGTTTTAAATTCTTACACTTAGTGTATCTATCATGACCTTCAAATTGTTGATAGTAGGTTATTAGAAGATAATCATATATTTTAATAAATAATTTTTAAAACTTCAATATACCAAAATGATAGATATTAATGATAATTTATATAAAACAAATCAAAATAAGAAAATTATATGGTACCTACCAAACAAGTTTCTCAAGAAACTAAATGGTAGATTTTGAAATTTCAATATAATAAATGATAGTTTTCAGAGTTTACAGACAAAATATAACAACTTCAATCCATTTTCAGAAACTCAACACTTATAATTTACAAGCTCAGTTTTTTTTACCAAAGTCTTCTATTCAAAACAAAGAGTTGTGTTCAATATAGTCTATATAAAAAACATAGTCCTAAATTTTAATATTCAATCACATGTGATTCAATATATAATCATATGTGATTCAATATACAATCACATGTGAGTGTAAAATCATTGCATGTTAATTACGAAAATGTCACTCCGCCCAAATTTTTAAAATTCAATATGGACCATTGATGAGGCTGATTCAAAGGCTAATATTAGTCTTTTAAAAATATGCATTAAGTATGAACTATGTTGAATATTTCTCTCAAAACAATACCGGATGTATTTGAAAAATGTAGCTATGAACAAGATTTAGAAATAGTATCAGGAGTTCAGGACGTCCTTATTCAGCCGTTACAACGTTTTAGTTTTTCTTTTTAAATCAGCCACAAGAATTATTAAAAATGTAAGTGTAGTTTGATTTTTATAAATTTACATAGTTTTATCTTTTTACAAGATTATTTTCTTTCATAATATAATAATAAATTTATAGAAAAAATCATAGTGTATCTAATTTTATATTAAAATCAGTGCATTCTACTCCAAATTTCTGTCGAAATATCAGAGAAATTGTCAGAAATGATTTTCATAATCTAATAAACCCAGTACAATCAAATATACAACCATTCAAACAGAATGTACAAGTCTTTAAAGAGCCCTTGCTCTGGATTTAGCACCTTCATCTCTGGAAAAAAGGTTTCCCTAAAACATCTACCTCCAATGAAAAAACACCCACGGAAGACGAACAAAAACATAATCTTCTGATTACAATTAGATCGACGACTCCAGGGTAGGGAAGGTAGAAAAAGAGTAAAAGTCACCGGCGCCGCCGTCCTCCGCCGCGTGATTCATTGACGAGAGTTGAGAAAACCCCGGCGCCGACGAGTTGGAACCGGAAACCGGAAGCGAAACCGGTGTATGCGTATTGTTACTCTGATGGTGAAGCAAATAAGCTGACGTGTCTAACGTCGGTAATAGTCCTTGTAACTTGTTAATAAACGGTTGCCGGAGTGGTTCCGGTTTCAACACCGTGGAAACCGGCAACTGTCCGTTACCATTTCCATGTAACTTCACTCCAGTCACCTGCTGCACCATCTGCCGGAAGTTCGCCGGGTCCGCCTGAATAAACGTCGTCATCGATCGTTTCGAAGCACGCGACTTACGTTTCACCGACTTCCCAATCGAAACACCGAGATTGCTCCCCCGACGTTTAGATCCAGGAGTTTCCGGCTCGGATCCGGATCCGGACGCGCTAGCAGTAACCGTGGAAGCTGACGCGGTTGTACTGCAATGATAATAATCACTCTGGTTCACCGGAAACGAAGAGGAAACAGGATAGTTAACGCCGGAGATGAATTCTACAGATTGTTGTTGGTGATTGAAAAGCGATTGCTGTAGAGCTTTGGTAAGAGCGGATTCTGTTTCTCTAGCGAAAGCATCTGTAGGGTACCATGAATCAGCGATTGAGGAAGATCTGAACATCCATGGCTCGATTGTTGCGAGGTTGTTTGAGGACGCCATTAATGAGAGGTTGATTGTAGAAGATTGATTGATTGAATGATTGTTAGGGTTTGAGATGGATCAATGCATATTGTGGAGATGGAGAGTGTGTGTTTGTGTGTGTTTGAGTGTGTGTGTGTAGAGTAGGGGTAGGGGGAGGGAGGAAGGGGTAGATAAATAGGGCGGTGAGATATGGAAACGCGTTTTACAGGGGACACGCGTCAAAAGTGACGTCAGTGTTGATGTACGGAAAGAAAGCTATACTCAACTTGACGGTCTAATCTAATCTAATCTGCTTGCCAGTACAGCTTGACTCACCCATCTCCACGTTACTTCTTCTAAATAAATACTCCTCTCAACTTTGATTTTTTTTAGCATCTTAAGAGTTTTTTACAAAATGGGTGTTATTTAGAAACATATTTACTAAATAAGTGTTGTTTTAAACATATTTATAATTTAGGTGTACTTTTTGTTTTTATTACTACTTTACACAGTTTTTTAATTGTTTTTTACTACTTTTTTAACTGTTTTTTACTGTTTTTTTAGTGTTTTTTTTGCTGTTTTTACTATTTTTATAGTAGTGTTTGTTTACTGTGTTTTGATGTTCTTTTTAACTGTTTTTGACAATTTTTTGCTGTTTATTTTTACTGTTTTTTTAACCTTTTTTTAATGTTTATTACCTATTTTTTTAATTATATCATATATCACAACGAAACAAATGTACGCTATAATTAATTAAACCAAACACATTCATAACCAAATGTACGTAAAATGACGTACCAAATACATGACACATATGTTCAAAAATACGATAATCTAATCAAAGTTAAGTTGAATCTAAAACAATTGTACCAACACTAACTATTGTTCATGGCCATTGGTTTACTTTTTGATTGATAGTATTGTTTAAACAATTGAAATGATTGTGATAAAAAAACATTGATTAATTTTTTCAATTGAGATATATAATATGATATAATAAAAAAAGCAGTTAAAACTTCCAAAAAAAAAGTAAAGAAACAATAAAAAACAGCAAAAAAACACTCAAGAAATACTTTTAAAAACAACAAAAGACGGTAAAGATACATTATGAAAACAGTAAAAAAAAACTAAAAATGCAGTAAAAAAACAATTAAAAAACTGTAAAAAAGTAGCAAAAACAAAAGGTACACCAAAATGGTAAATATGTTTAAAACAACACTCATTTGGTAAATATGTTTCTAAATAACACCCATTTTGCAAAAAACTCAGCATCTTAACAACTATGATAACTGTAATAACTATAAGTTATATCAGCGTTAATAACTAATAATTAAACATTCACAGTGTAATACACATAATTATCATAACTGGACTCACACATCATTATTTATCTTTAGTTAAACAAAACGAAAGAAGAAAAGAGATAATGATCGTTACCACACTAACGAGGAAGTAAATAACGAAAGAATAACATGTACTTAGCAATGGGGATAACTAAAAGAAGGGGCGTTAATGGGGTCGTTATCAAGGATAATGTGACCCATTCCGTGTGCTTTTATGTTTATTATTTGTAAGGGTTTTACTATTTGGTCATATTCCTCTTACATATTACACGTGTTAAATTATTCAATTATAATTTTCAATGTATGTTATACACTCGCATGTCACATTAAAGCGGACCATCAAGATTATCAACTTGGGCTCAATAGAATCAACTTATTAAAAACGAAAGAATTTATCCTTCATTTCTTCTACTATTTGTTCGTTCTTATCTTTATATTTATTCGATTAATACAAGTGTCAAAATAAATGTTTGATAAGAGGAAATAGAATTAGGGCATTACATATTTTAAATTATTGAAGAGGTAGAAAAAATAAGTCGGAATAAATAGTAAAAGAATATATAATTTCTATTTTTAATATATTATTGTGTCCGTATATTATATAATAATGTAGAATCTTCAAAGAATAAGGCTTTGGTTTAGGATTAACATTCTTTCATTTTACATTTAATATGTATTGACTATTGAGATATGGTCGTTGATATATATAGGTGAATTAATGATACGACTAATGATGGAAGTAACTTTTGGTTATATGGTATGAATATTAGTAATTCGTTTTTAATAATACTAGAAACGTATTTGCGTAATGCTGCGGCGGCAATATTTACTGTATTGTAACATGCCATTTTCAAGAATTGTAACAATATGTTATTCACGCGATTTAATGTCACAAAAAAAATTCAGTAACATGTCAATTTTTTTAAATTTTCTTATATTTGTATCAACTATTTTATTAATTTTAAAAAAAATTCTAAAATACATTACAATAAGAAAAAGATTTATATTAATGAAATATGGAGAGAGAATGTAATAAGATTGTGAAAATTATGTTGATGTGGGTGAATAATTGTGTTTGTGTGAGAGAGTGTATTAGTGAAAGAGTATATTTAAAAAAAATTTAAAGTAAATTAAAAGAGTTAAATAATTAAAAATATTGAGTAGATAAGATTAATTTAAATAAAAAGAAGGGTGAGGATTAAAGTAGTCTTAATAATTTGAAGGTTCTACATTATGCATAACTATTTAGACTACCTAATTTTAAGTAGTCTTAATAATTTGAGAATAGAGAAACATAAATGCATTATATAGTAGTAATATAAGATAAGATATACATGTAGAGTAAAAAACTGTAACGCATGACCGTACGTATTAGATTCACACCTGTGTTTCGGTGTTTGTGCACGGCCGGCGCACAACAAACAGCTTGGTTGTGGCGCACGGTAGGACGTATATAAAACCACCGTCGTGCGTTAGTAACAATTTTCTAAATAAGGTTGAACTTGGTTGAATAGACTCATTTCCCTCTTTTGTTAGGTATAAATTAATAAACCTTTTAGGTCTGTCTTTCTTAGCTTAATGGCACTAGAAACACCAAGAAATATATGAGAGAGGTGAGAGAGAATCAAGGATTGCACAATGTGGTGGTTGTGTTGAAAAAACGATTAGAAGATGATTCCATCCATCCAAGAAGAGTCATCAATCAGTGAGTTTTATGGTGATTTCTTTATTTTTGCCACGTATAATTGTTTTGAAAAGGTCCTCATGACATGTAACATAATGTATAATTTTGTTCACGATTGTAAATTTTAGGAGAATGATAACTACCGCTAAGGATGACAATTTGATTAGTGTTTGGATAAAAATGGATCGTGTCATTTTCGTGTCGATCTATTTCTGACCCAAGTTAAATTCGTATAAGGCTCTGTTCGTGTCACTTTAATTCGTGTTTGGTTTTGGTTCTGTTTCGTGTTGGCCCATTTTAGCGGAGAGATAAAATTTGGATTTTCGGATTAGGGGGATTGGCCCAGTATTCAAGAAAAAAGTTGTATATAAAGATGACTTTCAAATCCAGATTTTCAAGTCGGGTGTCGAGTATCAGGTTTAAAAGTAATTCGCAAAATTCATAAATAGAATTAAAATTGATTTTTGAGGCTTTCAATTTCTTTGACTGTTATTTTAGGCTCAAACTCTAACACATTTTAAAACTAACCACCTTTTCTTAGATTTTATATAACTTTATATTTAATTGACACCTTTATATTTAACAAAATCGGGTTAATTTTTCACGTAAGTAGGTTTAAACTGAACCAAAGCCATGTTTTTGGTGTCATGTTCGTGTCAACCCATTTTTACCTATTTCAGTTTCATGTTGGGTTCGTGTCAACCCATTTTATGTTCGGTTCAGGTCAAGTTTCGGGTTCGTGTATTAAATTGCTAGCTTTCACCACAATCCTTAAGGCTGTGTATAAAAATAAAAGAAATGTGATTTTAGTTTTTAAAAATGGTAATATTGTTTCACATATAGAAGGTTGAAACCCAATTTATGAAAATTATAGAATATTTATAGGGTTTTGAGTAGTTTTAAAATAACATATTACTATTTATGGATCAACAACGAGAAACTAGCAATAGAAATAAAGTAATAACATATATAGTGTTAGTTTCAAATTGGATACTACAACAAATGTTTATAAAATGAGAGGTTGAATACTAACTTTAGCTTTTTAAAAATTAAGAGACACACGTTTATACTTTTATATAATTCTTATTGATAATGAATCAATAATTACATATATTAGAAGCGGAAATTCTAAGTACAATAAAAGTTGACAACTAATTGTCTAACATATATACATAGATACTTCTAAACAACTAATGTTAAGAAGGTTTAACACATAAACGAGTTTGACTACACACTACTTAACTTTAAAACTTGTAATTTGTTTAAAAGTTTGAACTTGCTTCTGAATTTCTTTCTTGAAGTGTTGTGTAGGATACTTTGCATGTTGAGCATGCATGAATATATATAGAGAAGATAACATCATGTTGCATGGTATAAAGGAAATAAAAAGTTAAATGGAAAATATTCACAAAGTTAGTGGGTGAAAAAAAGACAAAAAGTGGAATGAATATATATAATAAATAAAGTAAATGTACTTTTCTGAAAAATTACAATTCACTCACAATATAATAATATCAAATCTCTTACCTTTTGCCTAGAAACTTTAAACTTCTTTTTTCATGATTGTATATTTATCAATAGTCATGCTTTCTTATATCTGACTTTACCAAAGTATGAAGTTGTCGGTCATACTTTAATTGTTGAACAAATCTTCGAGTTCTTTTACTTCGTAGGTATCTTTCTCCTTTTTCAGATAATAAGATCAATCCTTTTTGTCTCATAGTTGATCCAAAAACTGAACATACTTTTACAAAAACAAATCTAAGGCATAATAGAGCAACACATGTTCTGCTTTTGACTTATGAAAAAAATACAAAGTAAACAGTGCACTGCAATAACAAATTTCACGACTCAGCTAACAAAATATACTAAACTGCAAATGTGACTAAGAATTCATCTTATATGTGTTGTTAAGATTCTGACTTGAAATTTGCTAAGTATAGAAGTATCAGCTAAGATTAGCTAAGTACTAAATCAGCTGAAGCCTTCATCAAAGATCAGCCGAAGAAAAGACAAATGTAGAAGACCATAAGCTTATACCACCTTACCTGTCAGCTGAATGAAATTAACGATCAGCTGAGGAACAAAAGTGACCAGCTGAGTGCCTTAGGTCATCAGCTAAGTACATATTTCAATATTTATTTTTATTTTGATAAGCTTATTACTCTAAATCATCAGTTAACATTATGGTCATAGGTTGATAAGTTCGTTTCTACCTTAGTCTAATAGTTTGATCAGCTGACCAATAGTTAATCAGCTTATCAATCTGTTATCAGCTAAGCAAAGCATTGATCTACTGAGTATCAAAAACTTAGGCTGAGAAATTCAGTTTTGTGAATCTAGTAAATTTACTTAGTTGAGTCGTGATTTTGAGTTGTATTGGTTGTAAGTTTACTCTATTTCTTATGTAAATGTTCTTAACTCAAAATGTTGAACATGTGTTGTTCGTTATAGCCTTGGATCTTTATTTGTTAAAGGAAATGCACTTTTTGTACCACGAAGTGGGACAAAAAGAATATAACTTTAATCCGTGAAAAAGATTAAAGTTACATTCGAAAGAAGATCTTGAATATTTGATCAAGTATTAAAACATAGTCTACAACAACATGTTTAGTAAAGTCAAATTTGAAAGGATATGGCAGTTGATAAAAGTTTAAAGTATGAAAAGTGAGGTTGTTCTTTACAAGGTAAAAAAGTATAAGAAATAATATTATTATATTATTAGACGAGGTTACTATTAAAAATATTATTTTTTTATTGAGAACCCGATTAAACTATTATTACTTTTCCTCCACTCACTTTATGAATAAAATATTATTAATTTTCCTATACCACTTTAGAACCTTACCTCCAACAATCCTTCAACCGAAGCAGCCAAGACTCGTTTATATATACAAATACATTCCGTATTACTTATTCGTCAATTGAACTCGTTTGAAATCTAAGGGCACTGGAGGTGTGTTGCTGAAGCTTGACTTTGAAAAGGCTTATGATTCAATTGAATGGGAGTATCTTCAAGGGGTGTTGGGAGAAATGAACTTTGGGGAGAGGTGGATTTCATGGATAGATGGCTGTGTAAGAATTTCGTCATTATCAGTATTAGTGAATGGATCCCCCACTAGGAGCCTACCTATGAAAAGGGGTCTCAAACAAGGGGATCCTCTCTCACCACTACTGTTTAATATTGCGGCCAAAGGTATTAATGTTTTGTTTAACAAGGGGGTAGAGCTGGGTCTCTTTGGAGGAATTAAGATAGAAGGTGAATGTCCTATGACGGTCTCGCATATTCAGTTTGCTGATGACACAATGTTGATCAACACAATGGAGTTGGATCAGCTACGTAATATGTGTGGTATCCTATATATATATATATATATATATATATATATATATATATACTTAATGTATGGTATGAAACTAAACATGAACAAGTGTGTGGTATATGGGATTAATGTGGGTGAGGGTGAGTTGGCTGAAGTAGGTGAGTTATTAGGTTGTCAGGTAGGTAACCTACCTTGTACGTACCTTGGTTTACCTATTGGAGGAAACCCTAGGAGAAGGTCATTTTCGGATCCGGTGGTACATAAAATAAAGAATAGATTACAGATGTGGAAAACAAAATTTTTGTCGAAAGCATGTAAGATTACTCTAATCAAATCAGTAATTAATAACTTGCCTATATACTATTTGTCTATGTTTAGAATGCCGATAGGAGTCTATAAGGAATTGGAGAAGTTGAGAAGGAAATTTCTTTGGTCAAAAGGTAATGAGAAAAGTGGTGTGCTCATGGTGAAATGGGGGATAATACAGAAACCAAAAAGGGCAGGTGGCCTAGGGGTAGGGGATTTATATCAGAAGAACCAAGCCCTTTTATCGAAATGGTTATGGAGGTATTGAGATGGGAGTGATGGTATTTGGAAGAAATTAGTGAAGTGTAAGTATGGGGAGATGGCTTTGGGGGTAAGAGATTGGTCTGGAAATCAAGCAAAAATGTCGAAGTCCTCGGGAGGCATTTATGCAATGGTTAAGGCGGATGAGTTCATTGCAAAGGTGGTTGATGAGGGTCTAGTGGTTAGGGTGGGAGATGGGAGTGTTGTGGATTTCTGGAATGATAGATGGGCGTGTGATATCCCTCTGAATAGGAGGTTCCCTAGAATCTTCGCATTAGCATGCAAGAAAGAGGGTAAGGTGAGTAGTTTTGGATTTTGGAGGGACACAGGGTAGGTTTGGGAGGTCAGTTTAAGAAGACATGTGTTTGACTGGGAAGTTTGAGTGTACGAGGAGTTCTTAGGTATCTTAAACGTCCATTTACTGCATCTTTGGAATAGAGATAAGGTGGAGTGGAAGCATGAAAAGATGGTATTTTCACAGAAAAAAGTCTATTAGAAGTCTTAAATAAGAGTGATGATAGGCATGAGGCAGCGACAATATGGAAGTTCTGGGGTCCACCGAAGGTTAGATTACTTGTGTGGCAAGCTGCTTGGAATAAACTCCCCACTAAGGTGGAGTTAAGCAAGAGAGGGGAGGGGGTGGTGAATATGAATAATACTTGTGCCCGTTTTGCAACTATGCTAATGAAACGATAGATCATCTGTTGCTACTATGTCCAAGATCATGGGAGGTATGGACGAGTGTACTACGATCTTTGAGTATTAGTTGGGCAGTGCCAGGAAGTATCAAAGACCTTTTGGGTTTATGTCCTCAGTTAGGTGGATCTAGGTGGGTCAAGAAGACCTGGATTATGGTGATGTTTGGGGTTCTGTGGACGCTATGGACATTTAGGAATGACCTAGTCTTTAGCAATAGGTAGGTAGGGGTGGAGAGAGTGTTAGATTTAATCTTGCTCAGGGTGGGACAGTGGAGTTTTGCAAAATGGCCAGGTTTGGTGGGTTCAACCTTAGGTGTGAGTATTAATCTGGAGAAAGTACTTAACGGGGAAGTGCTGATGAACTCAATAGGTAGTAGTGATAATGTGGGAAGAGGATCTATTGTTTTATGCACTGATGGTGCAGTTAGAGGGGATAGGGATAAGGCAGGGATTGGTGGGATTTATAAGGACTTATCTAGGGGTGGACAGATAGGAGCTTTCTCCAAAGCTATAGAATTGTGTTCCCCTTTGGCTGCTAAGCTAAAGGCACTTTATTTTGGGCTTCTCATTTTAAGGAATAAAAAGGCTTTGTGTGATAAACTTGTAAAGGTGTGTATGGATTCAAAGATAGCAATGGATTTGGTAAATGGAGTATTTGAGATAAAAGAAGGAATTAGTGATGTGATGGGTAGGATTAATCTTCTAAAAACCTCGTTTTAGGAGGTAGTGGTCATAGATATCCCGAGGGAGCTTAACGCCGAGGTGGATGCTTTGGCAAAGAAGGGTGTTTCTTGTCAAGAAGTGTAGGTAGGATGGGCTTAGGTCTGTATATAGAAGGGTGTGGGTAAAAGAGTAGGGTAGTGGGTTTGTGGGGGCATTTTTCCGATATTTTGCCTAGGTTTTGTGTGGGTGGGATCAATGGTGATAGGATTTGTTGTTGTGTGTGGGGTTTGTGATATTAACTGTTCGAGTCATTATAGTACTGTACTAACATATTCTTGTGAGAGATGGTTGTATAGAAGGTGGCAAAACAAGTGTTGCTATTGGAGCCTTCTAGACTCTGTTTCTGGAATCTCAAGTGGTCCCGGTGGATGGTCCGGATGATTATGGGTGACATTGGGTATCTCTGGGTAGGGGTTGGGGTGTTTTGCTATAAGGGTGGGTTGGTAGGTTTAGAGGCTGTGGCTATATTTCTTTGAACATGCAGTTTTAGTGGCACTATTAAATAGCACACACTCACATCGTCTTCCCTTGCATCTCTTAGCCATGGTCATAGGCTAGTTGTGGGAGCTGGCTCTGTGCAGGAGGTTTGCACTCTTTTGTTACCAAGGTGTGATAAGGGGGGCATTTCAATCCTTGTGTATTGCTAGGCCATCTTTCCTAAGCCGATGCAAATCCTTCTTTCAAACTCCAGAATTTGTGGGTACTATGGGTTATTTGGTTTGTAATTTACCTTTTGAGGAGACGCGATGATGTTTTGTCAATAACTATTTTGATTTGGGTCGGTATGGGTGGGTTAGTGTGATGGAATCTTGGTAGAGTCCAGGTGTAAGGAGGGCCAATCTAGGAGTTGGAGGTATAAGCGGGGTGCTTTGGTGTGTTTATGGTGTTTATGGTGTTTATGGAGGTTAGGCAGTTGGGTGGATGATTTGTCGGTGCTCCTTACCTATTCTAAAGTTTGAGCCACAGAGTCTTTTTCTATGTAGTGTTAGAGCGAGGTGTTTTATTGATTTCCTAGCTGTGAGCAGGGGGAGTTTTATCGTTTGCTTTTGTATTTAGGTTGCCCTATTGTGCCTTAGAGTTTCTTCGGTCAGTGTTTGCATATTACCTAGGCAATATTGTGTGATCTTGAATATGCATCTCTGACCTTCGGACATGACGATGTACTATATTTGTTTCATTTTTGGAGATCTGTACACCGGTGCCTGGATCATGTGTGCATGATATTGTGCCATTATATTGCTATTGCGATACAGATTGTCTGTTGCCGTGGCTGTCGGTTGTGAGCCGTTTTCTTTGCTGCCGCGATACTTATTTGTGCTTTTGCGATAAGTGTTCCTTTGCTGTATTGGAAATGTTGCTGATTGATGCTATTGTACATGGTTTCAAACTTTGCATATGTTTTGTTATGGTGTTGTTCGGGTACTGTGGGCTACTTCGAGATGACATATATGGGGTGTGCCCATTAAATGTTTTAGGGTGTTGTCATGGTTGTCTGTTTGTAGATCGGATATGGATATACATGCTTGCTACGCAACCTGTTGTATGAGCTCCTATGCGAAGACTATGGATGGGAGTAGTGACGTTACGGTTGTATTTGATTGGGTGGGTATGACATTGTGTGAGATTAGTACGAGAGTGGTGAGGATTTTAAATGAGATATTTTGTGTCTGTAGTGATCATTTTGGTGATCCCAGTGTGTAACCGAATTAATATGTGGATCTATGAATGAAATATTATGGTTGTTTAAAAAAAAATATACTCGAAGAACAAACTCAAGCTTTTAAGCGAAATAAGTTATTTGAGTTAAGCATAGTGTAAAAAGTTGTTCATGTATTGAACTTCATTGACATTTATTGTCTTCGAAAAGTTAGTTTATGTGTTTGACAATTTGTTGTCATCTTTTATTGTATTTGAAAATTACGCTTACATTTAAATGTAATTCTTGATTCACATCATTAAAAATTTATTAAAGGTAATTGTTTGTGCATTAAATTTTAAATACTTAAGTTTGTATTCAACTCAGCCCCCTTCTCAAAACATGTGTTGTTGTGCACTCAATTCGGGACTAACATATAATATGATATTAATAATAAAAAATAAAAATTATATTACAATAAAAGTATAATCATATAATAATAAAAATGGTTAAAGTCACTGAACACAAACATGATTTTCCCAATGTTCCGATATGGCACATTAATTTTTTTTACACATCTGGCCATTAAACTTACAAAAACCGTCTCGATATAACCATTTCGCGACCAGCAACCTGCTAAGTTGGTTTCATCCCGTTTTTTGCGATTTTTTGGTCGATTTTTGGGATTTTTTTTGTAGAATCTTGTAATTTATCATTATACCTTTCAAATGAAACCAAATTCATGAATTTTCGTCAAGTATTGAGAGAGAATTTCGAGCTCAAAGTCTCGTTTTTTGGGTTTTTTTTTCCAAAACAGGGCAAAAAAGATTGTTTTTTTGCTCTATTCTTGAACGTTTTACGTCATTCTTTTTATTGATTGTCGTAGATAATCTTTTTACCTTTCTATGGACACCAAATTCATGAAAAACCATCAATTGTAGGCCAAGTTATTGCTAATTAAAGTCGGTAAATACCAATTCGACACCCTTACGGTATTTCGATGAATTGACACATTTTAAAATCGTTTTTATTCGTTTTTTTGTACTACTTGATAGATAACTCGATTACCTTTCCATAGAGTCAAGACTCATTGATTTTCGTTAAGTGTACGAGGAAAATTTTGGCTTCAAATTTTGTATTCGAAGTGAAGGAAATTGGGGAAAAAGATGACCTGCTATTGCAGGTCAAAATCACTAAAATGGCTACAATAACACGTTTTTTACAAGTTAAATGGCCATATGTGTAAAAAAAAAGTTCATGTGTGTTGGAAAAATGATATCATTAGTTAAGATTTGATGAGACAAAGTTAAGTTTGTAAGATGTGTTCTACATATAACTTAAACAAAATTATGAAGCTTAGTCAGATTGAACACTTATAGTGATTCAGACTGAGTATAAGCTGAGCATATGTTCGATCAGCTTAGACTATATCTTAGTAGGTTTATCAATATGTTTGATAAGTTGTGTGTGTAAACTAAGATATATATATATTGAGTTTCAGCTTGATGAGTTTCAAGCTGAGTGACTCAACGTGTAGACTGAGTCAGCTCAATAGAGTTGCTAAATATGTTTTAGTTAATTCTTTAGACTTCTAAGGATGAGTTAATAATTATACATGTTAGTTCATGTTTGAATTTGGGTTTGTTCTCGAAGAACTCAGCTTGATGAGTTTCAAGCTAAGTAACTCAGCCTGACTAAAGAAGTCAGTTTAAAAGAATTTAAATATGTTTTAAATTCTGTTTTAACTCTCTATATCTACGGAAAGGATAAGAAGACTTCAGAATCAAGATTGAAGATTGAAGACTCAAGATAAGAAGATTCAAGATTCAAGATTCCGAGTTATCCAATAGTTAGTTAGCCAATTAGGATTAGTCCAGTTTGTTAGGAACCGTTTGAACATGATTATAAATACTTATCTCCTGATAAGTTTAGAGGTACGACTACGACTCAGATACAAAAACAACTTAGTGTTGCAGAGCCAAAACCTCACCTCACCGTATGTGTTACGATTCTTGAATCATTGTTTGTCAGTTCAACGTGATCAAGATATTCACACATTGCCAAGCTATTCGTGTGTTCGAATAATCACATTAGTTGTGATATTGGTAAGTTATCAATCTGTGTAAATCCTGTTTAGAGAGTCGTCAGTATCTATAATCATAAGTTGATTATAGATAGCTAAGTTTGAAAGATTGAGAGATTTATATTAGGTGTTTACATATCAAGATTTGCTTACTTGATAGAGTCTGTAATCATCTTCTTATTAATGAAAAGGAAAGCATTCGATTGTGGTTTGATTTACTTCGTGTAACACTTTTATTTGATTTGTTCAATTTCCGCAGAAAGTGTATTCAACCCCCCTTCTACACATCTGTTGCTTGTTGTTATTCTCATCAGGGGACCAACAATGTGCCAACACATCTGTTTTCGAACAAAAACCCCAAAAAATCGAGACTTTGAGCTCCAAATTCTCCCTCAATACTTGACGAAAATTCATGAATTTGGTGTCATTTGAAAGGTATAATGATAAATTATACGATTCTACAAAAAATCACAAAAAACGATCAAAAATTGACCCAAAAATCACGAATAACCGGCTAAAAACGGGCTGGCAGGTTGCAGGTCGCATTTTGGCCATATCGACACGGTTTTGGTAAGTTAAATGGCCATATGTGTAAAAAAAAAAAGTTAATGTGCCATATCAGAACATTGAGAAAAGTCTGTTTGTGATCAGTAACTTTAACCCTAATTTATATATGCCTTTATTAAATCATATAACATTGTATTTGTCCATCTTAATTTACAAATATCATATTTACCCTTTATAATATTTCAAAATGTCATATTTAACCAAATTATTAGTGTTTAATATTTATTATCTTTTAAACCAACTCGTGTATCGCACGGGCATTTAGTCTAGTTTTCTAATATATATAAAAGACTAATAAGAAAAAAATTATTAGATGATCTGAACCCTTTATTTAATAAAAGATTTAATCTTGATCATTCATTTAGTTCAAATCAAAAAATCAATTTTGACTTTTTAGAGTCAAAGTATTCAAAATCCATGTGAGAATAATGACAAGATTTATTTTTATTCAATCTTAGGTAAATAAGATATTACTTAAATTCAAAATGTATTTGCATTAATTTAAATTCCAATCACCATATGTAGATTTAGTCCAAATTTAAAATGCGTGTAGTTTAAATTCAATAATAATAATGTCATAATTTAATAATGGTATTAAATAATAATGGTTAAGTCGTGTATCACATATTAATATTTTATTAAATTTAAGATATAAGTTAATCTGATTGTACTTTGACATAATTTTTTCAATAAATATTAAATTTTACATATTTCTTATATCTTAATATCAATAAAATACTAATATTATAATTTTAATTAGACAATCCTAACTCTAACTTAGTCCAAATTATATACCAAACTATTCTTAAAACATTAAATATGATTAACTAATTTTACTAAAATAAATACTTATATATTTAATGATGTTTTTATTATTGTTATCTTTTTTTACCTATGTTTATTATATTTATACTATAAGTTTTGTCATTATTAAATTATATATTGTTCATAAAATTGTCATCGGATTGAATTTTTTTCTCATACAATATAATCATATATTTAGCTAAACGAATATAAAATAATACTTTCTCATGAATAATTATGGTTACCTCATGTATTTACACGAGTATTTAAACTAATATAATAATATAGTACTAAAAGTAATAAAAATTCTTTCCCAAAGTTGCCTTCGTAGGTGAAATTTTCTTTTTCCTTTTTTAGTTGTCTTTTTTCAAAATAACAAGTTTGTTCATTGCTAAAAATAAAAATTGTATTTTGTCGAAATTATAGATTTCCTTTTAAATTTTCTTTTCCCTCTCTTAGTTGGGTTTTATAGACTCCATTGTTTTAAATTTTCTTTTCCCTCTCTTAGGTTTGAGACCAATTTTCTTAAAACATGTTTGTATATTGCTAGAAAGAACTAGGTTATTTAAAAAAACGTGTCTATGTATGTATGTATATGTGTGTATGAAAATTTGATATATAAAATATTACTTCGTATTTGTAACATATCTATACGATCTTATAAAATAGGGTTAAAGTCACTGTAGACAAATGTGTGGATATGCCCATTTCGCCACTAAAAGAAAAAAGGTGATTAGCGACAGATTAGGGACAACATGAATCCGTTGCTACACGGATTTCGATGATTTGCAACAACATGGGCCGTGGCTACAGTTGTCACTAATTTGCCACGAATTTGCGATGAAAATTTCGTAACGGATTTACGACAGACTTCTAGCAACGGATTTTTAACAGATATTTAGCAACAGATTTGCGACATAATTTACCAACGGATTTGCGACGGAATTTTTAGCAACGAATTTGCTACGGAAATTTAGCAACGGAACTTTTGCAACGGATTTGCTACGGTATTTAACAACGATTTTGCTACGGATTTGTAGCAGTTACGAAAATGTTTTAGTCGCATTACCAACAAAATTGCGACGGATTTGCAACGGATTTAAAAAAAATTATACATTTATTTTCTGCACGGGGATGTCTGTGCTTTGGGACGTTCAAACGTCACGCCGTAAGAAGGTAATTATAACGGGTGTATCTGGGTGCAGCGGAAGCCGTGTGCTTAAATGTAGGTCAGTAAACGAACCGAACGGGGCTTGTTCATGTTCGTTCGTTTAACTTTAGCCGAACAAATAAACGAACACGAACGATAAACAAACGAGCATGCGTGTTCGATTGTTTAAAAAATTGGTTAGTTCGTGTACATTTTTGTTCGTTCATTTAAATGATAAACAAACGTAAACGAAGGAACACACACTATAATACAAATCAAACATTATTAAACACAAATAAACACTATATCTAAACACACACATATAATATAAATATCTATTTATTTAGAATATAAACGAACGGATAAACGAATGTTCACGAACATAAATGAACGAACGAGAGCTTTGTTCGTGTCCATTTGTTTAATTAAACGAACGGAAAATAGTGTTCATGTTCGTTCATTTAATAAACAAACGAACATAAATGAACTTCCCACCCAACAATTTCATGAACGGTTCATGAACGTTCGGTTCGTTTACAGCCCTACTTAAATGCAAGCAGTCAAGATGAAATTTACACCATCTCTTAAATGAGAAAATATATTTCAGATCCCCTTGACGGTTAAGACTAAGTGAAATATGTGGCCGCGCTTGGACATAATGATAGGTATCATTCGGTATATTTGTTATTGTAGTTAGTCGAGATCAGAGTCAAGAAACATATTACAGATTTTTAGAATAGATCACGAGCTCTATGTCTAAAATTCAAATTAGGGGATATCGTGTTAGATTATGTGCAGAGATAGATAACATGTGTCATCGTGTCCAATGCTATGAGACACTAAAGGATCACACTGCTACACACCCAATTAGAACCATTTGGATTTTTACCAAGTTATATGTGTGGAATAATTAATTAGTTAATTAATTATTGAGAAGGAAAAATAATAATAGTTATTTATTATTTTAAAGAAGGAATTAATATTTAGTTTAAATATTAATCGGACCAATTAATTAATAGTTATTAATTAATTAGAAAGGTCAAAGGGTATTTTCTGCAATTAAGTAATAGTTTAATTAAAGCTGGGCTTTAATTAAACGGGTTTGGGCTTTTATAAGGTTTATAATATAAATAACCTTTTAAGGCTTAAAGAATCATAAGGATAATTACAAGTTACAAAAAGATAACCCTAGCCTCCTTTCCTCTCTCCCTCTGCGTCGAACTCGAAGGCACCCCAAGGGGGTTCTCGGCCTCGTCGAACAACACACACACACGCATAGATTTTTGCGTGATAGTTTTTGGTGATATCCTGTGGCGGTCTAGCAGCCTGTTCGAGGTGGTGTAGTAGCGGTGGTCTACCTTTAGCTATCTGGATTAAAGTTTCAAGATTGTTGCTAAAATGTATAACATTTAATCCCTATTTCTTGTTTAGTTTCCTGTACAAGTTAGATGAGATCACTGGAGGGGGTTTTGATTTTATTCCACTGCGTATGATCATTATCTGATTTTATACCCTACAAACCCCTTCAATGGTATCAGAGCCACTTCTAGTCTCGTAGAGAACTAGTTATGTTTCTTCTTATTCTGATGAAATAGGTTTGATTTATCAAGAAAAAGCTTCATGATTATCCGTGATAATAAAAATCAAGTTTTGATTTTTATTGGATAATTAATTAGTTTTTTGATAAAAGGATTATTAGATTTAATAGTTTAATTAAATCTGTTTTTTTATTGTTATTGTTATTTGCGAAAAAGGGAACCGAACCACCACCATCACCGGAAGCGACGGCGGCGGCGACTCAGTTTGGCGCCGGTCGCAGGTCGACGACAGCCCAGCGGCGGCGGAAGTCGATCGAAGCCAACAGCATGGTGGTCGGCGACGTGGCGGGGTGGATGACGGCGTGGCAGGTGGCGGCGGCTGGTGTGGCTTCGGCCCCGGAACCACGGCCCAAACCGGCCCTGCTGCGTTTTGGCCCGAAAGGGCTACGACCCAACCAGTATTAGGTTTTCGGCCGAGGTTCATTTTTCGGCCTAGCTCGCGGTTTGAATATCCGTGGTCGATATGAAGTTAAAAAAATACCATTTTTTTAACTACAAGTTTAAATATTATTTTAAGTATTTGATTAATTATCAAGTATGGAACTTAAAATATATTTTTAATGCAAATAACAGGGAAACAATATACGTGATTTTGACAGGTTATTAAGATCAGTATTTTTCATCAAGATGAATAATTAGAAATCAGTTGTTGTTTTAATTTCATGTATTAGTTTAGTACATGTTTGGGATGCCAGAGCCGAGCCCTAGACCTTGTGGATTGTTTTTTTACTGCTCTTGTGGTTGCGATTGGTTTATTCTATTCTATGGTGTGGGGAGGTCTGCGTGCCACTTACAACCCCTATTCTATTATGTAAAAGTACTAGATTAGCGGGCATGCGTGCCTTTGATTATTTTGTATTTTTTTCATTTCTAGTTTTTTAGATTTTAGAATAGAATATATAGAATAGATTTGAAGCTAATACAAGGAGCAAGGAGCAGAATTGGATGCAGAAGCTAGTGGGAGCTTCAGAGTTTCATGCCATGTGTGTTGATTTCCAATTAGGTTTTGGACCGTCGGGTTTTTCGTGTGGCTCACAAAACCGACATCAGTTAAAGGCAAGGCTAAGGCATATTTGTTGTGGTTGTTTTATTTCTTTACATATTATATATGCGTGGTTGTGATTCTCACAATGAAATAAAATAGGGTTTTAATAATAGTCATTATTAAATAGTGTTTTTTTAAAGAAAACTGGCAAAATCCTTTCTACAAAAATCTTAGATCAGTGTGCTACCCACCTAATGCTACACCTTTCCTGTTAAACGGTACTCGGGTGTCGGAAGTGACCAAACCTTGGGCATTCTGGTTCAAACCATTGCGGGGAAGGGTGTGAAAGACTATGCGATAATCAGGAGTCCTGGCCAGAGTTCACACTGTCTTAGGTGGTGCGATCTATTTTGGTGATAATCGGGTGTCCCGGCCCAAAATGCACTAGAGGGACTAAATGCACAGTTCTTGTAGCCGATGTCCCGCGGATCTAGGAGTCGTATCCAGGTAGGATACGATTGGTATAGGTACCTACCAGAAATAGCATTGCCCCGGTGGGAAGTGCCCAAACCTTGCTTCGGGAAATGTGAAATATGGATCCTAGTCTAATAAATTATTTTTAAAAGGTAATAATTATTAGAAGATATAATCATATTACTGAATCGGTTTTATCTTTTCTTTTTCTGTAGATGTTTATTTTATCTGTTATTCCGTTTTACTCACCCGAGGAATCTCTAAGCCTTATCATTGGCAAGTGGAAGCTTTCAGGTCCAAAATTTGTTGTTTGGAAGATGCATCTTAAGAATGTATTAGATACATAGGGAAAGTTATACGTCATAGAGACTTTACCTCTAGGACGACCAGGGGTAGATGCACAAGATAGTGAGTATGATACTTACTATTAGTATCTGGCTGATGAATCTGATGTTATGTCGATTCTCGTTCTCTCAGCTTCATCCGAGTTTACGGATGATCTCCGGGAGAAGTCATCTTTTGAGGTTGTTCAAGCATTAGAGGAAAGGTTCAAGAATAGTGAACGGGCATGTCGTTTCTTGCTAATGAAAGAAATTCTTTCGCAGAAAATGAAAGAAAACCAACCTATTAGTGATCATCTCATCAATATGAGAAGATTTTTAGATTGCTATGTAATCCTTGGATCAGAATCAAAGCAACATGAGCTAGTTATGCTCTTGTTTGGTTCCTTATAAGACCATTATCAGACTAAGGTAATGGGTATCATAGGAGGCTTTGATAAGACTGTCGCAAGTCTGCACGAGATCATTATGTGCATTAGCGATGATCTAGATCCAAAGAAGCTAGAGTCGACAGTAGTAGACCCTATGCTAGAGGATGACTGGTTGGAAGAGCTTGGAGAGATTTGTTGCCCAGACTGTGGCAGCAAGGATTCATGCGAGTACTCACTCGACATAGATCAGCTGGACATTGGTCCACCCAATGACTCAGGTTTCTTTATGATAGATTGTCTTATTACTTCTTATGAATCATGGGTATCGGATATCGGATGTGGTCATCACAATTGCAATCACTTGCAGGGATTCAAGAGAAATAGGAAGCTAAGACAAGGAGATATGGACCTGCGGGTAGGCGAAGGCTCCAAGGTTGGTGCTGAAGCGGTAGGGACATATTTTCTTAGTTTGCCTTCGGGCATGTTCTTAGAACTAGAACCTTGTTATTATGTTCCTAGACTTATCAAGAATGCTATCTCGTTTGATTTGCTTAAAGTATATGGTTTTAACTATGTTTTAAATAGCAAAATTATTTCTTGTTTCAAACATGATGTTTTCTATTTTAAAGTTATTCCTTAAAATGGTCTATACACGCTAAATCTAGATAACGGTGACAAAGACATATATCATATAGCTAAGAGATCTGTTGGGAAAATGATCTCATCAGTTAAGATTTGATGAGACAAAGTTAAGTTTGTAAGATGTGTTCTACATATAACTTAAACAGAATTATGAAGCTTAGTCAGACTGAACACTTATAGTGATTCAAACTGAGTATAAGCTGAGTATATGCTGAGCATATTTTCGATATGCTTAGACTATATCTTAGTAGGTTTATCAATATGTTTGATAAGCAGTGTGTGTAAACTAAGATATATATATTGAGTTTCAGCTTGATGAGTTTCAAGCTGAGCGACTCAGCATGAAGACTGAGTCAGCTCAATAAAGTTACTAAATATGTTTTAGTTAATTCTTTAGACTTCTAAGGATGAGTTAAAAATTATACATGTTAGTCCATGTTTGAATTCGGGTTTGTTCTCGAAGAACTCAACTTGATGATTTTCAAGCTGAGTAACTCAGCCTGACTAAATAAGTCAGTTTAAAAGAATTTAAATATGTTTTAAATTATGTTTTAACTCTCTATATCTACGGGAAGGATAAGAAGACTCCAGAATCAAGATTGAAGATTGAAAACTCAAGATAAGAAGATTCAAGATTCAAGATTCCGAGTTATCCGATAGTTACTTAGCAAATTAGGATTAGTCTAGTTTGTTAGGAACCGTAGGAACATGATTATAAATACTTATCTCTTGATAAGTTTAGAGGTACGACTCAGAAACGATTACAACTAAGTGTTGCAGAGCCAAAACCTCACCGCACCGTATGTGTTACGATTCTTGAATCACTGTTTGTCAGTTTAACGTGATCAAGATATTCACAGCTTGCCAAGCTATTCGTGTGTTCGAATACTCACATTAGTTGTGATATTGGTAAGTTATCAATCTGTGTAATTCTTGTTTAGAGAGTCGTCAGTATCTATAATCATAAGTTGATTATAGATAGCTAAGTTTGAAAGATTGAGAGATTTATATTAGGTGTTTACATATCAAGATTTGCTTACTTGATAGAGTCTGTAATCATCTTCTTATTAATGAAAAGCGAAGCATTCGATTGTGGTTTGATTTACTTTGTGTAACACTTTTATTTGATTTGTTCAATTTCCGCAGTAAAGTGTATTCAACCCCCCTTCTACACACCTGTTGCTTGTTGTTATTCTTACCAGGGGACCAACAACTGGTATCAGAGCAGGCTGAACGATTTCATAAGTTGAAAATTCAAGATTCTGAGAAAGTTTACAATGTCTACAAGCAACAATACTTTAAAATTTCCACAGATGTCTGCCAAAGGTTGTCCCATATTTAATGGATCTGACTATCATATGTGGAAGTTCAGATCCATGCTATTCCTCAAGTCCATTTACAATCATATGTTCGATGTCATTACAAAAGGACCTATCATCCCCAAGATTCCTGCTACTGTTAGTGATACGTCTCCTGGCAAAACTAAAAAGGAAATAAGAAAGCCTGCTGCATCCTGGACTGATGAAGATTGGAAACTCTACAATCTGGATGACAAGGCAAAAAGTGTTCTAGCAAATGCCCTGACTAATGAGATCCTGCGTACTATGATTGGGTGTCAATCTGCAAAAGATATATGGGATACGCTGAGTGTTACATATGAGGGCACAGATATGGTCAAGCATTAAAAGAAGAATCACTTAAATAGATCTTATGAAAACTTCTTTTCAAAGAAGAATGAAACCTTGCCAGATTTCTTCACAAGGTTTCACTGCTTGATAAATGACCTACTAAGTGTGGGTCTTAAGAAAGATGAGGCTGAACTCGTGTTGAAATTTCTGGATGTGTTACTAGAAAAGTTTAATGAAGCAACCACGACACTGAGGGCTGGAGGAACACTGCATGTGTACAACCTACAGTCCATTTATGGGTTCTTGCTAAATCATGAACATATCACTAAACACAAAAGAACTTCTCAACAACAACTCAAGGAGTCTCTGGATAAAACTGAAGTTGCATTGGTTGCACAGAAAAAGAAGAAAAGTTCCAAGGTACTGGTTGTTGAATCTGAGACTGAGTCAGAACCTCAAGCTGACCACTCAGACTTAGACTCAGGTGATACTGATGATGTTCAAAATATCACTGAGCAAATGGCAATGTTAGCCAGACGTTTGAGAAGAGCTCAAAGGGGAAGAGGAAGATCTGACAGCGGCAAAGGGAAGAGTTCCTTTGATCCCAAGAATGCTGTGTGCTTTAACTATCAGAAGAAGGGACACATTGTTGCTGAGTGCAGATCAAAGAAGGTGGAATCAACATCAGTTGTTGATAAGAATGCTTATAGAGCTGACAAGTATAAAAATAAATATATTCAGCTCAAGAAAGGAAAGCCTGAAGACAAACCCAGTGTAGAAGGACTATATGCTGAAACTTGGGATTCAAAATCATCTACCTTTGATGATGATGTATGTCTGATGGCTCAAGAAGATAAAGAGTTGGAAATAGATGAGGTTGATTATGGTTTGTCCGAGTCGACTTTTGAAGCTCACATGAAGGAAGCTGAGGAAAACAGCAAGCTTAGTGATTGGGATCCTGCTTCCATGTATAAGGTTAGTAATTTCAACTCTTACACCCATGAAGAAAAGGGTCTTGCTTTTGAATATCTGCTGAATGATTTCAAGACCATCATTAAGTCTTAAAATGACCTCAAAGCTGAGATAACTAAACTCAAGAACGAGATTAAGGAAAACAAATCTCTCATCGATGTTAGTAAGAAAGCACAATGTGATCTTGAATGTCAAAGACACATTAATAAAATTCTAAGTGAAGAACTTCAGGAAGCTAAAGACAAAGCTGACCAACTTCAAAAGGTCACTGAGTCTTGGTGTAAGTCATCAAAGCTTGCTGAAAAGTGCATAAACCAACAAATTCTTAAACAGGTACAAGCTGTACTTGGAGGTGACTATCATAAGCAGCTTATGTAGCTGACGATGAGATAGCAAGTACAGATTCTGAGGAGGATAGACAACTGATTGAGTCTCAGAAGGCCGCCTCAGAGAAAAGACATGATCCAAACTTGAAATACAATATGTTTGTGAAAGCTAAAGATCATGGAAATGAGTGCTCAACATCTAAACAGCATAGTAAGTCTGTGCTGGACAGATTAGGCACTCAGCCTATTCAAAGAACTTCAGTCATAGAAAGGCTTAACCCAAATCCTTTCAAAAGACAACATTCTCTATCTGGCTCGGAGAGAAGTTACAAGAATAGGAAGACCACTGTCAGTCAGATGTCAAATCACAACAATGGTAAGTCCAAAGTTGTACATCTTGGTAAGTCCAAGAAGATCAACAGTGGTAAGTCCAAATCTGTTGAAACTGGTGAGTCCAGTAAGCATGACAAAGGTAAGTCCAAGGTCATGGAAAAGAAGTTTGTTGGTCAAACTTCTAATCAAGAAGATAACAAACAAAGATCTGACAAAGGTAAGTCCAAAGTCAGTGATCATCATGTGAATCAACTTGCAAAGAAAGTTGAAAAGTTATCCACCACATATAATCCTAAGACTGAGAGTAAGTTCTCACAAGGATTATTAGACACTCTACCTCCTGTAATCATTGGAAGAAGGAGATGCTACAAGTGCAGAAGTAGAGGTCATGAGGCTAAGGACTGTGATGCAGAAATCTCAAGGCCTGAACAAGAACAAACTGATCAGCCTACACAGGACTCAGCTCCTGCTCAAGCTGAACAGTCAGTTCAACAAGATGGAGATGCTAAGTGCTCCTCATCTGAACCCACCAAGAAGTGGGTTACCAAACAAAACTAATGTGTTTAGTTTTCATCTCATGTGCAGGGTTCAAGTAAATAGTACTTGGATAGTGGATGCTCAAGGCACATGACCGGGTGGAAAGGACTTCTTAGTGATTTTTAAGAAGATGAAGGTCCTAAAGTAACGTTTGGTGACAACTCCCATGGAAGAACTAAAGGCTATGGGAAGATGCAAGCAGGCAAGGTTACTTTCCAGAAAGTTGCATATGTCAAAGGTCTCGAACACAACCTGATTAGTATCAGTCAATTGTGTGATGAAGACAATATTGTTACTTTTAGGAAGAAAGCAGGAACAATATACAATGCTAAGGGAAAGCCTGTATTAATAGCTAAAAGAGAAAGAGATGTGTATCTACTTGATCTTAATTCTGCTGATCCCTATAATGAAACCTGCTTGTATTCCCAATCTGTTCCTAAGCTGAGCTGGTTATGGCATAAACGTTTATCTCATCTAAATTTTAAAAATATAAATATGCTATCCAATAAAGAGTTAGTCTCTGGATTACCAAAGATCATATTTGTCAAAGACAAATTGTGTTCAACTGTGAACAAGGAAAACACCATAAAGGGTTCTTTAGATCAAAGCAAAATTTTTCAATAACAGACCCATTGCATATGTTGCATATGGATTTGTTTGGACCCATAAGTACTCCAAGCCTGAGTGGCAAGAAGTACACACTGGTGATAGTAGATGAGTTCTCAAGATTTACCTAGGTAATATTACTTAAAGCCAAAAGTGAGGTTGCCCTGGAGATAATCAGTTTTATCAAACAGGAAGAGTTGCAAAAAGGTTTGTCTGTAAAGCAACTCAGAAGTGATCATGGGACTGAGTTCAGAAACTCAACCCTTGAAAGCTTCTGTGAACAAAAAGGAATATTACAAAATTTCTCATCTGTCAGAACTCCACAACAAAATAGAGTTGCTGAAAGGAGAAATAGAACCTTAATTGAGGCTGCTAGAACAATGCTATGTGAAGCAGAATTGAAACTCTATTTCTGGGATGAAGCTGTTAGTACAGCCTGCTATACCTAGAATAGGTTAATCATTGTCAAAAGACATGGAAAGACTTCATATGAGATGTATAAGTCTAGAAAGCCCAATATAGGTTATTTCCATATCTTTGGTTCAAAATGCTATATGCTGAATCAAAGAGATCAGCTCCATAAGTTGGAACCTAAAGCTGATCTTGGAATATTCATTGGTTATTCCTCAATCTCCAAGTCTTATAGAATATATAATGCAAGGAGAAAGGCCATAGAAGAGTCAATTCATGTCTCCTTTGATGAAGACTGTTTTGATCGAGCTGAAAAGAGTCAAGCTGACTTGGTCAGTCTGAGTGAGCTTGAAAGGCCTAAGGAAACCAACTTATCAAATCCTATGTATGTCATAGGAGATGATAGAGATGAGGATATGTGTTCATCCAAGAAATCATCACAAGCTCCAAGGAACTCTCAAGCTGAGAGAGATGATGATTTCATCAATCCTTTTGGAGCTGAGGTCACTCAGACTGAGAATCTTAGTGATCATCAGTTTGTTGACAATGTTGCTGTTGAGAATGAGGATGTGTGTTCACCTCAGAGTTCTCAACATCACTCAGATTCAGAACCAGATTCAACAACTATAACATTCAAATTCCTTAAAGATCATCCTCAAGATCAAATTATTGGAAATGTCCAAGAAAAGGTCATGACCAGATCTAAGGCTACAGCTAACTATGCTCTCACTTTGGTTTCCTATCTCAAATGGAACCAAAGAAGACTGAAGAAGCCTTAGAAGATGAGGATTGGATTAAAGCTATGCAAGAGGAATTAAATGAGTTTGAGAGAAACAAAGTCTGGAAACTTGTCCCTGCCCCCAAAGATCATTCAATTATAGGCACTAAGTGGGTCTATAGAAATAAAATAGACAAGGATGGAGTGATAGTTAGGAACAAAGCAAGGCTGGTAGCACAAGGGTATAAGCAAAAAGAGGGAATTGATTATGATGAGACCTTTACCCCTGTTGCTATAATTGAAGCCATAAGTTTCTTCCTAGCCTATGTAGCATATAAAGACTTCAAAGTCTATCAAATGGATGTGAACAGTGCCTTCCTTAATAGAATACTTCAGGATAAAGTCTATGTGAAACAACCTCCTGGCTTTGTAAGTTCAAAGTTTCCACATCATGTCTATAAGTTGGACAAGGCTTTGTATGGTCTTAAACAAGCTCAAAGAGCTTGGTATGATATACTGTCCACTTATCTACTATCCATGGATTTCACCAGAGGTAGTATAGATAAGACACTCTTTATCAAAAAGAGTAAAGGGCATGTGATTCTTGTACAAATCTATGTGGATGACATTGTTTTTGGTTCTACAAATGAATCTCTATGTGATTGGTTCTCCAAAATAATGTCACAAAAGTACAAGATGAGTATGATGGGTGAGATGACATATTTCCTAGGTCTACAAATTCAACAAAAGCCTGATGGAATATTCATCAATCGAAGCAAGTATGTTCTTGATTTGATAAAGAAATATGGTTTTGATTCAAGTTCAACCATGAGAACACCCATGTCACCTGCTGTCAAGCTGAGTAAAGACTCAGATGGTAAATCTGTATGTCAGTCTACCTATAGGAATAATAGGTTCATTACTCTATTTGACAGCTAGTAGACCTGATATCATGTTTGCTACATGTGTCTGTGCAAGATATCAGGCAGATCCTAAAGAATCACATCTTCAAGCTGTGAAAAGGATCTTTAGGTACCTTAAAGGTACACCAAATCTAGGACTTTGGTATCCAAAGGACTCTGGATTTGAGTTAGTTGGTTTTTCTGGTGCTGACTATGTTGGGTGCAAGTTAGATAGAAAATCAACTACTGGAGGATGTCAATTGCTTGGAGGGAAGCTAGTAAGCTGGACCAGTAAGAAACAAAACTCAGTGGCTACTTCAACTGGTGAAGCTGAGTATGTTGCATCAGGAAGCTGTTGTGCTCAAATCCTATGGATGCAGCATCAGCTTCTAGACTTTGGCATGAGTTTCAAGAAAACTCATATCTTATGTGATAACCAAAGTGCAATAGCCATCACTTACAATCCAGTCTTCCACTCAAGAACCAAGCACATTGAAATTAGACATCACTTCATCCGGGACATTGTGGAAAAAGGTAAAGTTGACATTAAATTTATTTCCACTAATGACCAATTAGCAGATATCCTTACTAAACCACTTGATGAAAAGAGGTTTATGTATCTGCTAAGTGAATTGGGTATGCTCAACCCATAGCTAAGTGTCTAAAATCTGAGTTTTCGGTTTGGCAAAGACTAAGTGTCTTAAGCTGTGTGCACAGTTTATAAATGAGTTTTCATAAACTGAATAATCTGTCAAGCTGAATGATGAGTTCACACGTTTGGTGAGTTCCAAACATATTTTAACTGCTCAGTGTAGTTAAGATATATAGTTTGAGTCAGTCTCGAACAAAAATGACTAAGTGTCATTAAGTCTGAGGTATGTGCTTAACTCAGGATGTGTGATTGGTTCACACGTTTGGTAAGTCCTAAACATTCTTTAACTACTCAGTGTAGTTAACCTGTAAGTTTGAGTCAGTCTCAAACAAAAATGACTAAGTGTCATTGATACTGAGTTGTGTGCTCCACTCAAGCTGAGTTTCAATCTCAAGCTGAGTGCTCAATTCAAGCTGAGTGTTTGATTTAGGATGAGTGATTAGTTTACTCAGCTTGGTGTGTCCAAACTATATTTAATTGCTAAGTGTCATTACTTCATATGTCAATGAGTTAATAAATATTATTTTACACTTGTATCCGTTGGAAGATGATGTGTTTCTACCCTCTCACTGTTACAGCAAGCCGTAATTTTTCCGGCATAAAGGATAAAAAGGAATTGCAACGGTAACTTTTCTCTCTCCTCAAAAAGGTATATATACCGATCATAACCGGTTTAGAGAAGTTTACGCTTACAACTCTGACTTCTTATCTTCTAAAATACCTTTCGCCAACAACCACAAATTGCTCAGTGCAATTCCTCGTTTCATCGATCACGAAACCCTAAATCGCTCAGTGCGAATCTAATATCGCTCAGTGCGACATACATTGCTCAGTGAAAATAGAACATTTACTTAGTGTAATCTTCTAATTTCAACGATGGACGGGACCGTTTTAAATCTCAGTGACAGAATGGTAAGGGGTGCTGCGTTCAAGAACAAATGATTGCCGCTGATCAAAATCAACAATCAGCGTGCCTGCCTTGCAATCCCTCAACGCAAAATTAACAGAGGATACGAATCATGGGTAAACTATATTCGTAAATGCCCATTGGCTTTTGCTTTCACTAGAGCACCTTTACATGTGGTTCCTCAGCATCTGCTCGAGTTTTGGTATACTTGTGTCTACGACCAAAACAACGACGTAGTTCGGGGTACAGTGCTGAATGGAGAGAGGACGATTACTCTCACCGTAGACAGGCTAAGGGAGGTTCTTCAACTTCCTCAATCTGATGAGTTCGAGCATGCGGTGACGAGGCAGGTGGGGAGGTCAATCCTACCCAGAATGGGACACCCGCAGATAGAGGGTGTTATAAAAAAGGCCACCGTTCCAACCAGTTGGGGCTTAATGGTTTCTACAGTGATTCGTTCACTAGAAACTAAGGTTGGAGGATTGGACCAGGTGAACGAGTTCGAGATGCAGCTGCTGTACAACATATACTTTGCACGCAATTTGTATTATGCTCAGCTCTTCTTCAATGAACTCAGGGTCCAAGTGATGAAGACCACAAGGGATCTTCATGTACCTTTAATAAGGTACCTATCCTTGGCATTTGAAGCCGAGCTGGGGACAACACTATATGAAGCTGATCAGGATGTGTTCCTGTTTCCTACACTCAGCCCCAAGATGTTCAACAATGATATCTTCCCAGAGCAAGAAGGTCTGAGTGAACCTATGCTCCTGATTGCTGAGCAAGCTTCATCAGAAAGTGAAGCAGAGGGATCCACTGAAGGGGGAGCTTCTCACACTGACACTGAGGTTCAAGCTGAGCATTCTGTTCAAGCTGAACCAGTATATACTGAAGCTGCTTCCGGTAAAACCTCTCCACTTTATCTTTCTTCTCATTATACTCCATCTACATTTGGAGATAAGGCTATGGTAAACCTAACCCAGTCTAACCCATCTCCTCCACCTTCCATTCAAATCTAATCTGAAGCCACCCCTAGTTTGCCCACTGCTGCTAGGGAGAATATCCGAACCTATACAAGGAAAACTGCCATAGGTGGTACCACTCCTACTGGCATCACTGGGGCTGAGATCACGTTGATCCCTCCACCGGAAAAAGTTGAGGGGGAGATGCCTACTCTTAAGGTGTCAACCTCGAGGCTCATTATAACCCAACAACATAAACCGGGTGTGGTGTCTACTCAGCTCACACTCTCCAGTGCCATGAGAGAGCCTATTATTGTGCCTAAGCAGACACACTTAGGTAACATTGAATATCTGACCAATCCCCAGGGTCAATCACCCCCACCAAACCATTTAGCCAACCATCAACCCATACACTACACGTTTCGAGCCCCATTAATTCTCTTCACTTCTCACACCCACCATCACGACCTGTCAATGTTTCATCTTCAAACCAAGGTGATTCATAGGGTCCAAACTCTGGTGCAAATGAGTTTGAGGGTCCACACCAACCCTTGGACGATGTACCCAAGTTCCAACCTACTCAAGCTGACTTGGATGATTTGCTAACATTCTTCAAAGGTCATTTTGATACATTGCACCTCGAAAGGAAGAAAGCAAAGAAAGATATGTTGATGATTCTTGCTAATTTGGATGAGGAGGTGCTAAAGTTAAAATCTGCTGTTGCTACCTTACAAAAACAAAGGACTTCAACCCCTGTTGATGATGACAAAAAGGGGGTGAAGGTTCAAGAAGCTGAAACTGAGTCAGTCAAAGCTGAAGCTTTAATACTGTTGGCAGAGGGAGCAGATCAGGTTGAGGGGGAGAAAGGAATAGAAAAAGAAGTTGAGCTGACTGAAAAAGCAAAAGGAAAGAGACCAGTTGTAGTCAGCTCATAAGAGTCAGAATCCCCTCAACAGAAAAGAAGAAAAATGATTCTAAGTGAATCATCAGCCTCAGATGAAGACTCTGCGGATAAAATGACCTTACAAGAGAGAGCTTCACTGATGGCAGTAAGAAGATTGGAACAAGAGGATGCTGACCAGCTTGGGATGTCGATTAATGAATTAAGAAGAAGACAAATGGATGTTCAAGCTGTGCTAGCAGATGAGAAAGAAAGAAGAGAAAGAGCTTGGGCTGAACAGATCAAGAAGCAGAATGAAGAGCTATCTAGACTCAGATTGCCAATCGTGCCCAAAGAGGAAGAAGTAGAGGAGCTTCCTGTACAGGTTCAACCTGAAAGGGAAGACATAACTCAGTGTTATACAAGGATCTACTTCTCCTCTCAAATAAATTCACTAAGGTTGAATTCAGTTCAAGGAGTTATCATCCTAGAATTTGTCTTAAGGAATGGTGAAACACTCTCTCTGGAACTGAGTCAACTGCATAAACTGGGATATGAAGAGTGGAAGCAAGTGGCCGTACTTATCAAGCAGATGGAAAAGTCCTTAGCCAGAAGTCAAGTTAAAGATGAGCTGCTAAGGATACTTGTAAGAGCTGATTCGATGAAAGTCATACCCAGGTCTGAGATAGCTACCCTACTAACTTCTTTTCATAAAGTTGGAAAGAAGAAGCAAACAAAGCCAGCTGGACTAGCAAATTTAGTTACGTGCAGTCTTGTTCTTCCTGACGGCTTAGAGTTCAAATAAAACACCTATGTGGAAAAGCCTGAGAAAGGATTCATGTATCTGGATAGAAATGGAGAAAAATGCTTCCAGTCTGATGCAAACATATACACATGTGGGCTATCTCAAGTGTTTGCTCTGAGACAAATTGTAGAAAAGACTGAACAAACTACAAGGTTCAGATACAGAATAAACAGAGCAATCAGATCTCAAAAGGATCAGCTTCAACACTTACCTAATCTGCAAGAAATCCTTGAAGAAATCAACAAGGAGATCAACGAGTTTGAAGAGTTGCATCCTGAATAGATTAGTTCTATTATGAATTAGATTAGTTCTAATTTTTTTTAAGCACTATGTGTGCATGATCTAAGTGGTCAACATTTTTGTATTATGATTAGTTCAATTAATACAAGTATAAAGTTTGATATGTTCAACTGTGTTGTGATGTGTTCATATTTATAAGTCTGATAAGTTCAGCTTAGTGAATAAATGATCAGTTCTTATTCATTAATGTATTTACTTGGTGTAATCAACTAAAAGTTAGTTTGTTCCACGTATAATTGATAAGTTCAATTAAAAATTGATAAGTTCAATTAATATTTGACTAGTTCAAATTTAAAATCTTGATAAGTTTAAGATTTAAAACATAATTCTGTTAAACAAACCTAATAACTGTTTGATGGTTTTGTCATCATCAAATAGGGGGAGTTTGTTCGGAAAATGATCTCATCAGTTAAGATTTGATGAGACAAAGTTAAGTTTGTAAGATGTGTTCTACATATAACTTAAACAGAATTATGAAGTTTAGTCAGACTGAACACTTATAGTGATTCAGACTGAGTATAAGCTGAGTATAAGCTGAGCATATGTTCGATCAGCTTAGACTATATCTTAGTAGGTTTATCAATATGTTTGATAAGATGTGTGTGTAAACTAAGATATATATATATTGAGTTTTAGCTTGATGAGTTTCAAGCTGAGCGACTCAGCGTGAAGACTGAGTCAGCTCAATAGAGTTACTAAATATGTTTTAGTAAATTCTTTAGACTTCTAAGGATGAGTTAATAATTATACATGTTAGTCCATGTTTGAATTCGGGTTTGTTCTCGAAGAACTCAGCTTGATGAGTTTCAAGTTGAGTAACTCAGCCTGACTAAAGAAGTCAGTTTAAAAGAATTTAAATATGTTTTAAATTATGTTTTAACTCTCTATATCTACGGGAAGGATAAGAAGACTCCAGAATCAAGATTGAAGATTGAAGACTCAAGAAAAGAAGATTCAAGATTCAAGATTCTGAGTTATCCGATAGTTAGTTAGCAAATTAGGATTAGTCCAGTTTGTTAGGAACCGTAGGAACAGGATTATAAATACTTATCTCCTGATAAGTTTAGAGGTACGACTCAGAAACGATTACAATTAAGTGTTGCAGAGCCAAAACCTCACCTCGCCGTATGTGTTACGATTCTTGAATCAATGTTTGTCAATTCAACGTGATCAAGATATTCACAGATTGCCAAGCTATTCGTGTGTTCGAATACTCATATTAGTTGTGATATTGGTAAGTTATCAATCTGTGTAAATCCTGTTTAGAGAGTCGTCAGTATCTATAATCATAAGTTGATTATAGATAGCTAAGTTTGAAAGATTGAGAGATTTATATTAGGTGTTTACATATCAAGATTTGCTTACTTGATAGAGTCTGTAATCATCTTCTTATTAATGAAAAGTAAAGCATTCGATTGTGGTTTGATTTACTTTGTGTAACAATTTTATTTGATTTGTTCAATTTCCGCAGAAAGTGTATTCAACCCCCCTTCTACACACCTGTTGCTTGTTGTTATTCTCACCAAGGGACCAACAAGATCCAAGAGTAACTTGAATCAGACATACTTCTGGCATTGTCGTTTAGGAAATATAAATGAGAAACGCATAGAGAAACTCCGAGATGACGGAATTCTAGAACGATTTGACTTAGAGTCATATGATATCTGTGAATCTTGTTTGTCCGGTAAAATGACAAAGCAAACTTTCAACAGTGAGAATGAAAGGGCAAGTGAGCTACTAGGGATTATACACACAGATGTGTGTGGACCCTTTACTCCAGAAGCTAGAGGAGGATACCGGTACTTCATTACCTTTACTGACGACTTCAATAGGTTCAGTTATGTCTATCTTATGAGACTTAAATCTGAAATTTTTGACAAGTTCAAACAGTTTCAGCATGAAGTACAAAATCAGCTGGACAAGAAGATAAAGCTGCTTCGATCCTACCGAGGGGGTGAATATCTGAGTCAGCAATTCGAGGATCACTTCAAGGAATGTGGGATTGTTTCACAACTCACACCTCCGTATACACCTCAGATGAATAGTGTGTCAGAAAGGAAAAAACGTACACTGCTTGACATGGTACGATCAATGATGAGTCGAAGTTCATTACCATTGTCGTTTTGGGGGCACGCACTCGAGACAGCGGCGTTCATGCTTAACCGGGTTCCGAAAAAATCGGTGGAAAAGACACCGTTAGAGATATGGACGGGAAAAAGCCCAAAATGTCATTTCTCAAAGTTTGGGGATGTGAGGTGTATATTAAGCGAACATTCACGGATAAACTCGATCCCAAATCAGATAAGTGTATCTTCGTGGGTTATCCTAAGGAAACCATGGGATACTATTTCTACAACCCAACGAGAACAAAGTTTTTGTTGCTCGTAAGGGGGTGTTCTTGGAAGAGAAGTTTCTAAACTCAGAAATTCCAAGAAAGGAATTAGAAATTCAAGATATTGAAGAAGAAGAGATAACACCACCATTGATAATCGAACCTGTAAATCAAAAAAGAATTATTGAATCCCAACCCGAGTCTGTGGTTGAGGAAGAAGTGCAAATACAAGATCTTCGCAGGTCTAGTAGGCCTCATCATGAGCCAGATTGGTATCTAGGATTCCTAGTTGCTCAAGAAGAAGGGGATCTTTCAGAACCCACTACCTACCAAGATGCTGTTTCAGGTTTAGAATCTGAAAAATGGCTAGAAGCCATGAAGGCAGAGATGCAATCCATGTATGACAACCAAGTTTGGAAGTTAGTGGATTTGCCTCAACACATCAAAGCTGTTGGGTGCAAATGGGTTTTCAAGAAGAAGACCGACATGGATGGAAAGGTGCATACCTTTAAAGCTAGGCTAGTGACAAAAGGTTTCAAGCAAACTCATGGTGTTGACTATGATGAAACTTTTTCCCAAGTGCCAATGCTTAAGACTATTAGAATTCTTATGGCCATATCAGTATATTTTGACTATGAGATATGGCAAATGGATGTCAAAACTACCTTCCTTAACGGGAAGTTGACAGAGGACGTATATATGATACAACCGGATGGTTTTGCGGATCCAAAGAGTCCTAATAAAGTATGCAAGCTGCTAAAATCCATTTATGGGTTGAAGCAGGCATCTAGAAGCTGGAACTTACACTTTGATGAGCGCATCAAAGAGTTTGGTTTTACCAAAAGTGAGTTCGAGTCATGTGTTTACACTAAATTCAGTGGGAGTGCGGTAACCTTCCTAGTCTTGTATGTAGATGACATACTGTTAATAGGAAACAATATACCAGTATTACAAGGAGTAAAATCCTGGTTAGGTAAATGTTTCCAGATGAAGGACTTGGGAGAAGCTGCTTATATACTTGGTATCAAGATCTATAGAAATAGATCTAAGCGGCTTATTGGACTTAGTAAAAGTACATACATCGACAAAGTCGTGAAAAGATTCAAGATTGATGAATCCAAGAAAGGGTTTATTCCAATGCAATCTAGCACGTTTTGAGCAAGGCTCGGTGTTTAGTATCTAGTCAAGATCAGGACAAGATGAAGTTGATTTCATATGCCTCGGCAAATGGATCAATTATGTATGACATGCTATGTACTAGGCCCGATGTTGCCTATTCCATAAGTGTCACGAGTAGATACCAGCAAAATCCGGGTGAAGCCCATTGGGTAGCTGTCAAGAACATTCTCAAGTATCTGAGAAGGACAAAAGACATGTTCCTAGTTTATGGAGGTTCGATGGATGAGCTTAGTATAACTGGTTACACTGATGCTAGTTTCCAAACCGACAAAGACGGCTTTAGGTCGTAGTCAGGATTTGTCTTTACCCTAAACGGAGGAGCTATATCTTGGAAAAGTCAGAAGCAAGATACAATATCATATTCGACTACAGAGGCAGAGTATATTGTAGTAAGTGATGCGGCAAAGGAAGTTGCCTGGCTGAGGAATTTTATCTCGGATCTTAGAATTGTTGCCGGTATCTTTAGGCCGATTGATATATTCTGTGATAACTCAGGAGCTGTGGCCTAAGCTAAAGAGCCAAGAGATCATTAGCGAACTAGGCATGTACTCAGAAAATATCACCTAATCTGAGAGATTATTGGAAGAGGGGATATTAGACTGCAAAAGATACCGACGGACGACAACGTTGCTGACCCGTTGACAAAGCCGCTAGCTAGAGCTAAGCATGAGAGACATGCGAATTCTATAGGGATGCAGTGCCTAGAATATAGCAGCTAGTTCAAGTTTTTGATTATTACTATAGATGTAACTTGAAACTCTTTTATTATGTATTTACATTTCATGGGATTAAAATAGGAGGTATTTACATAATTGTTTCTTGTTGTCTATTTTTAGCATGTTTTAACTTATCCATGACAAATTCAAGTTATGAATTGTCTAAATGCCCGTAGCTACTTAATGTAGTGGGAGCTACATTAGGGAGATAATGCTATTATGAATATTTGATGATTTATTCGGGGTTGAATAAAAGCAAAAGGTTGTGACCAGCATCGAGTTTACTACATTAGGGAGATAATGCTATTAATGTAGTGGGAGCTACATTAGGGAGATAATGCTATTATGAATATTGGGAGTGATCAGCATCGAGTTTATTTCATGGAGCACCATCATAAGTAAACTTGATAGGTTATCCTTAGACCTGAGATATTTGGTTTGGGGCATAGTAACTTCTGTACTTTAGCGCGTTTTAACGTTACGCCATAACAGGGTGATTATAAAGGGCATGTCTGGGTGCAGCGGAAGCTATGTGCTCAAATTGCAAATAGTCAAGATGGGATTTGCGCCTCCTTTTTAGGAGAGATATTTCAGGGCCCCTCGACGATTGAGACTACTGAATATGCATGGCACCGCTCGGGTAGAATGATAGGTTTCATTCGGTAAACCGTAACTGCAGAGTGTCGATATCAGAGTCGAGAAAATCTGAGTATTTAGAATAAGATCCCTGCTCCATGTCTAATACTCACATTACGGAATATCGCGATGCAAAAGGAAAAGCCTGTTTAATCCAAGGTGTGGATTATATCTCTAGATGTAAGAGATCTTATAGCCTGGTTAACCTAAGTGTCTGGCTGGGGACCTCCTTAGGCCAACGGTGTACAAGGAGTGTTACTTATCTTGCACAAGTGGGAGTCTGTTAGATTATGTGCAAAGATAGATAACATGTGTCATCGTGTCCAATGCTATGAGACACTAAAGGATCACACTGCTACACATCCAATTAGAACCATTTAATAAGGTTTATAATATAAATAACCTTTTAAGGCTTAAAGAATCATAAGGATAATTACAAGTTGCAAAAAGATAACCCTAGCCTCCTTTCCTCTCTCCCTCTGCGTCGAACTCGAAGGCACCCTAAGGGGGTTCTCAGCCTCGTCGAACAACACACACACACGCATAGGTTTTTCCGTGATAGTTTTTGGTGATATCCTGTGGCTGTCTAGCAGCCTGTTCGAGGTGGTGCAGTAGCGGTGTTCTACCTTTAGCTATCTGGATTAAAGTTTCAAGATTGTTGCTAAAAGGTATAACTTTTAATCCCTATTTCTTGTTTAGTTTCCTATACGAGTTAGATGAGATCACTGGAAGGGGTTTTGATTTTATTCCGCTGCGTATGATCATTATCTGATTTTATACCCTACAAAACCCTTCATATCGTGATGCAAAAGGAAAAGCCGGGTAATCCAGGAGGTGATTACAGAATCTCTAGTAAAACGAGAACTTATAGTCGTGATTAACCTAAGTGTCTGGCTAGGGACCTTCTTAGGCCAATGATGTACAAAGGAGTGTAACTATCTTGCACTAGTGGGAGTCTGATAAATTGTGTGCAGAGATAGTATACATGTGTCATCATATCCGGTCGCTATGAGTCACACAGCTGCACAACCAACTCGAACCAAGACAATGATATTTTGTGTGTGGTGATAATTAATAGTTAATTAATTAAAGGAAATAATAAATAGTTACTTGTTATTTGAGGGATTAAATATTAGTTAAACATTTAATTAAAAGGTTTTGTTAAAGAATTATTAATTAATTAATATTAATCAAACTAGAGGGGTGATAATTGACAAAAGATTAAAGTCTTGATCTTGGACCGGGCTTAAGGCCCTAATCTATACTACATTATAAAGTATTTAACTTTCGCTCTGTTAAAAATTTTAAGGCAACTTAATTTTAAGTAGTAGAAATTTTTTTGGTTAAAATACAAACACTTAAAGCAATAGTCTAACCAATCATTCCCTTGATTATCTCAACTAGTTTAAGGCAATTATTACTATAATAAATCATTAAATATCACAAAAATTATTTAATTTATCTCATTATGACTAACTTACTTACATCAATACAATTTTAAGGCAATAATATATTTTTCTCTAATTATTTAGTAATAATATTTTTTAGTTGTTTTTCAAAAACTATTTAACAACTAATAAAATGGTTGATTGTAACAAAAAGTAAATAAATCATAAAAGGTAGAAAATACATGGATAGGTTGACTAACATCGCATTTCACATACCATACCCTACTTTTTAAATCAAGCATGTTATCAAGCACAAACTATTGTCATCGCCACCGCATTGCGCGGGTGCAATGCTAGTCCACTTAAATATATATTTAAGGGATTAAGCCTTGGAAATAGGTTAATTAATCTCATAATTAACATAAGTCATAAGCACTCAAAACACTCTCCTCTCTTTCCCTTTTGTTTTCGATCGGCGACCGAGAAAAAGCCAACCACCACCTCCTGTCGGCGGCAGTAGTGCCGCGACCCAGCAGCGGACGCACGACCCAGTAGTGGAGGCGCGACGGCAGCGGCGGCCCAGTCCCTTGGGGCAGCTGTGATTTTCCGGCGGACAGCTCTCGGCCGAACAACCCCTTTTGCGGTGGGTTTGTTCTCGGCAGCCCCTAGGGTGGGGTTTGCGGCGGCTGTAATTGAGACACAAACACACGGGACGACGTAGTTTTTTGCGGGTATCATTTTTGGTGGTCTAGCAGCCGGGTTCACGGGTGTAGTAGCTGTGTATCCCCTATAGCAGTCTGAGGGTATAAATTCTTAACTTTTTTACTCTCTCTCTCTCTATATATATATATGTGTGTGTGTATATATATATATATATATATATATATATATATATATATATATATATATATATATATATATATATATATATATATATATATATATATATATATGTATATATAATTATGAATTGTTATCTGTTTTTGTTCCCCTAGTTGATCCAGTTGTTATCTCTGGGATTGTAATTTATTATTATTCCGCTATGCATGTTATACCCTGTAAATCCAACAATATGTAACACACAAAAACTTAAATCATTTTTAACATGTCACAATAACATTATAGTATGTAATTAATAACACTTTAGTATGTAATATAATAACACTTAAATAATATATGTAACCATATACTCGGGGTCGACGCTTGCTATGGTGGTCAGTGGTCGGGTAGTGGGCGCTTGTTGTGGTGGTTGATGGGAAAACCCAACCGGAATCAAGGAACAAAAGAACACTTTGGCCGTAGGTAGGAAACTTAGGTTACGAATGGGAAGTCTAGTTTGTGGGAATTAAGGGAAGATTTAGGGAAATTTTGGGGGAAAATAAGAGGGAAAGGGGATAATTTTTTATATTAATTTTTATAAAGAATAGTGTCACTTTTTAGTAAATATTTTTAGTGAGTAAAATAAAAAAGATAGCTTATGATCTTTCTCTTTGTAAATAGGTTTTTTTAGATTTTAGATGATTTTTTCTTTGTGACTCCCTTCACAAATCATTGAAAATGAAAAAACTCGAGATAAGGGTAACTTAACAATTTCAAGTTTAAAGAAGGAGCAAGAATGAAAGAAAGTTGGGGCAAAATAGACAAACCCGTAAATTGATTTTCTAATTTGAACTTTGTGTGACTCTAATTGAACAAAGTTGACCTTGATTCACTAACTTTCAGCAAGCGCTCTTACTGTCTTAGCTTTGCGCTCTTACTGTCTTAGCTTTATGTAGTCTTTAAGAAGATATAAGTTAAATAGTACTTTCAAGCTCACACTAATTTTGCATTTGAGTTATATACCGTAGGTTACAAGTATCGTGGTATGAGCATGACCTGAATTACATATAATAATGTACTACAGTTAATTACTTTTGATGTACATTCAACGAATTAATTAACTATGCAGTTGGATAAGAAGCCTGCATGACAATTCAACAAAGGCCTTCTTTGACCCCAGCATCTTCCCTGGAGTTCTTTGCATAAATGGCAACAGAGACGGTTAGATTAGCGACTAGCGATAACTTTTAACAGAGCAGCATCACTATAACTAGTAATATCTTCATGACCGGTAATATCTGCAGCATGGTTCGATGCCTTGTTGATGCTGCAAGGGCTGTCTGTAGGGATTTACATGATATAACAAGCACAACGGAATATAAAAACAGTAAATCCCATCTCAAGATCACAATTGGATCAGGTGGGGAAACAGAACATGTAATCATAATTATAACAGATATATCATATGCTCAAGTCCATAACAGTTAGAATATAAATGATAGAAAATATACCTTGAAACTGCTAGATGGGGATACACAGCTACTGCACCTCACGAACAGACTGCTAAACTGTCTATCCAAACAATACGCGAGAAAGCCATTCCCGTATCAGTGTATACCATCAAAATCGTGAGGTTTGGTGTGTGTGTGTGTGTGTGCCACCGCCGAGGATCACCTCGCCGCAAGGGAGGTCGGCCGAGAGGGGTATCGACGCCGAGGGAGGGCTACCGCCGGACGCCGCCTATCGCCGCCGCAGAGCAGCCGAGAACCACCGTGGAGGTGGTGGTCGTCGGTCGTGGGAGAGAGAGAGCAAGGGAGAGAGTTTAGTCTTTGTTTTGTCTTTGGTGGCTAATGATTAGATTAGGTTAAAGTTAAGGCTTAATCCTCCTTAAATAGATAACCACTTGGATTGAAGCCTTTCGACCTTAAAGTCTGGTCTGTGATCAAACGACAAAACAAACCCTCTAGTTCGGTATTAATATTAATTAATAAACTATTAATTAATATATCCTAACCAAACTTAATTATATAAAATATTGACTAATATTTAATATTCCCTAATAATAATAAATATCTATTTATTATTTTCTCTTTTCCCGATAATTAATTAACTATTAATTATCTTTCTTACACACGACGTATTGTTTTCTGGTTCGTTAGTTGGGTGTGTAGGTGTGTGACCCTTTAGTGACTCATAGTGTTCATGGATGTGATGACACGTGTACACTATCCCTGCACACAATCTATCATCGTTAACTCCTTTGTAAGGTTAGTTGTTGTATGTAGTAAGACCTTTATTACTTACAATGAATTCAAAGGTGTGATCCCTAAGGCCACCCTCACATCCCTAATCTACACTAGTATTGTCACAATCCACCTGCTCTTGTTCACATCGAGACAATAATTTACATGTTTTCAGTTGCGTTACTAATTAGCTATATTTTAGAGACGGATTGTTGCTAATTAACTATATTTTAGAGACGGATTATTTATATTGTTAAATGGCCACGGGCTTACGAAAGATGTTAATATTTACTAAATAATTAATTAAATTTGGAAAACCGTCGCAAATTGTTATAAATTAGTTATAGTTTAGAGACGAACATAATTTGACGCTAATTTGCAATTGATTATCAACAAAAATTGTTGATAATCTCTAACCGTCGCTAATTCGTCGCAAAGTAGCTATAGCTTAGAGATGGGCCTAATCTTAAACCGTCGCTAATCTGTTGCTACTTAGCTACGGTTTGAAGACAGACATAATTTGTCGCTAATTTATAACGGATTGTCGACGAAGTTGGTAGATAATCTATAACCGTCACTAATCCGTTACTAACTAGCTATGGTTTAGAGACAGATACATTTTGTCACTATTTGCTACGAATTTGCGACAAAAGTAGTAATTTTTTAAAAATTTAATTTTTAAATTAAATTGTCACTAAATTGTTGCTTATCCGTTGCTAATTAGCGACGTATTTTGTGCGTCTCTAAATTCCGTTACTAATGAGCATTTTTCTTATAGTGCGCGACCAGCAACTTGTTCACCCGGTTTCAGCCCGTTTTTGCATTTTTGTTCAATTTTTGATCGTTTTGCGTAATTTTTTTGTAGAATCTTGTAAATTATCATATACCTTTCACATGACACAAAATTCATGAATTTTCATCAAGTATTCATGGAGAATTTTGAGTTCAAAGGGTCGACTTTTTTGTGGCTTTTGATTCGAAATAGGCAGAAAAAAAGAGTCGTCTTTTGCTCGATTCTTGATCATTTTACATAATTATTTTTATAAATTATCGTAGATAATCTTTTTAATTTTCAAAGGACACTAAATTTATGAAAAACATCAAGTGTAGGCCAAGAAATTGTTAATTAACGTCGATAATGACCCTATTAACACCCTTACGGTATTTTGATGATTTGACACATTTTAAAAATCGTTTTTATTCGTTTTTTATTAATTCATAGAACACGCTTTTCATAGAGTCAATAATCATTGTTTTTCGTTAAGTATAAATGGAGAATTTGGCCTTCAAAGTTTCGATTTCGAAGTGAAGAAAGTTGAGGGAAAAGATGACCTGCTATTGCAGGTCAAAATCAACAAAATGAGTATAATAACACGTTTTCTACAAGTTATGTGGGCATGTGTGTAATAAAAAGTTTAATGTGCCATATCAGATGGGGGGAAAATCTTTGTCTATACTGACTTTAACCCTATAAAATATTTACGTATTTTGTTTTAATCTTTTTATTTTTAAATAATTTGAAATTACTAATTTACTCTTAATAAATGAAAACTATTAAATAATATAAATATTTGATGGAATTAATGACAATCATATATACCATTAACTTTAATAACTAAACCTTTTAAAATAAAGAATATTAAAAAAAATCAAATCAATGCAAATTAACACATAACAAATTAATTATTAACCCCTTCACATTAAATATTCTATCATATAATAAATATGATAATTTAACTATTACAAATTATGTATAACTAGAAATATTAAATCTAAATAATATATAATCCACATTAAAAAAATTCCTGAATCTTTTTGACATGTGATAAAATTAAAATAGCAAATAATTATAATGTCAACACTCTTGTTTTATTTTAACATTCATGTGAAATTTTATTGACCCTTTTAATTTAGACAAGATACACATTATCCTTGTTTTAAAAACGGACAAGTTGTCGAGAAAAATATTCATCGTCGTTACATTGTATGGGTACAGTGCTAATAAATATATGATATAAAATTTGTAGAGTAGGAATATAAATATATACATAAACATTTTACTTGAGTTACACACTTCATATTCAAGAAAACCATAAAAAATACTCCCTCCGTCCCATTTTTATTGTCCAGTTTTGACTTTTTAAAGTCTTTCTTTTTCATGTTTGACCTTAAATATTTTTGTTTATATTATATAAAACTTTATGAAAATTATATCAATGAAAATACATTTAAAACACAATGCATTCATATATTTTGTATCAAATATTGTATAATGCAAACAAAAAATTTTATGGTCAAATTTGAAAAAAAAAAGACTTCAAAAAATCAAAAGTGGGTAATAAAAATGGGACATAGGGAGTAATAGAATACAATGACAAATTTCATTTCAACTCATTAGTCATTAATATGAAAAGAAAAGGGAAGAAAGAACATTAACCATAGAGAGAGAAAAAATGAGTGAAAAGAGTTTTGGTGTTTATGTGCTAAGATAAGGAAAAATAAAAAATATTTGTTATTTTTCTTTCAAAATGTTATCAACTTTCATTGGAAGAAAATTATTGTAAGAAAATCGAGAAAAATGTTCCTTCCAAAATATTTTTTTTCTATTCTAAAAAAAATAGGAGAACACAAATAAAATCTAAAATGTTTCTTTTCACCCCAATATTAAACTATGAAACATAGTTATATTACAATATGAAATGATCAATATCATAAGTTCAAGTGTATGATATATATTCAGGTTCTCTAACTCAGTTTCTATTTCCTTTCTCCTTTTAACTGAAAAGTTAATATAACCTAACAAAATCTTACTCATACTATATATATATATATATTATATATATATATATATATATATATATATATATATATATATATATAGAGAGAGAGAGAGAGAGAGAGAGAAGGGATCTAGTAAGAACACCCCTTAAATGAAGAACAGTGAGAACATTTATCCACCAATCATAAAAATAGGCAAAATAGTAATTTTGAATCTCATCCCTCTCTCTCCTAAGAACTTTCCCCATATAACATTTTCTTATCCCATTGATTTTAAGATCAATATATATTTCACAAATATAATTGTATATTAAAAAAATTATACCATTAAATTTATGTTAAAATTCTCTTTAATTTGATACTAGTTTTGATATGTTTTGATGTGTTTCGATATATACAAATCAGATGCAATCATTAGATGCAGTCATAATAGATGCAATTGGAGATTTTGGATGCAAAAATAGTAATTTCAATCCATAAAATAATTGCTACTTGCATCCATCAAAATAATACAAATAAGATTCAAATTAACAAAAAAACGTATGAAAATAACAATAAATAAGATGCAAGCGTCCATTTTTAAAAAATAAAACAGATGCATAAAAATAGTTTTTTGAATGTGTTTACTTAACATTTAAAAAGAAAATTGTAGAAGTCGAACACCTAATACGTTTATCATAACCATACATAAGCAATGATTATTAACTAAAACATCAAAAAATTATCACATAAATACTGACTCTTAATAGGTAAATTAGATTCGAAAACAAACACTAATTTGCATAAGCAATTGAAGATGCATGTAGCCCCAAAAATTTAAACAAAATATTAAATTCTTATCATCCATCTATACACCCCAAATCCACTTCAATTTAACTAAAAGAAAAACAAAAATTGAAAACCCCATTACTGAAAGAAAACAAAAGTGAAAAGTTATTTAGTGAAAGACAATAAAAAAAACATCTAGTGCATCCCCAAAATATAAATTATTATATAAATTCTAACATTGCAAACTCTTGCCTTTGTGCCATCACCCACAACGTAGATCCATAAAAATTTTAATTCGATGGTGTAAACTTTCCATAAAAATTTCTCATCTAATGATTTGGTAGAATTTCGGTTACGGTTATGTACAAATCATAAATAGGGGAGAGAATTTTGTTTCTTACTTTGTGTCTAAAATACCCTTTTAAGGGTAATTTGTAATTTAAGAAAATAAAAAAATAAAGGAAAAATACTAACCATTGATTAGTTAAATCTAATGGTTAATAAATGTTCTCACCATTCTTAAGATAAGAGGTGTTCTTATTTGATCCTACCTCTATATAGAGTATATATATATATATATATATATATATATATATATATATATATATATATATATATATATATATTATATATATATATATATATATATATATATATATATATATATATATATATATATATATATATATAAATTGGATCAATAAAGAACCATGTGTTAAACAAAGAACCTAAAGAACCAATCTGGACCTTTGGATCATCAATATCAATGGATGAGATTGATCGATGGCAAAACTGTAATTATCATGTATTAATTTAGGAAGAATAGGGCAAAAATGTAATTATCCCCCCCCCCCAACACCCACGATTTTTTTAAAAAAAAACCTCAAAAACTTTAAATTGTCATAACTTTTTAAGTTTTGTGAATTTAATAAAAAAAAATACTATTCTTTTAGTTTTTTAATCATCTTTCAAACAAGATCACTCTTCCTATACTTTTCTAAAAAAAATTTGAAAATGAATTTTTTTTTTGCATTTTGGCAATTGTACAGGAAAAACACCTTTTTTTTTGCATTTTGGCAGCTCGTCGCTAAGAGCCGAATGTCGTCGCTAATGAGCTGAATTTCGTCGCTAATGAGCTGAATGTCGTCGCAAAAGGTTCGTCTCAGATCAGAAATTAGCGACGATGAAGTTAAATCTGTCGTCGCAAATAAGCAAAGTCGTCGCTAATGACCTTGCAGTCATCGCAGATCATAAATTTTGCGTTTTTCGTTTTTTGCATTTTGCATGTTTATACGGACTTACATTCTGCATTCTGCATATTTTTTGCATTCTGCATTCTGCATTTTTTTTGCATTCTGCATGTTTTTTGCTTTCTGCATTATTCATTCTTCATTCTGCATGTTTTTTGCATTTTGCATTCTTTATTTTTTTTGCATTTCTGCGTTCTGCATGTGTTTTGCATTTTGCATTCTTTCATTCTGCATGTTTTTTGCATTCTGCATTCTTCATTCTGCATGGTTTGAATTACCCAGCTCAAAATGCAAATTACGGATTTTGCATTTTGCATTTAGGCTTGAATGAATCAAGCATCTAAGAATTTTGCATTTTGAACCCAGCTCAAAATGCAAACTACGGATTTTGCATTTTGAGTTTGAATGAACCCAGCTCAAAATGCAAACTTTGCATTTCAAAAAAAAAGTTTCAGAAATATATCAAGTCCGGTCTTGTTTGAAAGAGGACGAAAAACTGAAACTAACGGTATAAATTTTTTGTTAAAATTCTTAAAAACGAACAAATTATGATCATTTAATGTAAGTGGGGTTTTTTTTTTTAATTTTGGGGGAGGCTCAGAGGGTGTGCGACGATAATTTTTTTTTTAATTTTCCTTTTTTGCCCCTAAACTATGTGCCACGTGTCATCACCAGAGGAGGTTTTTTAGGTTCTATGTTTAAGGTAGGTTCTTTGTTTAACCATACCCTATATATATATATATATATGTTGAGAGCCATTGTTAATGTAAGAACCAATCTGAGCCATCCAATTCCCCTCTTTCAATGTCATTGTCCACCCATGAATTCCTCATATACACCATGTCACACTTGATCCCCCCACGCTCTCTATCCATGAATTCTACTTATCAAATTAATGGCTAAAATTGGTTCTCGCACTAAAATAGTTTCTCAATTGAACCCTCTCCTATATATATATATATATGGGAGGGTTCCATTGAGAACCGATTTTAGTGCGAGAACCGCGAGAACCAATTTTAGCCGTTGATTTGATAAGTGTAATTCATGGATGGAGAGTGTGGGGGGATCAAGTGTGGCAGGGTCTATGTGAGGAATTCATAAGTGGGCAATGACATTGAAAGAGGGGAAATTAGACGGCTCAGATTGGTTCTCGCAATAAAATGGTTCTCAATGTAACTTCTTCATATATATATATATATATATATATATATATATACACACACACACGCACACACACACTAGTTAAGCGACCCGTGTATTAACACGTGATGATATAAGTCAATTTTGAATTTATATAGTTTTAAAGAGTATTAAGACGTATAGTAAAAATAATTACAAAGCATAGATATGAATATAAAATCTCGTAAGAAATGAATCATTACAGAATTTTGAAATTCATACATAAAATTATCATTAGATTTTCGTTAAAACCTCTTTGTAGGGTTTCCTTAATCATCGCAAATTAAAACTTTTAACCTCTCTTTACTCTTCACTCAAGAAACTGTCACATATAACTGTCCATGAGTGAAAACGTGTCTTTTTAGTACTTTTTATAAATACTCTTTTTAAGAAATATAAAGTGACATTACACGTCTAAAAGTTTTAGTATAATATTAATGTGTTTCTCGTGATGGAGCTTTATCCCGATATTGTAAAACCATAACTATAATATTATTGTTGATGTTATAATATCAAGTGCTGTAAAGACATTTTTATTACCCGATTATATATTTAAATCTTTGAAATTGTAAGCTAAATTTAAGGGTGTTCTTCGGTCGGGTTAATCGGTTTTCGGGTTATTCGGTTTTCGGGTAGTTTCGGGTATAGGGTTATTCGGGTTGAACCGATTAAGAATTTGTTATTTGGCCTTTCATGTTTTAATTATTGTGAAGTTAGACAATATGGTTATTTATTTTGTTACTTGTGTAGTTATTTACTAACTTCATAATGAAGGTAATTAGCGTCGTGTTTTATTATTATTTTAACTATGAGTGTTTTATGTTGTCTCTTAAGTTATTTTTGTTAAACGGGAAATACATAAATCATGATACTATGATAGTATTTAACTTGTTTTTATTAAACCGGGCATAAATAAATAATTATAGTACGATACACCTTTGACACACTCATATAAACCTTAACCGACTCTAATACACATTTAGCTCAAGTTTAATACACATTTAGCTCAAGTTTATTTTGTTGCAGCGCTTGAATGTTATTAAGACAAGTTGCAAACCCTTTCGTAACTCTAGTAAAGTTGGTTTATATTTCCTTTCTAAAAAAAATAAACCATAATTGACTATTAGCTATCTTACCACTTTTACACAACCATCAAACCATGGGTTCATAACAAAAAAATATGGTGCAATGTAAGAAACTTGGAATATGAACTGATGAACTAACAAAAAAACAATCCAAAGTTTCAAAGATATATATGGGCCATAATGCCATATCCAATTAATAGTTTATTGGAAATATACTAATATATATGGATATTAGGCCATGTTATATCTAACTTATTATTAAAATATATAATTAATAAAACAACTTAAAAAATCTTAATCGGGTCACCCGAAACTTTTTATTTTCAACCGCCACCCGAACCGAATAAGGATCGGTTTAATCGGGTTAACCGAATTAGTCACCAAAAAACCGAATAACCCGACCCGATTGACCCGAACTTGGTTCGGTTTGGTCGGATTATTCGGGTTCGGTTTTTTTCGACACCCCTAGCTAAATTCATTAAAAGTTAAATCACGATGACATCCATTTAAGTATACGCAAATCAGATCATATAAAAATAAGATTTTAACATAGAATAGATTATGTCTATACATATGTAAATCGTTTAAGTGTAATTTATTTTTTAATTAAATATAATTAAAAACAAAAGATACCACTGAATTTCAAATATCCATGTAATAACTTTTATTGTATGTAGCAAGTTATTAGTTAAAAATAAGATAACTTAGACAATTAAAATTTTTATATATAATTTCAAGTTGTATGTGTAGTTACAAAACACATTAACATGATAGTTATTTCACTACCCAGTAATTATGTAGAAGTATAGTTTATGTATGGTTATTTAGTCACACGTAACAATCAATTTTAAAAAGCTCTAAGTGGTAGTTTTATAAACAACTTTATGCCACTAATCGCTGGTTATAATATATTTTTAATTCTTTTTATCGACAAACCAATAAATCAGTGATTATATCGATTTTATTATGTAGAGGGAATAAATATAAAAGACGAATAAAATGTACAATAATTACCACAATACCCCTAGTGAGTCATTATTGGTGTTAAAAACAGTTCTAGTTTGAACTTTTGCATATATATATATATATATATATATATATATATATATATATATATATATATATATATATATATATATATATATATATATATATATATATATATATATATATATATATATATATATATATATATATAGGGTAAGGTTCAACATAGAACTTCTCTTAAACATAGAACCTAAATAATCTCTCTGATGATGACACGTGACACATTGTTTAGGGGCAAAAAAAGAAAATAAAGAAAAATAAAAAATCACGTAACCCTCCAGCGTCCCCCAAAATTTTAAAAAAAATCCTCACTTACTTTAAATTATCATAACTCTTTCGTTTTTAAGAATTTTAACGAAAAAATTATATAATTTAGATTTAGTTTTTCGTCCTCTTTCAAACAAGACTGCGCTTGATATATTTCTGAAACTTTTTTTTAAATGCAAAGTTTGCATTTTGAGTTGGGTTCATTCAAACCCAAAATGCAAAATTCGTAGATGCTGGGTTCATTCAAACCTAAATGCAAAATGCAAAATCCGTAGTTTGCATTTTGAGCTGGGTTCATTCAAACCTAAATGCAAAATGCAAAAAAACGAAACCGCAAAATCTAAACATGCAGGTCATCTAGATGCTTCCAAAATGCAAAAATTATGAAATGCAAAATGCAAATCCAACATGATTCAAATGAAAATGCAGCCCAAAATGCAAAATTACATATTTAAACCCAAAATGCAAAATTCATACAGAACAATACATGCTGTCCAAAATGCAAAAAAAATGTTCATGTTAAAAAAAAATTTAGAAAAATCTGGGAAAAGTGATCTTGTTTGAAAGATGATTAAAAAACTAAAAGATTGATATAATTTTTTTGTTCAAATTCACAAAACTTAAAAAGTTATAACAATTTAAAGTTTTTAAGGTTTTTTTTTAATCGTGGTTGGGGGGGGGGGGGTTTCCATGTTTACCCTTTCTTCTATATTAATACATGATAATTACATTTTTGCCATCTTCAATCTCATCCATTGATTTTCATGATCTAATGGTTCATATTGATTCTTTATGTTCTTTGTTTAAACATAGGTTCTTTATTGATGTATTATATATATATATATATATATATATATATAGAGAGAGAGAGAGAGAGAGAGAGAGAGTTGGGTTCAAATAAAAAAAAGCTTAAGGTACTTAATGTAAAAAGAATTGTGGTGGTGACATGTGGCATAATTAAAAAAGGGTAATTTTGGTAGTTAATAACTTATTATCTCTCCTCCTTTAATCCCTCAACACGTTTCAAGATATCAGGCCCCCATATCGAGACCCAACAGCCACGTCTTCCCTGCTTCTCCATTTTCCGATCTGCATCTTTCATTTTTGCACTTTCGGCCGCTGAACCCTCGCCTCCCACCGTAACTACCGTCGCCTCCCTGGTGTCGCCTCCCATGGTTATCGGGTTTCAGAAACCCTAAATCCACACCGCCGCCGCGTAAGACTAAGTTCTTCTGCCTCAAATGCTGCCTAAACTCGCGTATCTCACCCGCAACCGCCGCCTCCTTCACGTCCCTCACCTGCAACCGTCGCCTCCTGTGCATCAGCGAGGCTTCGTGCATCGTTGGCTGTTATTACCTAGTTATTAAATGAGTTGTGCATCACCGACGACCACCGGCTCTGCACCACCGCGCCGCCGCTGTTCATCCTTCTATTTGTGTCTTGTGCATCAGATTTACCCTAAAGTATGTAATTTTTTTATTTCTGTGCATCAAGTGGGTGTAAGTGGTGCTTTAAATGTAATACATGAATCAGTAGATGTATCTTTGTGCATCAAAATGTTTGTAATCTATGAATCGAAGTTCGTATCTTGTGCATCTGGCCTGCGGGAATAGAGAAAACAGTCGCCGGCGACTTTGATTTTGGCCGGTGACGGTGATTGTGACTTAGGCCGCCGTTCATCGACTTCGATTTTTGGGCGGCGTTTTTGAGTTTGGCAGAGGAATAGAGAAAGTCAAAAAGCTGTTATTGTTCCTATTTTTTATTTTGACGATTTTACCCTTTCTCTTTATTTTTAAATCCGAATTAAAAGGCTTTGTTGACTATTTTTTCTTTGACTTTGAGAGAGATCCTATGGTTGAGATCTCTCCTTACATTTAGTACCATAAGGTTATTTGTACTATATATATATATAAAGTGAGAGAGAAAGAGAAGAGAAGAGAGGAAGAGAGGGGAGGGAGAGAGAGCACTCAGGTTTACTATCATGAAATGGAGGAAATAGAAGCCACACAAAACATCCGTATGGGGGTTCCTCTCCAATTCGATGAACCCAAAGTGCTTACTGTATCTTGATCAGGTGTGGCCATACAAACTACCTAATGTGTTGTACGAGTTTATCTATGAAAAAGAATTGGTAAAAAACCAAGGTAATGAAAACATTAAATACTTAAAAATTGTTAGAGAAATCTGACATAAATTTAGTTAAAAACCGGCATGTTGAAACCCATGTTGAACCGGTTGACACGTGAATCTGTTGGGAGAGCGGTTAAACAATGGCCGAGTTTATGTCATTTTGTAAAACCATATTGAAACGTCCAGGTTTTTGGTCGAACTGGTTGACCTATCCTTTTAACCCGGTTTTGGGTTTTTTCAAATCTTTTTGTTTTTTTATTATGATTAAGTGAATAAGTGCATAAGACGGATTCAAAATTTAAATATATATATATATATATACACACACACGCATGAATATATAATTTAATATTATACATGTATAAACTGAAAACCATGTTGATCCAGTTATTAACACACTTAACTCATGACCCATTCGTTGCACCAGATCAACTAAAAATTCGGATTTTAAAACATTATTAAAAAACTAACACATAGGATATAAAATACTACACGTTTTATAGTATTATCATGTTGTTTCGCATAATTACAAATGCATTTAAGAGGTTGAAATTCATCATTTATTAAATAAATTGAATTTGTTTTATTCGGGTGGACTTGGAAGAAGACAAAATGGTCATGAAGGATAATATAAATTTAAATCTAAATAATAGAATTTAGAAGATAGTCAAAGGTAAATATAAATAGTAGTCAATGAATGGAGGATAGGAAGCCGAGGATACGCGTCGACGACGTCTCAATAGGTGAGCCTTTGACCGTCAACTTTTGTCTACGGCCGTACTGTTACTTGCTTGCTTAAAGAGTACCACCAAACACCACCAATATCTATTAATCCTGGTTCACACGGTCTTTTTTTAAGTGGGCGCCGTATGTTTTTTATGTTCGGGTGATTTCATTCGAATTTTATAATTTAAATTGATTTCTGTAATTTAATATATATAAATGTATTATTCGTATTAGAGTTGTAATTAATTAATGTGACATTTATAATATGTGAGAGTAAGATTTTTCAAATATATAGTAACACAATTTTTTTTAATGGGTTAAGGTCATCACCTCCTTTCAGTGAGGTAGAGTGGATTGACATGTTAATATAATGTGTGTATATCGTTTATGGCTTTCATGGTTAGTAATAGGGATGGATTTAGGATTTTTTTTGTAACAGGTGGTATCATATAATGACAAAAAGAAAATTAATCAAGACCGAGAGTGTTGTTCAGGTTTTCAGATGATCGTGTCGGGTTAACAAACGACCTCCTAAGAACTTCTAATAGCTAATAAGAGAATTATTATAAAAACACTTCTAGTTTAACATAATTATAAAAATGACCCTGTGAATAATTATAATTCTCAATATCCTCCCCTCAAGTTGGACATTGATGAATATCATCAAGATTCAACTTGGACAAGAAATATTGAAATTGTGGCCCATATAATCCTTTTGTAAAGAAATCTGCAAGCTGGTTCTTTGTTGAAATATGTTTCGGTTGAACAAATCCCAGTTTGTATTGATTTTTGACTAGATGACAGTCTATGTCCAAATGTTTTCTTCTTTCATGAAAAATTAGATTTTCAGTAATGTGTATAGCAACTTTATTGTCACACCATAAAGAGACTGGGATCTTTATCTTCACTTTAAGATCTCTGAGGATATAGCTTATCCAAAGTAATTCACACACAATAGCTGCAAGGCTCCTGTATTCTATTTCACAGGATGATCTTGATATGGTTTTCTGTTTCTTAGTCTTCCATGAAATTAATGAAGTTCCCAAGAAGATACAATACCCAGTTAATGATCTCCTTGTATCAGTACATTTAGCCCAATCTGAATCACTATAAGCATTAATAGTGATAGGTGATAATCTTTAGAGAAAATTAACCCTTTTGATGGACAACCTTTCAAATACTTTAGTACATGAAGTGCAACTATCCAATGTACATCAGTAGGTGAATGAACAAACTGACTTAGTTGTTGAACAACAAAGCTTATGTCAGGTCTCGTAAAGTTCAAGTATAGAAGCCTAGCGATTAACCTTCTATATTTTTCTGGATCATGTAATGGCTTTCCTATATCTGCAGCCAACTGAATATTCTTTATAACTGGAGTACAAGTAGGTTTTACTCCTGTTAAACCAGCATCTGATAGAATATCAATGACATACTTTCTTTGATTAACATAGAGTCCTTTTTCAGTCCTTAAAAGCTCATTTCCCAGAAAATAACTTGCTACTCCAAGATCTTTGATAGTAAAAGTTGCATGTAAGAACTCTTTTACCTCCTTTATTAGTTTCTCATCAGGTCCTGTAATTAGTACATCATCTACATAGACTATGAGAGTAATAAAACTTTCATCTTCTCCTTTTGTAAACAAACAATGATCATGAGATGATTGTTGAAACCCAAACAATAGAAGTTTATCGCAAAACTCTATATGCCATTGCCTGCTGGCTTGTTTCAAACCATATAAGGACATATTTAACTTGCATACTTCCCCTGCCTTTGCCTTGTTATATCCTTATGGTGGAGTAAGATATACTTCTTCATTCAAATATCCATGCAAAAATGTATTATTGATATCTAACTGATGTAAAATCCAGCCTTTTGATACATATAATGACAGAAGTATTCTCACAGTTACTACCTTTGCCACTAGAGAGAAACTTTCAAGATAATCAATCCCATACGTTTGATTATAACCTTTTGCAACTAATCTGACTTTATATCTTTCTATTGTTTCATCTGGATGCAATTTCACCTTATAAACCCATTTGGACCCAATAAACTTTTTATTTGCTGGAAGTTGGACAAGAGACCATGTGTTATTTTCTTCTAGAGCTGTTAATTCTTTCTCCATTGCATCAATCCATTCTTTATTTTCACAAGCTTGCTTATAAGAAGTGGTTTCAGTCACTTGTGACACAGAATTGAGAAAACTCATGTGTTCATCTGTAAGTACTGAGGATTTAATATACGGGAATGTAGGTGGACAATGAAGAGAAGTAAAAACTTTATTGACTAAAAGAATAATCATCTGTACAATTCATGACATAATCATTGCACCAAGATGGATTTTTCTTGATTCTTGTACTAACTCTTGAAGGAAGAGGTGGATCCTGATCCACGGTATGTGAAATATTACCATTAGATGACATGTCTTCAAGAATATCAGTCTGATCAGGATTATAATCATTTGAAGGAATAAAGTCCTGTTGATTCATTTCAAATATTTCATCTGTTATAGAATCCTTAGTAACAACATTAGGAATGACATTCCTCATATCAAGTTGATCAATTTTGTTTTTGGAGAAAGGAAAAATTGACTCATAGAACACAACATCTCTTGACATGATGTAACACCGCGATTTTCGAAAACCATATTTTTCTTTTTAAATTATAAATTCAAGAATCCAAACTGCGTGGATCCGTTTGTAAACTTAACTTAAACCAAACCTGTTTTTCAAAACTTACATAAGCAGCGAAATATTTAAAGTGGCTATAAACTACAAGCAAAATTAGCCACGACATACAAAAAGACTGTTGGTGTTACTGAAATTGTCCACCGACCACATAAATAAATACATACAGACATAAGTAGTAAAATAAGTGTTCCTCCAAAAACATAGTAATAACCAGCAACTACCCAAGCTCACGCGCCAAAGAATCACCTATAATCATCGGGAGAGTATCTGTTAGCTATTTAAAGCTAGTGAGCATAAGATAGCATAATCAGTAATATAAACTTATCACATATCATCAATAAATCAAACAGTGCTATCCTAGCATCTCGCGATGATTTGGCACAGCCAGAAGGAAGCATGATCTTGCAGGGTAGCTAACCCGGCTCAACGCTTCTAACTGGGGAAACCAAACACATCAACCGCGTGGGTGGGTGAGCAGGTAGCGGTCCACCGTTGCGTTATCAGGCCAAAGCCTTCGTTGGGTACAACAATAAGTCGATCCCCATACTGCTCGAGGAACGCTGGGTTTGCAACCCCAGGTAGTTGACGGTATCATCGAACCGCAGGTCTCAAAGCGCCCCAGCTCAAATGCTGGCCCCGTTCAAGGACTATAACCAGCCCCCATATCTCGGATCCGATCACGTACACATAATTGACCCATTCCGGGCCTCATAGCGCGCATATCATAACCATATAATATCCATGGTTCAATTCATACATGCTTCTTGCATAATCATAATCATATCATAAATCATGATTCAATTGTTACGAGTGTCATGCATAAACATAGCATACATCAAGGTTAATTACATTTCATGGAATTATTAACACATACTGATAACATGTAATACGGTTATATTAATTCTTACGTTATCCTATACTCACCTGAGAGGCTAGAGGCTACAGTAAATAGATATAATGATCATCTCGATCGTCGGGGTCGTTCGGTTTACCTATAAGAGATTACTCATGTTTAGTCACTTTACACAAGTACATTAACTAATATAACTAATATGAATCCCCTAATTATGCCATTAAACTATTTAGAACCTTAAACGAGCTTCCCCTACTTCAGTACACGAAAAAATAGCAAAACTGTTGATGTTGTAGAAAAAAGCCTTCTGCGGCCGTAGGAAGCTATTTGCAGACAGTGTTCGTTTTTCAGCCCCTGTTCAGTCCATTTTCATCCCAAACTTAAATCCAACATTCCCAACTCAATTTCCAGTGTTTCCATATCATCTAAGGCATCATAATAAGTCTAGAAACATATATATATATATATATATATATATATATATATATATATATATATATATATATATATATATATATATATATATATCAATCTCAAACCAAGGATTGAAGCTATGGGATCAAAATCTTCAATCTTGACCCATTTGAGCAATTTCTTTGAACATGAACAAAACTAACATTTTAATTCAAGAAATTGGTTCCTAACTACTTATAAATGATGTAAGAACAGATTGGAGCACTTAATTTCCCTTCTTGAATCCAATTTCGGATTTGGTCATTTCTTGACCTAAAACTTCAAGAACATGGAGTATGAGGAAGATGAGCTTACAAGTGATGAGATGAAGATGATAGAGCTGAGATTATGAACTGATTAAGCTCGAAATTGCAGCAGATTATGAAGCTTGGTGATCATCCTCTTGATCCCCCCTTCACGGTTCAAGAACAAAAGAGAAATGAGAAGTGTGTGTGTTGTGTATGTGTCTGTGTATAAGAATAAAGGAATAGACCAACTTTGGTCTCAATAATATCCACATGGGGTATTTTGTTCCCCTTTTCAACTTACAAGTTAATACCCGTTTACCCGTTTCAACTAACGGGGATATTTCCGGAATCCTTATTCAAAACCGTTTAATATTTTATTAAACTTATCTATTTTCGTTATAATATCTAATATCATGATTTCTTAATTATTTTAATAATAATTCTAATATTCATTAATAAACTCAAGATTTGGAACGTACCGAGAGTATAAACGACTTGACCCTTTTTGAGGATGTTACACATGATTACTTTTTTTCAGTCAAGTCATATAGCTTGTTAGCCTTCTGCCCTAGATTGTATCCTATAAAACAGCAAGTGGTGGCTCTTGACTCAAACTTTGTCTTATGTGGGACATTATTAGTAGCAAAACACAAGCAGCCAAAGACCTTCAAGTTAGAATAAGAAGGTGCTTTATTGTACAGACATTCAAAAGGAGTCTTCCAGTTTATAGTATTTGTCGGAAGTATATTGATGATATATGTTGCCATTAATACAGCATGACCGCAAAAACATATTGGCAAATTAGCTTGGGAAATCAGTACCCTTGCTACTTTAATAAGATGTTGATGCTTTCTCTCAACTTCGCCATTCTGTTGTGGTGTGTAAGGAACACTTTTTTGATGTATTATTCCTCATGATGAGAACAGTTTGTGACAACTTTGGTTTACAAACTCAGTTCCATTATCAGTTCTGATAATTTTGATAGTAGTTTGGAACTAATTTGTAACATATGCCAAGAAATTAGAAATTGTCTGAAAAACTTGAGTTTTATCAGACAACAAGAAGGCCCATATTGACCTTGATAAATCATCCATAATCGTAAGGAAAAAAGAAGCACCGTTGATGGTTTTTGATCTATAAGGTCTCCACAAATTGACATGTATAAGATCAAAAATCTTGGTAGTAAGTGTAGAACTATTTGAAAAAGGCAATCTTTATTGTTTTCCTTGATGACATGGTATACAAGGACTCAATTCATCATTTATTTCAGCAGGAATAAAAGCTAAATGTTGCATAACAGATGATGATGTGTGTCCTAACCTTTTGTGCCATAAGGTAAAAGTTCCCTTATTACAATCATCAACAACATTACAACTAGTAAACTTCTTGAAAAACAAAGATTCAAATAGAATTTTGATCAAATGAAGAAGTAAGACTATTGTTTTCCAGAACATATAGCTTTCCCAAGATCCTTCCTAGAGCCACAACCTTAGCAGTTTGAAGGTCTTATAACACACAACATGTAGGAAGGAAAGTAAATGCAATATTTGTAGAATTTGCCAAAGCCTTTACTGATAAAAGATTGCACTTGAAGAATTAAGAATCCATATGTTCTTATCAAAATTATCACTCCTTAAAGAATTAAGAAGAGACAAATTCATGCTTGCAAAATCTCCAAAATGAGAAAGATTTGCAAGATGACCATTTGATTTTTTATTAGCCTTCATGAAACTGCTAAACTATTGAAATAGTGTTTGCATAGAATCATTATCATTGTCTTGATCATTAGGATGAAGGGAACTATCATCAGCTTGTTTAAAGCTTGAATCTGCCATATGTGCAGAATTGGAATTCACTTTCTTCTTGTCTTTGAATTCCTTATACCAATCAGGATATCCTATCAATTTGAAACAAACATCCTTTGTATTACCATTGAATCATTGATGTTACAATGATCACAATATCGATCATTCTTTCCTTTTCCTTGAAATCCTTTCTTCATTATCTGATTGTAATTTGATGTTTTAACCATCATAGCTGACATCTCAGTTGGAACAGAAAAACTTATCTGAACTTCTCTTTGTTTCTCAACACTTAAAGCCATTGAATAAGCCTTATGAACATATGGAAGAGGATCTAATACAAGTATTTGATTTCTCAAATTATCATAGGTGTCATTAAGCCCCATCAAGAATTGCATCAAACTTGTTGATAAATTTAGATCTACTATAGCCTTAGCAGATCCACAGTTACAAGAAGGTAAGTGCACAAGACAATTCAATTGATCCCATAATTGTTTCAGTTTAGTGTAATATTTTGAAAGAGATGATTCACCTTGTGTGATCGAAGCAATTTGCCTCTGTAATTGATAGATCAAAGGTCCATTATTTTCACCAAAATGTTCTTCTAATTCCAACCATAATTCTCTTGCAGTTGTTGCAAAATGAATGCTCCAACAGTATCCTTTGAAATCGCATTAAAAGTCCATGAACGAACCATACAATCATTGCTAATCCATTCATCAAGTTCACTTCCATCTGATTCAGGTAACATTGAAGAACCATCGATGAAACCTACTTTCCTCTTTGCTCCTAAAGCCAAGTGAATGGAAAATTTCCATTGCATATAGTTCTCATTGTCAGATAACGGAATTGAAACAAGAAACATACTCGGCTCATTTCCTTTTTGATTCGTCGAATTTGAATTTAACAAGGAACTAGCATTCGGATTAATACTGAAATTGAATCAAAAAATGCGGAAGAAATCATATCGCATGCTCTGAAGATCAACACATGCTTTAATACCATCTTAACAAGTTGAGTAAAAGAAATCGATAACAATTCAAGTACAGAATTGAAGAGAGAGTGAAAAAGAATAAGAATTCTCATTAATTGAAAGATGGGAATGATTACAGCTTATATAGAACAAACGACCTCCTAACAACTTCTAACAGCTAATAAGAGAATTATTACAAAAACACTTCTACTTTAACATAATTACAAAAACTACCATGTGAACAATCATAATTCTCATACATATAGAGTGTGTTAACGCGATGGAGTTGGAAATTGAGGTGTTGAGTAGGTTATACCACTTGTACCGGTGGTCGTCAATGACGATAACGAGCGCCGTCATCTTTGTTTCCAATTCGTCATTGATTACGGGTTGTTTGGTGTTTGGCTTGTCAATATGGAGAAGAGGTCAAAATGGATTTTATTTAGGTTTACATAAATCGTGTATAAATGTATTGAATGAATGTTATTCATCAATTGTGATTTCTGAATCAATGTGTTTTGTTCATCAATGTATTGAATTAATCTATTTGTTGTTGTGTATTTTAGCTGGTTTGACTTGGTTTGTGCATCAAGTTTGTGTTTTGAATCGGTGTATATATGTCTTTCTAAATTGTAGTTGGTTTCTTAGCTGCTAGTGGTAATAAATTTTGTGTTCTACCTCATTTACCCTCCCGCCTTTATCTTGTCGACTTTCTTGTAAATCTAATAGCTTAAAAACCATCTTACGCATTTTATCTTAAAATTATATAACCTTAGACAAAAGTTCAAACAAAAAGTGTTTTTCGTACGAGAACTGTTTTTAACGCCATTAATGACTCATTATTAGTAGTATTTTGGTAATTTATATACTTACCTAACCGTGAATTACGTCCGGGTGAGCCGTCATTAATTTACGACGCTTGATTTTTCTGAAATAACCCTCATTAACACGTCATTAATGAGCTGCCAAAAATATAGTTAAACAAGGGCTAATCGTATAAAAAACAATGTCGTTTGAACCATCCCTATAACCTTATTTATATATATATATATATATATATATATATATATATATATATATATATATATATATATATATATATATATATATATATATATATATATGTGTGTGTGTGTGTGTGTGTGTGTGTGTGTGTGTGTGTGTGTATATATATAGACACGCACACACATAGAGAGAGAGAGAGAGAAAACTTCAATCGAGAATTATTTTTTATATGAGAACTGCGAGAACTATTTATAACATCATATGACTCATTAATAAGGGTGTTTTGGTCATTTATATATTTATCCAACCATGAATTACGTTCGGGTGGACTGACGTTAATTAGCAAGACTTGATTTTCCCAAAATACCCCTCAATAATGAGCCGCCAAAAATTTCTTAACAATGATTAATCTTAATCAAGGGTTAAGATTGGTTCTCATATTTCTCGTAAAAAAAAGTTCTCATTTGAACCCACCTATATATGTATGTGGTGGGGTGATCATGCTTATATGACAACTGATAAGCTTGTAGGTTAAGTTGATGTTGCTTGTTGCAGGTCGGTGGACCATATATTAAGCCTTTTTGGCTTAGCCCAGGGGCAGCGTTCGTCCCAGATGTTGCTCATAGCATCCATGTCGGTGGACCATTTAGCTTTTTGGCTTGCCCCAAGGGCACCGTTAGTCTTTCAGATGTTGCTCATATATAGCATGCAGGTCGGGGATCATATGTGATAATTATAATGTGATGTGTGTTATTCATTTGGTGTGTGTTATTCATTATATAGCGTAAATGATGTGTTTGCTCATTAAACTTTATTTTTACTCTTTAATGTGTACTCTTTTCAGGAAGTTTACGAAATAACAAAGAAAAGTCTCCAATATGACAGTAGTTTTCCAAATTTTTTATTGAAATTAACTTTGGACTTAAAATGCAATATTCTGATTTTAATGATGAAGTTTGGGAACATTATAATGGTCTATTTAATGACTATGACTATAATTTGAGATTATGATGTACAAATGTTAAAAAAAATCTGGAACGTTATATAAATAAATTTAAAATAATATTTTTTGATTTTTAAAAGATTAAAATTAACCTTATAATATGTTTTTTAAAATATATATGAGAATTTGAATGCTTATAATGATATTGATAAAATTATGCTTATATGAGAATTAAAATTTTTTTTATAAGAATACACATGAAATTTTACTTTACTAATAATTTCTTTTTGGAAAAATATTCCTTATCGCTACTTGTTATATTAAATGTAGAAAGAATCTTGTAAATTGATAATATATGCATTACACAAGTCTTATCCCTTGCTTCTTTTACTGTTTATAAGAGAGATTTTTTAACTTGCGTCTGCTTCAGTTATAAACATTACGTGGTATATGGTATATTGTTATTAGACTTCTGCTGTGCTAGTTAATTTTTATTGGACCGTAAGTCCCACTTTCTCACCTCGAGTTTTTACATTTACTGCTTGTCACTCCAACGTAGTAGTTTCATCTTCTCCAGTCGGTCACTCTAAATTAGCAACTCCATCTTCTCCAGTCTTACCCCTAGGGTTAATCTCTCTTTTCTAACTCTATATTTTTTTGCTATTCGTACATATTTTTCATACCGGCAAAACAGGATAAAATTGTTTTTCTTATTTGTGGTTTTCATTCTGCACATCACTTTGCTCCTTTATCTATCTTTAAAATATGAATTAAGTTCTCCAATTTATGATGCGATTGTCCGTAGTTTTTCATTTGCGAGTTATGAATTAAAAAGTTAGTATCTAAGGTAGTTGTTTGAGAAAAATTGAGCCAATATGACTATGATAAAGTTTCACCTCAAGTGTTTGTTTTCTTGTTATTACTAATGCACACCCCTGACTTGGGGTGGCAATCGTGTCGTGTTCGGTTTTGCGGGTCGCGGGTTGGCGGGTCAGTGGGTCGTGACCCGAACATGACCCGTATAATTATTCGTGTCAAGATGCGTGACACGACCCGTATAAGTAGAAACCCGACACGACCCGTGTAACCCGTTTAAATATATGGGTTGGCGGGTTCGCGGGTCATTCATGGGTCGGCGGGTCATAAACGGGTTGACGGGTCATAAACGGGTTGGCGGGTCATTAATTGGGTGGCGAGTTAGTGGGTCTAGTTTTACTAATTTTGTCCCTTGTTTATCAAAATACAAAATTTATATGCAAATCATTAAATAAAGTTCAACCCTACCTAAATAGTTTAATCCAAATACAAAAATTTGATGATTTTAAGAACAATTAAACTACAAGTGATGAGGTCAACTTTTAGTAGTTTCAAAACTGCGAATGAATAAAATGATACAATAAAATTAAAACGGCGAATGAACAAAAGGAGACAATAGAATTGTTTCTTATTATGTTTAGGATGACTAAAGAGTAAGATAAAAGCCCAAAAACCAAATAGGAAATATGAAATATATAAGGATAAATAGAAAATAAAAAATATCAAAAAATATATACGGGTTGACGGGTCGACCCGCGAACCCGCAAGCCAACCCGAACACGACCCGTTTATCTATATGGGTTGGCGGGTCAACCTGAAAATGACCCGAACCCGTTTATGCTCAACCCAAACCCGTTTATTTGCGTGTCGGGTTCGTGTCGTGTTTCGTGTTGTGTCGATAATTGCCACCCCTACCCCTGACCCTGAGAATTCCAAGTAAGAATATTATTGTTCTATTGTCATGTTAATATGTTGTTACAAACTTATATTTTAAAAGTCAATTTTAACTATTTTTCATTCTTGGTTCATAAACTTATTAAGATAGGTAATTATGAGGAAACATGTAGATAAAAAAACATATACACCGTAATGAATTCGTAATTCAAATATCATGAGGTGAAATTTAGTTGATATTACAGAATGAGTCGGTCAGGTTATCTAAATTTTAAAAAGTCATAATAGACGACCATCATATACTTTTTGCATCTGATCAATATTTGAAGGGGCAATCTCAATACATGTCACATGCTTGTCATTATTATGGCAGCTTTATCACCCGCTCGTCATTTGACGTCTTGTTATCGTGGTGACGGGTTATGGAGTCTGTTTCTATTTTCTTTCTTTTTTATAAAAATTTTAACCAATTATATTAATTTATATTTATATTTTGTGGTCTCGATAATGGTATTAATGATGATATGGAGGTAAGTCATGTATATAATGACTATGGCTGTTTAGTCGTGACTATGTCAAAGACTGAAAAACTGATATGACAATCAGTCATACATATCATAACTACGAGTGGCCGGTCTAAAGTATATATTAAAAATAAGTAGCATAAATTTGTTACATTTGATCCATACAATAGAGAACACTTAAACTTCATAATCGAAAATCTAAGTACCCTTGATAAAATAGAAAATCTCAAAACTGGAACAAGTGGATGAATAGTAAATCTGAAACAAATCTAGGAACCTCGATGAAATCTCATATCTGGTACACTTGATATTGGAACTCTCGATTTGTACAAGAAGATGATAGAACTATGAATTTTCAGAGATTTTACTAAAAGTAAAAAAGTAAAAGAAAATAATAATAATGGTATTTTAAGAAAAGTTTGTTTTATTTTAACATCACATTTTTTATAAAAAAAAATCTAGCTTGATATTCACGTAATGCGAAGGCGATGAATAATTACATCTCGATAAAATAACTCTTTTCGATAAAGTAGAGGTATCATATCCACGCACTATGATGAAATCGAATAATTTTCATTCTCCGCATATTTGTTTTCTTTTTCCTTTTCGATTTCATCTATTACTTTAACTCTTTTATTAATTAATTTTAAAAATAAATTTTGAAAAACAATATAATAAGAAAAAAAATATCTATAAATGAAATAAGGTGATATAAACATATTTGTGTTTATAAATTATGTTGATGTGAATGGAGAATTGTATTAATATACGACAGTGTACTAGTAGGTTGGCTTTTTTTAAATAATATAGAGATATTTAAGGATATATTCGATTATCCGAGTTATTTATAAGAGAGTGTTAAAAATAGTATAAATTAAACCTTTTATTTTAATCACATGAGTAATTTAGAAATAATGTTATAAATTTAGAATACATGTTATTTATTAGATTTGAGTCTACATATAAGTATTTTCTAATAATTTAATTCAATGTGTTATAAATTATAATAGACCATTTAAAATGTTATTTAATATAAATTGTTTTTATTTCGTTTTCAATGCCTCCTTACACTCATCCTATCATTTCCATCCACACATTACTCTCTTCTCACCCTACCATTTCTTTTTTTAAATCTAAACCTTTTAAAAAATACATATAACATTGGGATGTTTTTAATATATTATTTCTAAGAAAATTAGAAAAAAAACTAATTAGCTTAATTGGGTCAACTCGAACCAATATTTTTTTCCTAATTAGAATTCGGGCTGGTCGGGTTAATTCGATTTAGACTCATTCACCTGCTTAACCCAAGGTCTCCAACCCTATTTGTCTTGTCCGGATCGGGTTAATCAGATTTAGACACTTTAACAACCATACTTGTAATTGTTTGAAAAGATGCATAAAAAATTACTGTGTTGTAACTTTATTATTACTTTTCATATTAGTTTGTCTTGACATATCAATCGACCAATTTTCGTTTGTTGTAGTTAAATTATTTAATTTGTAAAAACATGTTTCTACAACATTAACAGTCATATCTAATTCCGCTATAACAACATATGAAATAGATAAAATATAAATAATCATACTTCTATTTGTAAATAAAAACATATCAAATACTTTTAGATAAATCAATCAAATCGAATAAACTGAACCTATTGAACGCTTTTAAATTGAATAATTGTTTAATTTTCATTAATGCCATCCGAACGCTTTCCATATAAACAATGTTACTATCCTTTCTTCTAGAACTAATCTCTTCTAGATCCTCAAAAAGTAATATATATTTTGTGAAGCTTCATTAAAAAACATCATCATTTACTAAATTAGAATTAAATATAAATAAGCTTTATATTCTTCTATAAAATTTTAATACTTATCCTTTACTTACAAGCTAGATTAATAAAAATATCAAAATTAATGAAGGAGATAAGGAAATAAAATTATTTAATTCAATACATATATATCATTTTATGATAAGTAGTAGCGATTTGAATTATGAAGAAATTGAATTATCCTTAAACATAATATATGGGATATTGATTTTATTCATATTTTTTTGTCTAAACTTTCATTAAAAATATAACTTCTGATACTAAATTAGTATTTAAAATATAATTGTTTTAATCCATATATATTATAACTTTTATAAATTTTTTTACTAAAGCCGAAAAAAGAAAAAAAGAAGAAGTAAACCAATTAAAATAATATGCGACTTTGTGAAAATACCAATGTAAATAATGTATTTATTTTATTATTTAAATAAGTAACAAACGTTATAATTTAGTACGTACCAAAATAAACAATTGGTTACCTTACATGTTACACCGATAAATATCGATATTTCACACAATAAAGTCATGAATCCACCAAAGCACACCATATATTCGAACCCTAAATCATTGAACATTTTGAGAAGCATGAAGGAATGTAATAGATAAGCTCTTATAATAACAATCACCAAGGTGAAGTGCCACGATAATAAGCTTTCATTTCATCCACTAGAACTATAATGACAATCTCACATCCTAACATAAGATCAATTGTAAAAATAAAAAAAGAAAATTATGAAAATTATTATCGTTGAATATGCCTCCTTTTGGGTTTGATGGTGGTGATGTGTGGTTAGTGCAGGTTGTGGAGTTAGTACTGTTATTGATGTGTGAAGTTACTACTAGTATATGTTAATACAAGCGGATTGTTAATGTTGGTGACAGAGTTAGCGCTGGTGATCAAAGTTAATATAGCTGAAGAGATAATAGAGTTAGTACTGCTTGGACGTGATAAGGATGGATTCCTTAATCTTAGGGATGATAATTACATATATAATTGATGTATATCTCTTTATAATTATATAATTCCGTTAGTGAAAATAATTGATTATGTTATAATCCAAAACAATATAAATATTCTAATGTACGTATGTACATATATCTTTTTGTGATTTCATATAAGTGTTAGCCTCAAGATCATTGTTCGATCCTTACTTCAGAGAAGTTTAGTAAGTCTATTAGTTTTTCTGAATCAATAGATTGGAGCTTTGATTGTCAAACATTATGTTTCTGAATCAATTGATTAATATAAATCCTTGCTATTCAAAGCGTTATTCCGCAAACTTCTTTATTTATTCTTGGATTGTGTTTCGTTGTTCTTGTTTATTTATTCGTTTCGATCCTGACATCTCTAAATCTTCTTGCACAGTTCTTGAATATCCAAGAAGATCTCTGCATTTTCTACTTCCAAAATCACCATCTTTTTTTTCTGTTGTCAATTTTGCACAATCTTCTGGTTTCCACCTAATTAGCATAATTTGATCAATTTGAAACCAAAATCCTCAATGTTTGCTAATCTCAAGTCAGCTTAATTATGAGATTTTCAATTGAAAGATATGTATAAAATTAGCATATATAAACCTCACTTTTAACTACGTTAATCTTCTTATTGAGTTTACTCTTAATATCATTTTTTAAACAAAATGAACTTGTTTACAGCTTCATCTTTACTTTTAGTTAAATAAATATAGCAATATTTCTTGCTATTATCGGTGAATGTGATGAAGTACGTGTTCCTATCTCTAGTTGAAACGAATTATAATTAATAGACATGAGTATAAATTAAATCAATTTTCCTTTCAGCAGATTGGAATGGCACCTCCATTTTGTGCATAATAATAAAATCATAAAGAAGATGAAAAACTTTTTAAAAATTTATTTCATCAAATGACGAATAGAGTTAAAATTAGCATGTACTAAATGGCCATGTCAAACATATTAAAACTCAAGCATATAAGTAGAACTCGAACTAGTTTTATTCATAGCATTAATAACGGTTACATTTATTTTGAAGAGTTAGGATTCTCTCATGTTTGTGTCAAACATTACCCATCATGTTCTCTCACAAATATGAGAGTGAGTCCATTTAATTAGTCAAGAATTGGTCCCATTTGTGACGTCCACTCTCAAGTTTGTGAGAGAACATGATGGGTCATGTTTGACTCAAACATGAGAGGATCCTTATCCTATTTTGAACATGTCATTCAAGCCATATTATTTTCCAACAATTATACCACTTCTGGATAAACAAACTTGGTTGATTCAAAAGTTAGCCTAAAGCAAGACTTGCTCACAACCATCTCTGGGACATACATAATATTCTTGAGCTTAAACTCCTTTCCGGATGCATTTTCAAATTTGCATCTCCATCATCCTTGATGTCAGTAGCGGCAACAAGCCCCATGAAGAGTTTCTGATCATTATTAACATCCTTGTACGAGTTGAAATTACTCTTATCATGACACATGACAGATAGCTCTAGTATCAATCCACCACTTTCTCAAGTTCAAATATATTAGATTCGCCTCTAAGACCATGGTTGTAAGATCCATAATCATCACCATTAAGTATGTATCATCCTTCACCGGGTTTGCTTAACGCGAATTATCCTTCTTAGAAAACTTTCAGTTAGCTTTGTGACCCGGCTGGCCATAAATATAGCCCTTGAACTTCTTGCAAATTCCATTTTCTGGCTAAGGTATTTGACTTTCCCTTTGTCATTTTCACACCCTTGCCTTTATTCTTAGAGGATTGTCCAACCTCTATCACATTGCCCTTAGACAAATGCATCATAACCATGCTTAGGAACCATTTGATTGTTTTCCTTGATATGAACATTGTTGGATCCCAATCAAGTTTCAATAAACATCAATTTAAGATTTAATTAAGAGTCAAAGATGAGAATTCCCCTTGCCATACAGAAGACGTGAAGAAAAGAGAGAAATTCAATGACAGCTCAAAAAACTTTAATTAAACTTAATTAGGATTTGCATGCTAATGACTTAAATAGTTAAGTCATATGTACACAATCTACCCTAGACGTATTAATTAGACAATAAGTCCTATAACTTCTATTCTAACTAAAATAGAAGATAATTGTAATAAAGTCAAACATGAATATGAACACAATTAGGCTCTAACATTATCCCTCATTGTGTTCATATCAAACACAAAATCTAGTAACTACTTGAAACAATAAGTTAGATTTAACAATCTTTCCCTTTAAATTGAAGTAGCCACAATTTCTCATTTTGAGTTTCAGTCAAATCTTTCTCTTGAAATATGTAGAGTCATTTTATTTCTGCAATTAGTAATGCTTGAGATTGTTCTTTGTAATTTTTTACATTGGTCAAGTTGTCTTGAGTTTTCAGTGCTATCCTTGAACGTTTCATAATTTGCATCATTGATCATCTCTTTCGTTTTCACAAGAGTATTTGATCTCGAGCATTGGAATAGAATAATCTTTTTTCATAGAAATTTCTTGACGAGAGACTTAGACTTTAGCATAAATAATTTTTATTAGACACAATGTAATGTTTTCCCTCGAATGTAGCTATTGCTCTTTTAAAAAGTTGATCAAAATTTTCTCCCCCTTGATTTCTTTAGGAGAGACTTCTACGTGTTTCCACCATATCGTTTATTCCTAGATCTTTTCCCACTACTCTATCATATCCTAACTGGCGTAATGCTATGCTTGATGAATATGATGCATTAAGTAAAAACAGTACATGAGTACTTGTTTCTAAACCCATGGTGCTACCATTGTTCGTTTTATGTGGCCTTTTAAGCATAAATCTCATGAAGATGGTACCCGGAGTCGCTATAAGGCGCATCTTGTTGCTATTGGATAAAATTGGAAACCAGGTTTTTATTGTGATGAGACATTTACTCCATCATTAAGCCTGCCACTAATCGTAAAATTCTTAGCTTTGCTACCTCCCACACTTGACCAATACACTAGTTGTATGTCAAGAATGCTTTACGTAACGACCATCTTTCTGAGACTGTGTATGTTTCAACCCTTGGCTTCAGTCATCCATAACATCTCGACTATGTTTTTCACTAAGAACGCTCTCTATATGGACTTAAGCAAAGCCCTAAGAGCATGCTTTCAACGGTTTGCAACTTTTACAACCATTTTTGGTTTCCACCGTAGGAGATGTGATCCTTCACTATTTATTCTTCAACACGAGTTTGATATTTCATATTTATCGTGTTACATTGATGATATTGTGCTCACTTCTTCGTCAACGTCTTTTCTCCAATGAATTATCACATCTCTACATGAAGAGTTTGGTATGACTGGTCTTGGTTCTCTTAATTATTTTCTCGACATCTTTGTTCTTCGCATCAGATCAGCATGTTTCTATCACAAGGCAAGTATGCCATAGACATATTAGCTCGATCCAACATGCTTAAGTATAATCCATGCAAGACAACCTTTGACATTGACTCTAAACTTAGGCTTGATGGTCCCCTAGTGGTGGATCCTACTTTATATCGAAGCCTTGCAATACCTTACTTTCACCGAACCTAACATCACTAGTAAATGCAGCAAGCCAGCAAATTTGTTTGTTTATGCATGATCCTAGAGAGCCTCACTATGTTTCTCTCAAACACATTCTCAGCTACATTTAGTGCATTTTAGTAACTATATGCCTCTCTTTTATCTAAGCTTGTTGTCTGTTCTAATACTGATTGGGGAGGTTGTCCTTCAACTCCCGTGTTGACCTCGAGATATTGTGTATTTTTGGGTGACAACCTACTTTCCTGGTCTTCATGATCTATAACGTCAAACTACCATCTCTCGATCTAGTATGAAGGTTGAATATAGGGGTGTGACCAACGCAGTTGCTGAGGCGTCTTAGCTTCATAATTTGTTTTGTGGGCTACATGCACTACTCTCTTCTGCTACCATTGTCTATATATTGTGACAATGTTAGTGCAATATATATATATATATATATATATATATATATATATATATATATATATATATATATATATATATATATATATATATATATATATATATAGCATAAAGAAAAAGCAGGCAACTTTCCTAAGCGATAGCCCAATGGTGAAAGACCAGAAGCCACATTCCTCCGCTTTCACTTTATCTTCCTTCTTTTTGGAGGGAGTCCTCTAGTCTGGCATTCGTTCTAATATGACACAATTAATAATTCGATTCATTTTCAATTATTCCTTGCTCTAGCCTCTTTAGGGGTTATTACTTGTAGCTCAACACATGTACTCTTTACCCACTTATGCATTTATAGCACAAGACTTTACTACTCAAGCAGATTTATATACTCTAGATGGCAGCTAGCTGAGAACCCAAATGAATCCCCTGCGCCTCTATCATTTGGCCTAGAAAGGCTTGTGGCATAATATGAGAGGATAGAAGGGCGCGGAAGTTATGTGCCATTGCCAAAATGTAAGTCTATCACCCTGGTAGAAGATATCTAAGTTTTCTGCTACTTACCTAACCCTTAATTCGCTACTTTCTAGCGCTTCGTTCATGAGTTGCTATCGCTTTAGCTATGATAACTATAACTTAAGCTATCTTCTCGAGCGAAAACTGCTTTCCTTAGGAGGAGTTTTAGGAAAAAGTAGAAAGTATTTATTCGTCGATACCAAGCCTTTACTTCAAAGAAGAAGGAATAGAACCGGAAGCTAGCTTTGATGGTAGTAAAGTCAGTCCATCTACACAAAAAGATTCTCTCTATTCTTCGTATCGCCGCTTTATTTATATAAAAGCAAAGCAATGCAAGACAGATGGATAGAGACTGATACTATAAGATAACCTACTACTTCTATTATCTTTCCCATCAAGCTATGCATGCTTACCTAAAAGAAAGGCATAATTTCATTCCGGTATGATCTTCCGGCTAAGCGGTCAGGTCATGGATCTTGCACTTCACTTGAATAGTTCTTTTTAAATGGCAAAGTCAAGAACCAAGCTGATTGAATCGAATCTCCTGTGCCCTCTTCCTTCTCCTTCATTGATCTAAAAAAACTGAAGACTAACTCCTTCTCGGCTTCAGCAAGGTGTCTATTCTGAGGCTTAGGAGAATGAAGCAGCCCCGGCTGTGAGTGAACTCCCCTCTACTTCCAGGCAAGAGGACTAAACCTAAAGTCTCTTCTCTTCTCCGGTTCTAGCTTACGTTTGACTTTCCTCTGACTATTTATTAAATTAAAGGTACTTTACGGAGAATAGAAGATATCTGGAAGAAAATAAAAAGAAAATTTGTATTTTAGAGGTTTTTAAAAAAAGAAGAGAAAGGATTTTGAATGAAAGTTTGTTTAACTTTTTCTCATAAACTTTCCTCACAAAAGTGGAAGAATTTGGAAGGAAAACAATGGAAAGGAAAACCTTTTTGATTTTTCTGTGACTAAATTACCCTTAATCATAATAAATAATCTATAAAAGTAAAGATATTACTGTAAAATGACATTTTTTCTTTTCTTTTTCCCAAACTCGGGAACACAAATTTATGTCTTTTCTCTCCAACTTCATTTCTTTTATTTCCAACTCGGAAACACGAAAAATCAAAATCATTATCTTTTCTGATCTCTTATTTTCTCCCGTTAATTTTCTTTTCTTTTATTTCCTTGTTGTATATTGGAAACACAACACATTAGTCCTTTGATGGTTAAAATAAAGTGTAACATCCTGAAAATAGGCCTAGTAGTACCTAATTGTACATCGTGCTTAAATAGTTATACAGTGATTTTAAGTGATTTAGATTAATGTGTTTTAAGTTAATAACGCGTGTTATGCGTTAATTAGAGTGATTATGTGAAAAGTGTTAAACACGTTTAAAAGTGATAAGGTGTTAAACGGTTTCGTGTTATGATTCCGTAGATATCCCCGTTAGTTGAAACGGGATAGCGTGTGTTAAGTTGTAAGTTGGAAAGGGGAACAAAATACCCGTGTCTAATTTAAACACCCTAGGTCGGTTAAGTAGTTCCTTATCCTCTGTTGAGGTAAGAACTCACACACAAACATACATGTACGCATACTACACACACACAAGCCTTTGTTCCTTGGAGTTTTGAAGAGCAATTCAAGAATCAACCTGTGTCAAGTGAAATCAGTAGCTAAAAGAGTGTTTAATCTGCTGTTCTTCTCCTTCTTTGTAAGTGATTTCCATGAAGAAACCTAGTGTTTATGTTTTGGGAAAATACACCACTTTGATGGTGTATATTGTGTTCTAAGTGTTAATTTGTGAGTCTAATGTGTTTGTAAGCTTCAATGGATGCCTAGTAAAGTATATAAGCAATTAAAATTGAGTTATAAATCGATTTGGTGTAAAAAACGTGATTCTCGGAGCTGTGCAGAAAGCAGGGACGAAGAACACCGCGTCGAAGGTCCTTACGGCCGTAAGGAGTATCACTTACGACCGTAAGCGTGTGGTTTGGTCCTTACGGCCGTAAGCGAAAGGACTTACGGGCGTAAGCTGTTGATAAAGCCTTTACGGCCGTAGGACATGGGCATTACGACCGTAAGCCTTAAATTAGGTCTGTTGCGGCCGTAAGACATGTGTGTTGCGACCGTAAGCAATTGTGAAGGTCTCTACGGCCGTAGGACATGGGCTTTACGGCCGTAAGCCTTGCGTTTCTGTCATGCGATCGTATGGTAGGTCCATGCGATCGTATAGGTATGTTTTATGGTGTTTACCACCTACGGGCGATGGAAATAAGGTTTGCGAGCGTAGGTACATAACTTACGATCGTAACCAACCCTAGAACCATGTTTGCAGGTGTAAGGGACTTCCCTTGCGATCGGAAACATGTGTTTGTGATAGAAAACCTCTTGCGGCCGCAAGGGATGTCCTTGCGATCGTAAGGGATATTGCTAAGGGGCCTTGCGACCGTAAGGCATTGCCTTGCGATCGCAAGCAGTAGTCCAGCTTTGATAGTTTGTTTAACTTGCATTTCGACCTAGGTGTACTATGTGTAAGTGATAACCAAGCGTGTATGCGTTGTGTTAGGTGTATTTGTGGAACTGGAAGACGCGAGTGGCGTATCTGCTTAGCGAGGGCTCCAGGTGAGTACCGGTTTTCCCATGAGACTCAATAAGTAGGGCTATCTGTGGTGTGTTGAAATGTGTTATTGTGATAGTGACGTGTTATGATATAACACGTGTAATATGATTATGATAGTGACGATAGATAAGTGATAGTGACGTGTTGTGATATAACACGTGTAATGTGATTATAGTAGTGACGATAGATAAGTAAAGTGATACGGGATAGACCCAAGTAGGGTTATGACTTGTGTGACAACTGTATGCTACGTTTTAAGTGTAATTTGTATTCTGCTCATCAAGTATGAGCAGAAGCTAATGTGATATAGTGATACAGTGATATAGTGATACAGTGATATATGTGATGCCATGTGATATAAAATGTGATATGTGACACGCATGCGTACTGTGGACCCTATGGGTCAAACGTGTTTATGATTCCTGTCCGGACAGATGCAGTGGTTGAGGTCAGTTTGCTAACGCAGCTGGATCCTTGAGTGTTTTTCGGGATCAACGGTACTCGACGGTAAATTCTGGGTTTATGGGATTCGATGGCCAATTCCGAATTCCCAGAGGGTTCTGCAGGCCGCCGTTCCTCGACATACAGTGAGGGTCTTGGTCTATGATCAGATCCGAACAGAGTCCTAGTGACTCAAACGTGATGGTGGGCTGCTCTTCGCTCCCCCACCGATGCGGTTGGTTGTGACTGATTCCCCAGCTTGGATCGTTGAGCCAGGCTAGCTACCTCGCAAGATATGATCCCGCTGGCATGTTGGCACACCACTATGTGATAGCTTAGCTCTGTGTGCCATACTGTGTTATGATAGCATGCTTATTGATGCTTATGTGTAAATTGGTGCTCACTAGCTAGTTGTAGCTAACGGTGCAAGATTTCCCTTTTTCGCAGGTTAGTGATTGATGGCCTGGCGAGCTTGGGTAATTGTAGTATTTACATTTGAGGAACACTAATTGTAATTTGTATGCATGTGATCCGATGACCGGTTGTTAGTTTTGGTAACACCTGTTATATGAATGTTAAATAGTCAGATAACAATCTAATATTTTGTAAATGATGATTATATCCGATGCTAGCTTTTGATAAATAAGTTTAAATTGACTCTAATTTTAAGCTCGTGAAACGCGGTGTTACATAAAGAACAAATAGTATGCGATTTTTCAAATTAAATGACTAATAGTGTGTGATTAAAAGACTAAAATGTGCGATTTTCTAAAATAAAGGACTACGTTATGCAGTTTTTTGCTTAAAAAAACCAAATGTGAAATAACCGAAATCCTAAAAGTACAAACTATGTAATTTACTTATGATATAACTCAAACCCATTACTTTAAATTAGTACTAACACAAAACCTAAACTACCTTAATTCTACTAGATTGAAAGCCTCGATTTAAATTGCAAATTTAAATTATTAAAAATGTGAAGGTGCGTCACTCCATCGTCAGCCCAACATAAGCAATGAAGTCACCGCTGGCGTCTTACTTCCACTTCCTTTTCTGTTTTAATTTTTTATATTCCTAAAAAATCAAATATTTACTTGTTGACTCGAATTATTGGATAGCTACGTCGAGCAAATTCTCCGTTATATACGTTGTTTTTATTTTAATTATTAAAAAAACTAAACTGACCCGTTGTAATATGATGTATCTGAGTTTTTGTAATATATTGAAAACTATAATCGATTAATATGATATATTTACGTATTTCAGTATAAGGTTGTAGTCAAACATTACATATCATGTTCTTATGCGAACAAGAAAGTGGTTTCCTTATTTAAATTCAAGAATAGATCCACTTATAGGTTTTACTGTTATATTTATAAAAAAGTATGACGGGTATGTTTAATTATCACATGAGAGAATCTTATTCGTGAGAATTAACGGTTTAAATAATAAAACTTATTAAATTTATTATTCTTTTTGTTATTCGTTGAACTGGTCAGAGGAGACAAACGTCGAAATCGTCCGAAACATTACACTTTTCACCTTTTAGCGATTATACTTTTACTTCCACTTTATTATTGTTTTTTTCTGAAATATATATTTTAGTCTCAAGTTTATTAAAAGAAAAAAAAAACCATTGAACCATACCCAAAAATGGAAACAAAATTTTATAACAAATCCGTTAAAAATAAGTCCTAATATTCAACAATTAAATCAGCCGAGCTACTCGCAAGCTATTCGAGCTCGGATTGTTAAAAGCTCGAAACGAGCCGAGCCTTAACGAGCTCGAGCTTATGCCTAGATTAAAGCTCTTTTAATAAACGAGCTGGGATCAAGATTCAAAGAGTGGGCTCGCTAGCTTAAACGAGCCTAAACGAGCTCTATATATAATATATTTTATATTTTACATGTTTAATTTTTAATGATTATACATATGATTTTAAAAAATATATCATAATAATACGCGAGCCTAAACGATCCTAGCTTAAACGAGCCTAAACGAGCCGAGTCCGAGCTTCATAAATATTAAACGAGCCGAGCTCGAGCTCAACATCATAAGCTCTAAACGAGCCAGGCTCGATAAGGGTTTGGCTCGGCTCGGCTCGCTTACATCTCTATAAAAACTAAAACCGAACAATTTTGACTAAACAACCATAATCATGACATTCATAAATGACTAACCTCTACATAATCACCCATTTCTATTTTCACAAACAAAAAAAATAAAAAATAAAAAGTTTCAGCTGTTGCTTGCTCGTCGTGGTGGTGACAAGCGGGGCCTATGACGAGCGAACAACAGAGTACGAGTAATGGGGGACAATGGCTCACTGGCTTGTCATGGTGGACGACTAGCCACCACTACGGGTTGATTTACTATGATATATAACCAACTTTATTTTATTAAAATCAATACAAATAAACTTTTATAATCTCATATTATATGAAAGTTATTGTTTTCTATGAAAATATAACAAAATTTATTATATACAGTGATAACTAATTATAAGACACATAAAAGTTTATTATATACGATGATATTAAATATAAGACACATAATCAATATAAAATGATTATGAAAGTTTATTATATACAATCAAAACTAGTAAAAAAAATTAATTGTTTCTTCATACAATTTGCCTCACTCACCTCACTTTTATAGAGTTTTTTTTACATAATACTATAATATAATATATTTTCAAAAAATAATATATGTATACATTACAAGTTATAACCAAAAACTTCAAAACTATCACATTTAATTAAATAACGTGTCAAGATGTATGTGAAACGGACAATTATGTGTATATAAGTTGTAGTGTAGTGAGAAGTGAGAACATAAATACTATGAGTAAGTGAAATTGGACACTTAAAACCGCAAAATTAATGCAATTTGTTAGTCGCCATGTGTTTTTTGTTTTTATATTTTAACAAATAATATATACACACTCCTCATATTTAGACATAACTCTATACCAATTTATCTATTACCTCTCTCGTAGCTCATTGGTATTTTGTGTTGTGGAGTAGTGCTCAATCCTAAAATATTATGGATTCAAGTCTCGTTATAAATGATGGAGTAGATTTAGAAGTAGGTTTAATGAGTGTGTGTTTATCGTTCAAAAAAAAAAGTAGATATCATTGGGCAATAAGCTCTTAGTTCACTATATTTTTTGTTGCAAGTAGGGATGCAGAAAACCCAAACTGATGGTAAAAATCGAAAACCGATATAAATGGTGTGGGTTTGCGACGATAAACTGGGACGGGGACGTAGAAACCCCGATTATATGTATCTGGGACGGGACTGTTTTGGTGATGCCTATCCCAATTTTAATTGTTGTTGTTTTCTTTCAATTGTTTGGTTATAATATTTTTGATGCATTTAGACTATTTAGGACTTTAATTTCAGTTCGGATATGTTTGTATCCGATAATATTGTATAAATTTAGTATAATCATTTTCAAAAATCATGCACAAATCTTAACGGTGAGGGGATCCCTATAGTGATAAATCAACATTTTACTTTAACGGTTATCCCCGTGATGAAAATTACATGTTTACATTAAACATGGATACCCATTTTCCAACGATATTCCATGGTTAACCCGTGGGGATCCCCTTTTAAATCCCCATAATATTTAAGCGGGAATGATGACGGTATTTTTAGATGGGGACAGAGACGGGGACAGGAGGACCAATTCCCACTCTGAATCCACCCCGTTACCATACCTAGTTGTAGACATATGAGTAAGTTAACACTTACTTGTACATTTATTCCTTTTATCAGTCCGACTAATATTACCATGTATCTACAAAATAGATCGATAGTAAACCTTACAAATCAAGAACCCTAAACTCAACAATCGATTAGTAAGTATAGTTGTATGGTCCCTATAGAACACCAAAAATATCATCTATCATTGAGTTATGAACCCTTAAATCCCTATATTTTTAGTTGCTAGACATACGCGATTGAACCAATATATAATCATAGCCACATGGTGGATTGAACCAATATATAACCACAATTAATTATCTAAAGATTCACACAGAAAAACTTGCACTGTGGCTTCTCGTTTGGGTACTATCTGGTAATGAAGTTGTGCGGGCTTGGTCCAACAACAACGAAGCGGTTAGATTATCAAATAAGAGCGAAACATTGGAAAGCATGCTACATCAAGTTGTTCTATTTGATAACCCGGATAGTTGAAGATGGGAAAGCGATTCATGTGAAGAGTTTTCTGTTAAATCTCTCAAACATATCATTGAAGTTTGAATGTGCATACCACAAATGGCTCAAAGTCTTTGGATTAAAGGTCAAAAGTTAATTGCTTTGTTTGGATACTTCTACTTAGACAAATTCCTACAAAAGATAATTTAAAGTCAAGAGGTATTCAACTTGGGACGGAGTTATGTCCTATTTGTGCAGGTGAAGAAGAGACAGTCGAGCATCTCTTCTATGGATGTCCAAAGGCGAAGGAGGTATGGAGGGGGTGATGGATGGGTGTAAGCTAGATGAATTCCAACATTCTTCCTTCAATGAATTCATATGCAATCTTCTTAATAAAGGTAATTCAAAACAAAAAAAAAAGAAATTATTGGGTTATATTATAGGTGTGTGTCACGTGGTTTGTGTGGAAAGAAAGATATAAGGCGGTTGTTGACAACTTAAGATTCTCAACATGGAGGGTGATTGATGAAGTACAAGCAATACTATTGACATGGATACAATTTAGCTCAAATTTTAACTTTCTTGTTTGCTCTATGTGGTATTTTAACCTTACTTTCTTATTCTAGTTTGTATTTGTAATCTTATTCTTCTAGCATCTTGCTTAAAGATGAATTGTTATATTAATAAAATTTAGGTTTTTAGGTGGGGGTGATAACCATACGGAAGCTCCTATGCCTGGTCTCCTTTTTGCGATAAAAAAAACAAGCTTACCTAGCTTGGGCTCAATAGTTGAAGAATTCAAAGCTATTGTAACTTAGATGAGTGTCAAATCTTGAGTATTTGGATATGCTTATGCCATCTTTGGTAGCATTCCTACTTAAACACTATGAAAATTTTATGATATAGAAAATAAAACTACATGGTTAAGAGTTGAATAACCACCTTAGCTTTATTATCGACGAGGATTAACCAAAACCCTACTTGACCAAAAATGGCTTCTAACTCTCGTGTTCCTAGGAAAAATGAAGCAACAACCTTAACTTAGAGTCAATCGGTGAAGAACTCTCTTGAAAAGCTTTTAGAGGATTGAATGCTGAAGGACGGCAGGAGCAAAGTTTCTAGGGTTAGGTAACAAACGAACACCGATATGATCGATGAAAGGAGTCGGATTAAAAGGATTGGTTCAAGTGGGTAGCCATTCTGTTAAAGGTTCGCATGTTTAATTTAAAATGAATCTTGTCCAAATTGTTGTTAAAATAATCAAAATTGGTGAAAGATGTGTTCGAATTGGCAAATTTAAGGTCAATTTAGAAAGATAGTAAGCATTTTAATAATAAATATAGATATAGATAAAGGATTACTATTTAGCTCTTATTTGCGATATGCATAACGAAGAGTGCTCTCAGCTAAGAAAAAGTTAAATTAATGACTATATCTAAATATAGAGTCATCTTTACTAAACAATCATATCTGTTTGTTTTGGTAAAATTAAAGTTCTTTAATTTGAATTAAAAATATAAGAGATAACTTCATATATGACCCCTTATTGAACCTCAAGATATTGTATCTGTCTACCTTAATTTACAAATATCATATTTACATTTTAACATTTTAAATCTTCATATTTGACCAAATTCTTAGTTTTTTCATTTTAAAATATTTTTATAATCATTCTATATTCTTTTTAGTTATAAACAATAAATACTTAATCTTATTGCTTTTAAAATAAATACAATCACTTCTCTTCGTAACATAATATGTTTCTGTCATCACGTCTGCCCTCCCCCTCACATAGACACTTCCACTGCTGATCTATTGACATAATCTGTTAGCATTTTTAAACTCTCATTTATTTCGTGTTTTATAATTATATAATACTCTTCTTATTAATCTTTAATATTTTTTATTTTTTACCACCAACCCATATCACACAAAATTTTGATCTAGTCAAAGTATAAAATTTCAAAAACTAAAAACCTAAACTAGTCATAATATATAAAACTAAGAAAAATTATAATTATATATATATAATTAAGAGAAATGTTCAATGTAGTCCATACTTAATGCATAGTCCCAACTCACAAGGGACTAATCTTAGCCTTTAGATCAGCCCCATCAATGGTTTAAATTGAATTTTAAAAATTTGGGCGGAGTGACATTTTCGTAATTAACATGTAATGATTATTACAATCACATGTGATTGTATATTAAATCAGATGTGATTGAATATTAAAATTTAGGATTATGCATTTCATATGAACTATATTGAACACAACTCATATAATTAAAAATCTCAATATGAATCCACCAACTTTATTTAAAAACACGAAAATTTTAAACCAATTATATATTTCAGAAGTCAACTATCACTTTAATTGATGTAAATATATTACCATAAAATATAAAATGTTAATACATTTTATAATATCTTATTAATCAATCCAATAATTGACAATCCTACAACATGCTATAAATCTAAATAAGTCAATTATATAAAACTAATAATCTCATTAGGAAATTTGACTTACGATATAAAAATATCATGATAACTATTAAATTTGCCAAAGTAACAATTAATAAATAAGCCCAAACAAGATTGGCCCAAATAAGTAGCCTAAAAACAAGCCCAAATAAGCTCTTCCCCACGTGATGCCGTGATGGTATTGAACAATGTGGGCTGGAAACGAGGTCTTAGTTTACATTTGCTGAAGCCCAAATAGCCTCTTCCGTTATGAGGTCCTTAGATTCAAATCAATTAATTGTTCTTACATAATATAGTGCAAAACTGCAAACGTTACAACAATAACAACAAAGCTACCTAATCATGGAAAGTAAGATGTAAACAGTAATAACAATACGAGCACATAAAGAGACTGGCTTCAAAAGACCTCCAGCATAAAGTGTCTAGCCCGAATTAGATTTCACTGCAGCCTCCCCTCTCCTGTGACCTCCTTCTCTCCCCTCCACTCCCATGTAATCACTGGTTGTCACCACTCACATGAACTCGCCGCTCGAAATCCATCGCCCCTTCTTGTAGACGGTTTCTTCCCTTGTTTCGATTGCATCGGGTCAGCATCAGACGGGAATCACTCATTCCTTATGTGGTTCCTTTATAATCAACGGCCATCAGAGTATACTTGTCGGACATTCACAATCTACTGACACCCTACACTTATATCCTTGTGGGTTTTCTGATCTTCAACTATATTAGGTGGGATGCGACTTTTGTTGGATACGAATTTCTTAGCGGTGATTCAATGAATTTCAATTGAGCGATTTGTAGAGATTTGTACAATTAGTTTGATGTGTTTATGATTTTAGTTCAGTGGATTCAAGTGTTTGATGAAATGCACACAAATTCTTATTCGTGTACCAATGATTCAAGGTTTTAGATGTATTTAATTTATTGTTTCATCAAAATTTGTTCCCAATACATTCATAAAAAATCTGTATATAAATTTTGGGGTGAGAATCAAACTTTGTTATTTGTATTTCTATATATCCTCATAAAAGTTTGATTTTGTGATCGTATGTACTTGTTTTCGTTTATGCTAAACGATAGTTTATGTATTGAATTATTTGGGCATAAGTTCTTCTTGGTGACTACTGGTGCATCAAATACTTGAATAGGTGAAAGATGACGAGGCCAAGAGGGTTACCTGCAACGGTCAATGGTTCATTTTATGCTGTTGTTGGTATTCAATGGTGACAGTGGGCGTCGCTAAGATGAAGAGTGGTTGCCCGTGGTGGCTTTTCTATGGTGTCGATAAGATGAAGTGAGGGTTACTGTGAGAAGATTAGGCTGTTACAGTGAAAGACGAAGATAAACAAGAGGGTTAAGCAACCAGTGAGAGAGACGTTAAAGCAAAATTAATGTATTAGTCCCAGATACAAACTTAAGCTTTTTAATATTACAACCACAACCGGCTCTGTTAGTACTTAAACTTATTGCTTCTAATTGTAACAACAATGATTCAAAGTTTCTACAATAAATACAATCAGTTTTCTTCGTAGCATAATACATTTCTATCATCACATCTGCCCCTTCCCTCACGTGGACACTTCCACCATTGATCTATTGATATCATCTATCACCATCTTTAACCTCTTATTTATTCCGTGTTTTAGAATTACTTAATACTTTTTTATTATTGTTTAATATTTATCATTTTTAACCCAACCCGTGTATCACACAAGCATTAAATCTAGTCAAGTTATATAATTTCAAAAGCTAAAAAAACCTTAACTAGTCAAAATATATAAAACTAAAGACCAATTATAAAAATTCACTTTTATTGTAAATAATTTAAAATCTTAATATGTATCCACTAATTGTATATACTAACATTTGTAAGATGAACAGTAACTATATATACTAACATTTGTATGGAACGAGGTTAACGTACCCCGTCGCTGCCGCGGGGGTTTAAAATATATATGTAACGCGTAGTAAAAGTCTAATTTGAGTTATATAAATAAAGTGATTCCGTAATTTTCAACCAAAAGAAATGCATGATTCATCTTTTTAGTACTCGTACTTTGCTTTTATGTTGAAAATAAAAGAAATGTATTTATTAACCAGATTTGAATTTTTTATTTGTTTTTACGTAAAAGATTATATTGTTATATGTTAGTATATATAATAAGGTGCCAAAAAGAAAACTCTCAAATTTTCTAACTTTTATCATAAAATTTAGTATTAATCAAATTAATATTGATAATATTATGGATAATCATAAACTAAAAACCCCAAATATTATAATGAATAGATAACTAATACTTTAAAATGTTTGTCATTTCTTGAATCGAAAACTAAAATTAAAAAAAAAATAATCAGAAAAGCTAAATGAATGAAATGCGTAGAAAATAAAATAAATGTAAAAAACGTAAATAAAACTAAATCCAAATTAGAAAGGCTATCTATATAAAAGGAGAATGGAAATGTAAACATGGGAGGTAGCGGAGATTTGGATGCAGTGTACGATAGGGTTGAAGAAATAAACCCTAGATCAGGCAACTTAAACGATGTCTGGATAGGCCAAATTAATGGGCTAAATGACTCTCAACCATTCCCCAAGGATCTTGGGCCCAGTTTTTTAAATGAGGGAGGCTTCATTAAAGAAAATGGAAGGCCCACCGCCTCTAATGGACTTATATATGAGTTGAGTGGAAAAAGTCCTATTGTCAATGACCAAGCCCAAGATCAAGCTCCATTGGATCAGGCTAAAACAACTGAGGTAGTCGACAATTTTATTTCCCTAGTGCCAGACTCATTACCGTCAATTAGAAAAAGATCAGTGAAACAAAGGAAAAGGGTGCTGTCTCAATCTCAAAGTTCCAGAGCGATGAAACCGTGGAATGGTGCAGGAAAATTAAGCTTGAATGTAATGAAAAAAATCGCAAGGTCAAAAGGAAAATCGGCGTATCCGCTGACGTTAAAGGCAAATGGTCAAGGAGGGCACCTTTCTGAGTCGTCATTGGGAGGTAACAGTTTATCGTTTTCTTCTGATAGCTTCAAAAGAGTTGGGAAAAAGGTTGGGTTTGTCAACCTTGGGGGGTCGGCAGCTTAGTGAAGTAAGCCGGGTTGTTAGCTCGTTGTGAATGTCTTATGAAAGCTATCTCCATAAATATAAGGGGCTTAGGATCGGGTAATAAAATAAAATGGATCAAAGATATATGTCTTAAAGAACGTCCTTGCGTTATCGGGATTCAAGAAACGAAACTGGAAGTCATTGATGATGAACTTGTGGAGGAACTTTGGGGGAACGCGGGGTTTATGTTCGCATTTGTTCCAGCAGTAGGGAAATCCGGTGACATCCTTACTATATGGGACCCTAGAACTCTAACGGATGTAGTCTCACATGGTGACAGATATTATTTGGCTTTAGTCGCCACTTGGAAAGGTAAAACCGAAAGATGTGCAATCATTAATGTATATGGCCCTCACAAGAAAGATGAGAAAGTAGAGTGTTGGTTGAAATTGAATAGTTGCTTACAATCGGTGGGTAATCGCGTAATAATGTTTGGTGACTTTAACGAAGTCAGAAACGAGTCGGAAAGATTAAATGCTACTTCAAACAACCGAAACATGGCTGATTTTAATAATTTTATTGACGAAAATGATCTGGTGGATCTGCAACTAGGGGGAAGGAAATTTACCAGAATTTCAGACGATGGGTTGAAATTTAGCAAGCTTGACAGGTTCTTAGTGTCAATCGAATTCCACAACTGGTGGGGTAACCTGAACTGTGTTTTGTTGGATAGAAGGGAGTCCGATCATTGTCCAGTTATGTGCTTTGACTTTGTACAAGACTCAGGTCCCAAACCTTTCAGATTTTTTGACGCATGGTTAAAGCACAAAGACTGTAAGTCGGTAGTTAAGGAGATGTGGGCTGTTGAAGCAAAGTCATACAATAAAGATTGTATGTTTTTCGAAAAACTTAAAAATGTCAAAGGCTCCTTGAAATCTTGGGCAAAAAAAGAATTTGGTGGCTTAGAATCAGAAATTCAATCTTTACAATCAGAAGTGAATGCTTGGGAGCTTAAGGCGGAATCGAGTGAAATTAGGTCTTAGGAACGATTAATTTGGGTATCAAAATGTAATCGGTTAAAGGAAAAAAAGGAGGCAAACTTGAGCATGTTGAGGCAAAAATCAAGATTAAAGTGGCAAGAGGAGGGTGATGAGAATACAAAATTCTTTCATAATGCTATCAAAAGAAGGAATAATGCCAACAATATGGTGGGCACAATGGTGAATGGCCAGTGGATTCAATCAATTCAAGATATCAAGACTGCAGCGGTGTCTTTTTTCTCAAATTTTTCAAAAAACGGCAAAGGTAGATCGATGGCCTTTATAAGTGAGAAATTCTCGAAACTTGACCAAGAGGAAAGCAACAATCTTGAAATCCAGTTTTCGTTAGAAGAGGTAAAAAGAGCCGTATGGGACTGTGGCAGCAGCAAGGCACCGGGCCCGGACGGTTTTAATTTCACATTCTTCAAGTACTTTTGGGATATAATTAAGGAAGATCTATTTCATGCCCTGGTGTGGTTCTCGAGTACGAGTAAAATCTCAAAGGGTTGTAATTCCTCATTTATCACTTTGGTGCCTAAGGTGAGTGACCCTCTCTTGTTCAATGAATTTAGGCCAATTCACCTGATTGGTAGCTACTACAAAATTCTCTCAAAACTGCTTGCAAATAGATTAAAGTTGGTGTTACCTAAGCTCATTGGAAAAGAACAGTCGGCTTTCTTGAAAAAGAGATCTATCCTAGATGGGATCCTCATTGTAGGGGAAGTGATGAACGAAATAAAACTTAAAAAGAAGAAGGGTCTGGTGCTCAAGTTAGACTTTGAAAAAGCCTATGATAGCATCAGTTGGGACTTCTTGCTAGATACCATGAGACAAATGGGGTTGGGTCTCGTTGGGTGGATTGGATTAGGGCATGTCTTGAATCATCTCGTATGTCGGTTTTAATTAATGGGTCGCCTACTTCGGAGTTCTCTCTAGAAAGGGGAATTCGGCAAGGTGATCCAATTGCTCCTTACCTATTTCTAATAGTAGCTGAAGGGTTAAACATAATGCTTCAAGAGGCAGTGGAGGCAAAAATATTCGAGGGAGTGAAAGTGGGGGCAGACAAAATCATGGTATCGCACTTACAATACGCAGACGACACGGTGATCTTGGGAAAATGGAGTTCCAGCAATGTCAAGGCAATTATGGAACTTTTGAAGTGCTGGGAAGAAGCGTCTGGGCTTAAAGTAAATTGGAAAAAGAGTTCTCTCTCGGGAATCGGGGTGGACCTACAGACACAGGAAAGGTTTGTGCAGAGGATGGGATGTAAAGTAGGTGAAGCAGTCCTAAATTATTTGGGCGTTCCAGTCAACGCCAATATGAAAAAGAAGAAGCATTGGTCTAGAGTGATTCGGAAATTTGAGGGGTCTCTACAGGGCTGGAAGAGTAAACTTCTCTCTTTTGGGGGTAGATGGATGTTGATTAAAGCAGTTCTCTCAAGTTTGCCCGTCTACTTCTTATCGATGTTTCGTGCACCAACCTGTATCCTTTCTTTAATTGATAGATTTAGGAAAAGATTTTTTTGGGGGTGGGGGAAGGATTTGGAATGTAGAAAAATTCACTGGGTAAACTGGGGATTGGTCACATCCAACAAGGAATTGGGGGGATTGGGGTTGGGAAACCTAAACACGTTTAACCTTAGTCTACTATTAAAGTGGTGGTGGCGGTTTAGGAACGAGTCAGATGCCTTCTGGGTATCTATAATTAAAAGTATTTATGGGTGGCATGGTGGGTTGGGTATTCATAGTAGAAACAGTAAGTTTGGTCCATGGGGCTCAATTATCAAAATTGGGGGGGGGGGGGGGGGGGGAACTTATAAAAAAAGGTATTAACACTAATTCGCTTTTTAAAGTGGTAATTGGGGATGGTAATAAAACGAGTTTTTGGAAAGATCTGTGGATAGGTGATTCATCTTTGGCAGAGTTATTTCCCAGAGTGTACCACAAGATTGGAAGTGATGCTACTGTAATCAGCAAGTTCGGTACATGGATCGAAGATCAGTGGAAGTGGAACTTCACCGAGGAAAGCCGGATGGTGGGGCGAGTAGCAGAAGAATTCAAAAGTATGTGTGATAAAATTAAATCGATTAACATCACCAAGAACAAGGGCGATGAATGGGTCTCAGTGGCTAATGATCAGGGCACATACTCGGTTAGCAACATGAAAAAGTACCTGGAGTCAAAGTTAAATTCTCATTCTTCATCAGGACAGAAAACGTATTGGTCTAAACTTGTCCCTAAAAAAATTTGTATTTTTGTGTGGAGATTAAGCTTGGGTAGAATTCCGGTGCGTTCTAAACTATCAGATATAGGTTTAGACATACCGTCGGTGCTGTGTCCAAGATGTATGATGGAAGTTGAAACGGTGACGCACGCAATCTTCAACTGCAGCTGGGCAACGAAAGTTTGGAAGGCTGTATACAGATGGTGGGGAATCGTTTGGTTACAACCGGTCTCCATAGCAGATTGTGATAATGCAGCGGCAGTCCTTTCTTCTCGGTGGTCTCGTGACATATGGGGTGCTACAGTTCGGTTTTCAGCATACTGTATTTGGAAGGAAAGAAACGATCGGCTGTTTAAAAACACTAACAATGGTGGGGATACCTTCTTCAAAATCCAAGTATTGGGTTTCCAGTGGTTAAAAGCAAAGCTCAAGTTATTTGACTTCAAGTGGGATGTTTGGTTATGTCTTCCAGCCTTGATTCGTAATGCTTAGTAGGCAGAGGAATCAAGATCATTAATTAAGTTCTATGTAGTTGTTAAGATATTAAATGTCATCAATTATGGCATTTAGTATATTAACATCTCAGTCTTCGTCCAGTGCTAGTGCTTTGATGATAGGCTGTACTTCATTGTAAATTCCATGGTTTATGAATATATATATCAGATTTGGCTTTTCAAAAAAAAAAAGAATAAATTAAAATAGAGTTAATTATACAAATGGTCCATGTGGTTTATCAAATTTCCCATAAGTAGTTCCTGAACTTCAAAAATTACAAACACAGTCCTCATGGTTGTCAATTTGTTTCAATCTTGGTCCATTTTTAACATTGCCGTCTAAATTGACGTTAACCCAGGGTAAAACTGTCTTTTGGTAATCTGAGATTAATAATAATAATAATAATAATAAAACATATCTTCATCCATCTGACTTCATATGGAGGACTTCATCAGAGTTCATGAAATGTGCCACCACCATCACGTCACCTCTATCATCGCCACTACCATCCGTCGCCACCTCCATCGTCGCCACCACCATCTTGTTCTTATGTCGGGGTTTTGATCCTTCACTGTCGTCTTTTCCTTCAATGCCACCGCCGCTACTATCACCGTAGTGCCTTCAACGCCGCCGCCACTTCTATCATCATCGATTTCAGATCTGATGTAAGTAAAACCCTAAATCAGTTATCTCTTTGTCTTCCCCGTTGAAGACAACCATCGATTTCAGATATGGACCACTTCTATCATCATCGATTTCAGATCTGGGTTTTTCTTCTTGTTGTTTGATGGTTGCAGATCTGAAATCGATTTAGGGTTTGCATTTCATCTTCTGTTGAAGATCTGAAATCGATTTAGGGTTTGCATTTCATCTTCTGTTGCAGATCTAAAATCGATTTAGGCTTTGCATTTCATCTTTTGCTGCACAGTCAACTGAGATGAAATCTGCCAAAGAAGATGAGATCCAGTGAAGTTCAAGGGTTTGAATGTTGATTTCAATAGTTGTTTAAATCTTCAACCGAAGCTCCACAGGTGAGTTTAGTAATTTTTGGTTTTTTATGGAGTTTTTCAATTGTTTCCTTCTGTAAGAGTTTTGAAAGTTGATTTCAATAGGTGTGCAGTGAGGTAACAAAGAGTATGGGAATTATGTATTGTTTCTTGAATTGCACAGAGAAAAAAGTAGATGTAATGTAATTTTACATTTCATTTTCAGTAGTATTATTAAAATAATCAATTGGTGGTTTTAATTGATTCCTTTCTTGACAGAGAGAAGAGAACCCAGTTGGGGGGCGGGGTTTGTGTTAATGGATCAGAGAGATAGAAAGAAAGGGGGTAATATAGAAGGGACACACAACATAAACACATACACAGATCGCTTTGATGGATCGCTCTTTCATCTCTGTAATTTTAGTGAGAGAGAAAGTCGAGTGTGAGTTGTAAATTGGAGAAAGTGGGTGACGATGATTTTGGTGGTAGGGAAGCGTTCATGGGGAAGGTAGGTGATGATGATTTTTGTCAAGAACTGGTTTTGATGATGAATAAAGTTAAAGTGCAGACCAGAGGGGTTTTATTAATTAATTTTAATTAATTTAAGGGTAAAGGGTAAAAAGACCATTTTACCCTCACAAGTAAAAGAGTTAACTCCAATTTTAACGTAGGGGTTAAAAATGGACCAAAATTGAAACAAATTGACAACCATGGGACTGTGGGTGTAATTTTTGAAGTTTAGGGACAACTGGTGAGAAATTTGGTAAATACAGGGACCATTTGTGTAATTAACTCATTAAAATTATAAAAGAAAAAGAAAAAAATATTAGGAGAATGAGATATGGGTAACTAATGGGTAATAGAGAATAGAGATGGGCAAAATCGGTCCTGGACCACAGCCGGTCCGGTCCGGTCCGGACCTAGTCGGTCCCGGGCCGGTCCGGTCCTCTGCGGACCTGTTTTCGCGTAAGACCATTTCGATAAATTCGGTCTTCGGGCGGTCCTAGACCACTTCCGGACCGGTCCAAGTCCGGACCAGTCCGACTTCGGTCCTGGACCGGTCCGTTTTTCGTTCGGGTATTTTCCGGTTCGGTTTAAACATTTCCGGGTTTTTTTTAGTTTCGGTTTAAAATTTTCCGGTTTTCGGTTCGTTTTTTTGTTTGAAAAAAAAAGTGACTTGTTAATTTAAAAAAAATTTGCAAGTTATAAAATATAAAGTATAAACATATATAATTGCAAGTTAATAAAATCATATAAATAACATTGCGATACAATTACGAAATAAAATTACATATTGTTGAAACTTGAATTATTTTTTTAACAAGAAAAGGGAACTCTAGCAATGGTGCTTCGGAATGGTCATCACCCCAAGTTAGAGACCCGAAAAATACATATTGTTCGAAAGAAATAACGTCACAAAATATAAAGAGACAACTACTAAAATGGATAGTCGGAATTGATATTCCAATATTTGTAACTATCGTCGGTATATGGCCCATGCCCATAATAAGCGACTTCGTTCGAGTGGACGTTGGATGATGAACCTGCGTTTATTCTATTTTGAGTATCGTCAACGTATTCTTCGCCGGGTTCGGGTTCTTCAGTTTCAGCTTCGGTGTTAGTGTTTGATGTTCCCGATGCGAAGTCCCTATTGTAATCGTCTTCCATAATCGCTTCCTCCAAATTAGTTAAGCCTTCTTCGAGATCCGCATCGTTTTGACATCTTTCCATAGAATCATAGTAGTCCTTAAGCATCACGGCCATTTGCACCAACTCGGCCTTCAACATACACCGTCGTGCGCTTAAAATCCTGCCACTAAGAGAAAAACAACATTCCGAAGCTACGCTACTAGCTTGGACGGTTAGTACGTCCCTAGCCATACGGGCTAGGATCTTAAAATGACCAACGTTTTCTCTTTCTTGCCACCATTTTAATACATCAAATTGTGCAAAATCTTCGGGGTCAATATAATTAGTGTAATCAGTTTCTTTATATATGGAAAGTTCGTCTAAAGACGATTGAACTCGTGCACGTTTTGATTGAGATATATTATGAAACCAAGACGTTCCAATGCTAAAAGGATTGTTTGGCCGAGTAGCCGATGTTTGTGAAGTCGAAGACCTCGGGGTGGAAGCAACTTCTCCCCGTGGTGCACATTCATTATCATAAATAGTATATAAGTGTTTAACAAAATTTTCAAATTTTGATATACTTGTCGTAATCTCATCTGAAGATTGACCCAATGCCTCCCCGATAGAAGTTAAAGATTCTGAAACACCCTTAAAATTAACAAGATGGTTTAATGCCGAAGCAATCAAAAAAATTGTTGGAAACTCTTTAAAATATTATATAAGAATTTCACACATTTCGTTGGTAATCATATCCCACCTTTGATCCAAAGAACCAAAAGCCTTTAATGTTCTCAAAATTTCACAAACACCTATCATAGCGGAGTGAGATGATGGAAAATATGTTTGTGATAGCATCATTGTGGCTTGATACAAAACTCCCAAACCGATGTGTAATTCTTCTAAAATATTCCAATCAGTTTCCAACAACCACAAGCCGATCGTGACTATTCTAGACACCACTCTCCGGGTTATATCTACTAGTATTGCGATTAGAATGAATAACTAGAATTATATCAAATAAGTTGTCCACCAATATTTTCAATTTCATGAATTCCTATATTTTCAATTTCATGAATTCCTATAATTTTAAATTCACAAATATAATAAGTTGTCCACCAATATTTTCAATTTCATTAATTTCTATATTTTTAATTTCATGAATTCCTATATTTTCAATTCACAAAAATAATAAGTTGTCCACCAATATTTTCAATTTCATGAATTCCTATATTTTCAATTTGCATAAACTAAACATAAATATAAAAAAAGTAGTATTTAAATAAACTAAACTTAAATATAAAAAAACTAGTATTTAAATAAACTAAACTTAAATATAAAAAAAAATACTTACTAAATGCCGAGCGAGAGAAGAATTAGAGCCGGATAAGATTCCTCCACAATGCGTACACTTCGCATATTTTTTGTTATTTTGTTTGAGTTGCACAAAATCCTTCCAAATTTCCGCAACTCGATTTGTTTTTGGAACTTCTTCATACGGGAGATTTATATTGAAATCACTTCGACCCGCGTTCAAATTGCTAGATCCTTCACCCGCCATTTTTTATAATCTTGAAGCAAATCGAAATATTATATAGAACACTTGTATTATATAGAACATAAACTTGAATTCTTGAAAAATATAACTTGAAATATCAAGATTCAAGAATAAGAGAATTGGAGATTTGGAGAATGAGAGAATGTGAAAAAGAGTGGTGCAAAGATTATGGTTTCATTCTTGGGGTATTTATAGGAGAATTTTCGGAAGAATTTTTTTTTTTTTTGAAAAACTAGCCTTTGGGACCTGTTCGGACCGATCTTGGACCGGTTTTTTACCCTTTTTTTTTCAAAAAATATCCGTTGAACTCTTGGACTGGTTCGGTCCTGGACCGGTCTTGGACCGGTTCGGACCGTTTCTCTCACTCTCGACTCGTGCGGTCTTGGTTGGACCGGTCCGGTCGGTCTCGTTGGCTCATGTCTAATAGAGAACAGATAAACGGAAGTTACATGGACCAACACAAACCTACGAACAAAAAAAAATAAAAATAAATAAAAATAAAACTCAAGTGTGAAGGATTAAACCCAGGACCTGGAGGCTTTTTTAATTTTTCATAACAAAACTACTTACCACTCCAACCAACTCCACTTATGTTATATATTCTTATTGTTAAATATATAATATAATATATGTAGAAAATAAGAAAAAAATCACTGTTCATACTTCCTCTCTTTTGTTATATATATTATAAGGTTTTGTTGCCCGCGCGTTGCGGCGCGCGGGGTTTCAACGAATACATTTTATAGTATATAGAAACCAACACCTTTTTTACTCGCACATTGCGTCGTTGAATGAGAATCCCGAGTTAGGCATAAACTTTATTCTAGATTATGAATTTGATACTTTATGTCCTCCATCATCATATAAACAATCATCATTAACGCAAAAAGTGTGGGTTACCCAGCAACCTGCAAGATTCAACATGAATGATAAATTAACAAATTTAAGAAGTATGAATTGTCTATCATATATAACATATATGGCAAGTTTGAGAAGTATACATAAAGATTATATTGATAGTAACATAATTCAGACACATTTGTTTATAACATAGCATGTCAAATTATAGGTATATATAAAATACATTTGAACAAAAACACATCTAATATTTTAACTTTATTGCATTTAGCAACCAAAAACTCTGACTAAATTATTCACGAGATTGATTTGATTGTGTTGTTTGTAATATATAAGGTGGAAGATTTGTTCATCTATATCTGTATCAAACAGGTATACTTACATAAACAAACTTTAAAATACACTATTGAAAAATCAAACTTAAAAACCCTAAGAGAATATGCAAAACTGAGTCTCATCCACTACTAATCGTCATACAAATCAATCATGTGTCATACAACCCTAGATGGTAGTGGTGGATATAAAATTATTTTCAGATGTGTTAAAGTTTGAGGTAGACTATGTTAGTTAGTTTTTGAAATATTAAGTTCAATAAATTAGACTTTGAGATAGAACTTTTTTATAATTTTTTTTTTCAGATATTAAGTTTAATAAATTAGACTTTGAGATGTAACATTTTTGTAAAAACAATTATCCTTATGAGAAAACTACATTTACCATAGATTAAAAAGTCCTTAATTTAGATAAATAATATCCTAAAAGTAAAAAAAAACACTCTTGATGAATAGTGCTTAGGAATAGTAGCATTTATTTGATAAATGTTATGTTGTTAACAAGGTTTTAGTGCCCGCGCGTTGCGGCGCCCGGGGTTTCAACAAATACATATAATATATAGAAACCAACACCTTTTTTACTAGCTTATTGCGTCGTTGAAGGAGAATCTCGAGTTAGGCATAAACGTTATTCTAGATTATGAATTTGATACTTTATGTCCTCCTTCCTCATATAAACAATCATCATTCACGCAAAAAGTGTGGGTTACCCAGCAACCCGCAAGATTCAACATGAATGATAAACTAACAAATTTTAGAAGCATGAATTGTCTACCATTGATAATATTTATGGCAAGTTCGAGAAGTATACATGAAGATTATATTTATAGTAACATAATTGAGACACATTTGTTTATAAAATAACATGTCAAATTATAGGAATATGTAAAATACATTTGAACAAAAACACATCTAATATTTTAACTTTATTACATTTAGCAACCAAAAACTCTGGCTAAATTATCTGTGAGATTGATTTGATTGTGTTGTTTGTATATATAAGGTGGAAGATTTGTTCATCTATCTCTGTATCAAACATGTATATTTACATAAACAAACTTTAAAATACACATCTATTGAAAAATCAAACTTAAAAACCCCAAGAAAATATGCAAAACTGAGCCTCATCCACTATCAATCGTCACACAAATCAAACATGTGTCATACAACTCTAGAAGGTTTAACTATATTAGATTTTGAGTTAGATTTTGTTAATTAGTTTTTCAAATATTAAGTTTAATAAATTAGACTTTGAGATAGAATTTTTTTGTAAATTTTCAAATATTAAGTTTAATAAATTAGACTTTGAAATAAAACTTGTTTGTGAAAAAAATAATCCTTATGAGAAAACTACATTTACCATAAGAGAAAAGTCCTTAGTTTAGATAAATAAAATCCTAAAATTGATTTGATTGTGTTGTTTGTATATATAAGGTGGAAGATTTGTTCATCTATCCATGTATCAAACATGTATACTTACATAAACAAACTTTAAAATTTACATATATTGAAAAATCAATCTTAAAAACCCCAAGAAAATATGCAAAACTGAGCCTCATCCACTATCAATCGTCACACAAATCAACCATGCGTCATACAACTCTATAAGGTTTAACTATATTAGATTTTGAGGTAGATTTTGTTAGTTAGTTTTTCAAATATTAAGGTTAATAAATTAGACTTTGAGATAGAATTTTTTTGTAAATTTTTAAATATTAAGTTTAATAAATTAGACTTTGAAATAAAACTTGTTTGTAAAAAAACAATCCTTATGAGAAAACTACATTTATCATAAGAGAAAAGTCCTTAGTTTAGATAAATAATATCATAAAAGTAAAAAAAAAGACATACCGTAGATGAACAGTGTTTATGAATAGTAACATTTAGTTGGTAAATGTTAGCTTGTTAATTTGTAAGGAATTATAAACAGTGACATACTATTTCTATTTTATTTGTAACTAAATTATTAATTCCAGCGTTCGCCGGGTGGTGAGTCTATTTCTTTTTAAGCTACTGTTCCTGGTTTCGAGCCATGAGTTGTTGAGTTGATTATAATTAAGCTTTTGTTCTTCACAAATTACTACTTAATTGTTTAAATCTCAACTTCTATACTAGGGACGTGTAGAAAAAAATCATTGCCTCTAATCAAGTGAAATAAAAATATGTGAAAAGTTAAGATTAAACAAACCAAAGTAGCAAACATAAGGCTATGATCAAAATCACCATCCTTAATGAATTATCTTTTCTTTGTAAACTAGGAGTGTTCATATACTTAAAGCTAAGAAACAGCTAAAAGAATATTGATGGATCTAAAGATAGTCATAACTTCAATATCATTTTAGTATCTTTACATCAAATGCGTGCTGTTATGTTATAATGATTATATATTTGGTCGATTCAATGTCTGATTTTAATTGTGGATAGTAAAAAAAGTTTGAGATTCTGGTAGTGATTGTCTTTCATATACTTGCTATCAGATAAAGTATATTTAGCACTTAACCCTAATCAATTTTGATATGTGACTCAACCCGCTCAATTGTATCAAACAAAATGTGAACTTAAAAATCCCGCAACGAAGTGCGGGTTTTAAATCCTCGTTTTATATATAAACTCGAAAACTTTTAACCATTTATATATTTAAGAAGTCAACTAATTGACATAAAAATGTACCATAAAACATCATGAAAATTGTTATGACATTTTATAATATCTTATTAATCAATCTAATAACTGATAAATAGAAAATTATTTGAGAATTATTTTTATTGCGAGTACTATGAGAAACAATCTGAGCTGTCCAATTATTCCTCTTTCAGTTATATCACCCACCCATGTATTCATCTTATGCTCCTCGGTACACTCTATCTCTCTACACTCTTCATCTATAAATTGCAATTATCAAACTAATGTTAAGATTGTTCTCGTGATACTCGCAATAAGACTGATTCTTAAATAAACCCTCCACATAATTGATAATCCTATAACATGCTACAAATCTAAATAAATCGATTATATAAAACTATTGATCTCATTAACAAATTTCACTTACAATATAGAAATATCATGCATAACAATTAAATTTGCATAAATAGATTATATGGACTATGGAGCTAAGTTGTTGTGCCAAAGTAACAAACTAACATTTAATAAATAAGCCCAAACAACATTGGGCTAATAAGTAGCCTCAAAACAACCAAGATAAGCTCTTCTCTAAATGTGCGCTGGAAACGAGGTCCTAGTTTACATTTGAAACTTGAAAGACATGAGAAATATTCAATATAGTTCATACTTATTGCATAGTCCTGAGGGACTAATCTTAGCTCTTGGATCAGCCCCATCAATGGTCCAAATTGAATTTTAAAAATTTGGCGGAGTGACATTTTCGTAATTAACATGTAATGATTTTACAATCACATGTGATTTTATATTGAATCACATGTGATTAAATATTAAAATTTAGGACTATGTTTTTTATATGGACTATATTGAACACCACTCTGAAAGACATATAGCATAAAGTCTCTTCCATTGTTTTGATTGCATCGGGTCACCAACGGAAGGGAATCACTCGTTCCTTCTATGGTTCCTCTCTAATCTACCGCTATCAGATTATACTCGTTAGACCTCCACAGTCTGGTGAAACACTGAACCCTACAGATATATCAATGTGGGTTTTCTAATCTTCAATTATATCAGGTCGGATGCGACTTTTGTTGGCTACCAATTTCTTACCGGTGATTCAATAAATTTGAATTGCGTGATTTGTAGAGTTTGTACAGTGATTCAAGGTTTTAGATGTATTTAATTCCTTGTTTCATCAAAATTCTCAATACATTCATGAAAAATCTGCATATTAATTTGTGGTAGGAATCAAATTTTGTTTTTTGTATTTCGTATATCCCTTCTAAAAGTTTTGTTTTTGTGATTGTATGTTCTTATTTTTGTTTATACTATATGATAGTTCATATGTATTGAATTGTTTGGGGCCTTTGGGCATATGTTTTTCTTGGTGAAAATTGTATGTACGCCATATTATATGATTAATTTTTCATCAATTATATATAAAGTTAAGCTATACATAGAAATTTTCTTACATATAGAACTTAAATAATCATCCTAATGATTACACGTAGCATTATGATTAGGGGCAAAACTTAAAAATAAAGCAAAACAAAAACTCACGCAGTCACGCGCCACCCTCCTTTTTTTGAAAAAATAAAGCAAAAAAAAAATGGTGTTCCGAGAACACCATTTTTAAAAAAAAACCCACTCAACTTTAAATGACCATAACTCATTCGTTTTTAAGAATTTTAGAAAAACAATTATATCATTAGATTCAGTTTTTTTTTTCAAACAAGACTAGGCTTGATATAAATTCTGAACCTTTTTTTTTGAAAATGAAGATTTCTCAAAAAATGCAAAAAAGTTTGCTTATATGAACATGCAAAATATGAACACATAAGGAAAATTTTGGTAAAGCAAATTAATGATATGTGTTAGTCATAGGTTATGCACTACACAAAACACATGTTTGTAAAAGAGAGGGGGCTGAATACAAACTTAAGATTTTAAAATCACGGTCGGCTCTGTTAGTTCTCCCACTTGAACGACAACGTGAATTACTTGTACCTTTCTTAGGCGGAGTGGTGAAAGCAATGACTAAAATATACTTATGCATAGCCTGAAGTCGCGTCCTGGTTGGTACATGGGTTGCTTAACATGTGAGTAGTGAACTGAGTTTCCTTTGTGGTTTAGGCTCTACATTAGAGACCTTAGTGATAATTGAAATGGTTTACGGTATGATAATGCTTATTGATCATGAACAGGTTATATTGTTTGGTACGATTCAGTTTTCTTTATGATGGAAATTTGATCCACTTCTGTGCTGTGGTGTGCGGAAACTCAAGGTTGAGTCAAATGCACGGTTAGTCATGTATGATTATTAATTATTGTCATCTCTGATTTAATTATAATGTTTTCGGGATGGTTATCTTTATGATGGATATTTGACACACTTTTGATACATGTTTCTTAAAATATGTCTTGTACTCGTGCTTGTGGCCTAAGAATTTTGTACTTGGTGAGGCGGGTTACTCTTCGGTCATTATAATTGTAGTTTAGATTGATACCATTTACACACGTGTTTTTACTATTTATGGTTTTAGACACATGTAATGGTTTTATGGATAGTTTTGTGTTTTTGTTATTTATGGTTTTAGACATGTAATGGTTTATGGATAGTTTTATGGAAGTAGCACTATATTTTAACTTGGTTAAAGCTTACCTTTTTAACAAATTGTATCTATCACAATTAAGTTAAGATTTCCTTTTCTAATAATTGATATAATAAAAAAAGCTTGTGTAAATGACTAAATTTGGAACTTGCAATGTTATTATGGTTACAATAAAAACCTAATAAACACACCCTTAATGGATTTTAGCTTCCACCTTTCCATAGCACACTAGATTTGATGCAATTAGTGGATACATTAATACCCATATAGCATTGATTTTTACTTTTTCTTTACAAGTACAAAAATCATTGAGCTATAAAAACCATCTATGATTAATATCACTTGTACTTTTTTACACTCTTGAAGAAAACATAAAAAACACTCCAATTATAACACTAAATGTTCACAAAGTACTATGAGTGGTAATTCGTGTTAGTTTTGGTTTATTACGTTTGTATCGTTCGTGATTCGTGTTAATTTTGTGTCGACTTATTGTTGATCCATTTATTTTCGTGATGGGTTCTAGTTGTATCATCTTTTCTTGTGACTTGTTTCATGTATATCCATTTTTCAGCAATATGTGTTGGACGAGATTTTTTTTTCGGTTTAAAAGTATATAGTTAATAAAAAAAGGCAATGAATTACGTACAAAGAATGTAAGTTCTACTTATAGTTTTGAAATCGTACAACCCCAATAAATCATTATGAAATTGTTCATATGGTCACACAATCTATGTTAGATAGTACGGATGATGGCGATGACAAGACTCAAGACTGAGAGGTGAGTGACTAGAGAGAGATAATACTAGCGACACCGATATTACCACTTTGAGAAATAAGAATGAGAGGGAAATAAGTTAAGAACCTAGTAAGCTTTTAAAATTTCAATACAGACGTTAATCCAATTTCACTAAACTTTTACAATTTTACCTTTATCGTGTTATTCGGCTCATTATTGGGCTGTCACGTTTATATCACTTTTTTCATATTTGGCTCGTGTCCACCAGTTTCTTTTATTTTCCAAGTTCGTATAAATTTCATGTTACTTTTCTTGAATCGGCTTAGTGACGCGTTTTGTATCATGTTAAATGTTAAAAATCGCTAACCCTACAAATTACCAAGTTAGGAAATTGTAAAAGAGAATCCATGATTAGGATAAAGGCGTGCAAGTTTGGCTTTTCCTAAACCGATTGGTGACGCTTTGAAGACTTATCAAAGCATCTCTGCTAAAATAAGGGATAGACATTGCTTACGTAGAAGCAAAGAAATTTATCAAAATAGCAAATTTCTCAATCAAACAAAACAAGAATTCGAATCCACCCATCCTTGAAAAGCAAAACCCTTTTCGAAAATCAAAACACAAATCTTTTCCTGTTAAGCAATCACGTGATCAGTGTTTTGGTGTGCGCCACTTCACTCTTTCTTCCCACAAACTCGACAGTCGATTTCGATGCTATATAACCTCCTCCACACTCTTCATTTTCTGCAATTCGCTCTCTCGATTCGGGCTGCATGTAATTAAAGTAAGTTTGATTTCTTCAATGTTTCTCAATTGGGTAATCCTATCTTGATTTGGGCGTCGAATTGTGAACTGATTTTGACTGGTTTTTAATTCAGTAGATGATAATATAGCTCTGTTCTGTTGATTGTTGATTAATCTTGATTATGATTAATGCAAATTCTTGAATTGTATGTTTGAATTCGTTCACTGAAACTCAAATGTTGACTTTTTTTTCTTTGAATTATCTTTGCATTAGTGAGTGATATAGCATTTATGATTTATCCTGTTTAATTTTAGTGAAATTGCCCTTTCATTTATTTATCTATAAATCTGTAACATGTATTAATGTCCCCTTTTCTAAATATAGAAGGTACTCAAGTTTTATTTAAGACGTCACAGCCTTTTCATGTTAGAGTTTTGAGTGAAAGCTTCATCAGGTTAGGTTAGAAATTTAGGCATAGACTGCTTCTGAAAGACATCCGGCTAAAAGTTAGAGTTTTGGTATGGCTGTATGGATTTTGAATTTTAGATAATAATATGATGATTGATGACTATTTTAAATAAGAAAAAAGTTGACTTTTTAACCCACTGCTTTTCTAGTATACGGGTGTGTTTGGCAATGTGCTTATGGCGGATTATAGAGGCTTGAGATTGTAGTTTTCATAATCCGGCCCTCTAGCCTCGTTCAGGTTTTAAAATCTTGAAGGGATTATTAAAAACATAATCCCCCATAAGCCCCCAAAATAAAAGTCTTTTCAAGTAGTCTATGGCTTGGGCTTGAGATTATCAATTAATCAGTCCCAGCTACAGCACCAGCCTTAGCTCCAACTAGTTTTGCCAAACACACCCTACAGACAATCAACCCTTATTTACACTTGGCTGTTGGCTGCACCTAAATATAACATGTCCGGTACAAGCATCGGATGTTGTACATTACGATTCATATGACTTATTCCATTTTTAGATCTGGATATCAATGTTGCATTAATTACAAAATGTATACTTTGTTCATTGTTTATCTGTAATTCTATAAATAGCGAGTGATATGGGGATGACTGTGGGTTGTTAAAGAAGTTCGATGTTTGTTTACGCTTTACTGCTACTTCTGTTTTCATGTAACAAAATCTGTTACATAGTTCTCTTAAATAGGCTACTGAAGAGATCAGACTGTCATATGAACAAGAATGGGTACAAGAAACAATCTTTGTGCTCTCATACTTTGGTTTATGATTGAATTTTGTGTTCTGTATCAATGTTCGGCTACTTTGTGGGACACGAATGCATTGCTGGTTGTAAATGCTTCCAAAACATCCATTAGAAAAATTCCCGATACTCTCTTTGGTGTTTTCTTTGAGGTACTTATCTTCTTTTATTTTATATATTTAAAACTTTTAAATTTTGATTTAATGGTGAAAACAAAGTTTTAAGTTACATCTTATGGTATGCAGGAGATTAATCATGCTGGTGCAGGTGGGTTGTGGGCAGAATTGGTAAGCAACAGAGGTATGTGCAATTTCAAACTATATTCTGAAACATGGGTTGACTTGAGGGCTCAAATTTTATAAATCTAGTTAAACAAAAAAGGGTCAAATGGGTCAACCGGGTCCATCGTCAAAGCAAAGTGTTTTCAAATACTTAAAAACAACCCAAAAATCACATTAAAAATTATTATAATCTTGAAAATACGGTTTTATAATCTTATTTAAGACACTATTATTTATAAAATTATAAAAAGAATAAACATTAATGGGTAGATTACACTGTAGCCATTAAAAATACAGTCTTTTCCTTAGTAATCGATGTAGTTAATTGAAGACCAACATCTTCATATTGTTGTATAGGTCATAGATTCCACTTTAGCCATAAACTTTTTTTACTTTATAAAAAAATGAGAAATGTTCAATATAGTGCATACTTAATCTATAGTCCTGAAGGACTAATCTTAGATTTTGGATCAGCCTCATCAATGGTTTAGATTGAATTTTAAAATTTTGGGCGGAGTGGCATTTTCGTAATTAACATGTGATGCTTTTACAATCAGATGTGATTGTATACTGAATCACATGTGATTGAATATTAAAATTTCAGGACTATGTTTTTTATATGGACTTTATTGAACATAACTCAAAAAAATAATAATGTTTTTGATTAAATTTCTGAATCTAGGTTTTGAATCTGGGGGACAACATTCCCCTTCGATTATTGACCCCTGGTCAATAATCGGGGATGATTCGTTGATAAAAGTATCAACAGAAAGTTCCTCATGTTTCAAGAGAAATCCAATGGCACTTCGAATGGAGGTGGTTTGTGAAACCCAAAAATCACATTAAAAATTATTATAATCTTGAAAATACGGTTTTATAATCTTATTTAAGACACTATTATTTATAAAATTATAAAAAGAATAAACATTAATGGGTAGATTACACTGTAGCCATTAAAAATACAGTCTTTTCCTTAGTAATCGATGTAGTTAATTGAAGACCAACATCTTCATATTGTTGTATAGGTCATAGATTCCACTTTAGCCATAAACTTTTTTTACTTTATAAAAAAATGAGAAATGTTCAATATAGTGCATACTTAATCTATAGTCCTGAAGGACTAATCTTAGATTTTGGATCAGCCTCATCAATGGTTTAGATTGAATTTTAAAATTTTGGGCGGAGTGGCATTTTCGTAATTAACATGTGATGCTTTTACAATCAGATGTGATTGTATACTGAATCACATGTGATTGAATATTAAAATTTCAGGACTATGTTTTTTATATGGACTTTATTGAACATAACTCAAAAAAATAATAATGTTTTTGATTAAATTTCTGAATCTAGGTTTTGAATCTGGGGGACAACATTCCCCTTCGATTATTGACCCCTGGTCAATAATCGGGGATGATTCGTTGATAAAAGTATCAACAGAAAGTTCCTCATGTTTCAAGAGAAATCCAATGGCACTTCGAATGGAGGTGGTTTGTGATAGCGACGGGGTTAATGTTTGTCCCGTTGGTGGTGTTGGCATATATAACCCTGGCTATTGGGGAATGGTAAAAATTAATTTTTCTATAACGTTTTACATAAATGAATTAATGATATTTGGAATCGTGTTTTTATTTAGATTATTTAATTATTGTGATTACATGTTTTTCTCTAAGAAGTTTCAATTCTATTTCTTTCAGAATATTGAAGAAGGGAAGACGTACGACTTAACTTTTTATATTCGATCATCGGGATCCATCAATGTATCGGTATCACTAACCGACAATACTGGCATGCAAACATTAGCTACTACAAATATTATGTAAGTACTAAAGTTAAAGGTAACATTTTTGATCCATTTATTTATAAGAAAAAGCTAGAAGAGAAATCAAATGGGTCAAAAAATCCATCTACAATGTATGTTCTTTATGCATACAACCTCCAAAATCGTTATACTCGGTATTTAGATTATTATTGAAATAATAGAACTTTTATGACAATGTTTTGTGTATTTATTGTTTTTTTTTCTAGAGCAAGTGATGTATCAAATTGGACAAAGATGGAGGCTAAACTCGAAGCAAAAGGAAGTAATCCTAATTCTAGACTACAACTAAAGACTAGTGAAAAGGGGGTCATGTGGTTTGATCAAGTTTCCTTAATGCCCACTGATACATACAAGGTACAATCACATAATGAAAATAAGAATCGAACAAAGGAATAATATAATAATTAGTAAAACATATAGCATAATAGTTTTCGAATCAAGCATACACTTTATCTCTCTTAATCACTTTAGATGAGATGATTCATTATGGATATAATATTGTTACCTATTTTAATTATGGAAATACAATATTACCTATATTATTATGATCATTGAAATTTATGGCATAATAACCTCGACGCGTGACCACTTTAAAACAAAATTTGGTTGGAACAGGGTCATGGATTCCGAAACGATCTATTTAAGATGGTTGCAGATTTAAAGCCAGGATTTATCAGATTTCCAGGTTGATTTTTTTAGTTACTTTTGTGTGTGAAAATTTTAATACATTATGCCTACTATATTTTTCTAAACGAAATTTAAAATTTTTAAAAATATCTATAGAAATAATATAATATTTTTAATCATATCGATACTAGTTTTTTTTAAGAATAATAAAGCTTTTGACACAACACGTTCACAGTCGACCCGACCCATTTTCAGTCTACTAAAACATAGCCGTATTTTGCCACCTTTTGAAACAGTTATTCAAAAATATTTAGTAATTTTTTCCATAATCTTTTATTATTGGGAAAATGGCATTAGGTGGATGCTTTGTTGAAGGAGAGTATTTAAGGAATGCATTTCGATGGAAGGAAACTATTGGACCATGGGAAGAGAGACCTGGTCATTTTGGTGATGTATGGTTTTACTGGACTGATGATGGCCTTGGCCACTATGAGTTTTTCCAGGTAAACCAGATACATTTTGATAACAAGTCAAAACTCAAAACGAGTAATTTTTGAAGTGGGTGGGTTGGGTAGAACCGAGAAGTTTTGTATGGAAAGTATGATTACAAAATGGTATATTATTTCCATATAATATAACTTTTTAAATAATTTTATTTTCAAGAAAGATGGGCAGGTTGGGTTACGGGTTGAAATGAGTAATTTCTAAAATCATTCTTGGTCCAAATTTTTGATTTTTTAAATAATAAGTGTGTAAAATATGATTAGAAAAGATATTTATTTCAATGGTAATCGAATATGTTTTGAATAAAATGATTAAGGAGCTTATATGCCTTAAAAATAAATCTTGGCCGTTTCGACCCGTTTCATTTTTATCTTTTATCTTTTTATAGAAATTTTGTCTGTTCGAGTTTTATCATTGCTTGAATCCAGCTATTCATAAATTTTTGGGTTAAAAATGCCACCTTTAAACTATACATTTATTTGGTAGTTTCAATTTTACATTATTTTTCTAATGATTTTTTTTTTTTGATTTTCTTGTCCTTTTTTATTTCTTTTCTGGTCAGTTGGCTGAAGATTTAGGTGCAGCACCTATATGGGTATTCAACAACGGTAATATAAATCACCTTTGTGTAGAAAAAATATATTTTATCTCTTATCTAAGCTTTATATTGAACCATTTTTTTCTTTTGTAATCTTTAGGAATAAGCCATCAAGAGTCCGTTGATCCATCCGTCATCATGCCCTTTGTGCAAGTATGTTCTAAAACACTTTATTTTGTATCCCGAATTGAACCATTCATACTTTGTATCCCGAATTGAACCATTCATACGTGAATTGATTGAAATTGCAACCTTTTACTATTGTAAATGTATAACATATTACCTTTTGAATAATTATTATTTTTTAAATCAGGAAGCACTTGATGGCATTGAGTTTGCTAGAGGTGCTCCTAACTCAACATGGGGATCTATTCGAGCTTCTATGGGTCACCCTGAGCCGTTTGATTTAAAATATGTTGCTATTGGAAACGAGGATTGTGGCAAGAAATATTATCGTGGTATGCACGCCTCTTTAGTGGTTTTTTTTATATTATTTATCACTATGTAAACACATAAATGATAAATCTAATAATAATATACGCATTGCAGAAAATTACCTTAGATTTTATGATGCAATAAGAAAAGCTTATCCGGACATCAAAATGATCTCTAACTGTGATGGATCACGGGCACCATTGGATCACCCAGCCGATATGTATGATTTTCATGTAAGATTTTTCCACTACAACAAATATGTTGATTATTCACACTTTTTTAATAATATTTTCACACTTTAAAATGTAAAGAATTATAAACAAGTGTGAAAAAAATATGGTGTGACAATTTTTTTTTTTGTAAAGTTCACATGTAAAAATGTGATAAATATAGTTAAAGTATCACATTTATTAATGTGAACAAATAATCGAAGTTTTCACATTTTTTATTGTGAAAATATTGAAAACATCTCTATGTTATAAAAGTTCATGCTTTCAAGTGTGAACCTTTCTCAATTTCTATTAATTACTAGTTTTACAACATTTATAAGTGTGAACTTGTTAAAATCAATATTATACATCTAAAAGTGTGAGTTTATTTGTTGTTTTTACCTACATTTCATTTAAACTATTCTACGCACTTTTAAGTGTACTTTTTTAAATTTCTACACGCTTTTGATAAAGCTTGAAGAAAACCCATATTTTTTGTAGTGTTCGTTCAACGTTTTTCTTTTGCATGGATATATACTTCTTATGAGATTATTTTGTAAAAATCTTTCCTTTTCCTTTATTTTCTTTAATTTACTTTGTTAGATTTATGAAGGCGCAAGCAAAGTATTTTCTATGGCTAATACTTTTGATCATACATCACGCCTTGGTCCAAAGGTTTGAGAACTTTTCTTTATTTTTTATTATTTTCGATTTATCAACTCATTATGTCAAAAATAATAATAGTAATTGCATGTTGTGACAAATATTTTCAGGCTTTTGTGAGTGAATATGCAGTTACCGGAAATGATGCCGGTTTAGGAAGTCTTTTAGCATCAATAGCTGAAGCTGGATTCCTTATGGGACTAGAAAAGAACAGGTTCCCACTTTTTTAAATATAAAAAAAATAGAATCGATATTCGATACATTAAAAAAGAAGTAAAATTTGTCCATGGTTAAAGTTAAAAACATGAAAGTATATGTTAAATTTACGGGTTCAAATCTTGCATAAATCAAGTAAAAGAACTTCAAAGCATGAAAAGTGCAACAAATGTGATACAACCATCATGTCTATATTATTTTATTTTCGTCCTTGTTAATAAAATTTATTTTGTGTTACTCATACAATAATTATAGTTCTTGTTTTAATTTTTACTGCAGTGATATTGTCGAAATGGCAAGTTATGCTCCTTTGTTTGTGAATACGAATGACAAGCGGTATGTTTATTTTATCCTTATGTGACACCCGATTCTGTAAATTTAAATAGATCATATTCCTTAAAGAAAATTAATTTTTCTCCCTTTTGGAAACACAAATCCAAACACCCTGTATTAAAACTAAACTTATGTAGATAAAGTGTTGATTATTCTCATGATGAACAATATTTATTTATCTTTTTTAAATAGGTGGAAGCCAGATGCAATAGTTTTTGATTCTTCTCAGTCTTATGGGACACCAAGTTATTGGATGCAACATTTCTTCAAAGATTCGAACGGTGCAAATCTTCTTAATTCAACACTCCTAGCAAATACGTCATCAAGTTTGCTCGAGGCATCGGCTATTGTGTTCCAAGATCCAGATGATAAGAAAAACTACTTGAGAGTAAAGGTAATTTTTTTATTAATATTATTTTTATAAATAAAAAAGAGTCTTATGCTTTGTCATCCACTTTTTAATTGTTTTTGTCAATTAAGTACCTTTCTAAAGTAAATATTTAGTGAAATATTTGCTTCCCTTGTAAAAAAGTGGCAATTTTGGATTTTAAGATGCTGAATTTGGCGAAAAGAGTAAGATTTATTTATCATATTGTCAGAGTTATGATATGGAAACAAGAACTATTTGTGAACCGATTCATTTGTAGCAATCAAGATAAGGAGGAAAGATTAATGGATAACACCTTTTCAAGGAGATTAGGAAAAATAGATTTGGACCCTTGAAATTTTGATCTAATGACTACAAAAATACGATGCATCTACAAAAATTAGATGTATCTACATCACTTTTACCATCCGTATTTTAATATAATTTAAAAGTTATTGTTATTATGTTAATGTGAATTAAAAATACATGTAATTTTGTCAAATTTCTGGATTTTTGCAACCGTAATTTGTGTATTTTGTGAGAAAGGTGTTCTCCCTAAAACCTCACCCTCGAGATGAATATAGAATTTACGCGTCAATAAGAGCATTATATCAAGTATGTAAGACATCTTGTAATGGAAATGCTTGTGATTATCAACATAAAGAGAAATTTATGTGAAATTTAACTTTTGAAATTGCCTGTTTGACCCTAGAAAGTCAAATGTTGGACCACAGAAAGTCAGAATGATTATCTTCTGATGAATACTCTTTTTTAGGTTGTAAACTTTGGGAGCACTACAGCTAATCTGAAGATATCAATTGATGGATTGGATCCTAACTTACTAGAATCTTCTGGAACAAAAACTGTTCTCACCTCAACAAATACCATGGATGAAAATTCATTTGCAAATCCACTAAAGGTACATAAACCAACTTTTCCTTTTTCTTTTATTATTTTTTATGTTTATTCAATATTTCTAACTTTAAATGATAAATAAGCATTTTTCTCATACATATATGATTGTTTTTAGTAAAGGAATCCTGGTCAAAATGTAGTGTTTAATAAAAGTACGCTGCTGTTTTATGACATTTTTCTGAAAATAAACAAGATATATTAATAAGCCAACTTGGATGCAGATTATACCCGTTACAAGCTCATTCAATAACGCTGGAAAGAATATGGATGTCGATCTTCTTCCACATTCATTAACATGTTTCGACATATTAACAAAATCGGATATCACACAGATCATGACTACAACTGATGACAAGTCTTATGTTTACTCAATGTAACAAATTATGTTTGTATTCATTTAAATGAATGAATAAATAAATATCAAAAGCCAAATAAAAAGTTTGTGTTTACCTTTCTGCATGTACACTTGTGTGTTTTCAGTTTTATAAAAGGTGGCATTTGTGCAGCAAAAGTTAAAAGCTCATGTTTTTATGGCAAGTATGTGAACATAGGATCTAGTATCATACAGAAAATTCAAAGTATATCATGAAAATGATAAAGGAAAACCAGCTTAGCTAATAGTGGAGAAAACAAAGTAACAACTTCTCAAGAACAGTTATACAAGGAGTAAGACATTAATTATCATGGTTAATTTCTGTATGTAACAGACTCTTAGTTTGCCAAGCTTGCTATCTCAGATGTGAGTATACAAGAAATTGAATTAGAATGAATCTAGTGGGGAAGGGTTTGTGTATCTTAGGCTGGTAATTTGGGTCGGATTCTGATTATCGGGCTAGTTTCGTCTGTGTGCGCGTTAGTTTCATGGCGACCAATTTATTTTCATGTCACTTTTTTCGTATCGGGTTCTGGTCGTGTTTCATGTCGACCTATTCCGTTAAAGTGTATTCGGGATTTTTTTTTTATTTTCGTATAAGATTTTCATTTTCAAATTTTCAGATTCCTTATTTTCTTCGATATAAATTTTGAATAGGATTGTCGTTTAGATTTTAACTTCCATATTCAATATTTTGTTTCGATTGTATTTGAACTTTGGATATGATGTTTGTCTCGGATTAATTCGAATTTTGACTTTATTTTTTACTTAAGTTACATAAATGAATATACTAAACAATAATCTACTACGCTTCTACCAAGTGTCAAAATAACAAATACCAAGATAATGTAATATTGTTTTAGCTTTAAATATTTATTGTTTATTTAAAATTTTTTAATTTCAAAGGTTTTAAATCTTTTATTCGGTATTGCAATCTCCTTTTTAAAATTTAAATTTGAAGTATTAAAAAAAATTTATAATTAATAGTTTTTTGCTTATACATGTCACTTTTGGATTTTCTCGTTGACCCCCGACCTGTTTTTCTTGTTGAGTACGGGTAATATTTTATGTCATGTAGCCTTATACGGGTGGTTAAAGTGATAACCACCACTTGTACATTTTGAAGCCATTGAAACTATAAAGCATTGACAGTCGCTCGGAGTTACGTTATATGAGAGATAGTTATTTTCCTTAATTCAGTGATAGAATTAACAAATCAATATATAGGGGAGATTACAAACGAAGAGGCTAATTCTAGACTACAAACTACTCTCCATTCTCATTGTTTTGTGAATTTCAACACAAACGCAACGTTCATTTGTCATCTCCTGCTCCAAGAGCCGCCGGGGGGGGGGGGGGGGGGGGGCGTATTAGAATGTATATTGGACCCTTATAAAGAATATGTCAACACACTCATGAGTGCACATGAAGTTGCCCCATTGTGAATTTATCACACACAAATGGATGTTAATTTCAATATGTTTACTGGTTAGTGTGTAACAAGGTTGTTGGATACGTAAATTGTACTTGATTTATCATAGTAAACGATTGACACAGAAGGAAGAGAGAATTAGAATACAAGAAATAGTCTGCAAATCCAACATGTTTAACCTAACCATGTATTAAGATCTGTAATATCTGAATTTCAAAAATAAATAAAAAAGCATTGGTTATTATTGTTGTTATTATTATTCAAGTTTGGACTTGAAATTGGCAAGGACGATTATGGGCTTAAGTGAGTATTGAAATAATGGATGAATTTGGTTATTATTTGGTGGGCTTAGGTTATAAGTTGTGTTGGGCTAAAAGCCTTATAAGAATGTGTGTATATATATATATATATATATATATATATATATATATATATATATATATATATATATATATATATATATATATATGGGAGGGTTCATGCGAGAACCGTTGTTAGTGCGAGAACCGCGAGAACCAATCTCAGCCGTTCCTTGGATATGGAAAGTATCATGGATGGAGAGCGTGGAGGGATAGGGTGTGGCAGGGTGCATGTGAGGAATTCATGGGTGGGCAATGACATTGAATGAGGGGGAATTGGACGGCTTAGATTGGTTCTCGCGGTTCTCGCGCTAACAACGGTTCTCGCATGAACTTTTGTCTATATATATATATATATATATATATATATATATATATATATATATATATATATATATATATATATATATATATATATATAGAAAATGGATCAATAAAGAACCATGTGTTAAATAAAGAACCTAAAGAACTAATCTGGACCATTGGATCATCAAAATCAATGGATGAGATTGACCGATGGCAAAACTGTAATTATCATGTATTAGTTTAGGAAGAAAATGGTAAACATGGAAAATCCCCCTCCCCCAACAACCTCGATTTAAAAAAAAAAACCCTCAAAAAAACTTTAAATTGTCATAACTTTTTAAGTTTTGTGAATTTGAACAAAAAAATTATACCAATCTTTTAGTTTTTTAATCCTCTTTCAAACAAGATCCCTCTTCCCATATTTTTCTAAATTATTTTTAACATGAAAATTTTGTTTGCATTTGGACAGCATGTACGTTTTCGTTTTTTGCATTTTGCATTTACGTTTGATTGAACACAACTCAAAATGCAAACTACGGATTTTGCATTTACGTTTGAATGAACCAAGCATCTAGGAATTTTGCATTTTGGGCTTGAATGAACCCAGCTCAAAATGCAAAATACAGATTTTGCATTTTGGGTTTGAATGAACCCAGCTCAAAATGCAAAATTTGCATTTAAAAAAAAAGTTTCTGAAATATATCAAGCCCGGTCTTGTTTGAAAGATGACGAAAAACTGAATCTAACGGTATAATTTTTTTGTTAAAATTCTTAAAAACGAACGAGTTATGATCATTTAAAGTAATTGGGGTTTTTTTTTTAATTTGGGGGTGGGGGACACTGGAAGGCAACGAGATTTTTCTTTTCTTTTATTTTCCTTTTTTACCCCTAAACAATGTGTCACGTGTCATCACCAGAGAGGTTCTTTAGGTTCTATGTTTAAAGAAGGTTCTTTGTTTAACCACACCATATATATATATATATAGGGGAGGGTTTAAACGAGAACTGTTTTTCGTACGAGAACTGCGAGAACCAATCTCAGCCGTTCATTGGATATGGGAAGTTCATGGATGGAGAGCGTGGAGGGGATCATGTGTGGCAGGGTGCATGTGAGGAATTCATGGGTGGACAATGACATTAAAGGAGGGGGAATTGGACGGCTCAGATTGGTTCTCGCAGTTCTCGTACTAAAAACAGTTCTCGTTTGAACTTTTGCCTATATATATATATATATATATATAGGGTATGGATACACATAGAACCCTTCTTAAATATATAACCTAAAGAAACACCTTAGAGAATAACACGTGGCATGTTGAGTGGAGGGTAAAACTGGAAAATTAAAGCACAAAAAAAAACTCACGCGCCTCATATTCTCATTTGCAGCAAAGTTTGTTTTTTTAAAAAACCACAATCTTTAAATGATAATAACTCATTCGTTTTTAAGAGTTTTAGCAAAAAAAGTATATCGTTAGATTAAGTTTTTCATCCTCTTTCAAACAAGACCAGACTTGATATATTTTCTGAAACTTTATTTTTTTTTGAAAATGCAAATTTTTCAAAAATTGCATTTTCACCTGGGTTTCATTTGAAAATGCAAAAATGCAAAAAACGAAAATACAAAAATCGAATATGCAAGTCATGCATATGCTTCTATAAATGCAAATTTCGAAACCAATACTGAAAATGCAAACAAAAACTAACTGAAAATGCAGCCCAAAATGCAAAACAAAATATGCATTTTCATAAAAAATTTTGAAAAAATATGGGAAGAGTGATCTTGATTGAAAGAGGATTAAAAAACTAAAAGATTGGTATAATTTTTTTGTTTAAATTCACAAAACTTAAAAAGTTATGACAATTTAAAGTTTTGGGGGGTATTTTTTATTTAAAAACGTGGGTTTGTTGGTGGGGGATTTTCCATCTTTGCCCTTTTGCATGTTAACAAATACATGGTAATTACAATTATGTCATCCTTAATCTCATTCATTAATTTTGATGATCCAATGGTCCAGATTGGTTCTTTAGGGTCTATGATTAAGAGGTGGTTCTATGTTGATCCATTTACTATATATATATATATATATATATAGGGGAAGGTTCATGCGAGAACCGTTGTTAGTGCGAGAACCGCGAGAACCAATCTCGGCCGTTCCTTGGATATGGGAAGTTTCATGGATGGTGAGCGTGGAGTGATATAGTGTGGCAGGGTGCATGTGGGGAATTCATAGGTAGGCAATGACATTAAAGGAAGGGGAATTGGACGGCTCAGATTAGTTTTCGCGGTTCTCGCACTAAGAATGGTTCTCAGATGAACTTTTTCATATATATATAAGATTAGGGCTTAGCCCCTTGAGCCATTTCACTGTTTCATTATTATCTGAGATAGAGAGTGTTGTGTGTGTTCTTGAGACTGTGAAAAGAGGAAGAACAACGGAAAGCTAAACCTTCACCAATTCCACTCAAGCTTCAAGGAATTTCAAGGAAAAGTTGAAGGTAATGTTCCTATCACCTTATGACCATTTAGACATGATTTTTTATGGGTTTAGGCATGTCTGAATTTTGTTTTGAAGTCTGGTGTGTGTTCTTCGAGTTTGTACCAACCGAGAGCCAGAAGGATGATTTTGAGGGTTTAGAACTTGATGAAAATCTTTATAAATTGGAAGGGGTTGTTTAAATTATAGGAGAAGTGGTTTGCAACTTACGCAAATAGTTTTGGTCAAGTCCTATGAAGCTTCTATTTCTAAAAATGGTGTTTTGTTAAACTGCGTTCTCGTTCGACCAAGATGAGGTAAGTCGGACGTGGTGGGTTGTGTATGGTACGACCCAACACTCGTCCGACTTGGCCTAGGGTGCGACTTGTTTTATTGTGGTCTTTAGATCCAACTTAGTGCTCAAGTCGGAAGAACAAGGGGTGCAACTTAGGTGTGTACACATGGTGCGTATTGTGTTTTGGAAGTGAGGTCCGACCTACCATAAATCCGACTTCAATTGATTATATCTGGATGATCCGACATATGTTAGTGTGTCCTATGACTTGTGATCCGGCTTGGGACGGGTCCGACTTATAATCGGTTCGACTTTAGAATTGTGCGTTATTGCTAGGTCCGACTTATATATTGAGTTCCGAGCTAATGGTCCGACTTAGCATTCTTGGTGCAACTTAGTCACTTTTGAGATTTTTAGAAGTAAGGTCCGACTTATGGGAGGTCCGACCTATGTGAGGGGGGATCCGACCTAGGGTGGTTCGGCCCATCAGAGCTAGAGTCCAATAGTTAAGAGTTAAGCAACGTGAGTTAGGGACTCGTAGCAGGGATTGATTTCTTGAGATGTATGCATTGTAGGTCCTCGCTATTGGACTCGTTAAATGTTCAAACTTGTGAAACCTACTGTCATCATTATGTTGCGGACCTAGTGAGTTACACTAACTTATACATGATATAAGTGTGAAATGTATATGTTATATATATGTAAAAGTGTGACTTATCTGATGATTTGTGAAGTGAAGGGTTACGTTATATTGTGATGAAAACGTAACTCGGGCATAGTCTGACACGTGAAATCCTTGGTATGGCTTGGATAGTCAACTATGTCCCATACTGTAAAATCGTTGTCAGTGTACTGAGTCGGAAGTATGTGAAATGATATACGATCATGGATTGATCTGTGAAATGTGATATATACCTGGTGTGGTGTGTAATTTAGTGTGATCGTTAAGATTATGCTTAAAGTTGTTGATTTACTACTTCCAGGACCAACTCGTGGAGAAGCTCCGGCAGCGTGAAGACGACTCATCCAGTTTCAAACGTTTTCCGTTGTTTTATTTATTCAAACACTTTGTTAAACCATGTCTGTAATTATTTATTTGAAAGTACTCTACGACGTGTAGTTCCGGGTACGGGACCTCGTCGGGTTTGTTGATTGTCCATTACAGATATTTTTTGGGTTTTGAATGCATTTCCTATTTGCCTTTTTTTGGGGCGTTACTGTAACACCCTCTTACCCGGCCTAGAATTATAAGGTAATTAATTAATTTAATTTTGGGAATTTATTAATTTATGTGATTATTATGTGAATTAATTGATTTTATGATTAATTGGTTAATTATTTAAATTATAATTAAAATTGATTAAATTATAATTATTGTGTTGGTGGATTAGTGAGGTGTCCGATTTTGGGGTATTAGTCACCACATACACACTAACCCACATTTGCATGCGATTTAGAACAAATTACTCTAAGTGTGTGTGTGTGTGTTTTGTTCTCTCGGCCGAAAGCAAAGAAGAGAAAGAATCAACAAAACTGATTTTGATCTTATATGCAATTAGAGTTCTGATTTCAGCTCATTGTAAGGTTAGATTACTAATTTGAATTAATTAGATTAATGTTTGTATTCGGTTTTGAACATAGTATGAATTCCGATTGATGCATGCTAATGAATTGATGAGTTAGGTTGTATGCATGTTAGTTTTTTATGTTTGTTATATGATCTTTATGAGATTAGAATGGTTACTGGAAACATAGAACATTAACATGTTATAAATCAGTGTTGAATTGTGTTAGAAACTGAAATTGGGGAAGAACATATGAATTTATCGGATTTAAGGAATGAATCACTCGGATTTGGTGAAATCCGACAGAAACGGTCGGGATTGGATGAAATCTGATAAAAACACATGGATTTTCCCTAACTTTTTTATCGGATTTGGGGATGTATCGGAATCCGATGAAAATAACATTGAAATGCCTTAATATATTTATCGGATTTGATATTATCGGGATTGGACATTTTATCGGTATTGGATATTTATCGGATTGTGACTTTTATCGGATTTTAACTTTTCTCGGATTGTGCCTTTGCTTGGGATTTGATTTTATCGGAATTGGTATTATCGGATTTGGACATTATCGGATTTGGACATGGTTTTATCGGAATTTAATATTCCCGATATTTGGCCTTTACTCGGAATTCAATTCAATCGGAATTGGGATTTACTCGGATTTCCATTCGATCGGATTTGGATTCAATCGGATTCAATGACTTGTAAATCTTTGGGATTATTATATAATGAATATGTATATATGCAATTGTGTACATACATGATTTACATGGTTAGATATGATATCTATTTTGGATCAGTATTATGAATTGAATACTGACTTTGGTTATTTTAATCTCAGGAACTAAGAAGACTCAGTGAATTAGTCACTCGAGTGTACTCCAAAGCTTTGTAGACTTTGGTGAGTGGGTTTATATCTTTTGATATACAGGATATGATATCCTATTTGGAATGCTCTTGTTTGGATTGTATATACATGTTAATTTGGAGATCAGTTTGATACTGGGCCTATTGCTTGGGGGATTACAATATCTAATCCTGCAGTACCGTTGAGGTACTCAAGGGGGGATGGTGCTGTTATCCATGTTAGCAAGGCTATCGGTAAACCTTGGTTTTGGCCGACCATGGTTGTAGGTGCTTGCAACACCGCCGGTTCTTGTGGGATTTATGAGCTATTTGGTTTAGGCATGTTTGCCTTGTGTGTAATTAGATATTAATTCCCTACTTAGCTTTGTGCTAATTCCCCACTAGACTGTTTTGCAGATTTTCGGAGGTGATCTTGATACTTTGGACTGGGAATATGGACCGACCAAACTCTGATGTCAAAGTTTTTGTTTAGAGCCTGTTTTGGATTAACACTGTAGAAGTTTTGTTGTGTAAAACAAGTTAAAAATCTTTTGTAATTATTATGTAATTGAGATAATTATATGTATTTAGCTTCCGCATGCAGTAAATTATATGTTAAAAAAAAAGTACAGTGTTTACAAATTGGTATCAGAGCCCTGGTTTGAGAATTTGCATGAATGATTTGTGCAATACTCGAACCTAGGCTCTGGTCAGTCCAGTATTCCCAGGGTGGGTAATTAGTAGGGTAGCTTTGAGGGAAGTTAGTGTGTTTAAACTAACGGATTATATCTAACAATTGGTGAGATGCTGTGTATAGCATAGAAATGGCTGATAACGTGAACCAGACAACTACCCCTACGTCCCCTAGAAGGAACAACAACCATCAGTCCTCCACTGCAGCTAATGATCAACACAATAGAGTTGGTACTTCTCACAATGGTGAATCTGTTCAGCAGGATTATGTTCTGCAGTTGGAAAATACCCTGCAAACTCTGAGGGATCGGGTTCAGGTGCTAGAGCAGCTACAACAACAAACTCAGTCTTCACAGCAAACCCAGACTATCCATATGCCCAGGGAGTCAGCTGTGTTCACCCAGTCAATACCACCACCTATTTACTCAGCTGCACCGTTTAACACTGTGGCAACACCATTTGGAACTCTACCATTTGTATCAATGCCATCTGTGTCTCAACCATACCAACCTCAACAACAGTATCAACCTCAACCAAACTTCTTCATTCCTTGGTATCCAACCCAAGGAGGGTTTAAGCCTAAGAGTCAATTTAAGGATTTCATGGATTGTCAGCCACCCGAGTATTCTGGAAGTTCTAATCCTACCGATACTCTGAACTGGTTGAGGGAGACTGTCAAAGCATTAGATACATGCAACTGTGAAGAATCGGATCGAGTTAAGTTTGCTACAAAACGATTGAAGAGCCAAGCGGCAACATGGTGGGATTCTTTAACTGCTCATCTGTCTAGGGAAGTGATGAATTCCGTAACTTGGGATCAATTCCAAGCTAAGTTTTGTGAACAGTTCTGCAATACTTATGATCTGTCCAGAGTGAAACGAGAATTCATGGATTTGGCTCAGGATGATCGGATGTCTGTGGATAAGATGATAGCAAAGTTTAATGAAAAGTTAAGGTTTGCTAAACAATGGGTTCCTGATGAGCCTTCTCAAATCGATCACTTTGTCCAGGCTCTGTTGCCTGAATATCGGGGTAACACCCGAATGGCAACTTCGTTGGTGCAAGCTTTCACTCTTGCTAGAGCTGCTGAAGGTGATGTGAGGGCACGGGAAAAGATGAACCGTCAGAAAGGGTCATTTCAAAAGTCTGGTGGAAATCAAGGCAGTAACAAAGGTAAATGGCAAGGAAATCAGAGTAGAGGCGATCAGAAGTCTAAAGGTTTGGGATCTTATCAGAATAAGCCATGGTGTAAACCCTGCAATTCAAGTCACACCGGTCCTTGCACGGCCCATACTAAACGGTGTGTACGATGTGGCGGGTTTGGTCATGAACCATCTACTTGTAGGTTCAAGACAAATGTTTGCTGGAACTGCCACGAGGAAGGTCATAGAGCTGGGGCTTGTTCAAATCAGAGGTCGAAGGGGACGGAGCATGGGGTAGCAATTGTCGGGGGATCGTCTGCAGGTCAGAAACGAAAAGCCGCACCTTCTGCAGAAGGTAGAGCTTTTAAAATGACAGTTACAGAGGGTACAGAGAATAGTGATGTTATCACGGGTATGTTTATTGTGAACTCTGTGCCTGCTCGTGTGTTATTTGATTCGGGTGCAAATAGATCTTTCATGTCTGTAACGTTATGTGACCAACTGAAATTACCTGTTACTGTTATTACTTTTCCTTTAGAAGTAGAGGTAGCTGATGGTAAGTTAGTGCATGTAACTTCTTCTGTGACTGGGGTTTCAATAGATATTGATGGTACTAGTCTGCCTGTAGATTGCTTACTGATGCCTATATCGGGGTTTGACTTAGTACTAGGTATGGATTGGTTAAGTCACCATAGGGCTAGTATCCAGTGCCACAAGAAACTGATTACTATTCCTTTGGCTGACGGGTCGCATGTCGTGGCTCGTGGGGATAGATCTTCTTCTTCTTTTCCAATCATCTCGTTCATGAAAGCTAGAAAATATCTAGCTAAAGGGTGTGCGTCTTTCCTGGCCTACACGATTGATGCGAAGAAATAGAAGAAAGCGGTTACCGATATTCGGGTTGTGTCAGAGTATCCGGAAGTGTTTCCAGATGATTTACCGGGATTGCCTCCTGTTCGGGATGTTGAATACAATATAGATCTGATTCCTGGTACTTCGCCGATTGCGAAAGCTCCGTATCGTTTGGCTCCTTCCGAGATCCGAGAAATGATGACTCAGATTCAGGAACTACTAGACAAAGGATTTATCCGACCGAGTTCTTTGCCGTGGGGAGCACCAGCTTTGTTTGTTAAGAAGAAGGATGGAACTTTTCGTATGTGTATTGACTACAGAGATCTAAACAAAAGAACCATAAAAAATAAGTATCCGTTGCCCAAAATCGATGATTTGTTTGATCAGCTTCAAGGGGCTTCTTATTTCTCTAAGATTGATCTGAGATCGGGTTATCACCAAGTCAGAGTAGCAGAGGAAGATATTCCAAAGACTGCCTTCCGTACTCGGTATGGTCATTATGAATTTCTGGTGATGCCTTTCGGTTTGACGAATGCGCCTACAGTATTTATGGATCTGATGAATCGTGTCTGCCGACCTTTCCTAGATAAATTTGTCATTGTGTTTATTGATGATATTTTAGTATATTCAAAGACTGAGGATGAACATGATCAGCATTTGAGACAAGTATTGGAGATTTTGAAACAACACAAGCTTTATGCCAAACTTTCGAAGTGCGAATTTTGGTTACGTGAAATTCAGTTCTTGGGTCATGTGATTTGTCAAGAAGGTATCAAATTCAGTTCTGTTGTTAGTCTCCATTTGCTTCTACCCCTCACAAAATGGCATCTTCATATGTTGTTACCAATGGTCTTCCCAACCATGGTTCACTTACAAGGTGTCCCATGTATGATGTGTTAGATTATGTACAGAGATAATTAATGGGCACATTGTATCCAATGTTATAAGAGACTAAAGAGTCACACTGCTACACACCCAAATCAGAACAGTTGGATTTTACCATAAATCTGTGTGGAAATAATTAATCGGGTTGGATTAATTATTAAAGAGAAAAGTAAATAATTAATCAGTAGAATTAATTATTGAAAAGAGAGAAATAAATAATTAATCAGTTTGTATTAATTATCAATAGGAAATAAATAATAAATAGTTATTTGTTATTTAAGGAGAAATTAAATATTAAGTTTTAATATTTAACGGACCAGTTAATTAATAGTTAATTAATTAACTAGTAAAGTCCAGGGGGTTAAAGTGCAAGAGATGGAAGTTTAATTAAAACTAGTGAGCTTTTAATTAAACGGGTTTGGGTCCTTTTAAAGTCTATATATATCCTTAAGCCTTAAGGATTAGAATAAATTAACAAAAGATTAAACCTAGCCACCACATGTACATCTCTCTCTCTCTCTCTCTCTCTCTCTCTCTCTCTCTCTCTCTCTCTCTCTCTCGATCTCGTCTCTCTCTCTCTCTCTCTCTCTCTCTCTCGTCTCTCTCTCTCTCTCTCGTCGACACTCTCTCTTGTCGACACTCTCTCCTCTCTCGGCTCTCTCTTTTCTCATCGAACACAAACTGAGAACCCAATGTGTGTTTCGGTTTTGGTGGTTTACGAAGATCACACACACAATCAAGCTTGAAGCTTTGAGGATTGGTGATTCCAGGAGCAGTCTAGCAGCCAGTTCGTTAGGAGGTGCAGTAGTGGTGGACTGTCTTTAGCAATCCCAAGTTTGATCAGGTATATTTTCTTGTAACCTTATCTGTGGATTGTTTGTTCATTAGAAACTATATTGATCATTAGTTTTAAAGATCCTAACCCTTTTTGGGGTTTAGAGGGTTGTGTTCAATCTAGTTCCGCTTTTAGGATTGAACCAGTAGAATCAAACTCAGGTTTGACCAGTTTGTGTCATTGGGTGGTTTGCTCAGATCAAAAACCCTTCATGATGCTAATACGTTTCTATGTGAAAAGTATAACTCTCTTATTTCTCTAAACTCTGGATTAGAAAGTCCCTATGTGCCCACTTCCATCCTTGGTGTTCTACTGTTATAAAGACTGTCCTTGCTTTCCAAGACAAAGTATAACAATTTATTTCATTTGTTCTTCTAGATGTTACCAATTCAACATATTACCAATTGCAACTAACAAGTAACTCATAATACTTCAAAACACACCCAAAACAACCTTGTAACTTCAACATAACATTTATTTGAGTAATTAAACTTTGTTTATGCAAAAATCACCCAATTTGACCCATTTGGTTCAAAAATCATAACAACACAGCAATGGATCTAACCAGTTAATAATTTTCAATTTCTAAGAATTCTTTCACATACTAAAACAAGTTTAGAAACATCATAAACAATACTTTATTATATATTATTTCACCCAAGTTGATGGGTTTTGACCCATTTGACTAATAAAGTCAAATAAAACCTCCATGAACCTTCTAATATAACTTCAAACACTATTATTGAGCATGAATTAAACATAGAACTTACTTGAATTGATAAATTATCTTTGAATCAACTTCTATTTCGTGAATTTCATCCTCCACATGATAATCCTCATATTTAATCACTTCAAAATGTAGTATAAGTCAACATGCAACATCAATAAGTTACCAATTATATATCAGCGAATTCAAACACAAATAAGGGTTAAAACTTACTTATAGATGATCTCTACCCATTGTTGTCTTCAATTCAAGAACCAACCATCAAAATCCACTATATCTTGGCTTGCATCTTTACTAAATCATCAAATTTCACATATGCACTTCAATTTTCTTTAAGAATCACCACTTTTCATCATTTTCATCTCAAGAACAAGGCTGGAGATCTCCAGAAGTGGCAAATGAATTTATCATTTTATTATAATTATAAAATTTTAAATTTTACACTTCAAAACCCTAAGTTTCAAACTTGTCACCTTCAGCTATGACCCCTAAAGTTTCACCAAACTTACAAATTCAATAATTTACATATAAAATCTATTTTACTAACATGCATGGCTTTAATCAACTGTACTTTGTGCATTATAAATTGTACTTCATGACCAAATGACATCAAATAGATATAATCATCCTTGTAATAAATTTCCAATTTATCTACAATATATCATGGCTACTTTTTATAAATATGAAACCCAATTTCTTTTGAGCGATATAAACACCTTATTTAACAATATTAATGACATCTTAAAATTCGGAATATTACAGATTATCAGTTCTAAAAATTAAAATTAACTTTTATACTCTTATTCACAACTCTTAGGACTGTTGTTATCATTGTCCTGGATTATATTTACCAATATATATATTAATTATGATCAACCTCTTAACCTACGTTTTATTGAACAAAGCTGATTGTAATTGATCAATAAAGATAGTAACTGGGCTATAATTTAATCGTAATTGACCAATACTAATTCTTATTCTCTAATTTGATCAAAAGTTTACCATTATTGCTCAATGTTGACCTTGATTCACTTATGTGAACCAAGTATGGCTATGATTGACAAATTATGACCATTATTCACCTATTTGAACAAAGCATGAACTTAAGTTGACCCATTATTGACAAACAACATATGACTTTGGTTGATTCAGTTGAACAAAGTATGATTGATCTAATGTTGAATATTTTTTATCACGATTAATTGTTTCCAATAAAGAAAGACTTTGGTGGACTGTTATTGACCATTATTCGCTTCTTTTGAACGAAGTATAACTTGTTTGAACCATCTGTAATCAATGTTACCATGATTCATTTATTTGAGCAATGTGTGACTTTGATTAATTAGTGTTAACACTCATTAGTCTATTTGAAACAAATGCGAGTCTCACTGATCTATTAAAGCATGTTTTAGCAAGACCCAATTTTAAGCACAATTCATCATTTTAAGGTGACACATGTGCTTAGTTGATTTTCATCATTTTAAGGTGACATTCATTGACATATTTGGTTTAAGTATGAGTGTAATTGATCAATAGTGATTGTATTCACCTATTTAAAAAAAGTATGACCTAAATTAACCAATATTGGCCATGAAACAAAATTTTCCTCGTATTCCTATTTCCGATAAACTTGGGCATTCCCTAGTCCAACAAGATTCGGTATCGGGTACGTGTTTCTTAGTTACCTTTGATAATTAGACAATTATAATTATAATGCATAATAAAAGCTTAGTAAATTTTATACAAGGAAACTATTCTTTCCATGAAAATAAGCCGACATGAAACCATTAAAAGACAACCCTAAACATGGATCGACATCAAACATGACTTGAAATAAATATGAAATTAAGTGACATGAATCGAAACAGACATAAAACTAAAGTGGGCCGAAGACGTGTATACACTAAAATGACATGAAAATTGACGACATGGAAGCTACACGATTCATTTAACATGAAGAAGACTCGAATTGCCAGGTCAACTAACTTTTATTAGAAAAAATGAATACTAACTTCTAAAGTAAGTATTATATAACTTAAAGGTGCCAAAAATTTCAGAATGCCACTCCGGACTCAGTTATAGAAGGATTTTACTATTACACAAGGTATCGACGTTCCACCCTCGTAAGCTTGGTTTTTAATTTTTTTTCTTTTACAGCTACATGCAACTAAAGCTGGCAATTCCTGACCCAACCCGAAACACGACCTGAACCCGACACGAAAAAAATGACACGAACCCGAAATGGGTCAAAAGCAGGTCGACACGAAGTTAGCACGAAAATAAATGGGTTGGGTTAGGGTCAACCCGATAACCCGAAATTGACCCGTATAAGAGTAAAACTAAAAATTATAAAATTTTCTATAATACTTAAAATTTTAATTTCAAAACGGAGATTTGAATTTAAATAAGGGAGTGACATATTGGGCAATAAAATCCGATAAACAAAAGTACAAAACCTTTAAAATCAAAAAACTTAAATAAACAATAAAATCCGAGAATACAACGGAAAAGAGGAAAAGAAGACTTGCCTTTTGAATTTGGCTAATTTCCTTTAGGTTATTTTATTCCATAGTTTGTTTACTAGTTAGTATTGTTGTATTAAAACTACTAAATTGTATTGGTATTCGATATTTCAATCCGTGGTTTGATCACTAGTTAGTAAAGAAAATTGAAACAGACAAGGAATTCGAGAATTTTATAACGAAAACCGAATTTGAATACTTACTCCAAAACCGAATTTGAATACCGTAATTGAAAACGGTATTCGAAACCTGTAATTGAAAACGGTATTCGAAACCGTAATCGAAAATAGTATCGAAATCCGTAATCGAAAACCGTAATTGAAAACTGTATTCGAAACCCGTAACCAAAAACCGTATTCGAAAATCTTATTTAACAGATACCCGTCAAATACGTTTGACCGAAATGAATCGACACGAAACACGACCGGAACCCGACACGAAAAAAAGCGACACGACTCGAACCTGACACGAAAATAAGTGGGTCGGAATTGGGTCGACACGAAACTGACCCGAACCCTTACAACACGAACCCGACCCAAATTGACAGCCTTACACGCAACCTCACACACCATTTCTTGACTATACGACATTTTAAGTTAATGTAAATAGATACCTGTGATCAATTTATTTTTACCTATATTTTGATAACGATATTTTGTCTAAGAACGTATTTTTATTTTGAAATCTTAATACTAAAATAACTTCATTAGATGACCATTATATTACATTTCAGTTACAAGGTTGATATATGGTTTTATATTTATCTATTTTGAGTAAGATTGTGCTTTTTATACGAATGTTGGCATATAGGTATACAAGATTGTTAGTTTTACGCGAATATATATGTTAAGTTTTATTGATTATTAAAATTAGAACAACCTGCATATTACAAAAATAAGGAAAACCAATATAAGAAGAAAAGAGTGATAAAACAGGTGTGATAGTTAACAATAACCCAATAAACATACAAATTTGAAGAGAAAAATACATAGAGACTTTTTATACATAAGTACAAATCTCATTCAATGGACAATAATACGTTACATATACAAACAAATATATAAAATAATAAACTGAAAAGCAACTCAACCAATTAGACCTATTTACGAAAATTAAAAAGTCAAACTACTTCAATTTTAAAAATCACAATGCCAAAACAACACCACATAAATTTTGTTTCATCTTATATTAAAGAGAATATAGACATATTTTTAACTTTTTATATAGTGTTAGGGTTGTAACCAATTGTCTAATTTTTTTGTAACTTATTGAATATATATTATATTGGTCAATTGATTAAATATTAGTGTTTAGTTTCAAAAAGTATATCAAACTTGTCACTTTTTGCTATTGTATATATATATCTTTTAAACTACCATTTAGTATACTTAACTTACCAAAATTACCATTTTATATATTGCAGAACATGCTATACAAGTTGCAGGTATTTTTTTATTTTTGATTTATTTTAAAAATCCACATCATTTTAATACTTGCCATGTCATTAAAATTTGTTTTTATAATATTAGAGGTCTAGGGTCGGATGATAAGAAAGGTTGGGTTCGTCAAATCTGTTGCAAAGAAAATCCGGTTATGATAGGTCTACAAGAAACAAAATTAGCCTCCATAGATGACGTGCTTGTAAATGTGTCATGGGGAGGCGATGACGCTCATTTCATTTTCAGAAAAGCAGTAGGTAAATCGGGAAGGGGGGGGGGGGGGGGGGGGATTAATCACCATGTGGAATAAAAATATGTTTTCTAAATCTTACTCTTTTGAAGGAGACGGTTTCCTAGCAGTAGTGGGGAAATGGTCGGGGATTGAAGGGGAGGTTGGATGTGTTAACATATATGGGCCTAGAGGAGAGAAAGATAAAGCTGCTATTTGGCAAAGCATAAGTTCCTACATATAAAATAAAGAGATAAAATGGTGTCTTTGGGGGGATTTCAACGAAGTCAGGAACATAGATGAGAGATGGAACTCTGTATTCAACAAAAGAAGTGCAGAAATTTTCAATAAGTTTATCATTCATGATAGACTCAACGAAGTTCCTATGGGGGGTAAAAAGTTCAAACGAGTAAGCGATGATGGAAGAAAACATAGTAAATTAGATCGTTTTCTTGTCTCGGAGAATTGTTTTAATGCGTGGAAAAATATGGGGGTGGTAACTCTAGACAGGAAACTCTCGGATCATAATCCTATAATGCTACAAAACAAAGCTTCAAGCTTCGGGCCTACACCGTTTAGGTTCTTTGATATATGGTTGGAGGAAAAGGATTTGGACAAATTGGTACGTAATTGAAGCTTCGAACAAACCAGTGAACTCAACTGATACTGAAAAAAGATTTCTTGATAAATTGAAGAACTGAACATAAAAGTAGATCTGAAAAATTGGAGCTCGCTGAAATTTGGGAATCTTAATGAGGAATTGAACAGAATGAGAGAGTCGGCTGAATTTTGGGAACGAGAAGCAGAAATTAGAGATCTTGACCAGAAGGAAACAGGAAAATGGAAACATGCACGGGAACAATGGTTAAACATAGATCGTAAAAAGAATAGAATGGTTAGACAGAAGGCTAGAATTAAATGGATTACCGAAGGAGATGAGAACACGCGTTTCTTCCACACAGCAATCAAAAGACGGGAAAGAAAGAATAACATCAAGGGTTAACAATAAACTCCAACTGGTCCGAAGATCCCAAAGAAATTAAGAAGGAAGTCAATGATTTTTTAAAAAAAAGGTTTAGCGAATCTGATGAATCTAGACCTTACTTCGACAACCCACATTTCAAAAAATTATCTTATCAAGAGGCAGAAAATCTTGAAGCCCCATTTACAAAAGATGAAGTTTGGTTAGCCATAAAGAATTGTTGTAGTTCAAAGGCTCCAGGGCCCGATGGATGTAACTTCCATTTTATAAAACACTTTTGGCCGATTCTAAAGCAAGACATTATGAGAAGTGTTTCATGGTTTTGGGAAAAGGAAAAAATAAACAAAGGTTGCAACTCTTCCTTCATCTCCTTAATTCCTAAAAATTCTTGCCCGTTAAACCTTAATGATTTTAGACCTATTAGTCTAATTGGAGCATACTATAAGATCATATCAAAACTTCTCTCTGCTCGTTTTCAAAAGGTTATAGAAAAGGTCATTAGTAAAGAACAAAGAGCTTTCATTCACGGGAGAGTTATCCTTGATGGCGTGTTAATTGCAAATGAGACAATAGACTTCGTCAATAAACACAAGATTAAATGTTTTGCCTTCAAGGTAGACTATGAAAAGGCATTTGATAGTGTTTGCTGGGACTTCTTATTCAATACTATGAATTATACGGGCTTCGGGAAGAAATGGATTAATTGGGTTAAAACTTGCTTGGATTCTTCTAAAGTTTCTGTTATAGTGAATGGCTCTCCAACAGAAGAATTCAAGGTGACAAAAGGTTTATGTTAAGGAGACCCTATTTCACCATTCTTGTTTGTCATTGTCTCGGAGGCGTTAAATGTGATCATGAAGGAAGCAGCTCAAAAAAACCTTTTCGAAGGGGTTCAAGTGGGCAGGGGTTCGAAAGTCACGATATCGCACCTACTATATGCGGACGACATTATTTTCTTTGGGAAGCAAATCTCTTGAAAATTTAAGGTGTTTTGAATGGGCTGTAGGCTTGAAAATTAACGTATCCAAAAGTAAACTTATCCGATTCGGATTCGGATTCAGTGATGATGAAATAAAGGGATGGGCTGATGCTATTGGATGTGGTCTCGAAGAGCTCCCGATCAAGTATCTTGGACTTCCCATTGGATCAAGAATGAGCCGTGTGGATAACAAGAAGTATGTGTCGGATAAAATCAACGCAAAACTTGCTAACTGGAGGGCGAAAACTTTATCGAGTGGGGGCAAATTGACTCTAGTGAAATCGGTCCTTAGTAGTATTCCTCTATACTCATTCTCATTGTTTCGTGCTCTAAAGACTATTTTAAAAATCCTTGAGAGAGTGAGGAGATAATTCTTTTGGGGGGAAAGGTGGGGGATTCTAAATCTTTTAATTAGGTTAACTGGGAAAAAACTCTTAATGATTTTGGGAGGGGGGGGGGGGGGGGTTATAAATCGGTTATCTTGCAGGTGCAAACTTGGCGTTGCTTAGCAAATGGTGGTGGAGATTCTCAAATGAAGAAACAGCGTTGTGGGCTCGGGTCATCAAAAGTATTTATGGAGAGGATGGGGGCTTGGAAAGTCAAAGCTCTTTCAAGAGAGATACAGCATGGAGGAACATAATTAAAGCTGCAAAACAGATTGATAGATTAGGAATTAGCTTTACTTCTTCTATTGGCAAGAAGCTGGGTTTGGGAAGCAATATCAATTTTTAGAGGGACAAATGGCTAGGACCTTACAGGCTATGCAAAGAGTTCAAGAGGTTATACAGGCTCGAAACAAACAAAGAAGCAACAGTAAATGACCGGGCAGATTTGAAGGTAACTATTGGTGTTGGAAGTGGGTCTAGAGAAGGGAGCCTAGGGGAAGAGAGCAAGGCGAACTCAACGACCTTTCGAGAAGACTAGAGAACATCCTCCCAACTCAAGAACATGAAGACACCTCACATTGGTGGCTGGGAGATAATATTCTCTTCTCAGTTCAAGCTCTACGAAAATTAATAGATGGTAAAACACTTCCTACTGATCGGTCTGGGCTAGTTACTCGCTGGAACAAGACACTACCAAAAAAGGTACTAATTTTCATTTGGAAATTGAGACAAAATAAACTTCCAGTAAGGTATGTCTTAGATAATTTGGGTATCGACTTGGATTATGTTCTATGCCCAAGATGCGGTAATGAAATTGAGGACATAAATCATGCTTTGCTAAAATGTGGGGAAGTGGGTTCATTGTGGAATGAAATCAGTAAATGGTCGGGATGTGGAGTGGTTCCGTTAAATTGTGTGGAGGACCTGTTAATGTTTCATCACCCTTCGTGGAACTCGAAAACAAAAGAGCTTTGGGATTTCATGGTTTGTTCGTTTCTATATCTAATGTGGAAAGATAGAAATAGGGTGGTGTTCGAGAATGGTAAGAAGAATATTTCGTCGGCTTTAGCAGGGTTCCAACAACTGACGTTCAGTTGGTTGTTTTCCAGATCAAACCTTAATCACTTATCAATGGCAGATTGGATTACGTTTCCAACCACTGTATTAATGGCAGATTAGGTTCCAACAACTGCGTTCAGTTGGTTGTTTTGTATATGAGATGTCTTTCGCTTTTGTGTCGTAGTACTTTGAACCGTATTAGTCTACGTGTTGTCTAGTATATTTGATTTTGGGATCCCCTTTGTTTTATTTCTCGCAAAGCAGATGGTGGATGGCCTTGTTTTGTAACCTTGGATGTTGTTGGTAATGGTATTGTCTGCATTTAAAAAAAATGCCAACATGAAGAAGACTATGAACATAAAGAACAACATAACACCATGAACATGAAGAACACATGAAAACTCAGATCTGAGCAAGAAACAAAACCAAATCCATCGATGAACAACCCAGATCTAAACATAAAGATTGATGAACAAAAAACAAGAACAAGAACACAAATTTAACATTATGATTCTAACATAATCTGGAACTTAATGTATTAGCAGCTGTACTTTCTATAATCTGGAACCCTAACTCGAAACCCATTTCGATTCTAACATAATTTGGAACTTACCTTCGAATAGAGAAAGGATGAAGATGAAATTAAACCCAGATCTGTACTTACCTTCGAATGGAGAAAGGATGAAGATGAAGCAAGATGAAGGTGGTGGTGGTGGTTCTTCACCTGATAACACACATTGGATGAATGGTTATATCGAAAGCTAACTCGAAGAAACCTGTAAATCGCAAGAACTCAAATCGAACCCCAAAACCCCAAATCTAGAATCCCATATCAAATCCCAAACATGAAGATCGATGGTGCAGTCCATGGTAGTCGATGGTGGCTGCCATGGAGTCGAAGAACCCTAATCGATGAAGCATCTGTACAATGAAGGTAGCTTCATAACAAGAACCCTAAACTGCGGATGCCATGGTCTTGATGATGGTGGCTTCGTAACAAGAACCCATATCTGTTCTTTCTTCCATCGTATGAATGTTTGGGGAACCCCATATCTATTCTATCTTCGAGAACCTCGTATATGATTTTGGGATTTCATCTTCGAAAACGAAGATTTGTTTCTATTATTATTATTATTATTATTAGTATTATTATTATTATTATTATTATTATTATTATTATTATATTTTCAGTTATTTTTAAATAGAAAAAATACATGTCACCACTTAAAACAAATGTCACATCATCAAAACCTGAGCCACATAAGTATTAACATACTATTACAAGTTACCATGCATAAAATGGTAGTTTTAGTAAGTTGAGTACACTAAATGGTAGTTTTGAAAGATGAGTATACACAATAGCAAAAAGTGACAAGTTCGATACACTTTTTGAAACTAAACCCTAAATATTAAGTGTTAAGTTTTGAGTAGTTACATGGGTTTAGTTCCTAAAAGTACATCGAAGTTGAAACTTTTTGCTATTGTGTATACTCATCTTTCTAAACTCCCATTTAGTATATTAAACTTTCTAAAACTTACCAGGTAACCGGTAATTCTGATATTTTTTATTTATTTTAATGTTTCTAAAAATGCCACATGTATTGTCACATCAGTAATATTTGCCACGTCATATTTATTCAATTAATTTAAACCATGAAGATGAAGATGATGAAGAACATGAAGATGATGAAGAACGAACCCAGAAAATCAAAAACATGAAATGAGTCCAGAAAACTAAATGAAGAAACATGAAACGAACCCATAAATCAGAACATATACACCATCTCGATTCTAACATAATCTGGAACTACAAACATAAACACCATCTATACTTATTTTTGAACATATCTGGATTCAAAATCGAACCATAAACTCATGAAGAGCACAATATGTAAACCCATCTGGGTAACTAAAATCGAAACACATAAACTCATGAAGAACACAATATGTAAACACATGTTGAAGGCGGTGGTGAAGGATGAAAGCAATTGCTTCAAATCTGTCGAATGTGTCGAATAAACCCCAACTCGAAACCAGATCTAACGAACCAACTGCTTCGTAAAAACCCCAAATCGTATGAACCCTCAAAACTGGGTTGAACAAATATCGTATGAACAACGAGATTCATAAAAACTAATCGCAGATATGTCAAAGATGAAAGCAAAAACTAAATCTGTCGAACCCCAACTCGAAACGAGATTACGAAGATGAAAGCACAACCCCAACTGCTTGCTTCGATTATGCAGTCGCCGGAACTCAGTTGACGATGGTGATGGTGTTGGAGTATGCCCACTGACTCACGTACGCCATAAGTATCACTGCCGATGATGTATGGGCCTATTGGGTCACACACCGGGGAACTATATCGACAGCCTAATAAGTGGAGGGACCAATGGTGTCAATATGGAAAGGTTGGTGTGCAGGAAAGGTACGCGACGCGGACCACTTAAGGATACGCGAAGCGGTGTTTACGCGGCGCGGGAACTTACGGGTACGCGGCGCGGAATCTCTCTGACAGCATTTAATTGTCTTGTCTCCCACCTCCTTTTCTAGCCAATGCATGTGCATCTTTTCTAGAAGTAGTTGGCTTGTCAAAGGAAGTAAAAAGGCAGGTGTGGGTCTTTAAAAGGGCCCCTCTTGTCTTTCCTTTGAATCCTTTTGCCAAATTACACTCATAAACACTTAGTGAAAGACTTTAAGAGTGTGTGTGTGTGCTCCAGAAAAAGACTTCCCAATTTGTGAACTTGGTAGGTTGTTCTTGATGGGTTTCAAGGCTTTGAAGATCCTTTGAGCTTGCTAGTACAAGGAAGAGGTGTAAACCCGGGGTGGACTTCAATAGAGGAGACCTACTTTGTTTCTCAAGTCCTCATCTATTCATCATCTTGTTTCTAGAGCTAAGGAGAAATGTATAACCTTCTTCCTTTTCTTTTCATGTTGCAAATATCAAGTTATAGAGTTTGGTCCCTTTTGCGGTTTTATACTTTGCATGTTTTATCCTGCTTCCGCTATGTTCATAGAACCCCAACAGTGTAATCAGAGGCACCTCTATACTTTATTTGCACATGGTGACCTGAAAAACCCAAAAAAAAAAAAATACTAAGTTTTATGTTTTCTGCCCAGATAGTTTACGTGACGCGTAACACCTGTTGTCACGCGACGCGGAAACTGACGGGTCAGAATCTGTTTTAACTTCCAGAAAATTACGCGGTGCGTACGCCTTGTCGGTACGCGACGCGGGATTCATCTGGACAGTTTCCTTTTAAACCTTTTTAAAAGAAAAAGTATTTTTGGGTTTTTGGCAATAATTTTTAGTTTCTGGATTTTTTGTCCAGAGATTAAAAATTTGGTTTTGAAGTTGCCTTGTATAATGGTTGGTGTATGTATATGTGGATTATTATTTTGGCATGAAAATAGTAATTGCATATACTTACATTATGTATTTATGAATATGTTTCATCAAAAATGGTTTGGTGTTACTAATACATAAGTACATGGGATTTTTAGTGCCTTGAGTGTTTTTGTAAAAATCTTAACCGTTATACATAAGTTTGCATGGTTTTGTGGCACACCATGTTGTTGTTGTTCATTAGTGAACTTTGTATGTTCTAGTGATGTTGGTAACCCTAGAAGATGCCCTAGACCTTGTGGATGTTTGGTCGTATGTTTTATTGTTATTCATTCATTTAGTGACTTTATGTCACAATGGTTTGTAATAATAATAATGTATTTATTTATTTGGTATGTAATTTGTTTTGTGGCTTGCATGCCATTTAAATATTCCATATTATGTATTTGTACTAGAAAATAGGAATTTGTGGCTTGCATGCCATTTATTTAATTTTCTATGTAATTGTAATATGGAGCAACCATTGGGAGTCAATGGAGTGACGTCTTGGCGAACACGAATCCGAGAGGCCCAATGGAGGTAGCAGGTTTAGTCGGAGCACATCCGAAGTCAAGGCTTTTGGTCCTTAGATGACTTTGTTTTCCCATAGTGGCTCACGGGAAAACGCATAGGTTTTAGGGGCATGGTTACCAATTTGTTGTATGCGTGTGATGGTTTTATTATATTGTTTATGCATGAGTTGTATCAACAACACCAACTTCACGTTACGTACTTTTCTTGAGAAGGAGAAACTCGATGGGAGTAACTTTATGCATTGGTCTAGGCAATTGCGCATTGTCCTACGACACGAAGACAAGTTACACACTATTGAGGAATCCTTTCCGGAAGCCCCTGCTACCAACGCAAGTAGGACCATTCTTGATGCGTATGACAAACGCGTCAAGGACACCAACGAGGTCTCTTGCCTCATGTTAAGCATGATGATCCCTAACTTGCAAAGGCAATTAGAGGATCTAAGTGCATACGATATGATGCTTGAGTTGAAGGACATGTTCCAACAACAAGCAAGGCAAGAACAGTATGGGTGTTTAAATGAACTACTTGGTTGTAGGCTGCAAGATGGTGAGAGCGTAAGCATTCACGTGCTTAAAATGAAAGCACTTGTGGAACGCTTGGAGAGGCTAGGATTTACATTTGAAAGGGAAATGGTGGTGGATATTGTTCTCCGATCACTCCCACCATCATATGAGCAATTCATTATAAATTATCACATGCATGGTATGGATAAATCCTTAATGGAGCTTCATGGCATGCTGAAGACTCTTGAGTCTAACATGGCCAAAAGTAAGCTCACCTCGTCCACTGTCGCTAAGGCTACCAAAAGGCGAGCTACCTCAAATGGGAAGTTTGGTTCTACTAAGCTCACCATGTTCATGGAGTCGAAGGACAATGAGATTGCGCCTCAAGATGAGACTCCAAATGGGGAAGTTTGTTACTTTTGTGGAAAGTATGGAAATTGGCGCCGCCACGCTTGCCCTAACTGCCTTGATGAGCTAAGGATGCACAAGATGAGAAATATTGGCTCCGAAGCTTCAGGTACATTCATGATCAAACTCTACTCTACTTCTATGGGAAAGTTTCGGATACTAGCCACAACACTCACGTTTGTCACAAATTTGTTTGTTGCAAAGTGCAGGTGTTAGAGAGAAGTAGAAGTTGTAGAGAGCTGGACTTCATTGAGGGAAACAAGATGGTTGTCCCTATTTGTAAAGGATTGGAAGTCGGGATCTTGCCACTCCTTCCAGCTAGTCTATTACTTTGCTAGATCTATGTTTTACGCCCTACGTGGCTAGAAACAATATATCTTATATGCCTTTGATAACGATGGATAAACTTCCTTTGTATTATGTATTTGTTGGTTTATTTGAAAGTTTATCCATGTTGTGGCATTTATTATAAGCATTTGCTTATGAAGTAATAGATTGATTGTGAATGATTTATACATGCTACTCTTATTGCTAAAGTCAATTTAACCATATAAATAAGACTTGCATCACCAAGCTCCATGTGGTTAGGAACTTGGATCTTTTGATCTAGGATCAATTGATGATTGTAAATCTTATTTATTAGGCTAGAATGACTCAAAAATCCTTCACTTATGTATGTGAGAGGAATGAAGGCTTGTTGGATTTCGTTCACACTTTTGTGTGTAGACCGTTCAAGCAAAACCTAAGGAGTAACACTGGATACTTTGTTACCTTACCAATGAAGGTAAAAAGATGAATATGTTTAATTTGTTAAACACTCGTCTGAAGCCTTGAGAGGTGTTCAAGACACATCCGCGACAAAGTACATGACTAAGAGGGCAAGAGATTATAATACTCAAATCTAATAGAGATGTTGAGGATGTAGTTTTGAGTTTTGAGACCATCATAAGAATTATGGTTTTGTCTCATAATTCAATCCTCCTAGGACATATTGTTATATGGGTTGCCAAGCGGAGGAATCGTACATTCTAGTTATGGTCCGATTATGATGGGTTTGACCAAAGTACCCTATTGTTTGGGGAGTACTTTGTGAGTGGCGGGAAATGTTCCAAAAGTCATACCAAGAAAGATGGTTTAGTACGCACCTTAGATGATGATACTAGAAAGTATGTCTTTGCTAGTCCATCACAAAGTCCGAATTCCTCAACCTGCATTTAGGGTGAGTTGGAGGAACCCGGAATCTAGAGGTGCTACTCCATTAGGTACTCTGCTGTGGCCGTGGGATATTTGAACAAGAAGTATGTTGTTCAAGAAGAAAAGGTTTCAAATATCTGCGGGTGCCAGTGGGAGTAAAGTTTACCTTGAATGGAAGAACCTGATGTTGGCACTAGCAATCAATTGTGATTGAAACTCAGCATGGCTATGCTGGAGGACCTGACATTAAATCATAACCTCTTTAAGTTTGGTAATAGTTGTCATAAGGCCAGAAAGATATAGTTTTATATCTGAGGGAGACAGCTTAATGATGTTTGCATCAAACTACCAAAACAAGAGTGGGCCTAGAGTCCGCTGGAAAGAAAGAAGCGATGAAAATGAGATGCGATCCATGAGGGATATCCAAGTATTGGACTTGGTAGGCCAAATCCTTGGGTGGAAACTCGGAAGGTATCATATGAAGACTTTCTTACAGTGGTTATGTCAAATATTGAGTTCGTAGACAACTTCTAATACCGACTAGTAGGAGATAGTTTTACGATGATTGACCATGAGGAAGGTATCATCTAGAAATTCTCTACTGGTGGTTATGTTGAAGTAAACTCGGATACTTGTGATTTTAGTGCTATTTCATGGCTGCGACAACTTAATGCAAAGACCAAATTCCTTAATAGGAATACTCTGAGGAAGTGTTCATAACACTATCCCATGGTCTGTTACATTAAGTGTATCCTTGTAAAGTCTACAAGCAAAAGGAGTCCCATGGTGGACTTAAATAAGCATCTCAAGGTTACAATCTTTGCTTTGATATGAAATTCAATTGTTTGAGTTTTCAATAAGCAAGGAAGAAATGTGAATGAATGTCAGGGCTAGTGGGAGCATTGTTGTAATTCTATATTCACAACGTAATGGAGATAATGTCCTTACCTTATACTGTTCATAAGGTAAAGTGAGGAATTATGCATCCATAACGACTATAGAATATACATAACCAGCTTAGGGCATCAAGAAATATTTAGATATGTTCTTTGTACTCTGTTATAAAAGAAGCAAGAGTAAGTTGTTACTCTAGTGTTAGCTTCTGAATAGAATGGGATAACTGCTGATCTCAATCAGAGTTCATGATCCTACAATATATGGTGTTGTTGATCAAAATAGTTCTTGAAGCATCATTGACCCTATTGGGCTCTTCTGAGACAATGAGGGTAGGATGGCTTTACTAAAAGAACCGAAGTCTCGAGTAGTCATTTACCTTATTGGGTTCTTCAGAAACAATGAAGGTACAATGAATTGAAGGAAGCACCAGGGTCTCACCAACGCATACTATGTGAGTGATGATTGAGGTAGAGACGTGGTCGCTAGCAGAGTTAACACGGATGGCTTTATGGTAGATCCGTTAACTAAGCTGTTGTCACGGGCTAGTGATGTTCACCATACTAGGCCTAGGTGAACAAGGCTTGAGTTTGTTTTAGTTATATGTTTGGTATATATTTTCTTGGGAACATTAAGCAGTATTGTACTTCATACTATATTGATTATTAAATGTGATTTAATAATGCGCCGAGGGCGGATATTTTATGAATCCTTACTGTGTTCCATCTTAGCATGTTTAACACTTTCCAGAATGCTCTTTTCATTCTAAATGTCCACAGTCGGTCATTCTTCACGGGGAGGAAGTTTGAGATAAGGCCGAGGGAAGTGGTTGGTCGCTATCTAATAATGGATTAGATAAAAGAGACGCAACACTTCGCCTGTGCTTGCAATGGTCAAGTGACTGGACGACCCGCACCTGAACTTACTTCATGGTTTATGTCACGAGTAAGTCAGGATGATAATATCATTTTGTGCTTAGACTGGAGATACATGTGTTCCAAAGCATGGATCTGCTTTGCTTTGATTGCTTTCAAACGCAGTTCGTAACTGGCTGTTATAAAGGGAGCTTTTAGGTAAAGTATGGTGTATGTGGCGGAGCAATGTAGTCAAAGGAATTCGTTCCTCTAGTTTTAGAGAGATATCCATGGGCCCCTCGATGATTGAGCGCTGACGTAAAATGCATGGCCATGCTCAAGTTGCGATGATATTTGATCGATTGTAACTAGATTTTGGGTCACCATCAATCAAGATCGAGAAACATAATCGTGAACGATCTGGAGATTGACATTTAACCGTGTCTCTTGTTCACTCGGATATCGCGAACGAAGGGATAAATGATCACTTATCTAAAGGACCATTTCATAACTGACTCTTGATTTGGTTTTTGTTCTAAAGACAAAACCCATACTGACTTGGGGACAGAGATGCCTTACTAGAGGCCGCTCTTTTTCTGTGGTCTTAGGGTACGGTATGTCATGTGCAAGTGGGAGTTTGTTGGAGTATGCCTACTGGTACGCCATAAGTATCACTGCCGATGATGTATGGGCCTATTGAGTCACACACCGGGAACTATCTCGATAGCCTAATAAGTAGAGGGACCAATGGTGTCAATATGGAAAGGTTGGTGTGCAGGAAAGGTACGCGACGCAGACCACTTAAGGATACGCGACGCGGTGTTTACGCGGCGCGAGAACTTACGGGTACGCGGCGCGGAATCTCTCTGACATCATTTAATTGTCTTGTCCCCCACCTCCTTTTCTAGCCAATGCATGTGCATCTTTTCTGGAAGTAGTGGGCCGGTCAAGGGAAGTAAAGAGGCAGGTGTGGGTCTTTAAAAGGGCCCCTCTTGTCTTTCCTTTGAATCCTTTTGCCAAATTACACTCATAAACACTTAGTGAAAGACTTTAAGAGTGTGTGTGTGTGCTCCAGAAAAATACCTCCCAATTTGTGAACTTGGTAGGCTGTTCTTGAAGGGTTTCAAGGCTTTGAAGATCATTTGAGCTTGCTAGTACAAGGAAGAGGTGTAAACCCAGGGTGGACTTCAATAGAGGAGACCTACTTTGTTTCTCAAGTCCTCATCTATTCATCATCTTGTTTCTGGAGCTAAGGAGAAAGGTATAACCTTCTTTCTTTTCTTTTCATGTTGCAAATATCAAGTTATAGAGTTTGGTCCCTTTTGGGGTTTTATACTTTGCATGTTTTATCCTGCTTCCGCTGTGTTCATAGAACCTCAACAGATGGTTCTCGCCTGAACTCAGATCTGCGATGGTTCTCGCCGGAACTCAGATCTGCTATGGTGATGGTTCTTGGCGATGGTGGCTGTTGATAATGAAGCAGATCCCTAAATCCCCTTGTAACCTTAGATTTGCACTATCCAAGAATCAATGATATCCATATATTATTATTATTATTATTTTTTAAATTGTTTTTATTATTTTAATATCTTCTAAATATGAGAACACCACATAAGCATCCAAGTCATTGCCACATCAGCTATTACCTGTTACACCTCATCATCTAGCAGGTAACAAGTTATCCAATGTATAAATCGTGAGTTTTAGAAAGTTTAATATACTAAATGGGAGTTTTGAAAGATGGGTATACACAATAGCAAAAAGTGACAACTTCGATGTACTTTTAGGAACTAAACCCTAGTTACATTAGGTTTCAATTTCAATAATTGTCTTTAAACTCATATTAAAATATAAATTAGTGAAATTACTTACCATCATCATCAAATGAAATTAAATATATGTTTTTATATAGTGTTAATGTTGTAACCAATTGTCTATTTTTTTGTAATTTGTTGAGTATATATTGTATTGGTCAATTGATTAAATATTAAATGTTAAGTTTTGAGTAGTTACATTTAGGTTTCAAAAATTGTCTTTAAACTCATATTAAAACATAAACTAGTGAGAATTACTTACCATCATCATTAAATGAAATTAAATATATGTTTTTATTTAATGTTAGGGTTGTAACAAATAATTTAATTTTTTTTGTAGCTTATTGAATATTTATTCTATTTGTTGATTGATTAAATATTAAATGTTAAGTTTTAAGTAGTTATATTTATGTATCAATAATTATATTTAAACTTATATTAAAACATAAATTAGTGAAAATTACTTAACGTCATCATTAAATAAAATTAAATATTTTAATTTAAATTATCATTAAACCAAATTACATTGAACCATTAAATAATCATATAATAAACCCAATTAATTAGGCCCATTTATAAAAAAATAAAAAGCCTAACTTTTATAGTTATGTCACATCACCAATGACCCATCACCAATTGACTTCAATTTAGAAAACACACCCCCCAAGTATTGTCACATATGGTTACAAATATTTTAGATTCATTGCAATATTAATGGATTTTCAGTTACTGAAATTGATTATGGACATTGAAATTTAAGATTAGTGAAAATTACTTATTATCATCATTAAATTAAATAAATATTTTAATTTAAATTATTATTAAATTAAATTACATAGATATACCATTAAATAATCATATATTAATGTATTCTATAAATCGTTTCTCTTATGAATTTGAGTTAAAAGTACTTTAATATTGTTGAGTAGCTATATTTAGGTTTCTATAATTATCTCTAAACTCACATTCAATCCTCAATTAGTGAATATGAGTTATGAAAATCACGCAACAACATCTACATACCAAAGAGCACAAATGTAGAAAAGAATATGCACAAAACAAAATTAGTTATTGCTTACTGTTCCGCAACTTTTTTTTCAAGAATGTTGTCTAATGTCGTGAATGAAAACATGCTCACTTTAAGTGGAAACTATTGCTTACTTCTTTCACGCGAGTGTGTGGCAGGAAATTAACTCGGTAGGAATGTGTACTCATTTTAACACGACTATTGTTATCCGCCACACCACAATTATTAATAGCATAAACACGACCCTCCAAAATCAAGTCTTGGAATTTTATTATCAACCCTTTTCTTCACGGATTCGGAAATCCTGGTTCTCTTTAAACAAACAAAACAACACAAAAAACGTACATAAGATTGTTATATCTATTCTAGAAAATTAAACATGACATACATATCTCCTCATTTGTCAAAAGTATTCTAATGCTATAAGCTTTGGAGGGTTTCATATACACATGTTGTTGCCACAACCGGACCACACGAACTTTGATTTTCCAACCATCGGAATCAGGGTAACTTCACTTAATAGATGATATTGGGATGCCATTTTCTTACCGGGAATAAAAGTACGTGTAAAAAAAAGTATGTGTAGACAAAAGCCAATTAAGAAGGATGATAATCAATTTATAAAGGGTATGTAGAAATGGAAATCTGAAAGAGCTCTTATTACCTTTAACTAACAATTAATTGAAAGCAACCAACAATGCAAATTATTTTTGATGTTTAAATGAGATATCTATCTATAATACAAAAGCACCCCCTTGCCTAACTTTTGAGCACGTTTGCAGCCTAACTTTTGAGCACATTTGCATCGTTTATGTCCTCCACGCAACAGCTGCTTCTCCTAAGTTCGTCCACCCAGGGCCGTCTTAATTATTTTCAATTTCCGGGGCAAACTAAAAAGTGGGCCCCTAAAAATACTAAACTATATAAAATGTTGATAAAAAAATTACAATTATACGTATTTAGTTGTAACAATAGACGAAAATATATAATTGACAACTAATTGCAAAGTAAGTAAAACTAATAAATATTGATTTAAGAATTAAAATCTAATAGTTACCAACTAAGCAAACTAATAAATATACAAACTAATATGCTAACAACAATTACTTACCAGATAACCAATTAACTAACTACGAACTAAGCAATTAATATGTAAATACCAATTATACAATTATACTTAAGCAAAATTAGATGGACTAATATGCAAATACAATTAGTTTCCATGTAATCAATTGACCAAACCAAACACAAGTAAGGAGTTATATTGTTGAAATATAAACAGTGAATAAAATTTTACCTAAAACTCAACGATCAAAGATTAAAGAAAATTTAGAAGTGTTTTAAGAAATTAGAAGCATTTCAAGTTTCAAAGATGTCTTAAATAGTAGAATTTATGAATTTTATCTTTCACAAAAGCCTATGATATCGTTTTTTTATTTCAAGAAAACTGAATAACAATAAATGATTTTGATTGTCAATTTTGTATCTTTCTTTCCAAACTGTGTGATTTCATCCCTATGGGTCAAAAGATTTTGTATAATTTCATTGCAAACTAACAATCAGTTTTTTGATGAATTGATGAATTCTTAGTTTATTTCACAAACAGTTACTACTAGATAATGAAGCATCACAAACAGATTTCATACGGACCAAATTCCGTAAGAAATGTTCAATGAATTCCGACGGGTTTGGGTTTGAAAATAAGTTTTCGACGAATTTTACACAAATTTCATGAAAAATGTTGGAAAATCTGAGGGAAATGGTTTTCCCAATAAACTTTTATCCGTGGTCGATTCTGTGCTATATTTAAAAAAACGAACTCTTTCCATAGATTTGTCCAACAGAAGGAGATGTTGTGTTGTAATAGGTCAGAAGATTTTGTAACTTAAAGTGTTAATCTAATTTTTTTAATAAATTCTTAACATTTACAACAATTAACTCATAATAGATTAACTAAACTACGCTTAAAGTGTTAAACCATGTACATCATATACATACAAAAGAAAAAATGGGCCCCTCTAACCCATGGCCGCTGGACGGTCGCCCCTTTCGCACGCCCACTGCCCTATCGAACTTCCACGTCCTCCTTCATCTCACCCGGTTTTCTTCCACCTCCTGCTTCGTCCAAAGAACTTCAATGCCCAGTTTTGTCTCATGGATCTCGACCTCCTGCTTCGTTTAATTCGTCCAAAGAACTTCAATCCCCTACTTTATCTCATGGATCTCCACCTCGTGCTTCGTTTAATTACCTCCACCTCCTGCTTTCTGTTGTCGATGTTCCTCTTCATATACTTTCTTCCAGGCTTATTGTTACCACTTTGCTTGCTCCACACATACACAGGTACGTGCCGCAATATTTTCTCTTCTGCCATTTGTTTTGATTTGCTGATACACAGGTATGTGCCCTAATGTTTTCTCTTCTGCAATTTGTTTTGATTTGCTATAGGATAGGCCTTAGGATAATCTTAGTATGTAATTGGTACGTTTTTAGGGCTTCTTTACTTTAGAGCTAATCATAATTTCTGGAATAGAGGCTGAATGTTTTGCCAAATTTATTTTATAAGTACGCAATTGCTACGTTCTTAGGCCTTCTTGTAGCCATATTCTATAAAGGTCAAAGAAATGTTCCCTGTTTCGCTATTTTTTTTACTCTTAAAACGTTATACGTAACGCACACAAACTGTTTGATGAAATGCCACAACGAAAATGTATAAATGATCTTTAGTGCCTACTAATTTAGATTACAACTTTAATGCTCTTGAAATTAGGATATCTCTACGGTTGAATTACATTCTTAAGGTCTTTGTAAATTTTAAAAATCCGTCATTTGATGTGGTCAGTTACTTATTTTTGGGTTTTTGTTTAATTTGTTAAGATAATTTGCAAGGCTACAACTCATATATAAAGCAAACCCTTTCACGTTACGCACAGCAACTGTATGACAAACGCTACAACTAAAATGTAAATAACAGAAGATCAGTCTCTTGGTCATACTCCAACCCACCAGAGGCTAAAATAAAATAATCACTTAAACCTCTTAATTGTTAACCCACTCACTTCAGACACTTGCTTCACTTTGAACGCGTTCGCATGCTCTGTGCCACCAACGCACCTGTGTCTGTTTTTCTACCATTTTCGTAGCCTGTCATGATGTTGTGTGTATTGTTTTCACCTGCTGCTACATCTTTCCCATCTCTTTATTTGTCATGTTTTCCCTTTAAAGAACTGTTACAGCTTAATCCTTCAATTTCAGTGTCTTGATCAACAAACTACAATCCAAAAAGTAGATGCACATTGTATATTTAGGATAGTCCTTGTAAAAATAAGTCTCTTTTTGTTGAAATATGCATGCCTCTGTAGCATATTTTTAAATATTTGGAGATTATTTTCGTCATTTTATATCGGTTAATCATTACTAAAGTATTTCACCATTTCTATTTTAATACATAAAAATAGTCTTGTAACATGGCTTATACTATTTGTTTTTCAATTCTTTCATAATACGTGTTTTCATGTTTGTAACATTATTCTTCTAACATGTTTCAGTCGTTTCATTTATGCTGACGCAAGACTACGCTTTCCTAGCTTCGATATACAAACATCAAAAGGTGACTATTATTAGCTTTATGTTCCTTTTTATTTTTTGCGTCCTGATTTATGATGAATATGAACATGACTTACGAAAAAGTAGCAACATTTGATGTATAGCTGATGTACAAAGGATATATAGGCTAACCTATAAAGTAGTTACGACATAAAACATATAGTTTTGGGCAATGTTGTAAAACTCGCTAGGCGCTACTCGAGCGGCCGACAGGGGAGTAGCGAGTACTCGGCCTAGGCGGGGAGTACTCGGGGAGTACTCGGATTGGGTTTTTTATTGACTTTTTTTGAAAATTTTACATATAGTGATGGTCCCAAATATGGATTGAAGCAATGCGATGGTAGAGAAAACACACACAAACACTTTGAGATTTGTGATAATATGAATGCAAAGCTTATATTGAAAATTGTACGAAGGCCATATATAGCCTTGGGAAAGTTACATAACACACCCTCACTTTTTGAGTTCTAACAATCTCCCCCTAAATGAGGAGTGTGCCTATTACAAAAATTTAGATTACTTAAAGATAAAACAATCATGGAACAGCATTGCGTAATCCAAAATAACTTTGTCATTTGCGAATGATCCTCCAGCTCTCTAGAGTTTTCTTAAATTTTTCAATGTGAATTCCAATACTCTGTCTCTCTTCCTCAGTGATAGAAGATCCAGAATCTGCATTATTCATTTCCAGACTATTGTATAGGATCCTTAACGTGCCATCAGAATAAGACAAAACATCGCACATTTGCACGAATGTTTTCTCTTTCTTTGAATTTCGGAATACGACACCAGGTTCACCACTGAAGAACTTGTGGCCAGCTTCAACTATAGTTAACAAATCCATTTCATCCAAGTTAGGATGATTCTGTTGAGGTTTCAGCACATTAACTTTTTCAAGATTATTTTCAGCTGCCAGTTGCATATCATCATCTTCAATAAACTCCATTAACTTTCTCATATAGCTCATCAGTGTAGAACGGCCAAACACCTCATTTGGTTTCTTTTGCTTGTTTTTCCGATAGGTACAAATAGATGAAATTGATGTCATGAAGCTGAATGTATCTGCGATCTGCCTCATTGAATGTAAACTTCTGACCATTTGCCCTTTCTACTTCAAACCAAACAATAGTATGACCAAATCCATCATCACTGTAGATATTGAGAAGTTTCGTTAACGGATATTCTGAGATGATCTGCTCTTTTGGAGTTCTGAACCTTTCCAACATGTGTTGATATCTTATTACTTGACTTTCATTCAAATGTCTCAACTCTGGAGGTGTCCTCGTTTCAATTTCATTCACATAAATCTCTTGAATTCTGTCTTCGAGATATGGACCATTCACAGAGTAATCCCTCCAGATTGGATTTAATCTTGCAAGTCTTGTAAACATGTTGCTTCTATCAAGAGATGGAGTACCTGTATACACTGAAGAAGCAGGAGGCACAAATACATTTGGAGGCACTGGCCATTCAGTATATCTGACAAACTCTCTGGCTGCTTCCTCTTGTTGTTTTTGTCTAAGTAGATCTGCAGTAGATGTTTGAAACTGTCCTGTTGGGGGTGGAAAAACAGAATGGACTTCAAAGTTTACCCCACTTAGAACTTTTGAAACATCAAAAGTTTTCTTTTTAGCTCTAGTCATCTTTTGCTTCCCTTTTCTTCTTTTCTCAATCTCAGCTGGTTCTAGATAATCCTCAAACCTTCTAACAACTTGTGTATATTGAGCTTCAGGATTTGTTACAGATGTAACATACTCATCAATTTCTTTATCAGTTTCATCTGAACTTTCATTAGCTTCCATTCCAATCCTAGCATCACCATACCAATCCTGTACATTCTCCGTATCAGATTCAAGAGTTACCTCTTCAATTTGTTCACTATTTAGTTCTATCTCCTCCTCTTCATTTACATTAGACCTCTATTCAAAGATAACCATCTGTTGTTTAAGAACATCATCGGCCTGAGTATCCCTACCTTGACCTCCACTTCCCCCTTCTCCTGTATAATTTTGACTCGACGGAATGAATGATACAATATCCTTCGAACCCATGTACAACCTTCTTCGTTTCTCCCCCTCGGGACGATCATCCGGATCAGGATCGTCACATCTTCTCGTTTGTGTACCCGCTTGAGTTTTACACGCAACATCCACAGCTCGAAGCCTTTCAGAGATCTCAGAGAATTTTGCATTGATATCAGAAAACCACTTGTCAAGTTTTGAGTCAATGGAATCAAGTTTAGACTGCAAGGTTGCCACAGCCTGTTGAATTGCATCGTGAAGTTCGGACTGTGTAACAAACCGGGTATCACGTGAGATACCCGTTGAGGGTCCTGCCACAGAGGCTGGCCAACCTAATGGATCTGTTGTGGGGTTGACTCCAGTAGGATTTCCATCCCATCCTCGAATAATACTATCAATAGTATTACCTAGGGATGTTCCGGGAATACTCTTGATCAGTTTAACCAGTGCTTCTATTGTGTCTTTGTGTATATCAAGGAATGCGGATATCCGCGGATAATCGATGTGCTCTGAAAGACTGGGCGAGGACGAGGGAGGCTATCCTCTAGTTTCAATACGTCCCATCTCCGAGGGAGATGGTCGTAGATTATGTGCAAAGCCCCTGTGCAATGAAATAGAAGGTCTTTGAGGAACTGCTAAGTGGCTGGGTGGGGTTTGAATGTGCACGATTGGGATAGCCGTGTCTATTTCAATATCAGACCTAACAGTGTCAGGTCTAATAGCAGATGTGGTTGCCCGGCTTTCTTGGTGTGGTAAAATCTCAACTCCCTCATTTTCTTTTCTCACATAACTACTACTCACATCATCTTCTTCTTCATTAACATAACCAGCATACTGATTTGGAGATAAAGGTGAAGTGTCAGTGGAAACAGAAGCAATTTCAAAAGATGGTACATGATCATGCTCAGGTGCAATTTGAATGATTGGAGTGTACTGAGGAACTATTACTCTTGATGGAGTTGGAGTCAGAATGATGTTAAGATTTGCCTAATTGACAGAAGTTTGAGCGATGGGAGTGACATCGGCAGTTGACACTGGAGTACTAACAATAGGAGAGTGTTCAAGAGGATCAGTTAGCCTCATATATGAAGGGGTACTCTCTGAAGTATGAGCAATTGGTATGTCTGGGGTATGGACAGGAGATGATACAAGTTGAACAGGAGGAGTGGTGACAGTGTTTGACACAGAAGTAGTACCATCAGAATCTGAGCTAGAAAGATTTATTTGTTCAGTGGATGCATCAGATTGGTCATTAGCAGGAACAGTCAAAGACTCAACATAATCAAGAATATCAGCTGGATGAAAAGTATCTAATCCCTCTCTATGTGTATCCACCTCACCAACTTCACCACCCCTCTCAAGATTTTCTCTCTGCACAGCCCTCTCAGCATCTCCCGTAGATAACTGAGTCCTATCCTCTATTTCCTCACGAGGTGCTACTACTCCCTGGGTAGGTAGGACCGGCTCTGGTCTAACCAGGGGAGGAATCCCTACACTCGTCCTATAAGTGACTACTAAGTCATTTTCCTCACAAAGATCCAGCTAGGAAATAGGAAATGGTTGAGGATCCGGTAAAGGAACAGGAATAGCAGGTTTTATAACATTAAAAGCTTTGGGAGCAATAGAAGGTGAACCTGCTCTCTGAGGAATAGCCGGATTCTGATTCATGACATGTTGAATGATCATTGGAATGAACCGCAGATACGGTAAGAATTTTGCCCCTGTCTTTTTCAGACTGTTCTTCTGTATGATTGTTGCTTTGAGATCATTGAACAGTAATTAAGCATAATCCACATGGAGATGGTTTCCTACAGCAACAAAGATTCTCATCTGATTTTCTGTGAGAAACTCATATCCTGTATGTTTGGCAGTTAAGCACTTCTGCAGTATGGTCATAAACATGTTATACATTGGATGTAGATTGTTTCTCCTGAATTGGCTTTTCTTTTCCAATGGACCAGAGTAACCAAAGGATTGAATGGCAGCTAAGCAAGTTTCCTCATCAGGAATATCCTTAAAGTTGACTGCTGGTGGACGACTGTCAGCAGTGGGGAGTTGAAAAATCTCTCTAAGTCTAGCCACTGTGACTGAAATTGTGAACTCATCAACATCTGCTCGAATAGAAACAGTGCCAGTGCGACTGGTATGAATAAAGCAAGTTTTCCAAAACTGTTGAGCATACACTTTAGGGACATGAGTACCAGTTGTAGCAGGGTTATAGGTAAGGACATGATGTAAGGGGTGAACACAAAGGATTTCAGTAAGAATTGGGTGATTAGGGTTTTTCAACGTGACTAGGTCTATAAAATGATTGTTTTCATGGGATGTGACTGATAAGAATTCTGCTCTAGGCATTAAGAGCTCATCGGGTTTTGGGTTTTGAGCAGGCTGACTGGGAGCCACATAATGAACATGTGATGTGGTGTCACCTTCCATGTTAGCCATTTGTCTGCACAAAACAATCAATCAGGTTAAATCTGTAATACAATTAACCAGTAATAAGTTCAAATACTAATGAGAAAATGATCAAACTTAGATCAAACTCGTCCTTTTGATGCTAAGTTGACATACTTTGACCACAGACACTTCGTTATTAACTTTTGAAAATTTTCATCAAAAACTCTAACACTGAGATATCCATTGTATAACTGGTGTTTGAATGATTGAAAAATGAAATTTGGTCTTCCATATACAATGATTTCATGCATACGAACAATTTTATTATACTGAGGTATAGGTAAAAAGTATCCCTAACACCTAGTAAAAGACCAAAATTCAAATTTATAGTGTATACTCATAACTGCGAAGAACACGAAGAACAAAAGTTCAAATTTTAAAATTCTGTTTGTAGATCCAAAATCCTCGTGAAAATCTAAGTAACAATGACCAAAGTAACTGTAGCAATCGAGGTCAAATGAGTGGTCAAAAATCATAAAAACAGTACGTGAAACCCTCGAAGGTTCGAATATGTTTTTGTTGAAAAACTCGATTAAAACTTGAAATTAATGAAATTCCACTGAAAGGATTGTTCACCTTGTTCGTGCGGTTCGAATGATATAAAAATTACAAATTTTGACAAGGTTTGGTTGCAATCGTACAAGAGAGAGAACATAGATCGTTAATGGTGAAAAAGAAATAAAATGACTTGGGGAAGATGAAGTAGGAGGGTGGAATGCGAAAAGTGACTGTGCACAAGACATGTGTCAGCTGCTGATTGGTCCTTTAAGACGGTAACAGTAACCCCTTGGGAACTGTGAAGAGATTCACATGCGAATGTAACTTAGTGAAGGATTCACATGCGAATGTAACTTAGTGAAGGAATCGCATGCGAATGTAACTTTGTGAAGGAATCGCATTCGAATGTAGCCTATTGACGGAATAGCATGCGATCGTGTGAGATGAGTGGATCGCATGCGATCAAGTGTTCAAGTACTGACCGTGTGAAGGGATCGCATGCGATCGTGTCTATCCAAATGAATCGGACTTTGAATTCGTGTAACCGTACATGTGGATCGCATGCGATTATAAGGATTGCATGCGATTGATTCCAGCCAAATAAGAACCAACACGAATGTCCACATATGAAAGAATCGCATGGGAATGATTGAATCGCATGCGAATGATTTAATATATATATTTTTTATATATTTCCAATTTTCTCATTTTAATTTCCTATTTTCTTTATTTCTAAAATACATAGTAAAAACTCCCCCTCAATCTGTGTATCAAAATTTGCAGGTTTTTCAAAGATATAGATTGAGTGAGAGACAAAAAGTCATGTATTTTATAATGTCTATATTTCTCCCCCTTACACAGACGCAGTATGTGTAAAGATATAGACACTCCCCCTTACTTTCTTGAATAAATACCTGCAAAACGAACAAACTGTGTAACACCAATTCAAAAACAAAAATAAAGAGAAGGAAAAAGCAGAAGTAGTATGTCATACATGCATATTAAGCATGCCAAGCTTAGATACTAAATCTAGAAACCTAGTTTCATCTAATGGTTTAGTAAATAAGTCAGCCAACTAATTATCAATATGAACATACCTGAGTTCAATGAGGCCTTTTTCCACATTATCTTTAATAAAGTGATATCTGATGTCAATGTGTTTGGTTTTAGAATGGTGTACCGGATTGCATGAAATGGCAATGGCAGATTGCGAGTCACAGAACAGTGAAATCTTGTCATACTGAAGGCCAAAATCTGATAATTGTGTCCGGATCCACAAACTCTACGAACAACACATAGCAGCTGCAACATATTCAGCTTCAGCAGTGGATGTAGAGACACAGTTCTGTTTCTTCGAAGCCCAGCAGACCAAGCGATCCCCCAAGAAATGCGCACTACCAGAGCTACTCTTTCTATCTATCATGCACCCGGCATAGTCCGAATCAGAGTACGCATGCAAGTCAAGATTGGAATCACGAGGATACCACAAACCTAGGTTCATAGTTCCTTTGAGATACCGAAAAATCCCTTTGACTGCTAGAAGATGCGACTCTTTGGGATTGGCCTGGAAGCTAGCACACAAACAAGTTGAAAACATAATGTCGGGTCTGCTCGCCGTCAAGTATAGTAATGAACCAATCATACCCCTATATGTCTTCATATCTGCAGATGGACCAGCTAGATCAGCAGATAACTTTGTTTTGGCAGCCATAGGAGTTGACAGGGTTGAGCAGGTGAGCATGTCATACTTTTTGAGCAAGTCTTTGATATACTTTGATTGACTGATAAAAATCCCATTGCTCAGTTGTTTCATTTGTAGACCAAGGAAAAAGGACATTTCCCCCATCATGCTCATTTGGAAACGATTGGTCATGGTCTGAGCAAATTCATCACTGTACTTGGGATTTGTTGAGCCAAAGATAATATCATCAACGTATATCTGCACCAAAATTTTATCTTTGCCTCTGGCCTTAATGAACAGTGTAGTATCAGATGTTCCTTTAGTGTAACCGTCAGTGAGAAGATATTCTGATAAGACATCATACCATGCACGAGGTGCCTGTTTGAGACCATATAATGCCTTATCCAGAATATAGACATAATTTGGATGATGAAGGTTAACAAATCCTTCCGGTTGGGAAACGTAAACTTCTTCCTTAAGAATGCCATTGAGAAAGGCAGTTTTCACATCCATCTGAAAGACCTTAAAACTGCGACTGGCGGCATATGCAAGAAATAAGCGAATAGCTTCAATTCTGGCCACAGGAGCAAAAGTTTCATCATAATCAATGCCTTCCTGTTGATTATAGCCTTTTGCCACTAGTCGAGCTTTATTACGAACAACTACACCGTCAGAATCCCGTTTGTTTTTGAAGATCCACTTTGTACCAACCACAGATTTACCATGTGGAAGGGGAACCAATCGCCAAACTGCGAGTCTATCAAATTGGTTAAGCTCATCTTGCATAGCTATAACCCAATCTGGATCATTTAGGGCATCAGAAATCTTTGTTGGTTCAATGATACTCAGAAAGATTGAGTATAAGCATTCATTGGCTGTTGCAGATCTGGTACGAACACCATCAATGGGATTTCCAATAATTTGATCTGTAGGATGGTGTCACGTCCATTTAGGTTCGGTGGGAGTTGAAGCGGAAGGAAAGAAGATTTCCCATGAAGGTAATTGGTCCGCAGCTTCTGCAGTCTGGTTTGGGTCTATATAAAAAACCGGCGGACTCTCAAATTCCATGTCTGGAGGAGCTACGTCAGGACGTGTACTAGAACCAGAGGATGTATCTTTAAGAGGAAAATCAATAAATGGATGTGATGCTGTTACTGTTGGAGGAGTAAGAGTAACACTCTCTTGAGGAACAGGTTCAGTCCTGGAAACAGATTGAACAGGATTAGATTCAGAAGTAAAGATATCAAACATGAAATCTAAATCATTATCATTTGAACTGGTTGCAATGTTTGTATCTTGAATTTGAAGACCCGGTTCTGAACAGAGATGTTCAGAAGCGATTTTTGAATGTACAGGTGGTACTGACAGGACATTTAATGAATCATCAAATGTAACGTTTATGCTTTCTTGTACAGTTTTAGTTCTTTGATTGAAAACTCTATATGCTTTTGACTCTTGTGAATAACCAAGGAAAATTGCTTCATCTGCTTTTGGTGCAAATTTTCCTAGGTTAGCTTTATCATTAAGCACATAGCACCTATTACCAAATATGTGGAAATATTTGATATTAGGTACAATCCCATTCGCCAGTTCATATGGAGTTTTATTTAAACGCTTATGTATGAAAGAACGATTCTGCGTATAGCAGGCAGTGCTTATCGCTTCAGCCCAGAAGGAAGGTGGGAGTCCAGAATAAGACAACATAGTACGAGCAGCCTCAACCAGACTTCGGTTGCGACGTTCCACCACACCATTTTGTTTAGGTGTGTATGCGGCTGAAAATTGATGTGAGATTCCCACAAGGTCAAAATAACTTTTCAGAGTGTTGTTCTTGAATTCTGTTCCACTATCAGATCTAATGGCACCAACACTCTGATTGTTCTTGTTTTGTTGCTTCTTGATAAATGTAATGATAATTGAAGCAGCTTCATCTTTTGAGCGCAAGAATTTGACCCAAGTATATCTGGAATAGTCGTCCACCATGACTAAGATATACTTCTTCCCATTCCGAGATTGAACTTTCATTGGACCACACAAATCCATGTGAAGCAATTGAAGCGGTTTAGTTGTACCCATCTCCTGTTTACTGAAATGAGATGACTTCCGCAATTTGCATTTAGCACAGTCGGCACACAGATTTGTTATTTTGAATCTTAACTTTGGCAGGCCTCTGACTAGATCATTGGTTATCAATTTGTTGATATGTTTGAAATTCAGATGAGAGAGCTTTCTGTGCCATTGCCAAGTTAAGTTAGATGCTGCTTCAGACAGTAAGCAAATGAAAGTGGGTGAATTGTAGTTGTTCAGATCGATTGAGTATAAGTTGGATTTCCGTGATCCTGAGAGAAGAGTATCGCCAGCCTCGGTAGATACTGAACAAGAATTCCTTTTAAACACCACTTTCAAGTCTTTGTCACAGAATTGCCCGATACTGAAGAGATTATGCCCCAATCCTTCTACATATAAAACCTTCTTTATCTGGATATTCTTTCTTTCGAGATCTCCGTACCCCAAAATTGGTGCGACATTGTCATTCCCAAATCTTACGTTTCTGGAGTACTTAGAAACATAATTTTTTAGAAGACATTTGTCGCCCGTCATATGCTTTGTACACCCGGAGTCCAGGTACCATAAATCAGGTTCCTGCAAAATGAAAACAAAGAAGATTTAGGTCCCCATTTATGAATGGGTCCTGATGTGTCAGTTGATGCAGAATGAGTTGTTGTATGGAGCCGTGAATCTGATGTATTATGTATGACATCACTAGATGATTGCTTTGGAATCCATTTAGAGATTACTTTCTTGTCTGGATTAACTTGTTTGGGTTTTGGTTGCAATGGTGCAGTGACCCTATGAGACAAGGTCGAAGAGAGATTAGAAGATGTACGAGTAGGACATGTTGCGGAAGCGATTGACTTGGGAATCCACTAAGAAGCAGAATGCTTAGAAGCAGAATTGAACTTCTTGACCTTAAGAGGATGTTGAATTTTAGGAATACCAGAAGTAGACCTTTGAGCTATCTTCGTTTGAGATTTCGAGAATGAACTACGTTTGGAATATGCTTTGTGTCTGAGTTCCTATTCACGTGTAAGCCACGCAGAGTGTAAAGCTTGGTAGCTATGATTTTGGTAAGCGTGGAGTTCACGTATTGTTAGCAACCGGCGAGACACATTCAACTGTTTAAACACATAAGTCTGTCGTTTGGTTATCCAAATGTGTAAGACAAACCCTTTGGAATTTAAAAATGGAAACACAACTTGATTAGCATAAAAATCTGACCAATGAGCACATGGTTTAATTCCAAAAGATTTTCTAAGTTGGTCATACTCACATTTGAATTCACAGTGACCATGCAGACATCCATCACTCATACATAACATATTCATTGCAACTTTTTCATTTTCATTAAAACCAAAACATGTGTTTCCAAACATCAAAATATTTTCACAAACAGAAGAAAATTTAGTATACATCCTATTAGTCTTAGGTATGACTCTTTTCCATTCAGCTTTTATTTGTTTCTTCATGTCTGCTTTCCTCACATCTGCAGGCAAATCAAACATGTTAGATTTCAACTTTGGACGTTGTGCAGCTGCAACGGAAGTTTCTGGTTTATCATGCGAAATAGAGAATGAGTGATTTGTGTCATGGACAATCTGTTTTAGTTTATGTTGAGAAGTCACAGTTGAAACAGATGTCACTGGAGTGACAGACTTAGAGACTTATGAAAGTGATGACACATTAGTGGAAGCTGGTGGAGGTTGTGATGACGAGTTCTGAAAGAAGAAATCATGGGCATCATAATCGTTGTTTGCACATGGAGTGAAACACAGCTTCTTGATTTGATTCTTGAGATCAAATTTTTCACGACACAGCCTGTCAATGAGTCCTTCATCGTATTTCTGAATTTGAGATAACTCTGAGCGAAGGACTTCATTTGCTAATTTTAATTCATCGACTTGACGTGTAAGAGAGAAAATCTCAACATGAAGAGATGAATCTGAAGTAGATGCTCCACCAGATGCTGAACAAGGAGTAGCTGAATGGGATGTTTGTGAAGGAACCAAAGAAAACAAATCATGTATGACTTGAGAAGTGAAACAATATTCCTGAAGAGTGTAGAACCGTTTCAACAACTCAATAGAAGGAATATATTCTAACAGAGGTTTGGAAACTAATGGAGCATACAATTCTTCATCTGTATAGATGGAAGAAGTATGTTTGGTGAGTAAAGTTGGGGGAAATTTGGAATTGTATGATTCATTCAAGGCAGTGTAATCAAATGATATTCCTGCATGATCTTGAAGACTTATTTTCACCTTCTCCTCAGCTTGTGCTTCTTCTTGGCCAACAAATTTCATTCTTGCTGTAAGACCCATATTGAAGAAATCGACATTGAACAATTGTTTGCAAGTGACTTTATCTAACACATGAGGATTTTCAAATCCTAACCCTTCAAATGTCCAACGACTGTATGGTCTTTCTTTTTGCTTGTTCAAGTAAATTGTTTGTTCACTTTGATTTCTTTTAATGATGAAATCTTCAAGTTGCTTTATTTTAGTGAACAATTTAGCATTTTTAATTTGAAGTATCTCATAATCCTTTTCAGCACTCACACGTTCAGCCTTAAGATCGTGGATGATGATTTGTGACTCATTTGTCAAATCAGAAAGTTTGGAGCTTGTTGTTTTTAATTGATCTTTTGGCTGTTGTAAATCCTTTTCAAGTTGATCAATTATTCCCTGTGCCTCTTGATCTTGACTTTGAATTACTTGTTTTAGAGACTTGTTTTTACTTTTCAGATTACTAACACTTGATTCTAGGTTTTTCATTTTGTTAAGAATGGTTTGAACATGGGCATTATTAAAACCTGCAAGAAAATCAATGTTAGTATTTACCTGATCTGTCTCTGAGTCTGACTTGTCAAAAGTAGGGTTGTTCTCCTCATCTGATTCTCCATTCTTTCCCATGAAACAGAATTGAGCATGCTCTTCAGCTTCAAGATCACTGTCAGTGTCTGTATCGGATAAGAACTGATCCTCCTCAACCATTAAAACTTTCCCAGCCTTCTTCTGCTTTGATAGGCGGTACTTTTGTTTGTAGTATTCAGCATCCTTGGTTTTCTTTTGAGGACAGTTTTTGATGAGATGACCTGATCCTCCACAGTTGTAGCATTTTATCTCACCTCTTTTCTCCACCTTCTTTTCTTCTTGTTGAAACCTGGGTTTTTCAGTCGACCTGTAGTTCTCAGAACTCCTTGATCCAGAAGTGAACCTTTGTTTGTTGTTGGTCTTGTTAAACCGATTCTTGAAGGTTTGAGTGACAAATGATAAAGCTTGAATAGCTGCTTCCATAGAGTCTGTATCTGAATCTTCAGGATCCGATTCACTAAACGCCACCTGTTTAAATTTAGCAGACCTAGTGTGTTCTCTGGGATGTTTATCAGCAGCTACTAGAGCTAAAGGGTCAGCAGGAGATACCTTAGGCAAAAGCTTTGAGACTTCAGACTGATACTGATTCAGATCTTCAAAGATGTTATGAAAGGTTACTTGTGTCAAATCTTTGTTAACATGTTTATATAACTTCACATGCTCGCCCCATTCGCTACCCAAAGACTTCAGAAAAACACAATTCTGATCCAGGTCTGATCGAGGTATCTTGTTTGATCTAAGCTCATTCAACAGTCTGCAAAACCTGCTATAAGTTTCATGAAGTAATTCATTATCTCTAGCAGATAAATCATGAAAACTATTCACCAGTTGCGTCTTTTTGATGTATTCCCCTTGTGCAGTACCTTGTAGTTGTCTTTTCAGCTCATCCCAGATTTGTCTCGCAGTCTCAAGACTATCTACTTTATTATATATCTCAGATGATAAACCTTGCTTGAGATAATACTTTGCCATTCTTTCAGCCTTTTTGATTTCTTTTTCTTGAGCAGTGAGCTCATCAAATGATTTTTCTCTCTTTTCAGCAGTAATTTCAGGATTGTTACCAGGAATTGCAGGAATCACTTTGAAAAATTGTTTGTTGCCATTTTCAATGCAATCCCTCATAGCTTCACCGTATGTATCATTGTGTTCTAGAAAGTCCATAAACCTTCCTTTCCACACATGATAATCATTTCTGAACAAAACGGGAGGTTTTGTATCAGTGCCAATCGCAAGCATCTCATTTGAACTAGACATGATGATCGATTCTTCTTTGAAATTATATACTGATGAAATCAAATGCAATCTAAATAATTAGATGCGAATCTCCCAATCAAATGTGAATCTTCCAATCGAATACGAATCACGATCAAATGCGAATCCCTTAATCGAATATGAATCCCTTAATCGAATGCGAATCCCTTAATCGAATGTGAATCCAATCAATGCAATCTGGTTTTCCAACTTTGGATCAAATGACTGCAAATACAAGCAATCGAATGCGAATTCTCAATCGAATGCGAATTCACCACGAATGCAATCTTTTAAACTGAAGGCAGACTAAATAATCGAATGCAACAATTGAATGTGAATCTATGAATTTCCACTTGAAACTTGTATCTAGTATTGTAAATCGTAGTCAAACTAGAAAGTCAATGCGAATAATTGTCATTTGGCTGCGATTCTAATTTTGATCAATACTTGCACAATTAACAGTTCGAATTCAATGCAATCGCAGTAGATCAGTAATCGAACTTGTCTGTTACTCTTTACTCTCAACGATCAGTAACAAACTTTCCAATCCCAACAAACTTTCACGCACAAACACCTTTTCGTAGGTGTTTTTCAAATCAGTAGATTGAAATCTCAGATCTGAAATGTTCTTGGTGTTCTTCAGCTCAAACTTCAAAGTTTCAGAAAGCAATGATTATCCAATCATTCTTTTCAAAATAAATTGCAAAGTACAAATTAATGATTGGCGATTGTGACAGAATCAATTTGAAATAAAAAACAATTCATTAATTCAAACTCGTAAATTCCAAATCGACGTCAACCTGAAACTTCCATTTTTCAAAACTTCACTTTTCCCAAGAACAGTTGATGTGACTATTGATTTATGACAATAAGTGCAGCATATTAGGATTGCTAATCAATTGTACTCATCTATCCAATGATTAGAGAAGAATGCTGTTCAATTTTGAACAAAATAATTCAAACCTCCAGATGAACAGTAAACAGAGTATACCTTATTCGAAGATGAAAGTACTTTTCTAGCAATGATTGAACAGTGAATCACCAATGAGTCATGTTTCTTCAATCGATTATGCACAAACTTCGAGAAGATTGAATTCAGACGAAGAACAGTACGTTATTACCTTTAAATCGCTGAAATTGATGCAGAGTTCATCATTTGTACTTGATTTGATTGAGAGAATGATTGTTAATGATTGAATGTCAAATCGAGAACCAATTTCAAAGAAGAAATTGGCTCTGATACCAATTGATGGTCCCAAATATGGATTGAAGCAATGCGATGGCAGAGAAAACACACACAAACACCTTGAGATTTTTGATAATATGAATGCAAAGCTTATATTGAAAATCACACCAAGGCCATATATTGCCTTGGGAAAGTTACATAACACACCCTCACTTTTTGAGTTCTAACATATAGCATGTTCTTAAGTCATAAATAATCAAATATAAAGATGATTTTTCATAGCATCCAATATATATGTTTAAAAACACCAACATAATTGTTTGAAAATTCAAATACTCCAATAAAAACATTCATTTGTTAGCATTATCACTAGGTTGATGCTCATTAATCGTCTTGTCCATATTGTTCAATGATTTGAACACCAACCGACTCGTATTCAACTTCCACTTCCTCATCTACTTCTTCTTCTTCACTCTGCGACTCGAATTCTTCGTCAAAAAGTTGTCTTGATCGTGTACTTCTTCGAGGCCTTAAAAATTCATCGGCACCTGTGGCTTCAGCAACCGTCTCCCAATGGAAGAAGATTTCTCGATTTAGTCACCAATGGAAGAGTATGCGTGGCTGTTTCTCGATCGAAAACGAAATGAAGGAGGCGGCAGGAGACTTACGTGTGAAAATGGAAAGCAAAAAGGGGAATGACCAATTAAAAACCTAATTTTTATGTTTACCGAGTTTGATCGAGGAGGGCGAGTTGGACCGAGTTGGCCGAGTTGGCCGAGTTTGACCGAGTTCCGAGTTTTAGTCCGATTTTGCCTAAATTGCCTCAGTAAGTGTCCGAGTAGCGAGTACTCTCCGAGTACTCGGCAGAGTAGGCCGAGTTTTACAACACTGGTTTTGGGAGAAACATACAAAAAGATGCTGGGAGGAGGTTAACATTGTTTTCGCTAATGTAAAAGTTCTGGGTTATTCATCTTCTTGAATGGTACCTGAATGACGTATATTCCACTTAGTCGTCCTCCTTTTGCGAGTTCTTCTTTACACACAAAAGAATACAGAAGACAATCTATTTTAAGATGGAAAACGAAGAAATTCAAGCTAAGGTAAAAAATAATTTAGCCTATCAAACTGACACTCTCCTAACCATAATATTATTTAGAGAAGTTATGAAGAATATATATATATATACACATAGCGATGTCGCACTTTGATAGGGAATGGATAGTTAGTTCTAGAAGGGGTATTATAGTAATATGATTAGTAGTTAGTTAGAAGTAATGCTATAAATAAGTGAGGGGAGTCTCTTTGTTAGTCAGGCATAAAATAGATGGTTTTGTATCAGGCTCATAGCTTTGGCTATTGAGAGAGGGGAGTTCCCTGGATCAATCTTCCATTGTTGGTTGATTGAGGTTTATCTTACTTGTTCTATTTCAGTTCATATCCTTATTAATTTCAGTGTTCTTCAGTATATTGTTATCATCAGTTCATATCTGCCATTTATATTTTACGTTCTCTATCATTGGTCCGACCTGCCCTAGACCTGCCGATTGTTACATCGCTAATTTCTGATTCACGTATCTAATTCATCCGAGGAATTGTCAATTGCTCTATCATTCAGAAATCGATTTCAACTATTGCTCTTTGCCATCGATTTTTTCTTCAGCCATCGATTTCCATAATCGCTTTTTTTCTGTGATTTCTGCACTTCACTTCTGATTCGCATCTGTGGTTGCTATTTCACGAATTGCAGAAATCTCGATTGTTTCATCAACTTGCAGCATCGATCTGTTAATTTTCGTAAGCCTGCTGTGTTGCAATTTCTGATCTGTTTTATTGCTGATGGAAACTGTTTGATTTGGTAAGTGCTAATTTGGAAACTATTAATTTGGAACATATCGAATTGGAAACTATATATTATATTTGGAAGGTGCCGATTTGGAAACAATATATTTGGAAATCTCAATTACTTTCCTATTTCCGCTTCAATTTCTGTTCTCGTTATTTTTAGTAACGTTTTTGCTGCTCTCGATTTGATATGTTCAACATCACGTTTTGAAATCAAATTCTGCTATCGACAGTTCGTTTTGCACCTGCTAATTGCTATTTGCTTTCGTTTTTAATTCTATTTTGTGAGTTTGTCTTCCAATTCTGCACTTCACCTTCCAGCACTAGTCTCTGTTCATAGCATATATGATTGCTTGTTCCACTTTGCCTTTTGCCGGCTCTGCAATTCGTCGGTCTTTGTCTTTGTTTACTGTCGATTAAGTGTCCAATTGACTTCCATGGAAACTCGATCTATTCATTCTCGCTTAGATTTCCAGGAGCAGCAGCTTCGACAACTCCAATCTGATATGTCTGAAATTAAATCATCCCTGAAGACCTTGAAAGCAGATCGAATTGAAGAAAGGGAGTTTCGTAAGGTTATGTTGGGATGGCTGAAGCAACAACGCACGAGTTCTAATTCTGATTTGAGTCAGGGAAAGGGGTTTGATGGTGAATTGATTGACAAAAAGGCCTCGAGTATTTGTTTCGGAACCTGTAATGGTGGAAGTGATGATTATGGTAGTAACGTTCATCAGAAAACTCAGGGTGAGGAAGACATTCCAGTGGTAACTTTGCTGAACATCACTTCTCAGAAAGAAACAGGTGACTTGTTGGATGTTGATTATCCAGTGATGGAATCCACATCAATGATGAGTAAGGATGGAAATCCAAATGTTGATTATCAAGGGATGTATAGAGTGGTGGTGGTGACGCCTAAGCCTTCATTTGGATTGGAAACACATACTCCATCGATTTTGAACAAAAAAGTCATTTTGACTTGGCAGCTACGGATGAATGATGAAGTTTTCACTGTTTGGGTCAGCGATGAAATTGAAGACCATATATTCATAATTGATGGGTTTTATTTAATTGTGAGACAGCTTTATGAAGGGGTCTCCAACAGTCAAACTCAAGTTATTATTAAGGTGGACTATTGTTGGTTTGAGGACATTCGAGTTCCTGATTTACCTCCAGCAAAACCACGAGATCATTGGACTGGTTTGGAAGCAAGTCTTGAGGACAAAACTTTTTCGAATGCGGGAGTAATGATAGGGAATGGATAGTTAGTTCTAGAAGGGGTATTATAGTAATATGATTAGTAGTTAGTTAGAGAGAATGCTATAAATAAGTGACGGGAGTCTCTTTGTTAGTCAGGCAGAAAATAGATGGTTTTGTATCAGGCTCATAGCTTTGGCTATTGAGAGAGGGGAGTTCCCTGGATCAATCTTCCATTCTTGGTTAATTGAGGTTTATCTTACTTGTTCTATTTCAGTTCATATCCTTGTTAACTTCAGTGTTCTTCAGTATATTGTTATCATCAGTTCATAGCGATGTCGCACTTCCCATCTACTCTAGGTTCAAGTCACTTTTACCCAACCCCATCAAGGTCGCCCAGAAAACACAATATGCCCTCCAGCGACACCTTCGTAACTCCAGTTACCTGTTTAGGTTTTTTATAATTGCCTTCGTGTTTTCAATAATAATTTGAAATTATTTTTTTGCAAAAAAATCCATTAGTTGATCCATATTTGCTACAACTATGGGCCTAAATTTGCACATTTTCTATCCCTCATATACTCTGACATACAGGTCTTTCGCTAACCACACGAGCAGCATTAGGAATCATGATTAACCCGCCTGCAGCCGAAGGACTTCAGATGCGTGAATGGTACATAACTTAATAATGCAATTTTTAATAAATTTACATGATCAGGAAGTGCAAATTCAATAATTGTTATTATAACTACATGCTTTAAACTGAAGGTATAATAATAATAATGAGGAGTTTCAACAACTTATGCATAAGGAGACATTTAAGAACCATAATCTACTACTTCCGTATCCTGAAGATGAAGAAGTTGTCTCAATTGCTACAATTACGTCGTCTTTCAACATTGTAAGCGACTATGATAACTTAATCTATTCATACACATATTATACACAATTCACATACTGAACCATAACATTTCAAACAGCTCAAAACAGCTTGGGTTAAAGGCAAAGTCATCCTCCTTTGGGATGATAGAAGCATGTGGTATTCAGCATGCGCTAACTGCCAAAAGTCGATTGACGCGGACCTAACTTGGGTTGTCACATGCCCGTCCTGCAAAGTAGAATCTGAAGTTTATCCGATGTAAGTAAAACTTTACTTCTGAACTTACAACCATCCTGAAAATGTATTCTGATTGATTAATCTCCATTTTATTAACTACGACATTATGAACTCCCAGTAGCCGCATCCCAGTCACCATTGACGATGGTACCGGAAGCATTCGTGCAATACTATATAGCCCCGAGGTTGAAAATTTTATACCACTGGCCCCTACAGACATACAACAAGCGGAGGAACATGTACACTCACACGAAACCCAATTTATGCTCTTCATTTACTTGCCCAAAAAGACACACACGTATCATATATGCACCATTTTTACACTACCATATGAAAAGAATGTTATTTGACACAAATTAATCTCCATAACAGGGTGTTGACATTCATGATACTATCGCCACATCAATCAAAGAACATATCATTGTGGCGTTTATACGCTGGCAGGAGGTTACTTTCCGCGGTCAAAGTGAGACGAGGATCCATGTTGTAACAGTATATAAATCAAATGACCCATCTCCTGTTGTCGAGCCGCCCAAAGACGCAAAGAAATCCCAGCCCACGTCATCAACGGCGGCCAAAAAACATCCAGCTCATGTCCCTGTATGCGAGGGCCCGACGAAGAAAGCCAAAGACACTACAACGTAAACAGGCTGCTCAGTTAGCTTCATACAAACACCGCTTTTTTGCACAGCTAGCCTTTTCTTTGTAATATAGCACTTGGCGCTGTGAGATCGATTACAAGATAACTACTTTTGACTGTAACTACATTGCAGGACTTGGTTTTGTACCAACATACCACTTTCTGCACTCCTTTTGTTGACTGTAATATATGTTAAAAATGTAAATATAGAGGTAACGGTGTAAATATAGAAGTAGCAGATATGCTTTGGTATATATCTGTATAACTTTCTTTAATGTAGAATGTATAACTTTCTTTAATGTAGAATTTTCAGGTAATAACTCTCTTCTACAGCTCATGATGCAGTCTAAGAATTGTCACCTGCATTAACACTACATGACAATGTCACTTACAACCCAATAGCATACCTAGTAAAAATCATAAAAACGCCTTCAAATGAGATATAAATAAAAACGGCTAATTACTTGAAGAATATTCTTCTTGTTATATTTAATTCTTCACTCTTTGTTTGTATTACGTCTTCATTATCTCTGCTTCATTCCTCTCTTTAGATCAATTGGTAGTTAATAGTGTCTACAATTCCAACCCATTCTCGATTAAACAAATAATGTGGGTAATGTGAGATCCCATTTCCCTTTCATTAAAGCTTAAACAATATATTAGTGTTTTTAAATAAATAAAAAAAATACCTCCTCGTCCTTAACACCATTTCGATATAATATGCATCCGAAACAAAACAAACCAAAAAGCATACATAAGCTTAAACAATATATTCGTTCTTAAAAAAAAAAAATACTTCCTCGTCCATCAACACCATTTCGATACAATAAGCTTCTGTCAGTTTCATATACACATGGTGTTGCCACAATCGTACGACACGAACCTAAATTTTCCATGCATCGGAAACGGGATTTACCTCGCTTAACAAATGATATATGGAGGTCATTATCTTTAATGAAAGAACAAAACGTGTAAACAGAACAATGTGGGTAAACTAAAGCGAAAAAAGAATGAGGCTATCCAATTTATAAAGCTTCGGTTCAAACTCAGATGTACTTCGATTTAAACTCAAATGTAGAACTACTCTCATCTCCGTTATCTCACAAATTGATGTTGGTAACCGAAAATAAAACTTAATACACATTTAAATGGGCCATTCGATTCAAAATGGGATGTACTACTAATCTCACTTACTTTACCTCTGAAGGTAACCGAAGAGTCAAGTTAATACACATTCTGAGGCTAACTGTAAATAAGGGTTAATACAGATTTAAAGGAAGTTCACGGGCAGAATGGGGGCATCGATAGTTCAACTTCAGGCGGTCATATCCCTGGCGTATGGAGTAACATTGTTAAATCCCTTAAATCTTTGGTTAACCTCAATATTCCCTTCAATAGTTGGATTATTGAAGCATCAGACCAGGGAGATGCTATATCGCAAAGATTGAAGTGGGCTCTAGAGCCTAGTGGGATGTTCACAGTCTCTTCACTAAGGCTCGCAATCGATAATGTCCTCTTGAAAAAAACTGAAGATTTCGCTTTTAAATGGTGTCGTTTTGTCCCTTTGAAGGTAAATATTCATGTATGGAGAGTTTATTATAATCGGTTGCCTACAAAACTAAATCTACAGAAAAGGGGAGTCACCCTCCTTACGACCTGCTGTAAACTTTGCAACGATGCAGAGGAATCGGAGAATCATCTTTTCATCGAATGTCGGAATGCAAGGAAAGTTTTAAGTGATCTACAGAAATGGTGGAATATTGGTGAGCCTAATTTATTGGATACCTCAAGCTTAATAAAATGGAGTGATACTTTGGGCTTCAAAAGAGCTGCCCATTCCTCTTTAACTAGTGTCATATACACATATTTATGGTGGTTGTGGATACTTCGTAACGACACTGAATTTTCAAACAAAACAGTTGGAGACCGGGATGTTTTCAGTTTGATTCAAGCATATTCGTTCTTCTGGATCAAACATAGGAATGGAGGTGTCAAACATGCATTGAAATGGGGTGATTGGGTCCTTTCTCCTAGGAGCTGTTTTTAAGTTGTCAAAGGGTTTTTTTTTTTTTTTTTTCTGATTGTGCTTGGTGTGTTTATTTCCTTTTCCTGTATTTCTTCTTTCATCTTTGTACTTTGGGTGCTAGCATCTTGCTAGTATTTTCTATGAATAAATTTTATAGTATGTTTGGAGGGTGTGATGGCCGAGCCAAAGCACTCCTCCATCATACTTTTTGCCGTTAAAAAAAAAGACATATTTAAAGGAGGTTTCGAAAATTAATACAGATTTAAAGAATTCAATAAAAATGCTTAATTGCATGTACTACTACTCTCATTTACTTTACCTCTCTAATTCACAAAGGTAACCGAAGAGTCAACTTAATACACATTTTGATGCTAAATGTAAATAAAAATTAATACATATATAAAGAAGGTTTTAAATTTTAATACAGATTTAAAGAATTCAATTAAATGCTTAATTCATATAAATAGAATGGTACATTGAATCAATTGATGGGCTATAGTCAAGAAGAAATAAGACGAGTTACATTGACATTAGGCCGCCCATGGCCTCTAATTAACTTAGATTTAAAAGTTAAAAATCTATTATGAATACCAGATAGGATTGGATAGTTACTAAGTTATAAAAGATATAAATGTACATCAAATATTATCTTATAATATTATTAAAAAAAAGGGTTGATGATGACATCATCATCTCTTTTAAAATTAAATGCTCCACCAATCATAACCCTCTATTTTCTAATTTTTTTTTTAATAAAAGCGTAACTAATTATATAATTACATGAAAACCCGGTTGTTTGAATATAATTGGAAGAGTTTGAATGTAAATTGTTAGGGTAGTATGAAATATGTGAGGGAGTTTTAAGAAAGTTATATATTAATGTAATTAATTATAAGTTGTTTGAAATTTATGTTTAATAACTTATACTATATTTGTTTTGAGAAAAAATAATCATATATTTGTAATCGTCTCATTTTTATCTACGTTTTGATATAAATTATATCGGAATATGAGGTTTTTTTTAAAATTAGTATATTTTAATTGTTTTTTCCATCGAGAACAACTTGTAGGTAATTATTGGATATATTATTTGTCTTTTATATTTATTCCCTCTACATAATATAGTACATATATCACTGATTTCTTGGTCTTTCGATAAAAGGAATTAAAAATATACTATATTAACGGTTAGTGACATAAAGTTGTTTACAAAACTACAACTACCACTTGAAGTTTTTTAAAATTGATTGTTAGTTGTGAGTAAATAACCCTTCAGAAACTATGACTCTACATAATTACTGGGTAGTGAAACAGCTGTCATGTTAGTAAATTTTGTAACTACACATACAACTTGGAATTTTATATAAAATTTTTAATTGTCTAAGTTTTCTTATTTTTTAACTAATAACTTGGTGCATAAAATAAAAGTTATTATTACATGGATATTTGAATTTAGTGATATCTTGTATTTTCAGTTATATTTAATTGAATAATAAATTACACTTAAGCGATTTATGTATGTATTGACTAATAAAAATGTCTTTAAAGCACTTGAAATTATAACATCAACAATAAAATTATAATTATGTCTTTACAATGTCCGGATAAAGTTTCATCACGAGAAACACAAATATTATATTAAATACTTTTAGGCGTGTAAAGTAACTTTATATTTCTTAAAAAGAGTATTTATAAAAATTATTAAAAAGCCACGTTTTCACTTATGGACAGTTTTATGTGACGGTTTCTCGAGTGATGAGTAAGAAAGGGTTAAAAGTTTTAATTTGCGATGATGGAGGAAACCTTACTAATAAAACCATGAATGTTGTTTATAAAGAGGTTTTACAAAAAAATTAATGATAATTTTATGTATAAATTTCAAATTTTGTAATAGTTATTCGTTTTTTACGAGATTTTATATCTCTATCTATGTTTTATAATTATTTTTACTATACGTGTTAGTACTCTTTAAAACTATATAAATTTAAAATTGACTTATATCATCCCGTGTTGATACATAGGTCGCTTAGCTAGTATACTAAATCTTACAAGAGAAAAGAATATAATACATAAAATCGGTAAATTGGTACAAAATGATTTTTAATCTTTCATTATGTTGAATTGTCTCACTTAGGGCTAGCAAATTCTGACACGACCCGAAACCCAACCGCACCGAACACGATTTAGGTCGACACGAACACGACACGAAACTGAATTGGGTCAGAAATGGGTCAATCCGAAAAATGACACAAAACTTTTCGACACGAACACGATCCCGAAAGTAACCTCTTTAACACGATCTTTTTATAATAATAAAAACCCCAAAAAATTGTAACTTAAAAATATTTAGAAATAAAAAGTTATAAAAAATATTAGCATTTAAAAAATGGCGGCAAACACTTTTACTATTTTACACTTTTACTTTCACGTGCAATTCAAAATTTTCATTTTAAAAATTTTAAAAATTAAAACAAGTTAATAACTTAAGTGAAATAAGAAGAGAGAAGAAAAGAGGAAAAGTGAAGAAGGGGGAAAGTTAAATTTTGAGATATTATATGTTTGAAATTATATATTTCATATTTTGCTATTTTTATTTCTTTTAATATAGTTGTAACGGAAGTGAATACGGACGAACTAATTTGAAATTTCAATGAAGAAATAAATTTAAGCGTCAATGGGGTCACACATGTAAATACGTGGTGAGAAGCTAAGAATTATTTAAGGGAATATGTTATTTAATCTTTTAGATTTGAAATATGCAAATTATGTCATTTCATATGCTCCTACTTATATTTTTCTCTATGTCGTTTTAAATTAGATATGATGATGCGTCTTAGAAACTAGTGGAGGTGGCAAGGTATTTGAACTTTAAAGGTGGAAAGCTTATTGTCATTGTGACAATTAATTAAAGGTGTTTGAACTTTATAATTTGGGTTTTTGATGCTTGCTAAGTTGAACAAATAAATAATTAAAATACCTAATAAAAGCTTAGTAAAGTTGATATAAGAAAGTTATACATGCCACATTTTTCTTAAAAAATAATTCAATATGAAACTCGACATGAAAATCAAGTTATTTGACCGAAAACATAACTTGATTTTTTCTCTCTAAAAATGGGTGTTGATATAAGAAAGTTATACATGCCACATTTTTCTTAAAAAATAATTCAATATGAAACTCGACATGAAAATTAAGTTATTTGACCGAAAACATAACTTGATTTTTTCTCTTTAAAAAATGGGTCGACACGAAAAGACGTCCCGAACCGAACACGAATTAAGTGACACGAACCGAACACGATACGAAACTAAACTGGGTCAAAAATGGTCGACACGAAAATGACACGAAAATGGTTGACACGAACACGACCCAAACCATTTAACACAAACACGACCCGAATTACCAGGCCTACTCTCATTTTAATTACCTTTTTTCCCATTGGGATTTTTTTTAACAATCATATAAATATTTACATGAATATTCAATTTTCACTATAAAGTAAATTTTGTGTTTTTTATAGAAGATTGTTTTTTTAAAATTTTCTTTTCTTTTTATATTTTTTTAAATGTATTTTTTTCAAAAATATTAGATCAGCTTCTTACGTTAATCTGAATTACAATAGCTCTTGCACCTAATTGAATATAATTAACGTATGAAAATGTATAACCTTATTTGAAAAGATAAATTAAGATGAAGTGTGATTAAAAAGATAGTAGATTAATTCCATCTATATGTCAACATGACTACTTCAAAATTCCACAAAAATGGCGCAAGATCGAAGTAAAAAAATATACACGAGTCTCTTAATTAATTTACGTGAAATCACTTTACTTCTATAAGTCAAAAGTTAGACTTTTATTTAGGGGATGTAAACGAGCCAAGCTACTAGCGAGTTATTTAAGCTCGTATCGTTAAAAGCTTTAAACGAGCCGAGCTGTTAACGAGCTCGAGCCTAGATTAAAGATCTTTTAATAAACGAGCCGAGCTTGAGCTCCAAAGAGTGGGCTCGCAAGCTTAAACGAGACTAAACGATCGAGCTTTATATATAATATATAATGTATTTTATATGTTTAAACTTTAAGAATTTTATATACGATTTTAAAAAATATATCAAAATGATACGCGAGTCTAAACGAGCTTAGTTTAAATGAACCTAAACGAGCCGAGCCCGAGCTTTATAAATATTAAACGAGCCGAGCTCGAGCTCGAGCTCGAGCTTAAAAAACTTTAAACGAGCCCAGCTCAATAAGGGTCTGACTTGACTCGGCTTGACTCGTTTACATCCCTACTTTTCTTGCATGTCATACATATATTTTAAACTCCCACCATAATATGCGTATACAAGCTACTCGCTAATTTTATATTCGAATATTTAACTTAGATTTATGACATGTTTGGATGCCTTAATTAAGTACGTTAATATGCATTTTGTTCGTAAAGGCATTAACATAAAAGTAAATATACTACATTGTTATAATAGATATTTAGGTGAGAGTGAAATAATAAATTCTAGCTATTAATTATGTGTTGATTTGTTAGATCCAACAACCACAATTATTTCATCCGTCGTAATTCGTGGTAGAGTTATAAATAAATAAAGAGCCAAATATATATCATCCGATCATATTAAATCAAGGGGTTTACGTCTCTCATTCTCAACTAAATATACATTTTCAACATCTAATTGATGGTTAAGATTTGTTATTTAATACTTACCTAAAAATCCATTCTCACAACTTCCTGTGTATATATATAGAAAAGTTCAATTGAGAAACATGTTTAATACAAGAATCACGAGAACCAATCTTAGCCGTCTAATTTCTCACTTCAATTTCATCTCCCACCCATGAATTCACCATATAACCTTGTCACACTCTATTTCTCACACACTTCATCCATTAATTCCACTTACCAAATAAATGGTTAAGATAAATTAATGACTAATAATTTTGATGACTAATGATTGACTCATTAATGATGAGCATTTCGGAAAAATCAAGCCTCGCAAATTGATGACTGTTGATCCGAACGCAATCCACGGTTGGGTAAAAATATAAATTACCAAAATAGCCCTATTAATGAGTCATTAATGGCGTTAAAAATAGTTTTCATAGTTCTCATATGAAAAACAGTTCTCATTTGAGAATTATTTTTATTGCGAAAACCGCGATAACTAATCTGAGCCGTCCAATTTCTCATCCTTCAATGTCATCACCTATCAATGAATTCATCACATGCACACCCTGCCACACTTGATCCCTCCACGCTCTACATCCATGAATTTCACTTATTAAATCAACGGGTAAGATTGGACGATGGTTCTCACACTAAAATCGGTTCTCAAATGAACTTTCTCTGACCTATTTATATAAATGATCAGGGATCTGGTAAGAACACATTTTAAGTAAGGAACAGTAAGAATACTTGTAAGACAATCATTTAATTAGATAATAAGAACTATAAACTCAACATATCTTAATTAAAACAAACTTAATATCAGCAATTAAATAAAAATAATCTATGAGCTATAAACGTTTTATCACCGTTCTCACCATAATATAGCATGCATAACGTACGCTTATAGTTTTTATTTGATGACTTATACTTTGTTATATATTTATACAACACTTTAACTAATATGAAATCACCAAAAACAAGCTTGATACATATATTTAATTAACGAAGAACAAACATATATATATATATATATATATATATATATATATATATATATATATATATAATATGACGTCGTTGATCAAGTTTGGCTGGATTTGTATGAAAGAAGATCCATCGTCGACATGGTTGGCAACTTAATTTATTGCTCAGATCACAAAATGTGTTGAAAGGTGGTCGGGTGAAGCTCACATTTCTATTTAAATGGACCTTGATACCTGCAAAATGTTAAGTGGCTTTATTAGCAACACTTTTCTATTGTTGTTATTCATGTTATGCAGTGCATGGGTGGTTGTGTGCAGAATCTGAAGAAAATATACTCATGTTTCATGTGATTCCCAAAGCATGCAAAGATTATATATATATAATTACTGTATATATACCACATATATTCAACTTTTTATAATAGTATATATAAGACAAAATTCATGAAAATTATATACATATTAAACTTTGTATGAATTCTTATTTATGTGTCGAATTTTATATCCTGCTAATGTATCTATTGAGTATTTAATATATATGTTGTTAGTGTGTGAAACTAACTATATATCTTGTGTATCTATTATTGTTATCTCATTTTTTTCTAATGTATTTATTTAAATTACATATAACATAACCAATCAAAAGTTTGATACACAGAATGGAAGAATTTAACAGTTTGATACACATAATAAAAATTTATATATAACGTTGAATACAATTTCATTTAGTTTGTTGTACATAGTTTTACAATATTAATGTTGTACTCATTGGAATATGAAAATCTATATCAAACAAATGTTAATCTAGAATTTTTTCTGTTTTCTAGGTTATACAAGATTTTAAGAGAGAAGGAAAATGTTGAAAAATATAACCCAGGATTTATGAAAAATTAATTAACCATGAAAAGCCTCCATTTATATATCATTCTAATAAACAAGCAAGACATACTCAGGTATTGACATTATAAGACTACCACTTTACCACAGTGGAGTTCAATTGTATCTAGAATTCTTTGAGGTGAATTTGTTGAAATTATGGACAAATAAACATTCATAAATTACTCATAAGATTTTGTAATATGATGTTAAACATTTATACAATAACCTCATATATTGAAGTAATTATTTCATATCATAGAAGGAAGTTCATTTGAGAACCATTAATTCTTAGTGCGAGAACCGCGAGAACCAATCTGAGCCGTCCAATTCCCCTTACTTCAATCTCATTGTCCACCCATAATTTCCTCACATGCACCATGTCACACTCTATCCCTACATGCTCTTCATCCATTAACTTCTCATATTCAATGAATTGCTAAGATTGGTTCTCGCGCTACGGTTCTCAAATGAACATTCCCATTATTTCATATATCCTTTGAAACCAACTTCTTATAGTAAGAGCTTCATATATATATATATATGTATATATATATATATATAATTTTTTTTTTGAAAGGTTCAAATGAGAACCTTAAATTAATTAAGACTGGGAGACTCAATCCCAGCCATCAATTTCCCCCTCTTTCAATGTCATTGCTTATTCATGAATTCCTCACATGCACCCTGACACACTCTATCCCCTCATGCTCTCCATCCATGAATTCCACTAACAAAACGAACGGCTGAGATTGAGCCTCCCATTCTCAATTAATTTATCATTCCCATTTGAACATTCTCATATATATATATATATATATATATATATATATATATATATATATATATATATATGCAAAAGTTCAAACGAGAACCATTTTCGTACGAGAACAGCGAGAACCAATCTGAGCCATCCAATTCCCCTCCTTCAATGTCATCACCTACCCATGAATTCATCACATACACCTTACCACACTTGATCCCCCCACGCTCTCCATCCATGAACTCCACTTATCAAATCAACGGCTAAGATTGGTTCTCGCAAAATCGGTTCTCAATGAAACCCTCCCATATATATATATATATATATATATATATATATATATATATATAAGAAATTTTGGTTGGTGCACTGAAATCTTACAATTGTAATAAAAATAATAATAATAATAATAAACCTCACAATAATAGTTAAAAGGAGGCTCTCATACTGTAACACCCTCCTTACCGGCCTAGATTAATTAAGGTAATTAATTAAGTTTAAGTTGAGACTTAAGTTAATTATGTGTTTTAATTGTGGAATTAATTGAATAAATGTGTTAATTTATTTAATTAATTTAATATTAAATAATATGTTGTTTATGTGAGTGGGGCGGTGGGGTTTAGGTGGCCGATGTGGAGGTGGTTAGTCACCACCCTAGCCCTTAGACCCTCCACTAATCTTAATACATGCATAGTTGGCCGATTTAGGGGGTAAACTCTCTCTCCACACTTTCATTTACATGCAAACATAGAGAGTGTGTGTGTGTGTTTAGTCTCGGAAGAACAAGAACAAAAGAAGGTCCGATTATGCTCTTCAAGAACTTGTTTGGGATTAGAGTTCAATAAATCAAGCTTCATAAGGTTAGAATTATATGATTCTTGTTGTTAATTGCTATTTGAAATCGGTTCTTGAATTGCATGTTATTTTTGAAAGAATATGACGAACACATGATGCATGTAGGAGAATCCATGTTAGAATGAATTTATTTATATATCATTTCTGTGTTTTAAATGATGTTAGAACATGCATGTTAGAAATGGTAGAAATCTGGATTGAAATGGATGATTGGATGATAAATATGAATGAATCGGAATTCAAGAATGAAGTAATCGGAATTCTAGTTTTATGGGTTCATTCGCATGGACTGTTGTAGAATTGAATTGCATTAAACACTTAGAAATGCCCTTGCTGGATTTGGATCGCATGGAACTTAAATTACATTTGATTGTATTAATCGCATGCTAATAGTAGTGGAATAGATATCCTTGAATCGCATTCGATTAGATGAATCGCATTGGATAGTGATTGAATCGCACTTGATAACAATGGATGGAATTGGATTAAATTTCCCTAACTTCTTGAATCGCATTTGAATGAATGGAAGGATAATGATATATTGCATTAAATGTTGGAGTTGAATCGCATTTGGATTGGGTTGCATTGGATTTAACTAAGTTATGAATCGCATAGAAATATTTAGTATTGATCGCATGCGATTCGCATGGATCAATCGCATGCGATTCACAAAGGAAGAATACGTTTGATTCGCATGCGATTCACGGTGGGAATCATTCGATTTATATGAGATTTGCATGGAAGATCAAATGCATTGATGATATGAAGATAAACATGAACTTGTAGCCTTTGCTTATGAAAGGATGTATGAAATGCCTAAGCTAAGGAACTGGATGAATTCACAGGATTACAGTAAGTAAAGGGTAATCGTGAATTATGGTGTATTATTGCATACACGTGAATTGATATGTACTTGTGGTTTTATATGTACATGTATGTTTGATTTCAGTATTATGCTTATTGTTTGTTGATTAAGCAAATACTGATTGATAATTGTTTGTTCAGGTGGTAGCAAGACTCAGTAGTAAGCAAAACTGAGTTCCCTGAGCATTGAAGATATTGGTGAGTGGATATATATCTTGGATGTATAAGATATATCACCTGATTGTTGCTCCTTTCTGTATATATACATGTTGTTGTGAGATCAGCTTGGCGGTTGTTATTCAGCTGGGCCTATGTTTAGAGATATACAGTATTAGTATTTGTCTTGATAAGCATTTGTTGTAATGAAGAAGTACTATTATTGTTGTCTGTTGTAACTTGGCTATCGGTAAACCTATGCTTTGGCCGGCATTTGGTTGTAGGTGTTGCAACACCGCCGGTTCTCTTGTTTGTTTGAGCATTGTTGGTTTGGGCTTGATGCCTTGTATGTTTGTGGTATCTATTCTCTCACTTAGCTTTGTGCTAATTCCCCACTGTTGATTTCTTTTCAGGAGAATCCAGGTAGATGGATTAAAGAGCTAAACTGGGATTTTGGGACTGATCTAACTCTGATATCTGATGTTTTTGGAAAGAGCTTGTTTTGTAGTAACACTGTAAATGATTTGTAAAGTAAAACTTGTTTAGTTTTGTTTGATCAAATATATATTATATTATATTTTGTTAATTAAGCTTCCGCGCGTGTTTGAAATAGTGATAGTAAGAACAGTGTTAGAAATTTGGTATCAGAGCCCTGGTTTGAGGATTTACACTGTAGTTGTGCAATACTTGAACCGAGGCTCTGATCAGTCCAATATTCCAGGGTGGGTAATTAGTAGAGTAGCTATAGAGAATTTGATGCGGTACTAACTGATTATAATCTGACAACTGGTGAGATGTTGTGTAGAACAGATTATGGCTGATAACAACGAGATCCCGGTATTTACCCCACAGTCCCCAAGGAGACAGCATAACAATGTTTCATCTACTGCTGTGAATGGACAGCACGGAGCAGGTACTTCTCATCATGGGGAGTCAGACAACCCAGATTATGTGTTACAGTTGGAAGACACTTTACAGACTCAGAGGGATCGGGTTCTTGAATTGGAGCAACAGTTAAACCAAACCCAGTCTTCCCAACCAACCACCACTGTACAGATGCCATCAGTAACAGCCCCTGTTACTCAACCGGTACCACCTCCTATATATACTACTGCACCTGTGAGCACGATGTCGACCCCATATGGATCTTTTCCATTTTTCCAGATTCCTCAGGGAGTGTCAAGCCAACCCCAACCGCAAAATGTTTTTATTCCGTGGTTTCCTCAACAAGAGAATAGGAACAAATGTCAGTATAAGGATTTCGTGGCATGCGGAGCACCTGAATATTCGGGAAGTTCTAACCCGAATGTTACAATAAACTGGTTGAAAGAGACAGTGAAGACTTTGGAGGCAAGTAACTGTGAGAAGTCAGATTGGGTCAAGTTCGCAACTAGACGTTTCAAGGATCAGGCTTTAACTTGGTGGGATTCGTTGACGGCACATTTACCAAGAGAGATTGTGAATGCTATCACCTGGGAACAATTTGAGGAGAAGTTCTGTGAACAATTTTGCAACGTTTTTAATATGGAAAAAATTCAGAGGGAATTCCTGGATCTTGCACAGACAGATAAGATGTCTGTTGAGGAGTTGATTACAAAATTTCAGGAGACTTTGAGGTTTGCAAGACAGTGGGTGCCCAGTGAGCATTCACAAATACAACATTTCGTGAAGGTTTTATTGCCTGAATATCGGGGTAACACCCGTATGGCAACTTCACTTGTTCAGGCGTTTACTCTAGCCAGATCTGCAGAGTCAGATGTTCAGGATCGTGAGAAGATGAACAGAGGGTCGTTTAACAAGTTTGGTGGAGGCTCCAGTGGGAATCAAGGTAAGGGCAAAGGGCAGAGTCATCACGGAAAGTCAGATCAGAGACCAAAGGGATCAGGGTATCCTCAGAATAAGCCATGGTGCCATAGTTGCAAAGCTCGTCACACGGGGCAGTGTACACCGCAAACACGGAGATGTTTGAGGTGTGGTGAAACAGGTCATGAAATCGGTGCATGTAAGTTCAACACCTTTGTCTGCTGGAATTGTAAAGAAGAGGGGCACAGGGCTGGTACGTGTCCTAAGTTGAAGACCGCAGGGACTGGGGCAGGGGTAAATATCACCAGGGGATCGTCTTCTGCAGGTCAGAAGAGAAAGATTGTACCTTCTGCTGAAGGTAGGGCATTTAAGATGACTGCCAAGGAAGCTACTGGCAGTGATGATGTGATAACCGGTATGTTCATAGTTAACTCTATGCCTGCACGTGTTTTGTTTGATTCTGGTGCAAATAGGTCATTTATATCTGTGACTCTATGTGAAAAGTTGAAATTGCCTGTTTCTGTTAATACTACTCCTTTAGAAGTAGAAGTAGCTGATGGTAGTGTAGTACCTGTTACCACTTCTGTAACTGGAGTTCATGTTAGTATTGATGGTACTAGTTTCCCTGTAGACTGTTTAGTGATGCCTATACCTGGTTTCGATTTAGTATTAGGCATGGATTGGTTGAGTCTTCATAGGGCTAGTATTCAATGTCATAAGAAATTGATCACTATTCCTCTAGCTGACGGGCCGCATGTCGTGGCTCGTGGGGATAGATCTTCGTCTTCTTTTCCGATAATCTCGTACATGAAGGCTAGAAAATCTTTAGCCAAAGGGTGTGCGTCGTATCTAGCTTATGCTATTGATGTGAAGAAGGAAAAGCGGCCTGTTCTTGATGTTCGTGTTGTTTCGGAGTACCCGGAAGTATTTCCCGATGATCTGCCAGGGTTGCCACCTGTTCGAGATGTCGAATATAAGATTGATCTGATACCTGGTAGTACACCGATTGCGAAAGCTCCGTATCGATTAGCTCCTTCAGAAATCAGAGAAATAATGACTCAGATACAGGAACTGTTAGACAAGGGGTTTATTCGTCCAAGCTCTTCGCCTTGGGGTGCACCAGTATTGTTTGTGAAAAAGAAAGACGGGACTATGCGTATGTGCATCGATTACAGAGATCTGAATAAGAGAACTGTCAAGAATAAGTATCCGTTGCCAAGGATAGATGATTTGTTTGATCAACTTCAGGGAGCTTCGTACTTCTCGAAGATTGATTTGAGGTCGGGTTATCATCAGGTAAGAGTAGCTGAAGAAGATATTCCGAAGACAGCTTTTCGTACACGGTATGGTCACTATGAGTTTCTTGTAATGCCGTTCGGTCTGACTAACGCTCCAGCAGTGTTTATGGATCTAATGAATCGGGTTTGCCGACCTTTTCTGGATAAATTTGTTATTGTGTTTATAGATGATATTTTGGTGTATTCTAAATCGGAGAATGAACATGATCAGCATCTGCGTCAAGTTTTGGAGATTCTCAAGCAACACAAGCTGTATGCCAAGTTGTCTAAGTGCGAATTTTTGTTACGTGAAGTCAAGTTTCTGGGTCATGTGATTTGTGAAGATGGAGTGAAAGTGGATCCATCAAAGATAGAGGCTGTAATGAATTGGGATGCTCCTAAGACACCGACAGAAATCAAGAGTTTTCTTGGTTTGGCAGGATATTATAGAAGGTTCATTAAAGACTTTTCGAAGCTTGCTGGTCCGTTGACTAAACTAACCAGAAAAGATGTTCAGTTTCAGTGGGGTGAGGCTCAGGAGACTGCTTTCCAGATTTTGAAGCAACTTCTGTGTCAGGCTCCTATTCTTGCGCTACCTGAAGGATCTGAAGATTTCGTGGTTTATTGTGATGCTTCTCATGCTGGGTTAGGATGTGTACAGATGCAGAGAGGTAAAGTTATAGCTTATGCTTCCAGACAGTTGAAACCCAATGAGAAGAACTATCCTACTCATGATTTGGAGTTAGCAGCAGTGGTTTTTGCCTTGAAGCTGTGGAGACATTATCTGTATGGTACAAAGTGCACGATTTGCACTGATCACAAGAGTCTGCAGTATGTATTTACACAGAAGGAATTGAATATGAGACAGCGTCGATGGTTAGAGCTGATTAAAGACTATGATTGCGATATTCAGTATCATCCCGGGAAAGCTAATGTGGTTGCTGATGCACTTAGCAGAAAAGGTTCTGTAGATACAGTAAAGTTTATGCGGTTAGAGATTAAGTCAGATTTGATAGATCAGTTGATGGTTGCACAATTAGAAGCACTGAAGGCAGAAAATCTGAAAGATGAGTTGATGGTTAAGAGACAGCATGAGTTGACTACTGATTCTCGTGGATTAAAGATGTACCAGAACCGTGTTTGGGTGCCGAAGTTTGGTAATTTGCGGGATTTGATTTTGAATGAAGCACACAAGTCTAAAATGTCTGTTCACCCGGGTAGCACCAAAATGTATCACAATTTGAAAGCTTTCTATTGGTGGCCTACTATGAAGGTTGATGTTGCACGTTTTGTAGGATCGTGTCATATATGTTCACAAGTGAAAGCCGAACATCAGAAGCCGTATGAAACTTTGACTCAGTTGAAAATACCTGAATGGAAGTGGGATCACATCACAATGGATTTTGTAACGAAACTTCCGAGGACTCAGAAAGGTAATGATATGATTTGGGTTATCGTTGATAGATTGAGCAAGAGCGCACATTTTCTGGCAACTGCGGAAACTGCAAATTTGAGTAAGTTAGCTAAGCTGTATATTGATGAAATTGTTTCTAGACACGGAGTGCCTTTGTCGATTGTGTCGGATAGGGACTCGAGGTTTGTGTCAAATTTCTGGAATAGACTACAGCAAGAATTGGGATCAAGAATTCATTTGAGTACAGCTTACCATCCACAGACAGATGGCCAATCAGAGAGAACAATTCAGACTTTAGAAGATATGCTACGGGCATGTGCGTTAGAGTTTGGAGGTTCTTGGGATTCACATCTACCACTGGTTGAGTTTGCTTACAACAATTCTTATCACTCCAGCATCGGGATGCCACCGTATGAGATGTTATATGGACGACCGTGCAGAACTCCTACTTGTTGGTTAGAGGCAGGAGAAAAGCAGTTTGTCGGACCAGACATTGTACAAATAACAACAGATAAAGTTGCAGTAGCTCGAGAAAAGTTAAAAGCTGCAAGGGATCGACAAAAGATGTATGCTGATCCGCGTCGTCGACCAATGACTTTTGTTGAGGGAGAACGAGTTTATTTGAAAGTTTCTCCGTGGAAGGGCGTGATACGCTTTAGGAAGCGTGGAAAGTTAGCTCCTAGATATATTGGTCTGTTCAGAATCAAAAAGGTAGTAAATGATCAGACTGTGGTTTTGGATCTTCCTGATGAGTTAGCTGGGATTCATGATACGTTTAATATCTGCTATCTGAGAAAGTGTAATGTGGAAGATCAGACTCAGGTGTTACCAATTCAGGATTTGCGTGTGGATTATAACAAGAGGTTGATTGAGGAACCTGTTGAGTTGTTGGATCGTAAAGTAACCAAGTTGAGAAACAAGCAGATACCTATGGTTTTAGTGAAGTGGAAACACAGTTTGGGATCTAATTTGACTTGGGAAACAGAAAATGACATGAGGAGTCGTTACCCAACCTTGTTTGAGCGCGATCAGATTCCGAGGACGGAATCTTCTTAAGGGGGGAAGATTTGTAACACCCTCCTTACCGGCCTAGATTAATTAAGGTAATTAATTAAGTTTAAGTTGAGACTTAAGTTAATTATGTGTTTTAATTGTGGAATTAATTGAATAAATGTGTTAATTTATTTAGTTAATTTAATATTAAATAATATGTTGTTTATGTGAGTGGGGCGGTGGGGTTTAGGTGGCCGATGTGGAGGTGGTTAGTCACCACCCTAGCCCTTAGACCTCCACTAATCTTAATACATGCATAGTTGGCCGATTTAGGGGGTAAACTCTCTCTCCACACTTTCATTTACATGCAAACATAGAGAGTGTGTGTGTGTGTTTACTCTCGGAAGAACAAGAACAAAAGAAGGTCCGATTATGCTCTTCAAGAACTTGTTTGGGATTAGAGTTCAATAAATCAAGCTTCATAAGGTTAGAATTATACGATTCTTGTTGTTAATTGCTATTTGAAATCGGTTCTTGAATTGCATGTTATTTTTGAAAGAATATGACGAACACATGATGCATGTAGGAGAATCCATGTTAGAATGAATTTATTTATATATCATTTCTGTGTTTTAAATGTTGTTAGAACATGCATGTTAGAAATGGTAGAAATCTGGATTGAAATGGATGATTGGATGATAAATATGAATGAATCGGAATTCAAGAATGAAGTAATCGGAATTCTAGTTTTATGGGTTCATTCGCATGGACTGTTGTAGAATTGAATTGCATTAAACACTTAGAAATGCCCTTGCTGGATTTGGATCGCATGGAACTTAAATTACATTTGATTGTATTAATCGCATGCTAATAGTAGTGGAATAGATATCCTTGAATCGCATTCGATTAGATGAATCGCATTGGATAGTGATTGAATCGCACTTGATAACAATGGATGGAATTGGATTAAATTTCCCTAACTTCTTGAATCGCATTTGAATGAATGGAAGGATAATGATATATTGCATTAAATGTTGGAGTTGAATCGCATTTGGATTGGGTTGCATTGGATTTAACTAAGTTATGAATCGCATAGAAATATTTAGTATTGATCGCATGCGATTCGCATGGATCAATCGCATGCGATTCACAAAGGAAGAATACGTTTGATTCGCATGCGATTCACGGTGGGAATCATTCGATTTATATGAGATTTGCATGGAAGATCAAATGCATTGATGATATGAAGATAAACATGAACTTGTAGCCTTTGCTTATGAAAGGATGTATGAAATGCCTAAGCTAAGGAACTGGATGAATTCACAGGATTACAGTAAGTAAAGGGTAATCGTGAATTATGGTGTATTATTGCATACACGTGAATTGATATGTACTTGTGGTTTTATATGTACATGTATGTTTGATTTCAGTATTATGCTTATTGTTTGTTGATTAAGCAAATACTGATTGATAATTGTTTGTTCAGGTGGTAGCAAGACTCAGTAGTAAGCAAAACTGAGTTCCCTGAGCATTGAAGATATTGGTGAGTGGATATATATCTTGGATGTATAAGATATATCACCTGATTGTTGCTCCTTTCTGTATATATACATGTTGTTGTGAGATCAGCTTGGCGGTTGTTATTCAGCTGGGCCTATGTTTAGAGATATACAGTATTAGTATTTGTCTTGATAAGCATTTGTTGTAATCAAGAAGTACTATTATTGTTGTCTGTTGTAACTTGGCTATCGGTAAACCTATGCTTTGGCCGGCATTTGGTTGTAGGTGTTGCAACACCGCCGGTTCTCTTGTTTGTTTGAGCATTGTTGGTTTGGGCTTGATGCCTTGTATGTTTGTGGTATCTATTCTCTCACTTAGCTTTGTGCTAATTCCCCACTGTTGATTTCTTTTCAGGAGAATCCAGGTAGATGGATTAAAGAGCTAAACTGGGATTTTGGGACTGATCTAACTCTGATATCTGATGTTTTTGGAAAGAGCTTGTTTTGTAGTAACACTGTAAATGATTTGTAAAGTAAAACTTGTTTAGTTTTGTTTGATCAAATATATATTATATTATATTTTGTTAATTAAGCTTCCGCGCGTGTTTGAAATAGTGATAGTAAGAACAGTGTTAGAAATTTGGTATCAGAGCCCTGGTTTGAGGATTTACACTGTAGTTGTGCAATACTTGAACCGAGGCTCTGATCAGTCCAATATTCCAGGGTGGGTAATTAGTAGAGTAGCTATAGAGAATTTGATGCGGTACTAACTGATTATAATCTGACAACTGGTGAGATGTTGTGTAGAACAGATTATGGCTGATAACAACGAGATCCCGGTATTTACCCCACAGTCCCCAAGGAGACAGCATAACAATGTTTCATCTACTGCTGTGAATGGACAGCACGGAGCAGGTACTTCTCATCATGGGGAGTCAGACAACCCAGATTATGTGTTACAGTTGGAAGACACTTTACAGACTCAGAGGGATCGGGTTCTTGAATTGGAGCAACAGTTAAACCAAACCCAGTCTTCCCAACCAACCACCACTGTACAGATGCCATCAGTAACAGCCCCTGTTACTCAACCGGTACCACCTCCTATATATACTACTGCACCTGTGAGCACGATGTCGACCCCATATGGATCTTTTCCATTTTTCCAGATTCCTCAGGGAGTGTCAAGCCAACCCCAACCGCAAAATGTTTTTATTCCGTGGTTTCCTCAACAAGAGAATAGGAACAAATGTCAGTATAAGGATTTCGTGGCATGCGGAGCACCTGAATATTCGGGAAGTTCTAACCCGAATGTTACAATAAACTGGTTGAAAGAGACAGTGAAGACTTTGGAGGCAAGTAACTGTGAGAAGTCAGATTGGGTCAAGTTCGCAACTAGACGTTTCAAGGATCAGGCTTTAACTTGGTGGGATTCGTTGACGGCACATTTACCAAGAGAGATTGTGAATGCTATCACCTGGGAACAATTTGAGGAGAAGTTCTGTGAACAATTTTGCAACGTTTTTAATATGGAAAAAATTCAGAGGGAATTCCTGGATCTTGCACAGACAGATAAGATGTCTGTTGAGGAGTTGATTACAAAATTTCAGGAGACTTTGAGGTTTGCAAGACAGTGGGTGCCCAGTGAGCATTCACAAATACAACATTTCGTGAAGGTTTTATTGCCTGAATATCGGGGTAACACCCGTATGGCAACTTCACTTGTTCAGGCGTTTACTCTAGCCAGATCTGCAGAGTCAGATGTTCAGGATCGTGAGAAGATGAACAGAGGGTCGTTTAACAAGTTTGGTGGAGGCTCCAGTGGGAATCAAGGTAAGGGCAAAGGGCAGAGTCATCACGGAAAGTCAGATCAGAGACCAAAGGGATCAGGGTATCCTCAGAATAAGCCATGGTGCCATAGTTGCAAAGCTCGTCACACGGGGCAGTGTACACCGCAAACACGGAGATGTTTGAGGTGTGGTGAAACAGGTCATGAAATCGGTGCATGTAAGTTCAACACCTTTGTCTGCTGGAATTGTAAAGAAGAGGGGCACAGGGCTGGTACGTGTCCTAAGTTGAAGACCGCAGGGACTGGGGCAGGGGTAAATATCACCAGGGGATCGTCTTCTGCAGGTCAGAAGAGAAAGATTGTACCTTCTGCTGAAGGTAGGGCATTTAAGATGACTGCCAAGGAAGCTACTGGCAGTGATGATGTGATAACCGGTATGTTCATAGTTAACTCTATGCCTGCACGTGTTTTGTTTGATTCTGGTGCAAATAGGTCATTTATATCTGTGACTCTATGTGAAAAGTTGAAATTGCCTGTTTCTGTTAATACTACTCCTTTAGAAGTAGAAGTAGCTGATGGTAGTGTAGTACCTGTTACCACTTCTGTAACTGGAGTTCAGGTTAGTATTGATGGTACTAGTTTCCCTGTAGACTGTTTAGTGATGCCTATACCTGGTTTCGATTTAGTATTAGGCATGGATTGGTTGAGTCTTCATAGGGCTAGTATTCAATGTCATAAGAAATTGATCACTATTCCTCTAGCTGACGGGCCGCATGTCGTGGCTCGTGGGGATAGATCTTCGTCTTCTTTTCCGATAATCTCGTACATGAAGGCTAGAAAATCTTTAGCCAAAGGGTGTGCGTCGTATCTAGCTTATGCTATTGATGTGAAGAAGGAAAAGCGGCCTGTTCTTGATGTTCGTGTTGTTTCGGAGTACCCGGAAGTATTTCCCGATGATCTGCCAGGGTTGCCACCTGTTCGAGATGTCGAATATAAGATTGATCTGATACCTGGTAGTACACCGATTGCGAAAGCTCCGTATCGATTAGCTCCTTCAGAAATCAGAGAAATAATGACTCAGATACAGGAACTGTTAGACAAGGGGTTTATTCGTCCAAGCTCTTCGCCTTGGGGTGCACCAGTATTGTTTGTGAAAAAGAAAGACGGGACTATGCGTATGTGCATCGATTACAGAGATCTGAATAAGAGAACTGTCAAGAATAAGTATCCGTTGCCAAGGATAGATGATTTGTTTGATCAACTTCAGGGAGCTTCGTACTTCTCGAAGATTGATTTGAGGTCGGGTTATCATCAGGTAAGAGTAGCTGAAGAAGATATTCCGAAGACAGCTTTTCGTACACGGTATGGTCACTATGAGTTTCTTGTAATGCCGTTCGGTCTGACTAACGCTCCAGCAGTGTTTATGGATCTAATGAATCGGGTTTGCCGACCTTTTCTGGATAAATTTGTTATTGTGTTTATAGATGATATTTTGGTGTATTCTAAATCGGAGAATGAACATGATCAGCATCTGCGTCAAGTTTTGGAGATTCTCAAGCAACACAAGCTGTATGCCAAGTTGTCTAAGTGCGAATTTTTGTTACGTGAAGTCAAGTTTCTGGGTCATGTGATTTGTGAAGATGGAGTGAAAGTGGATCCATCAAAGATAGAGGCTGTAATGAATTGGGATGCTCCTAAGACACCGACAGAAATCAAGAGTTTTCTTGGTTTGGCAGGATATTATAGAAGGTTCATTAAAGACTTTTCGAAGCTTGCTGGTCCGTTGACTAAACTAACCAGAAAAGATGTTCAGTTTCAGTGGGGTGAGGCTCAGGAGACTGCTTTCCAGATTTTGAAGCAACTTCTGTGTCAGGCTCCTATTCTTGCGCTACCTGAAGGATCTGAAGATTTCGTGGTTTATTGTGATGCTTCTCATGCTGGGTTAGGATGTGTACAGATGCAGAGAGGTAAAGTTATAGCTTATGCTTCCAGACAGTTGAAACCCAATGAGAAGAACTATCCTACTCATGATTTGGAGTTAGCAGCAGTGGTTTTTGCCTTGAAGCTGTGGAGACATTATCTGTATGGTACAAAGTGCACGATTTGCACTGATCACAAGAGTCTGCAGTATGTATTTACACAGAAGGAATTGAATATGAGACAGCGTCGATGGTTAGAGCTGATTAAAGACTATGATTGCGATATTCAGTATCATCCCGGGAAAGCTAATGTGGTTGCTGATGCACTTAGCAGAAAAGGTTCTGTAGATACAGTAAAGTTTATGCGGTTAGAGATTAAGTCAGATTTGATAGATCAGTTGATGGTTGCACAATTAGAAGCACTGAAGGCAGAAAATCTGAAAGATGAGTTGATGGTTAAGAGACAGCATGAGTTGACTACTGATTCTCGTGGATTAAAGATGTACCAGAACCGTGTTTGGGTGCCGAAGTTTGGTAATTTGCGGGATTTGATTTTGAATGAAGCACACAAGTCTAAAATGTCTGTTCACCCGGGTAGCACCAAAATGTATCACAATTTGAAAGCTTTCTATTGGTGGCCTACTATGAAGGTTGATGTTGCACGTTTTGTAGGATCGTGTCATATATGTTCACAAGTGAAAGCCGAACATCAGAAGCCGTATGAAACTTTGACTCAGTTGAAAATACCTGAATGGAAGTGGGATCACATCACAATGGATTTTGTAACGAAACTTCCGAGGACTCAGAAAGGTAATGATATGATTTGGGTTATCGTTGATAGATTGAGCAAGAGCGCACATTTTCTGGCAACTGCGGAAACTGCAAATTTGAGTAAGTTAGCTAAGCTGTATATTGATGAAATTGTTTCTAGACACGGAGTGCCTTTGTCGATTGTGTCGGATCGGGACTCGAGGTTTGTGTCAAATTTCTGGAATAGACTACAGCAAGAATTGGGATCAAGAATTCATTTGAGTACAGCTTACCATCCACAGACAGATGGCCAATCAGAGAGAACAATTCAGACTTTAGAAGATATGCTACGGGCATGTGCGTTAGAGTTTGGAGGTTCTTGGGATTCACATCTACCACTGGTTGAGTTTGCTTACAACAATTCTTATCACTCCAGCATCGGGATGCCACCGTATGAGATGTTATATGGACGACCGTGCAGAACTCCTACTTGTTGGTTAGAGGCAGGAGAAAAGCAGTATGTCGGACCAGACATTGTACAAATAACAGCAGATAAAGTTGCAGTAGCTCGAGAAAAGTTAAAAGCTGCAAGGGATCGACAAAAGATGTATGCTGATCCGCGTCGTCGACCAATGACTTTTGTTGAGGGAGAACGAGTTTATTTGAAAGTTTCTCCGTGGAAGGGCGTGATACGCTTTGGGAAGCGTGGAAAGTTAGCTCCTAGATATATTGGTCTGTTCAGAATCAGAAAGGTAGTAAATGATCAGACTGTGGTTTTGGATCTTCCTGATGAGTTAGCTGGGATTCATGATACGTTTAATATCTGCTATCTGAGAAAGTGTAATGTGGAAGATCAGACTCAGGTGTTACCAATTCAGGATTTGCGTGTGGATTATAACAAGAGGTTGATTGAGGAACCTGTTGAGTTGTTGGATCGTAAAGTAACCAAGTTGAGAAACAAGCAGATACCTATGGTTTTAGTGAAGTGGAAACACAGTTTGGGATCTAATTTGACTTGGGAAACAGAAAATGACATGAGGAGTCGTTACCCAACCTTGTTTGAGCGCGATCAGATTCCGAGGACGGAATCTTCTTAAGGGGGGAAGATTTGTAACACCCTCCTTACCGGCCTAGATTAATTAAGGTAATTAATTAAGTTTAAGTTGAGACTTAAGTTAATTATGTGTTTTAATTGTGGAATTAATTGAATAAATGTGTTAATTTATTTAGTTAATTTAATATTAAATAATATGTTGTTTATGTGAGTGGGGCGGTGGGGTTTAGGTGGCCGATGTGGAGGTGGTTAGTCACCACCCTAGCCCTTAGACCTCCACTAACCTTAATACATGCATAGTTGGCCGATTTAGGGGGTAAACTCTCTCTCCACACTTTCATTTACATGCAAACATAGAGAGTGTGTGTGTGTGTTTACTCTCGGAAGAACAAGAACAAAAGAAGGTCCGATTATGCTCTTCAAGAACTTGTTTGGGATTAGAGTTCAATAAATCAAGCTTCATAAGGTTAGAATTATATGATTCTTGTTGTTAATTGCTATTTGAAATCGGTTCTTGAATTGCATGTTATTTTTGAAAGAATATGACGAACACATGATGCATGTAGGAGAATCCATGTTAGAATGAATTTATTTATATATCATTTCTGTGTTTTAAATGATGTTAGAACATGCATGTTAGAAATGGTAGAAATCTGGATTGAAATGGATGATTGGATGATAAATATGAATGAATCGGAATTCAAGAATGAAGTAATCGGAATTCTAGTTTTATGGGTTCATTCGCATGGACTGTTGTAGAATTGAATTGCATTAAACACTTAGAAATGCCCTTGCTGGATTTGGATCGCATGGAACTTAAATTACATTTGATTGTATTAATCGCATGCTAATAGTAGTGGAATAGATATCCTTGAATCGCATTCGATTAGATGAATCGCATTGGATAGTGATTGAATCGCACTTGATAACAATGGATGGAATTGGATTAAATTTCCCTAACTTCTTGAATCGCATTTGAATGAATGGAAGGATAATTATATATTGCATTAAATGTTGGAGTTGAATCGCATTTGGATTGGGTTGCATTGGATTTAACTAAGTTATGAATCGCATAGAAATATTTAGTATTGATCGCATGCGATTCGCATGGATCAATCGCATGCGATTCACAAAGGAAGAATACGTTTGATTCGCATGCGATTCACGGTGGGAATCATTCGATTTATATGAGATTTGCATGGAAGATCAAATGCATTGATGATATGAAGATAAACATGAACTTGTAGCCTTTGCTTATGAAAGGATGTATGAAATGTCTAAGCTAAGGAACTGGATGAATTCACAGGATTACAGTAAGTAAAGGGTAATCGTGAATTATGGTGTATTATTGCATACACGTGAATTGATATGTACTTGTGGTTTTATATGTACATGTATGTTTGATTTCAGTATTATGCTTATTGTTTGTTGATTAAGCAAATACTGATTGATAATTGTTTGTTCAGGTGGTAGCAAGACTCAGTAGTAAGCAAAACTGAGTTCCCTGAGCATTGAAGATATTGGTGAGTGGATATATATCTTGGATGTATAAGATATATCACCTGATTGTTGCTCCTTTCTGTATATATACATGTTGTTGTGAGATCAGCTTGGCGGTTGTTATTCAGCTGGGCCTATGTTTAGAGATATACAGTATTAGTATTTGTCTTGATAAGCATTTGTTGTAATCAAGAAGTACTATTATTGTTGTCTGTTGTAACTTGGCTATCGGTAAACCTATGCTTTGGCCGGCATTTGGTTGTAGGTGTTGCAACACCGCCGGTTCTCTTGTTTGTTTGAGCATTGTTGGTTTGGGCTTGATGCCTTGTATGTTTGTGGTATCTATTCTCTCACTTAGCTTTGTGCTAATTCCCCACTGTTGATTTCTTTTCAGGAGAATCCAGGTAGATGGATTAAAGAGCTAAACTGGGATTTTGGGACTGATCTAACTCTGATATATGATGTTTTTGGAAAGAACATGTTTTGTAGTAACACTGTAAATGATTTGTAAAGTAAAACTTGTTTAGTTTTGTTTGATTAAATATATATTATATTATATTTTGTTAATTAAGTTTTCGCGCGTGTTTGAAATAGTGATAGTAAGAACAGTGTTACACATACTCTATATATATTAGTTCTCATCTCATAAACTTATCAAGACAAGTAGTAAAATAAATGGATAAAATGAGAAAAAAAGAATTATTACATCATTCTTATCTTAATATTAGTAAGTATGAGGTTGAAGAAAATATTGACTAGATAGATTATATATCTTTCTACGTCGTATGATTTTCAACTTATTATTATCATACATATAAAATTAAAACAAATATCAAAACAAATAGATAATGAGCTAGATAAAACAGAATTGAACACAAAACTATATATAAAAAGAACATTAGCTAAAGCTAGGTATCTCACAAGAGGAAGTGATTAATTAAATTATTAATTAATAATTGTGACACAAATTAACCAATTAGATTTATGAAATCTAATCTATATATTAAAGTTTTGGATATATTCTATAAAAAGGAATCCTAGGCTAAAGACGAGCTATTTTGCGGTTGCTAATTATGGAAATATTTGTCTGGTAAATCGTGTCAAATGTATTATATTGGCAACTAGCTTGCACTTTCTTGTGTCAAACAAAGTAGTATTTAATAATAAATAGAAAACACCATCTGTTTTGTCTTTGTAAGAAACTCACTCACTGAAATCCAACCATGGATTAATTAATATACCCGGCCACCTGCTATTTAGTTTTTTCGAAAGAAATATGAATACAAAACAAAATGGAGGTAATTTGTACACAACAAAAATTATTCATACACAACAGGTACAAACATATTACAGCACATGGTATAAGTAGATCATGCAGAAGTTGTTTTGTATGAACAATTTCTGTTGTGTACGGATCACTACCCATAACAAAATTGTATCAAACTAAATAAATAATTGTATGGAGAGCATACCTTTAACTATATGATTAAGAATAATAGATATTTAAAAACATACAAATCATAATTATTGTATATAATAAAATTATACTATATACAAGTCATTACATATCATTACTGGAAACATCTTTTAACGTAGACATATATTTATAACCATATTTAAACCTACAACCATAAAAAAGAAAGAAATAATGTGCTATAGTTAGGAAAAACCCTTTTAATCAGTACTATTCACAAATGACTCGATCTGTCCAAAAAATGTGTTGATGAAAATAATCGTTACATCGACAAAAAAAATTAGAATAATTATAACTAATAAGTAATATAATTCATTTTAAATTTCAAAACGGGTGTTTGGTATTTTATTAGATTTTTGGTCTTTTTAAGTACAAATTTTTGAATCAACAAGCCTCTAAAGAATATCTTTCATATAGACAAATTGGACCAATTCTTGATTAATAACTTAAAATATAAATATTATAAAAAACTAATGTTTAACTTAAACATATAATTGTGTCAAGGGTTAATTATATGCACACAAATCAACTTTTGCTCAATTTAATATTTTATATAACAACGAAATAATTAAAGTTCTTCTCCCTTACAGATTCTTTCTTTTACATTGCTAGTGTTAAGCCTGTTCTTAATGTTGTTGAAATTTATATAATAAAGTTGTCGGATTTCATATTCAATATAACATGACCTACGATCACCTTTGATTTTTAATTATTTTTATTACTATATCATTGTTATTGTTATCATATCGGTATTATTATTAATGATATTATTACTATTATTATTACTATGTTATTATTGATTCTATCATTAAATATAGAATTCATTCATTTGTTTCTCTATCTTCCAAATCTCTTTATCTCCTCTCCCATTTCCTGGTCAAGTCCATCGACGATACCATCATCGGCAACATCCCTCGTCATTGATACCATCATCGACGAAGCATATCATCACCAAAACATTATCTCCTTGTCATGTGACTAAATTCGCACCTCCATCGACACAGATCGGGTGAAGAAGGCCTCTAGCAATGTGTTTTCCACTGATTTGTAGATTTAAGTTTGGAACAAAGTTCTCGGATCTTTCCTCCTTCAATTGCATTTGATCTTTGACTGGGTGGGTTTAATTAACCCTCGATTTTTAGATATGTAATGAGTTTTCCTTAACCCTCATATGAACTTTTAGTGTTCGAGCTTGCACACTCATCAAATGTTCATCACACAAATTAGGACAATGAAACCCCTATACTAAGTTCAAATGATAGAGTGAAATATTAGAAATCTAACTCAAAACCCTAATCAGATTGTGAAGAGAGAGGATAGAGAGGGAGAGAGAAGGGATGGGGAGGTGGTGGCGAGGGTGGTCGTCTACGTCAAAAAATTTACTTTGAGTGTATTCTCCGATGAAGTTGTGCGGGAGGTGTTTGCTTTGAGATTAAGAATTGAGAAACTGAGAAAGATCGAGAGGGAGAGAGATTGAAAGGGAGTTTAATAAATAAATAATAAAATGGTAATTAAAAATAGAATAAAACAATTAAAAAATTAAAAGCGACCAATTAAACCTTTGATTGCAGGTCATATAGTATTGATGTGATTTTCGACAACATTACAGTACAACAAAACATCATTTTTTGTGTCGGACAATTCCGTAAGAAAAAATATTTCTCTCATATTTCTTACGGAATCGAATCTGGATAAAAGCTTCGTGAGGAGATCATTTTCCTCTGGTTTCTCAGAGATTTCCTATGAAATTTGTCGAAAATCCGTTAAAAATTTTTCACGGAATTTGGTCCGTGAAAAATCAATTTCCGATGCCTAATTTTCTTGCAGTGTTAATGTATAATCTAAAAAAATATATTACAAAAAAAATAATACTAAAATGAACTAGATTCATTACATATAAAAAGTATACATATATATAATCATTGGGTCATTATCTGATCCATATTGTAGCTTAAGTGCTTATAAAACCATACCATCAAAATTACAACTATCTAATATTTAGTAACATGATAATATAATAACATACATGTATGTACGTGTAATTCTTGAAAGGAATTTAATATTCTTGGTGAACCTGAATATATACGGAATATTAGTCAACATGGAATTTATGATTAATGTGTGGTGATTTTGAAATCATTGCATATGACAACTAAAAGAGGGGTTCAATAATCTTTTAATAAATCTTTTTACTCATTAAAAATTTCTAGCTTAATCGTATTAATTAGTTGTTAAAAAACCTTTCTCATAGTCATAAGTTCTAATTCTCATATAAACTAACAATTTTAAATCACTTTCTTAAGCGTACGTCACCTTCAACAACAATAAACATATAACTATACAATATAAATAGGTTTATAGATTTAATTAATGAAACATAGTAAACACATATATATGTATATATGGTTCATTTATTCATATATATTTTACGAAATTCTACCCATGAAAAAAAGAAGATCGACCTTAATTAGTTACATAAATTTATTGCTTACCAAGAAGTAGCTTTCACCATGTTGTAAACAAGAGACCGAAACCCCGAATTCATCGAGAGCTACTGGCACGCCAGATGAGTGAACGAGCATCAAATCTTCACCAAACAGAGCTTTAATGTTAAGAGGAACGTTTTCAACCTCCGTTTGAATACCATTGATAAACACTGTGATCATGACTCCTGAAGCTATATATAAATAAACTCGATCTAGTTAGTAATTAAATATCATATCCTTGTAATCTTGTATCTTGGAATTGGGTTAATAAAGATTCTCCTGATCAAACATGATTCATCATATTCTCTTATAATCATGAGAGTGAAATCTATAAAATGAGCTACTTTTTACTAAAATATATAATAGACTCACTCTCATATTTATAAAAGAATATGATTGGTTATGTTTAACTACAACCTGAGAGGATTATACCAAAGCGAAATTCCAAAACCTAATCAACATGGCATTATTTGGGTTCATGAATTAATTAATATAATTTGTGGGAATTACATATATTTATGAGAAAAGTGATTTTGATTATATAACATACTGTTAGTTAAGATGATTTTCTGCTTTTTTTAGCATGGATATTAAATTAACTTGTTTCTAAGAGTTAATTTGATTAAAAGTATCAAATATTTTGTAAGAAATTAAGGATATATGACTTGAAAATAAACAGATGATATATTTAAAGGTATGAAATAAAATACAATGCATTAACCTTTAGATATAAATTTGTCTAAATTAGTTAGTATAATATTACAAATGTCACTTTTTTTATGTACAATTAACAAGAATTCTAAAGAGGGGCTATTATTCTTTCCTAATGTTTGCCAATTGATATACCATTAGATATAATAAATATTGACATAGAAAGGAAAAGTATGTAGATATGAAAAAACTCTACCAAATTCATAATGAAGTTTTGAAGTATCTAATTGCAGGAAATTCGAAGGCATTGAAGTGTTGTGATCAATATCAGTGAAACTAGAAGCTTGACCAAAGATCTCACTTACACCACCTTCACCTAGCCGTGTAGAAGAACATCCCGGTAAAGTTTGGAGGAAATCCGGTGGTGGTTGCATAACATAACTAGTGGCGGAGTTGGTGTAGCCGGTGGCATGTGGATACTCAATTCTACCGCCATGACCATCACCACCACCGCCGCCACTGCCATCACATCTGGGTACGGCGCTAATAAGACTAGCTTGAATCTGACGTTGGCGCCTGCGAGATCTTGACCGGCGGTTTTGAAACCAATAAAAAACATTGGCGTCACCCACAGAACCGAATTTCTCAAGAAGTTTCCTTATCTTGACAGTTTCTTCCTTTGGAGGGTTAACCATTCCACTGTTGAAAATAGACTCGAGTATAAGAATTTGCTCAGGTTTAGGGGTCCATCTTGACCTAACCGGTTCATTTCTTTCTAGACATGATTGGCTTCTTGGGCTACTAATGGCTTGGGTTTCGGTTTGAGTTTGAGATTGATCTTCCATGACTTTGAGACAAGAAATTAAGAAGCCTAGCTAGCTAGAGGTAGAACATAAGTTGAAGATCAGGCTAGCGATACTAGTGTTGTTGGGAAAGAACAAAAGATTATAAAAATATTAAGGAGTGCACATGAACGTACAGATGAAGAAGGGGATTACACATGAAGTTGTAAGCAAATTGGCATTAATTTATAGTATTTAGAAAGCCAAGAGAAAGTGCCACGTTTCAAGACATACATCTTATATAGGACGGGTCGGCATGGCACTACGTCATTGCAACCCTAATTGTTTAATGATAATATATTTTGTATGTTATCAACTAGCTAGTAAAGAAGCTAATGCATTTTCTTTTAGTTAAACATTGCAATTCGTGACTATATTCTGTAAAACTACTTAATAGCTTAACTATTATAAAGAATCATTGTTGACTTGTTGTAGTTCTTTCAATATGTACTCAAGTTATAAACTTTACGTGTATACTCACCTTAAGGGTCTTTTAAAGCTCAATCACAGTCAAATCATAAATATGATGCTATTCAACACGTCAAACAAATAATACACCGATCGAGTAGGATGAGTACCACAGCTTAATTCCACCGTTACACTAAAATTCCTTTAAGTTTCAAGCTCAAAGCAATCACAAACAAGGATTAAAATTATGGAATTAATGATTGCGGCCTTTGAAAGGGCTAAACTAGTGTTTAGAATACTTAAAAAACATGTTTATGGATAATAAGGAATCATACTTAGGAGGCTTAAAAAGAAAGTTTTAGAGTTGCATAGGGGTTTCACACCGTGTTGGGATATAACCATTTCAACGTAATAATTAAATCCGTGTATTGAAATAAATAGGAATTAATTATAACAAAAACAGAATTTTATTAAGACTAAGAATTCCATCTTAACATGTGTTGTTATGATTTTGACTTGTAATTTGCTAAGTATAAAAGTAACAGCTAAGATAAGCTAAGTACTGGATGGATCGCCTACAACCTTCTTCTGATATCAACTGAGGAAAAGATTAAAATATCTATGAGGTGAGTAACTAGACTATCAGCAGCTGGACTATATGTCAGCTGCGAAACAAGAAGATTAGTTGAGTACCCTAACTCATTAGCTAAGTATATCTTTCAACCTTAGTTTTATTTGATAAACTAATCACTCTAGATGATTAGTTGAACTACTTGGTCAGTGGATCATAGAGGTTGATAAGTTTATCTTGTCTAAGGCTAAGCACAGTTTGATGAGCTAAGCATCTTTTGATCAGCTGAGCAATCTGTTATCAGCTGAGCATTTCTTTGATCTGCTGAGTATCAAACACTTAGGCTGAGAATTTCATTTTTGTGATCGTAGTACATTTGATTAGCTCAGTCTTGATTTTGACTTGTATTGTTTATCAGTTTACTCTATTCTTATGTAAAAGTTTTTAAGTCAATAGACGGAACATGTGTTGTTCACTCCCCTAGATATTTTGCTTGTAAAAGTAAATACACTTTTTGTTCTACGAAGTGGGACCAAATGATAGAGCTATAATTTGTCGAAAATGTTAAAGTTACATTCGAAAGAAGATCTTGAAGATTTTATCTAGTACTAAAACATGATCAACAACATGTTTTAGAATGTCAAACTCAAAAGATATGACAGTTGATAATAGTATCAAGCATGAAAAGGGAAGTCTCTTTTTACAAGCAAAAAATGTATGATAGATAATATTATTATATCGTTCGTGAGGTGTACTATTTAAAAAGTAATATTATTTGAAAACCTAATTAAAATAATAGTACTTTTTCAATCACTAACTTTATGATTAAAATATTATTTTCTTTACCACCTTACTTCTGACATGCCCATCAACCAAAGCCGGTCATCTATCTCTATATATACACATGTAGATTCCAACACAAAAAATATCTAACACTCACCTGAAAAACACTCGAAGAACAAGCTCAAGCTGGTGAAACAAGTTTCAAGATTTAACATTGTGTCGAAAAACTTATTCATGTGTTGAACCTCCTAGACATTAGTTGTATTCGAGAAGCTAGTTTATATGTTAAACAAATTTGTTGTCATCTTTTATTGTATTTAGAATTTCCGCTTCCATGTATATGTAATTCTTAATTCACATCAATAAGAATTGTATTAAAAGTAATTGTAAGTGCTGTAAATTTAAAATAGCTAAAGTTTGTATTCAACCCTTCTTCTACAAACATTTGCTGTTGCTTACTCAATCTAGAACTAACACATCGCATGACAGGGTTACTAGTGTCGGGGAAAGATTCACTAGGAAATGAAGATTCATTTGGCAAACCTGTTAAAAACCTACTTAGACCTTTTGAACAAAAATTCAACCATTTCGTTTTCAAACTCTACCAAATTGACTACTCATTGTTTCCGGCAGTTAATAACCTCAAAATAACAACAAAAACCATCCTTTAACACTTAGAAATTAGAAGTTAGCAATATGCACGCCTTGAATGAAATTCATATGCCATTAATCTTACTAAAAACTGTAGATATCATTACAATTTCATTAACCCTATGACGGTGACTCAAGAACATTGAAACCCTTCAAAATTTACAACAAACCCAAAATTACCATGAGTTAGGACTACATTACATACTTGGTGTTAAATTTAACAAGTGTACACTTCAATCCAAGATCAATACATTCAAATCTAGATTTCTCTTGCTCTTTTCCTCTCTTTCTCATTTCACGAGCCATACACACATACAAGTCTTCGAAAATTTTGTCTATATAAGTTCAAACAACCCTTATGTATGCATAGTTAGTTTAGTATTTGACAGATCTAGCCCTTCTAGTTCTTTTCTTCCTTATTTAACCACAATTATATGTCCATCACATAAATATCACTCATAAATTTGACAACTTTAACCCTTATACAAACAAGATGATTAATAATGATAGCAATAACCAACTTGGTCAATCAAAAACAAGAGTTAATTACTGATTCACATTTTAACTAGTTCAGTCCTTATCTTTGAAAAAGTACGTAGATGGTCCCTACTGTAGCAAACTTGTTGTGTAGATGGTCCTTCTACCATTAAAACTAACTGTCTGACTGTTAAATATTCTAAAATGACCATTTTGCCCTTTTTAACATTACAAACTTAGTCCCTGTGGTTGTCAAATAGATTCCATTTAGTCCTTTAACCTTTTTTCTTAAATATTTTACTATATAAACCTAAATATTTATTATTATATTTTATAAGATTTTTTCAATGCATTTACTAAATAATTTTTTTGAAAGGCCCATTCAATACTATATATGCATGTAATAGTAATTATTATATTTATTCTACTATTACTATCAACATTATTTTTAATTGCCACTCTATTCATATTTATTTATCGCAATCAGTAAAAACTTGAAAGTGCGCCCATACAATAAAAGGCATGTATATACATGCACACTGTTACCATAACTTTTTAACAATGGTAACATGCGCGCGCACACACACACACACACACACACATATATATATATATACATATATGTATATATACATATATGTATATATACATATATATATATATATACATATATATACATATATGTATATATACATATATATATACATATATATATATACATATATATATATATATATATACATATATATATATGCATATATATACATATATATATATACATATATATATACATATATATATATACATATATATATATATATATATATATATATATATATATATATACATATATATATATATATATATATATATATAGGAAGAAGTTCCATTGAGAAACATTTTTAGTGCGAGAGCCGTGAGAACAAATCTGAGCCGTACAATTTCTCCTCTTTCAGTGTCATTGCACACCCATGAATTCCTCACATACACCCTGTCACACTTTATCCCCACACGCTCTCCATCTATGAATTCCACTTATCAAATCAATGGCTAAGATTGGTTCCGGCGGTTCTCGCACTAAAATCGGTTCTCAATGGAACCCTCCCCTTTATATATATATATATATATATATATATATATATATATATATATATATATATATATATATATATATATATGTATCAATTCTATATTTTCCTATAAGAAATAAAATAAAAATCTTGGTTTTTTTATTAGTTATCTTGGGCTACGTATTTGAGACTAGAACAAATAAGTGAAAACATTTATATTAATCTTAAGGATGACTAATATATATGTTGTGCTCATTTATTATTTACCTTAAGCCGTCAAGATAGATTCAGCCAACTAATTTTGAAGTGTGTAATTGTTTTAATACGTCTTAAATTTGAGTTACTCTTCCTCACCCTCATTGACTATCTCTCTTATAAATCATTTTGACCAAAGAAACATTGTTATAGGGTTTATTTAGACATAGTCTAGTATATTATTGATTAGGTTATTTGTGATCAAGAAATATGGTTTAGTATTCACAAAGTGTGAAGATTGAATCCTCAATTACGATAGCTTAATGTCATCATTTATAGATAAGTTTGGGCTTTCTCGGAAATCTTTCTAACCTATGTGTATTAGTAGTAAACCATTGTGTTTCTAAAATTGATTTGAGTAAAAGTAACTTTATAAAATGTTTTCACTACTTAAAACTCTAATATCACTATGTTTGCTTATTTATTCCTAACAATATCCCTTACTTACGTGAGGGTTGATACCATATTTAAACTTAATTATATAACCCATCTAATCTCGGACATTTCAGACTATTAAATAAGATAAGCCGTATCAACTAATATTTCGGAAATTATATATTATTATGTTAAAGATAATATAAGATAGAGAAAAAAGACAAGGTGTATTAATAAAGTTTGAGATTAAAGTGGTATTTATATCAACAAAATTAAAAAAAAATGTTAATTGTTGAAAAATGGTAAACAGAAAAAGTAAGTGTAATGTATAATAGTGTATTATAACAACTAATTTATGAAAGGTTGACGCTCAATAACAGGGTATGATGATTCATATTAAAGATAATAAAATGAAATAATAATAGTATTAGTAAAAATAAATATACTAATTACTATAACATACATACATACATATATAAAATATAATAATAAATATTTAGGTTTATATAATAAATTATTTAAGAAAAAGGTTAAAGGACTAAATGCGAAACTCTTTGACAACCACAGGGACTAATGTTAGTAATAAAACAAGCGGTAGAATGAAGGATTGCTAAGATAACTATGATAGGTTGAGAGAGAATCTCATTTCACCATACAAAACACATAGTTAAGCCTTACATTGTGAGGCAATCCTTACATTTCCTTGTCTAGCACAAGGCTTATATACCTATAAGGTATATTTACAATAAGCACCCTTAACTATTGTTGAATTCCTATTCTATTACAATAATGCAGTTCTAACAATCTCCCCCTTTGGAATGGAATAGGAGTTGTAGAATAAAATGAATAGGAGTCTTGATCTTTTCAGCATCTTGAGGGTCTTGTGCTTATTGTCTTGTATCGCTCCGGTAACCTAAGGCATTGATCGCCTTCGGTTATATAATCAATTTAGCATATATAGATTTTCAGCATGTGGATCATTGAGCATTGATAGCATCAGCGGAAGCATAAAAGGATTCATCAACAGGAGAGAATATGTTTCTTACTCCCCCTAGAATCACAACCGGGGAAACCCTCCCCCTACAATGTAGCTCTCGAGCATTTAGGCAATTAGCAGAAGCGTATAAGGATTCATCATCAGAGGAGAATATTTTGCTTACTCCTAGAATCACACCTCACTTAGGGGGAGATTGTTAGAACTGTATTATTGTAATAGAATAGGAGTTCTACAATAGTTGAGGGTGCTTATTGTAAATATACCTTATAGGTATATAAGCCTTGTGCTAGACAAGGAAATGTAAGGATTGCCACACTTACATGAAATAAACTATGTGTGTTTTGAAGGTGAAACGAGATTCTCTCTCTATCTCTTCATAGTTATCTTAGCAATCCTTCAATCTACCGCTTGTTTATTCCTAACAAGTGGTATCAAAGCCAAAGGAGTGAAGATCTATTGGTGTTATCATCAACAAATCGACATTTGAAGATCAAAGGGGCTGAACATAAACCTCTCGGTTACGGTTTCATCAAAGAACAACCGAGTTCTTCATTAACGAGGTGTGTTCTAAGTTGTTTTTGTGGTGTAGATTATCGATTATCTGATGTACAAGACAAACAAGGTATAATCTCAACACCATTTCACGGTTTTATCGAGTTCTTCAAGACATTCAAATTTTCTTGAAGATATATTTACTATTGAAGTGAGCAAAAACAACCTGCCACCTTTTGATTTCGGGTTTATACGGTTTTGGGGTTAGTGTGTTCGGTTTAATCACTTTAATGGAGAGTTGAAGCTTTCAGAATTTTTCTCAAGAAGAAGCAAGAACGCCATTTTTGCAGGTTTCAATCTCTTAAAATTAAAAACACCAAAAATTCGGTGTTTGTGTGTGAAATCAAGTGCTGGTATGGGTGTTTGAGTGTGGAACCTGCACAAGTCAAGATCACATCAGGTACAAGTGGGTAGACACTATTCAGAGTAAGGTCAACAGATCTGAAAGTGACATCTCAGATCCTATCAGCCGCATCCATGAGCTATCAGCCGCTTCCATGAGCTATCAGCCGCACTTTAGGGCTATCGCATGCGATCGAGTTGAATTTGGCTAAGTACAAGTTCTCTATCAGCCGCAATAGATCCAATCGCATAGACCCAATCGCATGCGATTCGAATCATGCTATCAGCCGCACTCTAGGGCTATCGCATGCGATCGAGTTAAATTTGGCCAAGTATAGGTTCTATCAGCCGCACTGAATTCCAATCGCATGCTATTTACCAATCGCATGCGATTCAACTTGAACCATTCGCACGCGATTAGACCTGATAACCATTCGCACGCGATTCAACCGAATAATCCAATCGCACGTGATTCAATCACACTATCCAACAGGTTTTTCAGAGTTGCAATTTCCACTCAAAATTTCAAAATTTTCATCCGAAATGCATTTTCTGATATAGCGATATTCTTCATTTACAAAAATTTTCGCGCTGACCTGGCAGCTCGACCCCAGCCAGTGGCTCTGCCCCTTGGACCCCGCTATCAGGGGCGCTGCCCCCGAACCCCCGTCGTCGTTCTGACTGATTTATCTTGACACCTTGATTCCTAAGTCAAGTGTTTGGATTTTTTGACTGAGTAAGAGTTCTCAAAGTTTCAGTTATCATTCTGATGTTTCTAGATTTGGGTTATCTTTGGGTCATTACTACCATGAACTTAATTCCTAATACCCTATGTCTAGTCATCCTGCCCTTTCCTAACTGATTTTTGGTTCTTCTTTCTTAGTATCACCAATATTTGGTCACAAAACCAGATTTTGGTCATCCATTCCTTGTTTCTTTAGAATCTTGGTAGTTTTTTTATCAGTCAGTTCTGAATTCTCATTTGTCATTCTTATCTTTCAGAATTCGTGTATCGTTGCTTGATTGTCTTAACCAAAATCCGTTTACTTCATGTTTTCAAAGAGTTTGACAGATTTTTGTGTGCTTTCGAATAAGGATGTATCCGACTCCCTGTTCACGTTATGCGTTCAAAGTCACCTTTTCTATAGTCGTACAGGTTGAAAAGGCTTGAATATGATTTCAGCTCCCTGTGTTCCTTAACGCTTATTTCTTACTATAGAATCCTTATCCGTCCCAAGTTCGTTTGCATCCACTTGTCTTTCATTCTTTTTGTCACTTGTTGTGATCCGGACTAGGTTGATACTCTTGTTCGAGACTTCTCAGATTTTCGATTTGGTTTATGTATTCACTTCTGATCTACATTCACTCCTCAACGATCCATTTTGGCTCACAAGTGGTAGAAGTTAATAGACTGATACTTCACAACTAAACATTTTTCATGATGACCAGTAGACTTTGGACATCATGAGGGGGAGATATAAAGATTTATTCAGTTGGTTACTGCTTGAGACATACTTTAGCAGGTATTCAATCTAGGGGGAGAACTACTCAGAAGAAAGAGCAAGTATTCTCGCCCCAAATTTTGTCAAGGATCAAGAGCAACATTGTAGGGGGAGGGTTCCCCGTTTGTGATTCTAGGAGGAGTAAGCAAAGTATTCTCCTCTGATGATGAATCCTTATACGCTTCTGCTAATTGCCTAAATGCTCGAGAGCTACATTGTAGGGGGAGGGTTTCCCCAGTTGTGATTCTAGGGGGAGTAAGAAACATATTCTCTCCTGTTGATGAATCCTTTTGAATTTAAAAATGGAACACAGATTTGATTAGCATAAAAATCAGTCCAATCAACACATGGTTTAACACCTAAAGTCTTTCTCAATTGATCATAGCAACAGTTAAATTCACAGTGTCCATGAGTACAACCATTACTTATACAAAATATGGTAGAAGCAATTTTGTCTTGTGAACTGGAATGATTACAAACAGAATCAAACATCAAAATGTTTTCACAGACAGGTTTCAAATTTGAACACCTCCTAGTGGATCTAGGAATAGCTCTTTTCCATGATGTATTTGCTTCAAACTTCTTGTTTCCAGCCTTCTTCACATCTGCAGCAGAGGATAAAAGATTAGACTGAAGTCGTGGTCGACTGGCTGCAGCTTGTGATGATTCAGGTACTTCTATGTGCACACGAGAATTGGGATTAGGAGTGGATTGTTGCTTTGGTTTGTAAATCTGTTTAAGCTTAAGATTTGTTAAGTCAGGTTTATTAACAGATTTTACAGAAGTTGTGCAATATGTACCCTTGGTGTTTGCATGAGTTAGATCATCCATATCTGAACCAAAAAGTGAGAAGGTAAAGGGAACTATTGGAGTTTCCATCTTTACTTTGAGGGCTTTGATTCTTTCTTTCAAAACAAACTGTTTCCTACACAGTTTATCAATGATCTTTCCATCATGTACAAATGACATGTTGGGAATTTGTTGACAGGTGATGGTTTCATGCATTGAAGGGAATGTTTCAGAGGTAGGAGGTTTTAAATCATTTTGAATGGCTTTGGTGAGGTCCTGTTGAATGACTTGGGTAAAACAAAATTCCTGCAGGGTGTTGAATCTGTCTTGTAATTCTTTGTGAGGAATGTATTCAACAGTGGGCTTTGGTGAAACAGGGGAGTAGAGTTCTTCATCAGAATAGACAGACGATGTAATATCAGAATCGGACGAGGAAGAGAGATTGGCAAGGTATGAGTCATTCAAATTAGAATAATCAAACGGAATTTCAGTTTTGACATTAAGAGTTCGTTTGAAATCTTCCTCTATTTGTGTCTCTTCTTGGCCAACAAAGACCATACTTTGGGTAAGTCCTAACCCAAACAGGTCAGCATTATATAATTGTTTGGACGTAATCCTTTTCAATTTGAAGCCAAGCCCATCGAAATTCCATCTGGAGAAAGGACGTTCCTTTTCTTTGTATTGAGAGATGGTATGTTCACTTTGATCACGTTTGGACAGAAGGTATTCAAGTTCATTGATTCTAGAGTAAAGAGTACTTCGTTCTTTCCTAAGTTCATTTTTGAGAATTTCTGAATCCTTTTCAGCACACTTACATTCTGCTTTGAGATCTAATATGGTGTTATTAGTCCTACTGGTTAATTCTAAAAGCTCAGATTCTTTTGCAGCTAATTGGTTCCTAAGGCTGATTAAGTCGTTATCTAAATTCTTAATTATTGTTTGTGCCTCCAATTTTTGAGTGTGTGAAACATCTTCTAGAACTTGATTTCTTGTGATTAAATCTAGTGCCTGACATTCTAACTCTTTTATGCGATTTAATATGGTTTGAATGTGTTTAATTATGATTAATACCCATATTAAAGTTAGAGCTAGAAGATACCTTTCCACTGTCCAAGCTTTCCTCATCTGACTCGAAGAGATTATCTCCGTCATCATCCTCTCTACCTTCTTCACCATTGTGAGCCATCAGACAGAATTGAGCGTGATCTTCACCATCCAGATCACTGTCTGATCCTGTATCATCAAGGAACTGATCCTCCTCAACTAGCAGCACGTTCCCAGCCTGTTTTTGTTTAGACAGGCGGTACTTCTGCCGATAGTACTCTGCATCTTTTGTCTTTTTCATTGGGCAGTTCCTGATCAGATGTCCTGACCTCCCGCAGTTATAACATTTGAAATCAACCTTCTTTTCTTCCTTCTTCTCATCCCTCTGGTACCTTGGCTTGTCAACAGCAGCAGCTCTTTCGGGTCTCCTTGAACCTGATGTGAATCGTTGTCTATTGTTAGTCTTGCTGAAACGGTTCATGAAGTTCTTGTTGGCCACTGTGAGAGCTTGAAATGCTGCTTCGATTGAATCATCATCATCATTATCATGATCAGAATCACTGAGAACCACTTGTTTAAGTTTCAAGGATCTCGATGATGTTTCCTTATGGATTCTGTCAGCCACCACCAAGGCAAGAGGGTCAGCAACTGGTTCTTTAGGGAGAGATTGCAAGATTTCATCTTGATACTGATTGAGATCTTCGAAGATGTTGTGGAAGGTGACTGATGTAAGATCTTTATTAATCTGTTTGTAAAGTCTGGCATAGCCTTTCCACTCAGAACCTAATGAATTCAGAAAAACACAGTTCAAATCAAGATCAGTTCTGACAATTTGATTAGATCTCATTTCATTTTGCAGCTTGCAGAATCTCCCATATGTTTCAGAGAGTAGTTCTTTTTCTCGAGCCTTGAAGTCATGATAGCTGTTGACTAGCTGAGTTCGTTTGATGTATTCTCCTTGCTCAGTGCCCTGAAGTTGTTTCTTGATCTCATCCCAGATTTCCTTGGCTGTGCCCAAGCTATCTATTTTGAGATAGATTTCAGATGAGAGGCCCTGCTTGAGGTAGTACTTGGCCAGTTTCTCTGCTTTCTTTGTTTCTCTTTCTGTATTGGCCATCTCATCATGAGTCTTCTCTCTTTCGTGTCTGGGAATGCCAGGGTTGTTATCTGGATCTGCTTCAACTACCTTCGTGAATTTGGTGTTTCCGTTGTTGATGCATTCAATCATCTTGTCACCGAAGAGGTCATTGTGTTCGAGGAAGTCCATGAACCTTCCTTTCCAGACATTGTATTCCCCTCGAAACAAAACAGGAGGTTTTGTGTCGGTACCAATGGACATCATTTCATTTGTACTTGACATGATTAGTGATGTTTGTGAGAAATGATCGTTTACTTGTAAGATGGTTTGATTGTTCGAAAAACTTGTCCTGATTTTAAAGTGATTTGAATGATTGATTAACGAACTAAGTCTTGTGAATTTCAATTTTGAATTAGATCTTAAAAGATTAAATTCAACCTTGAACTAGATAGACTTGAAGTAATGTAATTCACCTTTGAATTAAATCTGATTTAAATTAAATTCAATTATGAATTAGATTGTTTGATTAAGTTCAAACGTCTTAGAGTTCTTTAATTCAAGTCCAAAGAGTCAATCACTTGTCCAAGTATAAGGAATAATTTGATTGGGATTTGTCTTATCAAATGCGAATACAGGTCAATCGAATGCGATTAGGTGTCCTTGAAAACAAGCAGAATAAGAACTTAGTTTTGATGGTTAATCGAATGCGAATCAATCCTGTTTCATCAAAAACTTAGAAAATAATCTGTTAGTCCTGTCAATCAAGTGCGAATCAAATAGAAACCTTTCAATCGCGTGCGATTCCCTTTACAAGCCGGCTGATAGATGTAAATGTTAATCGCATGCGATTCAGGTAAACTTATCAACTGCTATAAGCCGCACAGTCTAATCGCATGCGATTCACTGAACTTGGCTTATAGCTATTTGATTAACACTTAGGTGTTCTAATTTGACAAAATTCTATAAGCCGCCCCAAGAGTCAATCGCATTAACCAAGGAACCGGCTGATAGACTCTGATGTGTCCTTGTTAAATCAGATTGCCATACCCTGAATAGTGTCTAACCACTTGTACTTGATTGGTATGGCAAGTACTTGATTTTCCTTGTACAACACTTAATCTATTATGAATTTATAATTAAATAAATTATAAAATTCGATTTCTTCTTTTTCCAGTTGTACTTAGATCAAGAACACCATAAATGCTTAAATACCCAGAAAATTTAATGTTGAAAAAGTGGATATTTAATGACCTTCTTGACTTAATACTTATAAAAACACCCACGGTTTGTGTTTTTCTTCAAAGAATGTTTTGTAACCTTTGTAAGACTATGGAAACAACTCAAAAGAAAGTTAAAGGAGATGTAGTTTATACCTTTAATGGGTTCTACCTTTAAAAGTCGTTTGAGCTTGAGTTTATCTTGAATAAAACTGACGTTCTTGAACCTTTGCACAACCGAGAGCCTTTTCTTCTTAGAAGCTTGAACACTTCGAGATTTTGTTGTCTTCTTTTGAACAATCACGAGCCAAAAACAAGTTTGGCTCTGATACCAATTGATGGTCCCGTATTATACGGATGAAGTAATGCTAGTGATTTAGTGTGTGTTTGTGTGTATGTTTCGGTAGAGAAGAGAGAGCCGAGAGCTTTTAGAGAGAGAGAACACAAACACACAAAGTTGATAATGCAAAGCTTACATTAGAATGTGGGGGAAATGTCTTTATATAGCATTTCCCCAACTTTGAGTAATTACATATTACACCCCTCACTTTAATATTTCTAAATAATTATGAGTATGATCATGTGTTTTAAGGAGAGAAGCGTGATATATAATGTTTAAAATGTGTGTGAATAGTAAGTTGTGATGAGTTGTTGCGTTTAGTGGAACTATGATGTTCCTAATGTGTAACTAAACTTGACTGGTGATGAATGAGCGGAAATCAATTGGCTGTTAAAAAAAAATAAAAAACAAGATCACTACTGTAGAGACCATCTACGTACTCTTTGAAAGATAAGGACTGAACTAGTTAAAATGTGTTAATTACCACAAGATCAAATTAGTAATTAACTCTAGAGACAATTTAACTCTCAAAGACAATTTAATTTAAATATAATGTCAAATACAAATAAAATGGAACTTACTTTGGGGTGCTATATGTTGTGCCTTTCAAACAAGTTGGTTAAGCTTTTAACTGTTTTATTTGTGTATGTCTAATAGTCTTTGTTTAACTTTATGAAAAGTATTAGATTGAATATTAGCGTTATGATATTTCTATCACACGTAAATCAATTTTTGGAGTTACCTCTTCATGTGATGACTTGATCTTGTTTGTGAGTCTACGCTGATACTAGCTGTCGGACTCATATTAGGTACACAAAACAACATATGTGTATAGAAGGGAGTGAATTACACTTTAGCTATCAAAAATTAGATGCGTAATTTTTAAAGCTAAAAGACTATCGACTAATATTTGCCTAACAAATAGAAAGACAACTAATGTTTAAGGTTATTAAACAAATAATAGTTTGAAGAACTACCGTGTCTATGAAATCCATCAAAAGCTTTTTGCTAAGAAGAGTAGGGGTTTATTGGGATGATAAAATTTAAGTATCAATGGAGCTCAAGCTTCTTATTTATAGAGGATAGAAAATTAATTTAATTTTAGAGGATAGATTACATCAAGGTACAAAGTTAGTAAAAGACAAGGCATGTTTTAGACAAACACTATATTCTTTTGTGTAAAGGTACAACATAGTAAAAAAAAACTTTTTACGTAATTTTACTATTGTACAATAAATCTTCTCATCAAATGCATGGATGCAATCTTGCATTCAATGTTTATTCAATATCTTGGTTGACCAAGTATGAAGTTGTGAGCCACTACTTGATCAATACAAGATCATCGAGATTTTCTGTCTTTAATTCGAAATCTCTTTCCACAAGACTTTGGTTTCTATCTACTAAGTTTTACTTAACAAGACTTAGAGTGTTGATACATTAAATAAATAAAATATCTACACTATAATGAACAACACATGTTCAGCTTTATACTTAAACTTTTACATAATAAATAGTTTTCTCAACACAGCACTTGGATCGGTTATATTAGTGATGTATAGTTTGAATAAGATATTCCTCCATTTTGAGTGCTCAGCTAAGCAAGTGTGTCGCTCAATTAAAAATTGAGATATTGCTCACCTAAGAATGCTTAGTTAGAAAAGTCGCTTAGCTTATCGAACTGATCAAAGATATTTGATAAGCTAAGCTAACAAACTACTTAGATACCAAGTAACATAACAAGTCTAATCTTATTTACACATCTTATATGGTAGGGACTACAAAGCTCGTCTAAACGTGTGCTTTAAGTGTAGCAAACCAGGGCGCCGCATGGCAGAGTGCCGAGAGGTGACAAGAGGAAGCGGGAGAACGTATTGGCAACCTCCACTTAGGACTACCGATGGTGAGAAGAGAGAGAAGCCAGAAATTCCAAAACCCAGAGGCCACGCTATCCAGACGACGGTCGAAGAAGCCAAGAGAGATCCCGATATTTTAACTCCTAGACTATACTTGTACTTTGTATCTTCGTTATCCTGTAAAAGTTTGTTAATAGAGCCGGTGGAACTAGAAACGCCACTAGAAGTAGAAATAGTCAAGGATAATACCTTGAGTGTAACTGCCACCTATAGGAGCATGTGATTAGTGATAGACGATGTAAATTTTCTTAGGCCTCTTACCAACCCCTAGGAGAAATAGTGGGCATGGATTAGCTAAGTTGTCATCAAGAAAACATTACTGGGTAAACGAGGAATCATACGGACTCACAGTCTAAGTGGGGGAGAAATCTCTATCTACACCAAATGACAGAAGGAGACGAGACAACATAACACCTGGGATCGACGGAAAGTTATGCATATGAGCAAAGGTCGTTATTAGAATTCCAAGTAGGGGATCATGGTTTGCTTAAGGTATCTCCGTGAAAGAGAGATACCGTTCACGATACGAGGAAATTGAACCCTAAGATTCATGGACTATTAAAAATAATTGCATGCAAGGGTTGGTAAGGTAGCCCATGTCTAGAGCTACCTGAGGAAAACATCGAAGATACATAGCACCTTTCATGTATCTCAATTAAGAAAGTGTCTAGTGGACGAGAGAACATTGTGCCTTTAGAAGATATCAACATGAATGAGAAGATAGATTATATCAAGAAACCAGTTACGACCATTGAAAGATAAAGCGATCAATTTCAAAACAAGCAAGTGAGAATAGTTAAGGTACAATGGGAACATCGTAAGGGTTCATAGTGGACCGGGATTCCAAAGAGAAAATGAGAAAGAACTACCCGGCGTTATTCGAGTAGAAATTTCGAGGACGAAATCGTATTTGAGTCGGGGAAAGTTGTAATACCTGGAATTTCGTATATTAAATAAAAGAATAGGAATGCTATTTTTAGGATTTGGGATTTTGTTATGGGCTAATTAACGTATTGGGCTTAATGGTTATTAAAGTGAAAGTTTATGAATTAAAATAGAGTAGGCCTATGGACTTGACTTGGTAGTGCATTAAGGGTTGAACCTTTTCGGCTTAGTGATTGTGTGTGTAAGTTGGAGTTATGTTGTGTTTGGGCTTGATTTAAATAAATAGGTGTTTGGCTTGAGCCTTGTAAAACAAGTATAAATTAGTGATCAGGGCACAACCCCCCATACGATTGCACTATTTCACTCTTTAGTGGAAAGTGAGGTGAATATGTGTGCGTTCTTGGCTAGAGCAAGCAAGAAGAAAAGTGAACAAGGATGTACAAGGATCTCACCATTGCATAAAATTACCAAAAGAGTGTTAAGGTATGATTTCTTCAGTTATGTGCACAAACATATCTCTTATATCGAAATTGATTTGGTTTTAGCATGAATCAGTAGCAACTTGTAGTTATGATGTGTTCCGCATGAGTTTTAGAACCCATGAAAAGATTGGGAATTTAACCCCTTGTAACCCAATTTTGTGTTATAATATCTTAAAGGAATCATTGTTATGGATGGAGAATGATTTTCTATAAATAATATTGTTTTAATGTAGTTTAGTGTTCTTTAAAATCTTAACTATGGAATTATATATATATATATATATATATATATATATATATATATATATATATATATATATATATATATATATATATAGGAAGGTTCAAATGAGAATGAAAAATTAAATGAAAATGGAAGAATCAGTCTCAGCCGTTCATTTTGTAAGTGGAATTTATGGATAGAGAGCGTCAGGGAATAGAGTGTGGCAGGGTGCATGAATGCATGTGAGGAATTCATGGGTGGACAATGACATTGAAGGAGGGGGAATTGGACGGCTAGGATTGAGTCTCTCATTCTTAATTAATTTAAGGTTCTCATTTGAACCTCCCACTATATATATATATATATATATATATATATATATATATATATATATATATATATATATATATATAGGCAAAAGTTCAAACGAGAACTATTTTTCGTATGAGAACTGCGAGAACCAATCTGAGCCGTCCAATTCCCCCTCCTTTAATGTCATTGCCCACCCATTAATTTCTCACATGCATCCTGCCACACTTGATCCCATCTGCGCTCTCCATCCATGAACTTCCCATATTCAAGGAACGGCTGAGATTGGTTCTCGCAGTTCTCGTACGAAAAACAGTTCTCGTTTGAACCGTCCCCTATATATATATATATATACACGACGGTTCAAAGGAGAACTGTTTTTCGTACGAGAACCACGAGAAACAATCTTAGCCGTTAATTTGATAAAGTGAAACTCATGGATGTGGAGTGTGGGGGAATCAAGTGTGGCAGGGTGCATGTGATGAATTCATGGGTCGGAAATGATATTGAAGGAGGGGGAATTGGACGGCTCAGATTGGTTCTCGTACGAAAAACAGTTCTCGTTTGAAATTTTGCATATATATATATATATATATATATATATATATATATATATATATATATATATATATATATATATATATATATATATATATATATATATATATATATATATATATATATATATATATATATATACACACACATGTATATATATATAGGGGAGGGTTCATGCGAGAACCGTTGTTAGTGCGAGAACCGCGAGAACCGATCTCAGCCGTTCTTTGGATATGGGAAGTATCATGGATGGAGAGAGTGGAGGGATAGGGTGTGGCAGGGTGCATGTGAGGAATTCATGGGTGGGCAATGACATTGAAGGAGGGGGAATTGGACGGCTTAGATTGGTTCTCGCGGTTCTCGCGCTAACAACGGTTCTCGCATGAACTTTTGTCTATATATATATGTATATATATATATGTGTGTGTGTGTGTGTACAGAGCATGTCTGACCAAGGAGACCTGGTGCTACTTGATTGATGAATTCGGACATAGATGGTCCGACTTAGGGTGTTAGAATGATCCATCTTCCACCCTAGTCAGACTTATAATACGATACAAGGATTGTGAGAGGTTCGGCTTGCATGCATGCATGGGTGAACAAGAGGTCCGACTCAAGGCATTATTAGATCCGACTTTCACTTCACACTTGTACATGTACGTCTTATGTTTAAATATATTTCGTGTTTGTGTCATCTGGCACAAAGGGCTATCTAACTTCTTTTGTATCTGACTTGGAATTTATGTGTTTCATGCATGTAACGTAGAGTGTAGGTTGATTGGTGGTGCGACCTTGGGGAAAAGCTAGGACCTTGTTGTCCGGCTTAGGTATATTTATACGTATAGGTGCACATCTTCGGATTTTAATCCGATTTTTTTGGTTTTTTTACCGATTTTTCGGATTGTAACCGGATTTTCTCGGACAGAGGTGTAACCGGTTTCGTACGAATTAAAACCGGATTTTCCTGGATATTCGGATATTCGGATTTTTTGTGCACCTCTATATATAAGTATTAATTGTCATCCGACTTAGAGATTATGCATATATTGATTTAGCGACTTGGGCCTACCAGGCCCATTAGACCGTCTGACACGTATATATATATATATATATATATATATATATATATATATATATATATATATATATATATATATATATATAGTGCGGTTCAAACAAGAACTGTTTTTCGTACAAGAACTGCGAGAACCATTTCTTGCCAATCATTTAATTTCCTGTCTTTTATATTTAATATAAATAGGAAATTGTAGTTTAGACATTATGACACTATCCTCATTTTTTTTAAACTAATATATCTATCAAACAAGCAGGTTTTAAATTATAAAAAATATACCAAATTAACGAAAAAATTATGCTATTTAATTTAAGACCAATCTTGATATATTTTTTTTGGAAGAAAAAAATCATGTTTTGCTGGGTTATTTTTAGTACAGCGACATGTGCACTAGTGCAAAATTTTGCACATGTGCATATTTACATCTGTACTGAAAAAACTAGGGGAACCTGTGCATATGCACATGTGCAAAATTTTGCACTAGTGCACATGTCGCTATACAAAAAAAACCTAGAAAACACATAATTTTTTTTTTGAAAAAATATATCAAGACCGGTCTCAGATTATAGAGCATAATTTTCTCGTTAATTTGGTATAATTTTCGTAATTTAACACATTTTCGTTTGAATTTCAAAAAGGCCCGACATATGCATATATATATAATCCGACCTAGATGTGTTGATTGGATCCGACTTATGCGTGTGAATTTCAAAAAGGCCCGACATGAGGTCCGACCTAATAAGTATATGAGTATCCTGAACCGACTTAGCCATACGCGGGCATGCAAATTGGGCCTATTCGGCTGACAAGGGAACTGCAGAGTCCGACTCTTTCACTTCAAAGTGTGACTTGGGGAAATTTGGGTCCAGCCCAAGTTAAACACGTTGTCAATTGAATTAATTTGGTAAAATATTTTGTAGGTTCGTGTTTGGACTCGTGACGAGATAAGCCTGTGAAAAAACTATTAACTGAGACTGTGACATCTGACAGGTGAGTATTCTTACTTACGTTTTAAATAGACATTGTATACGTTTGAAGACAATTAAGAAAGTAATTAATACTTAAAAGTTATGTGAATGTTATGCTTAGACTGGAACCTAGGTGTCGGGTATGTTTTAAATAGACTTCGTACACGACTAATGATGTCTAAGAAAGTAATAAGTAATGAGATATGTAATTGACAAGTTTAGATGTTATTTCGGAAACGGGTATGTTTAGACCGTTTATTTTGGTAACGAGTATGTTTAGACCGTTTACTTCGGTAACGGGTATGCTTAGACCGCTTACTTCGGTAACAGGTATGAGACCAACACTTCGGTGTCGGGTATGAGGCCAACACTTCGGTGACGGGTATGTTAGAATGTTGTGACGAAAACTGTTTCAATGAGACCGTCTAGCAAACGGGTATGTTAAGACTACAACTATGGTAGTGGGTATGAGATACATGTTATTAATAAACTGTTTGAATTGTAAGAAGAGTACTTAGTAAGCTTTGTGATTACGGTTGTTGTTTAAACGTTTTTCAGGAAATGGCCATGGCGGGGCTCTAGCGCTTCAGTGATAGCTCATCATCTTTCATAACCGCAAGACCTTTACTTGTTGTTTTACACTGATGTTAGATTAGTACTTTACAGTTTCAGTTTGTCTTATACAACTTGTGTTGTAAATAGTCTTTTTCAGTATTTATTTTAAAGTTTGGGCTTGATGTTTAAATCTTTTGTGTTGTTATTTTAAAAAAAAATTTGGGACGTTACACTAAAATTTAATGAACACATAATTATTTTTAATATAATTCTTATTTATGTTAATCAAGAATTACAAGTACATGAAGGAAGAAAGTTCAAATACAATAAAAGGTGATAACAAATTTTGTTTAACACATAAACTAGATTTCGTCATACAACTAATTTCTAAGGAGTTTAACACATGAACAAGTTTTTTACACTATGCTAACTCTTGAAACTTGCTTCGCTTAAAAGCGTATGCTTGTTCTTTGAGTGAAGTGTTGGACTCATTGATTATGGATCCACATGTGTATATATAGAAAAGGTTGGCAACTTTAGTTTATGTTTGTTGGAAGTAAGGTGGTATGAGAAAAATAATATTTATTCATAAAGTTGGTGGTGAAAAAATATTATTATTTTAATCGGACTCCCAGTAAAATAATATTAATTTTTGAATAGTACACCCAACTATATAACAATATTTAAATTTTATCCCCCCATACTTCTTTTCTTTGTAAAGAGGGGCTTCCTTTTTCATATTTTGTACGTTTATCAACTGTCTCCGCTAATATATCTTGACATTACTAAAACATGTTGTTGTCATCCACGCTTTTGTACTTGACAACATCTTCCAAATCTTCTTTCGAATGTAACTTTAAACTTTTCCACATGTTAACGTTCTAATCTTTTTGTCCCACTTTGCAGAACAAAAGTGCATTCACTTTTACAAATAAGCTTATGTAAGGCTGTAATGAACAACATATGTTCAACCTTTTGAATTAGTATTACATAGGAAAGAATGTAAACTGATATACAATACAAGTCAAAATTGTGTCTCAGCTAATCAGTTGTACTAGAATAACAAAAAATGAATTTCTCAGTCAAAGTCTTGAATACTTAGCTAATCAGAGGAATGCTCAACTGATAACAGATACGTTCAGCTGATCAATAGATGCTTAGCTGGTCATTATGTGCTCAAGCTTAGAGAGAAACACACTTATCAACCTCTACGATCAGCTGACCAATAAGTTCAACTGACCATCTAGAGTAATTAGCTTACCACACAAATATTAAAGTAAGTAAAATTTACTTAGCTGATGATTTTTTGCACTCAGCTGATCTTTTGGTTCTTGAGATGATAGTCTTGGTCTCCCAGTTGATAGATTGTGTCACCCAGCTAATAAGGCAAAACAACCATTAGCCGATCATCTTTAACTTGATTCTTTCTTAAATGGTCTCTGAAAAGGGTCTTAGCTTATTCATCCAGTACTTAGCTTATCTCAACTGTTACTTTTATACTTAGCAAAATTACAAGTCAACTCTTAACAACATGTTAAGATGAAATTCTAGCCCAACTAAAAAATACGGTTATGTTAACATCAAATCCTATCTATTTCAATAGATATGTTTGATTAATTGAGTTGACATGGTTATCTCCGCAACATAAAGTTTCTCAGCTGAGTTCCTAACCAGGTTAACCTTGCTTAACTGATCAAATAGATCACTAGTACTCGATTAGATGACCAATCAAAATGCTCAGCTATCTCGTTTGGGTCTTTCAACTGAGTGCTAAACTATAAAACTAACTTAAAGCAAGTCTAATCTTATAACTACATATGTTTAGATTTTATTCTAGTCTAATATAAGAATAATTGATTGGTCGAAATGTTTATCTACCAAAAACTATATCACATTGTTAAAAGAATAATCTATATCTGATTTAGTTACACAGGGACTAATGTTGTTATTGTTTAGTTTTTCAGCTGTTTGAAGTTGCTGTTGTTTAAGAGTTGAGGGGCTGGAAGTGACAACTTGGCAATAGTCTTTATAAAGGGATTTGGCTCAAGTACAGCAGTATATATTTTTTGATTTGGCTCAAGTACAGCAGCTTATATTTTTTCCTTTGACGATAGAACTGAAGAGAGATAATACAGAAGATCAGTTTTCTGTTCTGCTGATTTTTGAAAAATTCTTTGATACTCATTGTTCGTGATCTGATCTCGTTTCTCATTTTCAGTTTGTAAAACTATTATCAAGTTAGATAATAGGATCACACCAGAATAGCTGTGGTGATCGTTTAGGTTTGAGATCAAGCGAAGTTGTTCACAAACACTTGATTAATTGAGATTAATCAAATCTGTTTCTGTGTGTGTTCGTAATTTCTTCATGGTATCAGAGCCAGGTGAGATCTGGCTCTTATGCAAAATTACAAACTAGGGTTGTTGGGGTTTTCTCGATCGGAAGGAAGTTGAAGGTCGATCAACGGCTGTTGGATCTTGGATCTTGTGGACTTTGGTTGTTACTCCTTCTTCCGCTGCACGAGTGGTTCACCGATCTGTAACATTTCTCTTCCCTACTCCTTTATTGTTCTTGATCTTTGCCCTTGACCTGCCATCGTGAATGGTAAGGAATCCTGGGAACTTCTTGTTTTTTTGTTAAAAAAAAAAAAAAAAAAAAAAGTTGTGTTATCTGCTTGTTATTCTTCTGTTTGTTTGTTTGTGTGAGTATTCATCATGTCTGATCCTAAGGATGATAGTGGTCTGGGTCATGATGATTCTGAACCAGTTGAGGATAATACTACCTTGATCAGTAGATTGGATGTTGGTAATCCCTTGCATTTGCATCCCAATGATTCTGCTGCTTTAACTATTGTCACTGTAAAACTTAAAGGAACTGAAAATTATCGTATCTGGTCTAATGCTATGTCGTTGGCTCTAGAAGGAAGGAATAAAACTGGATTTATCGATGGTTCTTGTAAACGGTCTGTTGATGATGAAGTATTGGGTAAGCAATGGGATAGAGTGAATGCTGTGGTTTTGGGATGGATCCTGAATTCTGTCACTGAGGAATTATTTCTTGGTCAAATTTTTTCTAAAAGTGCTAAACATGTTTGGGAAGAATTGAAAGAAACTTATGATAAGGTAGATGGGTCTGTAACTTTTAATCTGCATCATAAAATTCATACCTTAAAACAAAATGGGTCTTCACTTGCTGATTACTACCATAACTTGAATGCATTGTGGAAACAGTTTGATAGTTTAGTTCAGTTACCTAATTGTACTTGTCATGCTGCTGTTGATTTTAAAAAACATAATCAATTGATGAAGCTAATGCAGTTCCTAATGGGTTTGGATGATTCATATATGTTAATTAGAAGCTCTGTTTTGTCTAAAGACCCTCTTCCTGATGTTAGGAGTGCTTATGCCACTATTTCTAGTGAAGAATCACATAGAGTGGTTTCTTCCACGTTGACAGAGTCCTCTCAGAAGGGTCAGGCTGCTGCCTTTGCTTCTAATGCTCCTAACAGATCAATTTACCAAAAGGGTCAATCTTCTAATGGTTTTTCTAAGTTTACTCCCACCTTTAGTTCTGGATCGAAATCTAACAATAATAATAATAATAATAATAGACAAGGTGGAGGTTCTGTCTTAGTTTGTGAGCATTGTGGCTTCAATGGTCATACAGTGGATAGATGTTTTAAACTGATTGGATATCCAGCTGACTTTGGAAAGAAAAAAGTTGGTCAAACTCAAAAGGGAAAATCTGGTTCTAATAATTCTGGTTCTGTTTCAAATGCTTCGTCTGGGTTTACAGATGAACAACTCTCTACTCTAATTTCTCTCATCAAAGAGAACATTGTTTCTGGCACTAATGTGAAGTCCAACATGGCAGGTACTGTTTTCAATCATAGTAATGTGTTCAATGATAATTTTGATAAGTTTTTTTGCTCTAATGCTAATTTGACGTCTAAATTTGTTAAGTCTAGAAAAATTATTGATTCAGGGGCTAATCAACATATGACTGGTAGTGATAAAGGTCTTTATAGTGTTTATGATGTTTCGCATCTAAAAATTAAGGTTGGACATCCTAATGGAACTGAAACTTTTATAACTAAGATAGGTAATCTCAATTTGGGAAATGGCTTGGTGTTATATGATGTTCTTGTTGTACCTGAGTATAGTGTTACTCTTATTTCCGTTCATAAGCTTTCCAAGGATAACAAAGTGATTATTGCCTTTGATGAGAATAAATGTTATTTGTTGAATCAGGATTTGAGTCAAAAAACTGTTCTGGGGATTGGTAATCAGTATGGAGGATTGTATTACTTAGATTGTGAAGGTATGATTTGTAACGACACAAATCATTTAGTTTACTCTTGTTTGTCTCAACATGATTGGCATTGTAGGCTAGGTCATCCTTCTGATCCTGTCTTAAATGTTCTTAAACCCGATCTTAAAATTGATAATACAAAACAGTGTGATTACTGTGAAGTTTGTCAAAGGGCTAAGCAGACTAGAGAGCCTTTTCCTTTAAGTGATCATGTTAGTTCTTCCCTAGGTGAACTTGTTCACTTGGACTTGTGGGGGCCCTATAAAGTATCTAGTCATCAAGCTTATAGATACTTTTTGACAATTGTGGATGATTACACTAGGGCTGTGTGGGTATACCTAATCAAAACTAAAGATGAAGTATCGTTCTATATAACGTTATTTTACAATCTAATTGAAACTCAGTTTGAAAGGAAAATTAAAGTTTTTAGAAGTGACAATGGTACAGAATTTGTTAATCAAAATGTTACGAAGTTCTGTGCTGAGAAGGGTATACTACACCAGACCTCTTGTGCTTATTCACCTCAGCAGAATGGGATTGCTGAAAGAAAACATAGACATTTGTTAAATGTTGCTAGAGCTCTTCTTTTCCAGGGGGGAATTCCTCTGAGATTTTGGACTGATTGTGTCTTAACTGCTACTTTTCTTATTAACAGATTGCCATCCTCTGTGCTAAATGGGAAATCGCCTTTTGAAATGATCTATAATACTAAACCTAACTTGTCCATGCTTAGGGTCTTTGGATGTTTATGTTTTGCCTCTGTTCTCAACAACCATGACAAGTTTGGTACTAGATCTGAGAAATGTGTGATGATGGGGTATTCTAGTGATAAAAAAGGATATAAGTTGTACAGTCTTGATAAACGGCAGTTCATATACTCGAGAGATGTCAAGTTTTTTGAAACTATTTTTCCCTTTAAGGATTCTACTCTTAAGAGTCCTGATGTTGATATTGTACAAGATGTTAACTCTCTGAATTTTTTTGACCTAGATTACCCTGAGTTACCCAATGATGATAAAATGGTTGACCCTGAACTGAATAATGACTCTAGTAGTCGCAGTGATAGTAGTCACTCTCATGTTTCTGGTGAGAATGGTAATGAGGTACCATTTACTCATTCAAATGCTGATAATGACGGTCAACATCCCATTCATGCCACTCATGTTGAGGAGGCTGCCACACTTGATGAAAAATTGATATCTGAGGGTGTTGAGGATGCTGATCCTATGATTAATTCTCAGGATAGTCTAACCGTTAGGAGGTCGTCCAGACAATCTGTTTTTCCTAGAAACTATAATGATTTTGTGGTAGAGTCTAAAGTTAAATATGGGATTGAAAAATTTGTTGGTTATGCTAGTCTTAGTGCGAGAAATTTGTGTTTTGTTACTCAGTTGAACAAAAGTCATGAACCTAAGTCGTTTGAGGATGCTTCTAAATATCCTCATTGGATAGATGCTATGAACAAAGAGATGGAAGCTTTACTTAGAAATGATACTTGGGAAATGGTAGATTTACCTAAAGATAGGAAAGCTATTAGAAGTAAGTGGATTTGGAAAATCAAATATAAGTCTAATGGGGAGATTGAGAGATATAAAGCTAGGTTGGTTGCATTAGGATGTAATCAAAGAGAAGGCATTGATTATGAAGAGACTTTTTCTCCTGTTGTGAAAATGGTTACAGTTCGTTGTTTGATAAATATAGCTGTTGTGAATAATTGGCCTATGTTTCAGCTTGATATTGATAATGCTTTCTTATATGGTGACCTTGATGAGGTTGTCTTTATGAGACCTCCTCAAGGTTATTATGAGACTGAAACAAATAAAGTTTGTAGACTTAAGAAATCTTTGTATGGGTTGAAACAAGCGCCTAGGCAATGGAATACAAAGTTGACTAGTACTTTGATTGAAAATGGATTTAGTCAGAGTAAGTCAGATTATTCTTTATTCACTAAGTCTGAAAGTGGTATGTTTCTTGCTTTGTTAGTATATGTTGATGACATTATTGTCACTGGCAATGATGTTAATGAAATTGAAAAGTTTAAAGGTTTTTTGAGAACAAAGTTTATGATTAAAGATTTGGGACATCTTAAATATTTTCTTGGAATTGAAGTGATTGACACTGATAAAGGTGTGTGTTTAAATCAAAGAAAATATGTTCTTGATTTACTTAGTGATTATGGGATGTTGGCTTGCAAGCCTTCTAAAACTCCTATGGTTTCCAAGTTGACTGTCTCTGATGAGGTTTCTGATAGTGATCCGTTGATTGAAAATGTGGTAGAGTATCAAAAACTTATGGGAAAGTTGATTTACTTGACTAATACAAGGCCAGATATCTCTTATGCTGTCCATTGCTTAAGTCAATTCATGCATGCCCCTTTACAGTCTCATCTTAGGTCTGCATTTAAGATATTGAGATATCTTAAAAGGTCTCCAGGTTTGGGAATATACTTTGAGAAGACCTCTGGTATGTTTCTTAAAGCTTACTCTGATGCTGATTGGGCTAAATGTGTGGTTACTAGGAAGTCTGTGACTGGCTATTGTGTTTTTATAAATAACAATCTGGTTTCTTGGAAAAGCAAAAAACAAAGTACTGTTTCTAAGTCTTCCAGTGAGGCAGAGTATAGAGCTCTTGCTTCTGTTACTAGTGAAATAATTTGGATTTTAAAAGTGTTGGAAGATTTGGGTTATAACAATCTTTTGCCTGTGTCTTTATTTTGCGATAGTAATTCTGCACTGAAAATTGCAGCCAATCCTGTTTTTCATGAAAGAACTAAACACCTTGAAATTGATTTACATTTTGTAAGGGAAAAGATTTTGAAAGGTGTCATTAAAACCTTTAAAGTGGATTCTGCAGATCAACTTGCAGATATCCTCACCAAGGGATTGGATACAGTTCAACACAATCATCTTGTTAGCCGTCTTGGTATGGTTAATCTATATCAGATATAGATTAAGGGGGGATGTTAAAAGAATAATCTATATCTGATTTAGTTACACAGGGACTAATGTTGTTATTGTTTAGTTTTTCAGCTGTTTGAAGTTGCTGTTGTTTAAGAGTTGAGGGGCTGGAAGTGACAACTTGGCAATAGTCTTTATAAAGGGATTTGGCTCAAGTACAGCAGTATATATTTTTTGATTTGGCTCAAGTACAGCAGCTTATATTTTTTCCTTTGACGATAGAACTGAAGAGAGATAATACAGAAGATCAGTTTTCTGTTCTGCTGATTTTTGAAAAATTCTTTGATACTCATTGTTCGTGATCTGATCTCGTTTCTCATTTTCAGTTTGTAAAACTATTATCAAGTTAGATAATAGGATCACACCAGAATAGCTGTGGTGATCGTTTAGGTTTGAGATCAAGCGAAGTTGTTCACAAACACTTGATTAATTGAGATTAATCAAATCTGTTTCTGTGTGTGTTCGTAATTTCTTCACACATCAACTTTTTTATTGTAGTCAATACACATTATGAACGAGCCTTCTTTCTTCTTAATAAACAGCATATGAGCACCTCATAGTGAGCTACTTAGTCTGATGAATCCCTTCTCTAACAACTCTTGTAGGTGTTTGGATAATTCTTGCATTTCCGACGAGGCTAGATGATAAGATGCCTTATTATCAATGTCTCTCTATGCACAAGGTCTATGTGGAACTCTAGTTGCGATCCAGCAGAACACCCGACAACTCTTGCAGGTGCTTGGATAATTCTTGCATTTCTGACGATGCTCGATGATAAGATGCCTTATTATCAATGTCTCTCTAGGCACAAGGTCTATGTGGAACTCTAGTAGTGATCCAGCAAAACACCCGACAAACCTTGTGGATTCACTATCAGAATATCCCTAAGCATTGGGACATTGGCAACTTACACTTTCTTCTTTTTCAAACTAGGATCTACTACATATACTAGAAAAATAGTACACAAGTTCAAAATGGAGTGTTCTCCCCACTCAGGGTTCAAACCTGTCCTAATCTTTATCTACACAGATAGGCATCTTGATGGTATCTAAGCAAATCCATGCTCACCATCACTTGGACTTCTTTCTTACCAATAGGGATCAAATTTATAGAAGACCTAATGATATATATCTCAATTACACTTTCTTTATACACATCAGCCATTGTTTCTTATTTATTCTAGGCGTTTTTTTTACATCTAATGGGGCATCTAATATACCCGGGAACATACAAAATCATTACAAAAGGTTGACAAATGACTTGCTAGTGCCCGAGTCAAAAAGAACGAGTGTACGTAGGTAACATTATAAAATTCAAGGTTCAATAAGTATTCAACACATCCAAAAAGAAAAACCTGAATTTTCTTTTCCTTGCCATTATCAAAAAAATACAAGAAAGGTAGAACAAGAGAACACGACTTTAAAATAAACCTAAAACATATCAACAATAGACATTTGAGAAAATTAGGTGAAGTTTTGATTCCATTATAGGTTTTACTAGATAAAACAAGTCAAAGGTTACTATACACAGTTTTATATAATTCAAGAAAGTTTAGTACCTAGAATGGGAAAACAAAGTCAACTAGGGAAACACATCCAATGACTTGGATGTGCTCCCACTAAATCCGCTACCTCTATTGGGCCTCTCGGATTCATGTTCGCCAAGACGTCATCGCCATGACTCTCGATGCGTGCCTCCATATTTACAAAATACATAGAAAAATATAGAAATGGCATTCAAGCCACAAGCACCTATTTTTCTAGTACTTTTATAAATATGGAAATTTAAATGGCATGCAAGCAACAAATACAAATTTACAAACCAATAAATAAACAAATAATTAATTACAAACCATGTGACTCAAAGTCACCAAATGAATGAATAAATTAAAACAAACCATACATCACAACACAAGGTCTAGGGCTAGATTGGTTACCAACAACATGCAATCCAAACATCAAAGAAAACATAAACAAGCATGGTGTGCCATAAAAACCATGCAACTTATGTATCGTGGTTAAGATTATTAAAACACTCAAGGCACAAAATAATCTCATGTACATATTGTTGGATTATGTGCACAGATAATTAATGGGTACATTGTGTCCAATGTTATGAGAGACTAAAGGGTCACACGGTTACACAACCAATTAGAACAGTTTGGAATTTAGCAATATTTGTGTGGAAATAATTAATCAGTTGAATTAATTATTTGAGAGAAATAAATAATAAATATTTATTTATTATTTAAAAGGAAATTAAATATTAAGTTTTAATATTTAACGGAGCAGTTAATTAATAGTTAATTAATTAACTAGTAAGGTTCAACGGGTCAAAGTGCAGAGAATGAAACTTCAATTAAAGACATAGGCTTTAATTGAACGGGCTTGAGCTTGGATAAGGTTTAAGGTATGTAAACCTAGAAAAGAGCTCATTTATCCATAAGAGATAATTTTGCAACAAGAAGAAAAACCCTAGCCTCCTCTCCACTCTCTCTCTCTCTCTGCATCGATCTCTCTCTCTCTCTATATATCGACGGCTCAAGAGGCAAAAAGCCTCATTGGCTTTTTGCATTTTACGCACACACATACACAGCTTTCATGTGTTATCCGAGTTATTCCTATCGCGGTCTAGTAGCAGTTCGTTGGTGGTGCAGTAGCTGTGGACTAACTTTAGCAATCCCAAGATCAAAGAGGTAATTCCTTAAACTTTTATCTTGATTGTTCATATGAAACTGTATAGATCATTAGTAAGATCCTAACCCTCTCAGGGTTTAGGGGGTTGTGTTCAATCCAGTTCCGCTTTAAGATTGAACCAGTAGAATCAAACCCAAGGTTAGACCAGGTTGTTTCTTAAGGTGGTTTGGTCAGATCAAAACCCTTCAGTGGTATCAGAGCCTTAGTTTAAAGTTTGTTCTTGTTTCCTCTTTTGTTCTATGCGAAAATCGAACCAAGAAGGGATGATTAAACAAGTATTGTTTTTGATCATTCAGTTATTTAAAGTTCAAAATCTTTTGATCAGAAAGTTTAAATAGTTAGTTTAAACGGTTTAAAGTTTTTGACTTTTATTAAAGCAAGGTTTTAATCAAGAAAATTAAACAGTTTAAGGTCTAATGGTTAAAAACAAGTAATTCGATGAAAAGCTTGTGTTTTTAATTAATAATTAAAATCGGAATTTTTGGTCTTCCCAGGCGACGGTGGTGCCTTACTGGCAGCGATGGTTCTCGACGGTAGCCATCGGCGGCCAGCGGTGGTGGCGGTCGTAAGTGATGGTCGGCGGTGATCATGGGTTTCGGCCCAAGAACCGATCGGCCCAAAAAGGGTTTCGGCCCAGGACACTAACCGGCCCAATAAAGGTTTTCGACCCAGGCACCATTCGGCCCAAGGACTAACCGGCCCAGTAAAGGTTTTCGGCCTAGGCACCATTCGGCCCAAGGACTAATCGGCCCAGTAAGGTTTACGACCCAAGGGAGTTACGGCCCAGCAGAGGTTGTGAATTAGTAGGTTTGTCGATTAAGATGGGTGTCGATCAAAATTCTTTGGGATTACATTAAAAAACACAATTTTAACTTTAAAGTTTTTAAGGTTAAAAGGTTATATTTATATAATTTATTTAACTCGATATTTTTTAACTAGCAAGTTAGAATTTTTTTTTTATAGTTTTATCATGCATACGATATAAGTTTTACTATAAAACGAGTTTTATAAAATTATATACAGTGTTAGAAAGAAGAGCAGAACGAGTGTTGTTTTATGACCAAGTTTGTAGTTTTTTTAAACTATGTTTTATGAAAACAATAAGATTTAATTTACAAGTTTTTCAATTAGATCTAGTTTACCCAGGTTTTCATTATGGTTAAGTTTAAAACAACAAGTAACTTTATCTCGTCTTAATTAATAGTTTATTAATCAAGGTTACCCTAACTAGATAGTTTAACGCATCTAACTATTTTTCCCATTTTTGATTAATAGTTATTAGTCGAAACGATATATGAGAATAATTAAATAAATCAGATTTTGTGCTATATCGCTTTTATTATCGTTTATATATAATTGTGTGGTTGTTGATATATTTTATACATATATTGCATTGTTAACTCGGATATTTTGTTTTGGAATATTGGTCAAGTTAACCGGTTGTGTTAGATAGTTTTTTGTTATAGTCTTTTACCAACTAGACCCGTGGTTGTGTTTTTATTTCTTTTTTCTTTTTGGTTTTGGGGAGGCCTGCGTGCCACTTACAGCCCCTTTTCTGTTATGTAATTGTAATAGAATAGGTTTTTTTTTTAGAAGACCAAAAAGACAAGAAGACCAAGAACACGGAGTTGGAAGTTTTCTACAAAACCAGAGACGTCAAATCCAGTGGGAGGTTTGAAGATGGTCATCAAGACGAGATAGGATAGTTTTGTCCTTAGATTGACTATTAAGTTTCCACTGGCAAAGACTATACCTTTTTTATTATCTGTGTGGTTGTGTTCGTTTATTTATTGCTTACTCTTATATGTGTGATGCTAAATAAATAGGTTTAATAATAGGCAATTATTAAACAGAGAAAAACCACAATTTATGACAAACTAGAGTACGAGTTTAGTTTGTTAGTCATATTAGTTAAATTTTTATAAATTTAAAGTTTTGTCAAGATTATAAGTTTTAAACTTATAAAGCCGTTTTGTGCACCTAGTATAGGTACACATATAAATCGTATTTTTTAAAACAGATGTTTTAAAATGGTTTTTCAAAAACTGGAAAATTAAGTTTTTCTTTTAAACATAATTATAAAACCCAAGAAAAATCTTAGATTAGTGTGCTACCCATCTAATGGTACACATTTGCTGTTAAATGGTATTCGGGTGTCGGAAGTGCCCAAATCTTGGGCATCCGGGTTCAAACCATTGCGGCAAAGGGTATGGAAGGTTTTGCGATAATCGGGAGTCCCGGCCAGAATTCATACTGTCTTAGGTGGTGCGATCTATTTTGGTGATAATCAGGAGTACCGGCCCAAAAAGCACTAGAGTAGAGTTAAACATACTAGATTTTATCTAAGTACTCTACGAGGTTCTAGGAGTCGTATCAGTTAGGTACGATCGGTAAAGGATGTTACCTACCAGAAATAGCATGACTTGGTGAGAAATGCCCAAACCTTGCGTCAAGTATGTGAAATATGGGTCCTAGGTCTGATATATATTATTTAAGGGTTTATTAATATATGTTAGAAAAGTTTATTTACAATTACTAATTAAACCGAGTTTTAATTGTAGATGGCAACCAACGTTACCAACACTAACAACCTCTCACTTCGCTCTCTCCTAGAGAAGGGTAAGCTCACCAGACCAAACTTTCTCACATGGGAGTGAAATCTCTGGATCGTGCTAAGGCACGAGAGAAAGTGGTACGTCCTAGAACAACCTCTAGGAAATCCCCTTGCCAACAACGCTAGGGCAGATGTCAGGGAGGCTTATCAGAATCGCTCTAATGACGCCCTTGATGTTAGTTGCCTCATGCTTGCAACAATGAGTTCACAGTTGCAAACAAGCATTATGGAGACTCCTGCTTATGACATGATCCGCCAATTAAGGGATATGTTCCAGGACCAAGCCCGCACAGAGCGTTATGATGCCACTAGGGTGTTTAATTCGTGCAAGATGGAAAAGGGGACGTCGGTCAGTACCCATGTAATGAAAATGAAAGGGTATATAGACCACCTAGAGAGACTAGCTTGGGCACCCAGTATTGCTGCAGCTAGCAACGGATACGATACTCAACTCGTTGTCAGATGACTATAAGTCTTTTATAGTCAACTACAACATGAACAACATGGAGAAATCCATGACAGAGCTGCATTCCATGCTTAAGAGTGCAGAGCAGAGTATCAGGACCAAGTCTAAGGACGTTCCCTTAGTGGGCAATGGTGGAGGTAAGAAGAGAAAGGGGCGCAACGGAAAAGGGAAAGGGTAAAACCGAGCCCAGCCAGAATGCACCCAGGGCTAGTGACAACAACAAGGGCAAGAAGTCAAAGTCAAACAAAGCAAGGACCGAAAATCGGTGCTTCAAGTGTGGCGAGATCGGACACTGGAAGAAAGATTGTCCGAAGGTTCACGAAGCAGGAGGCAAGACTGACTCCTCAGGTATTGTGTGATTAACTTCTTTGTCACTTTCCACTTGTAAAGTTTTTACGAGTATTCTAATATCTTGCAATCGTTTATTGTAGGAGGTAATGGAAAGTGAAGCGGCCCGGCATTAGAGATCCCACGTGTTTTTCGGATATTTAATAATTCATGTTTTTAGCTATTAAACTTTTTTTATTTAAAGTTTTGGATATTATTTACATGTTTTTCAACTTTTGGTTGACTTTATGGTTTAATTATTAAAAATTGAATTATTTTAGCTTATATCCGTGCACGTATGTTTGTTGATGAATCAAGTTAGTCCAGTTGTGACTAAAGGTTACTAATAAGTCAAGTTTTTGCTTAATAGATGGTTCATGGTGATCTTAAGCAATAATTGTTGTAGTTACATAAATCTCACTATATATAAATACTTAGACAAGCAAGTCATGAAATTAGAAAGTTTTTCTAATTCATAAGTATTTTATGAAAAATTATGTTCAAAGTTTTGAACACGTTAAAATAAGAAATAATAGTTATTATTTTTAGGTAAAAGTTTTTGGATAAAACATTTAATAAATATAAAATGATTATAATAGTTATTATGATCGATGTCCTTTTATACTAAATGTTTTAGGTGAAGAATTTAAAATACCTTTACAAGTGTTTTATACTTGTAATCGTGTTAGGTTTAGTGAAACCACATTCCGTAATTGGAAAGATGGATATATGAGAAATCCAAGTTTTGGTTTCATAAAAAAATTAAATTTATTACAAAAACTAAGTTTAAGAACAAATATTTAAAACACAAGTTTTAGGCATATTAGTCAAGGATTGACTAAGTCAAAAAGGTGTTTTAAAGTTATGCGCATTTTTCATAAAAGATAGTGGAAGCGTCTGACTAGTACATTTATCAAGTTATCAAGTTTTGATCTAACTAGTATGATAAATATAAGAATGAACTTTTAAAGTATATAATTATCGGATGATTTTAGAAATTTTCTAAAATAGTAAGTTCTTGAAAAAGGACAAATCCGAGGAACGCGTGACTTATTGAGAGATACTCAATAAAGATGTCATTGCAAGATTTTAAGTCAAGTTATGACTTAAATAAAATTATATATGTTTGAAAGGGTTTAAAAGTCAGAGTAATTAATATTGATAGTTGATTAACGTTAGAAATGATAAAAATTTCATATTTGATATCCTTAGTAATGAAATTGGATTGTGTTAGTATTCACTAAGAATCTAATATCAAGTTTACAAGTGTGTGTAAATAGTTTTATCATTTCAAAGTGTGAATCAAGTAAGATTTAATACATCTATAAGTGTAATTAAAGTTTTAGTTACAAAGAGATTATTTTATAAACTCAGAAACTAAGGAGTTATTTTCGGTTCTCCAAGTTTAAGGAGTTTATAAAATAAGAAAGTCTAGAATTGTTTTTTTGGGTTGCAAAAACAATTTCTAGCAAAACCAAGAAAGAGTGATTCATGGTAGTAGTCTTGAGTTTTTAGGTTTATAATCATATTATTTTTATTGTAATCCGTGATAAGTAACAACATAAAATAATAAGTAACTCAGATAAACACTGTGAATCGAGTCAATGAAATGGTAGAAATTATGCATCTTTATTCCAGGGTGGAATATGAAGGATGGAGAAATTAGTTTCATTGTTCTTCACCATTTTGTATGTTTTGGTTCATCCAGGAATAAACTTGGTTTATTCAAAACATTATCCGTGACTACTTATCTTGGTGGGAACCTTGATAGGGTTGTAAAGTCATCGTAATTTTGGGGTAGATTCGAAGGTATATCGAATATAGCTGCAAAAGTATTTTGTGGACCAAAATTGACGGATATTCGTTAGAGTTATGAATATTGGATTGACCCACCGTGTAAAATACTTCGTCGACTCGTGTCAAAAGTATTTATCACATAGGTTATCCTCAAACCTGAGGTATTTGGTTTGGGATGCAGTAACCATTGTCTTCTTAGTACGTTCTAACGCCACGCCGTAATAGGGTGGTCATGAGGGGCGTGTCTAGGTTCAGTGGGAGCCGTATTGCCATATGCAAATATGCAAGAAGGTATTTGCACCTCCTTTTTAGGAGAGATATTTCTGGGCCCCTTGACTGATTAAAAAACTGGTAAGTGCACGTGCGTGCCCAAATTAACTGATTTGTTCTTTGTTGTTTAATTATCACGTAGTTTTGAAATCAAGGATGTCATGAAATAATTCTTGAGTTTTTGAGTTGACACTCTCTATGCTCATGCTCAAAATTGAAATATCGCGTTACAAAAGGAAAAGCCTAAAAAATCATACCCATTCATAAACAGGTAGTTTATGATAGTTAATTCATGAACAATTAGTTTATGATAGTTTACTCATAAGCAGTTAACTTATGAGAGTTTACTTTATCACTCGTTACTTTGGGGTATAAGAGTTCTTATAACCTAGTTATCCTAAGTGTTTGGCTAGGGACCTCCTTAGGCTAGCAATGTATAGTAACTATTACTTATCTTGCATAAGTGGGAGTCTGTTAGATTATGTACACACATAATTAATGGGTATATTGTGTCCAATGTTATGAGAGACTAATGGGTCACACGGTTACACACCCAATTAGAACAGTTTGGAATTTACCAATATTTGTGTCGAAATAATTAATCAGTTGAATTAATTATTTCAGAGAAATAAATAATAAATAGTTATTTATTATTTAAAAGGAAATTAAATATTAAGTTTTAATATTTAACGGAGTTAATTATAGTTAATTAATTAACTAGTAAGGTTCAAGGGGTCAAAGTGCAGAGAATGAAACTTCAATTAAAGACATGTGTTTTAATTGAACGGGCTTGAACTTGGATAAGGTTTAAGGAATTTAAACCTAGATAAGAGCTCATTTATCCATAAGAGATAATTTTGAAACAAGAAGAAAAACCCTAGCCTCCTCTCACACACACTCTCTCTCTGAGTCGATCTCTCTCTCTCTCTCTCTCTCTCTCTCTCTCTCTCTGCGTCGACGGCTCAAGAGGCAAAAAGTCTCATTGGCTTTTTGCATTTTACGCACACACACACACAACTTTCGTGTGTTATCCGGGTTATTCCTATCGCGGTCTAGCAGCAGTTCGTTAGTGGTGCAGTAGCTTTGGACTAACTTTAGCAATCCCAAGATCAAAGAGGTAATTCCTTAAACTTTTATCTTGAATGTTCATATGAAACTGTATAGATCATTAGTAAGATCCTAACCATCTTAGGGTTTAGGGGGTTGTGTTCAATCTAGTTCCGCTTTAAGATTTAACCAGTAGAATCAAATCCAGGGTTAGACCAGTTTGTTTCTTAAGGTGGTTTGGTTAGATCAAAACCCTTCACATATGCATTAGTAACACCAAATCATTTATGGTGAAACATATTCATACATACATAATATAAATACATGCAATTATCATTCTCGTACCAAAATAATAATCCACATGTAAATATACCAACCAAGACACAAGGCAACTTCATAACAACACAAACATGAATTCTGGAAAAATCCAAAACCAAACAACAAGGCCAACACCGAAAAACTATTTTTTTAAATTGAAAAACACATTATGTAAGTAGTTCACGCTGCGAACTTTATGTGGCAGAAAACAAAATCTTTTTTTTTCTGTTTTTTCAGACTACCATGTGCAAAACCCATGTAGAGGTGGCTCTGATACCATTGTTGGGGTTTCAAGAAGCATGCAACGAAAGCAATACAACATCAGATCCACAAATACAAGATATACAAATGAACAATATGCTTTAAAACCCGAAAACCATGGACCAAACACTACACAGAAGTTAAGCAACATGAAGACAAGGGAAAAACGAGTTATACCAATCTTGTGCAAGCTGGAGAACAACAAATAGTGGATGAACAAGAAAGACACGAACTCGAGCATTCCTCTATTGCTAGTCCACACCGAGTTAGTCCAACCTCCAAGTACTATCTAGCCATTGATGGTCTTTAACTCATGATGAAACCATCTCTGGAACAATCAACCAAGTATACCCCTTAGCAAGCCTCTTCCAAGAACACTCTATACTAGCACCTTACGAAAAGTCTAAGTGTTTGTGTATGTAATGAGGCAAAATGATAAGAGGAAATGCATATGAAGTGTATAAATAATCATCTAAATGCCCCTTAGATACCCCAAGCCGGCCAAAAGCTAATGATCACACTTGACATGCATTGGTGGACAAAAGAGGCAAAAAACAAAAGCTTTCAGCAGACCTATCACGACTTCACGGCGTGAAGTCTTTCTGGTCCACCAACCTTTGCAAGTTTAACCCTTTTGCCCCTTTTAGCCCTTCTACTTGGTTGTTTGTAGAGATTGGTCTCCGGTGTGTGACCCAATAGGCCTACACATCATCGGCATTGATCAATTGGCGTACGTGTATTATGGGGCATACTCCACACTTAACATAATTTTCATGTGTGGCGTAGTTTCCGCCTAATAGTCTAACATGTTGAGACTTATGGGTTACTTGAAGTGCATATGGTCCTTTGACCAACCACAAGTGGACTTGACTATGATACATGTAAGTTTATTGGGTTTTAACTCAAAACCAATTGACAATTAAAGAAGTAATTAATCTAAGACATTTATTAAGCATATTACGAAGTCACGTTTGTCCAATGTGGGACATGCAATCCTCAACAAAATAAGAGATCTGATAAGTGTGGTTAAGTTTAAAACTGCAAAGAAAAATCAGGGCCTAAGTGGATGGTTTGTAAGAAACATATATATACAAGCGAATAAAATGCGACCAAAAGTATGGAAAACAAAGAATTTAGAACAATTTAGGTCTCCCATGACAAATTTTACCCATCTGCCTACACTTTCTTTCTGCATTTCACATCTCTTGCGAAGGTACATATGCTTTTTAATTCTTATTTTTTATTTATGTCATTGTTTAACTGACAATCCAACAATACATTCGAATGCTTCTTTTAACATTAATTATCAAAAATTACTTGCACAAATTCAATTTGCAGATGCTCATGCATGGCTTCTTGATCCATACATGTTCTTTTCATGCTAATTATTCTTTGTATATATGTTTAATTTCATGTGTATTTTATTTTCTAGTTTCATATGCCTGAAAATTTTGAATTCTTTTGGTTAACTAATCGAATATATTTTGTCAGATTTTCCAGAAAAATACCAAACAATATATGCCTTGATGTCGAATACATTGTTGATCGCTATGTTTACATGTTTGCAAAAGTTTACGTGTTCTGAAATGTTTATCTGTTTGTCTCGTATCAGATTTTGAAAATCGACAAATGGGAAAAAACATACGCGCTCATGATTCGACTAATATCCCATTACAGAATGGTAATTCTGGTTGTATGAATAAAATACTTCACGCACTTAATCGCCGCCATCGATGGCAAAATGTTCGAAAAGTGCTGCCTAATAAAAGACAAGGTTCTGGAAAGCATATTATTGGTATGTACCATTTCATTTCATGCTGCTGTTAAATTGTTCTTTAAGTTTTTGATAAAATAAGTTTTTTTTAGAAAAGATCTACCAATATGTATAATTCAAGGGTTGGTTTTCATAGAAAAAAGGATATGAAAGTATGATCATAAAAACACAAAAATGTGTCAGATATATAATGCTTAGTTTCATATAATATTTGCATGTTTTATTTGTTTAAGTTGCATGTTGTAAGCATGATTCCTTGTATCAGAACTTTTTTCCTGGACATATATTTTGCTATGCCTTAATTAGCATCTTCAAAAGATGTCAAATCCAGGAATATGATTTGTATAATACCTAACATATGCAGATTTTCAAAATTTTATGAAACCATGGGTACAAATTAGGAAACAAATTTTCAAAACTTTTGCAGATGGGGGGAGTAGCGAACCCACCGCGAACACAGGTCAACCGCTAGAGGTTCACCGTGATCCTAAAAGGAACAAACCGAAAGTAAGTTAAGCAAATATGTTGTTTAATTAATTATATTGTACATTTGTACCCAATTCACAACTAATTAATATATCCTTTTTTATTTGTTTTTCAGAATGAACAAGAAAGATCAGAAAGTAATACAATATCTTCCAAAAATTCCAAGAAATTTCGAATACGATCTTTGATCTCAGATGAAATGGTGAAACGAAGAGGGAAGCATCATAGGCGACGTTCTTTGTCCCCTTCACAATCACCAAAAAGGAAGACAAATTCAATAAAAAAAGCAGAAACTGATCATGATAATGGGGCGATTGAAAAATCTTCAACAGATGTTACTCAAAGCAATTGTGAGAGCCCATCAACAACTAAGAAGAAAAGAAAATGTGACATATGTGCAGCCATGTTAACTGTCAGTTACCTAAGACAAAGAGGACTTACAAGTGAGCATCAAATTCAAGAAAATAATGACAAAAATCAAGATCCTTCTACCCTTGAGACATTACAGGTATCAGATGGACATGATACACATTACTTGCATAGCCACACGCCGTTGCCTTCGAGAGTTGGATTAACAAAATCTTTCTCATTTCCATTACTTGGGTCATCAAAAAGAAGAGATTTTGAGCTAGAAGAACTCAAAAATAAGTTGAAAGATTGTAAAGATATACAAACTTCTAAAGAGAAATTCATACTACCAATGAACCAATGGAAGGATATTGGATTTCCAAAACCAATGTTAACAAGGCCAGCATCTTTCAGAACCCCTTCTTCAAGTTCACAAAAGGAGAAAGAACAAACTACCCGAAATTCCAAGAGTCTTAAACAAAAGATTGGTTTTGTCATCAAAGACGGGAGAAAGGAGAAGCGTAGGATTCTTATGGATGCCGTTTTTCACAAAATTCCATACGGTCGTAGATCTTCTAAAGATCCTAAAAAGGTTGGTCCAGCTGATAAGCTTAAAAGCAGTTCTACCAGTAGCAGTGGAAGTGATCGGTCATCTGGTGAGAAAACACATCTTAAGAAAACTTCATCCACAAGCGAAGCAATGAGCAAGTATCGCAGGTTATTAAGCCAAACATCAACTAGGGATGATAAAATGCAGCATAATGATCATAAACCAAAGTTGTATGTAGCTGGTGATAATTCTTCTGGTTCAAGTGACAGAAACACACATAAAAGAATTCGATCATTGCCTACTATTAGTCCCTTCGAATTCACAGATAACCACGAGTTTCCAATTAAACCAAGTAGGGACATAGATCTAACAGCAAGTGATCTGTTTTCTGAGCAGATGTCATCTGATCATTTTGTAATTTCAGAAAGAAGAAACTTTTTACAAGGTATTACCCACAAAGATGAGGTGGTTGATGGAACTCTTAGAGTGGATACAAATATTTCAGATAAACAAGAAAAATTGAACCACCAAAGTGAGTCTAATGACACAATTGAAAGTAAAGTCAAGGAAACAAATGCAGTTGACAAAGATGAAGGCGTTCATGAAAGTCTTGGGGTGGGTCAAAATACTCATGATTGTCAAGAACAAGTTAATCACCAAAAGGAGCCTGTTGATGAATATCATGGAGAAGGTCTAAATGGTTCGAATCATCAAGAAAATATCGAACACCAAAAGGAGTCTCGTGTTGCCATTGAAGTTAATATAGACAAGTCCTTCAATGAAATTCTTGGAATGTTTAAAAAGGTTTCTGATGAACGCGTAAAAGAAAACCAAGAAAATGAGTCTAAAGTTGTTGTAAGAAAGGGATCCAAGAACACGGCTGTTGACAAAGATCAAGCTGTTCACAAGAACCTAGAACTTGGCCAAAAGACATTAGATCATCAAGAACCAGATAATCCCCCATTAGCCTCTAGTTCTGAGGTTAACCAAGATCAGAGTGTTCAAAACAGCCTAGAAGTTGGCCATAAGACACTGGATCATAACGAAAAAGATATGTCACCATTAAGCTGGAGTCCTGAGGTTGACACACATGAGGGTTGTCACAAAACGCTACAAGTTAGTCAAAATACTTTGGATCATGAAGAAAAAGATAATTCAATGTTAGCTTCAGATTCTGAGGTTGAAGGGTTGATGCAGGAGTCAATACATCAGTCATCTTCTTCGATTCAAGCACCAAACTCTGCATTCAAAGGTATTGTATAGAATCCACTTGCATATTAAGTTTATGTGATTCAAAATTTCTAATAACACAAAAATCAGGATTTATGTATATATAAATTATTAGAATTAATCTTGTATTCTGAATTGATGCATGCAGGTTATTTAAATAAAGACAAACAGTACCCTTCCTCTATCAATAGTCAGCCATCTAAAGATGTCTACAGACCTAAGAATGAACAAACCATGTACATCATCAGGGCAACTAATGATGACAGGATGATTAGAAAGGGATTTTTACATTTGAATTTAGAGTCACTTAAGGACAATGCTGAATTCCAATTTGTAAAAGAGGTGTTGGAGAAATCAGGCTTTCTTGACAATGAACTCCTTGGAGAATGGTACTCTAGTTACCAACCAATAGATCCTTTACTATTTGAGGAAGTAGAAACTAGTTTCCTTCAAAACAAAATCCTTGAAGAGTTGGATGACATGAAGGATGAGGAAGCTGCTCAAAAGATTATCAATGATCATCATCTTCTTCTCTTTGATCTAATCAATGTGGCCTTGTTGGAGATACATAGTAAAACATACACTTATTGCCCTCATCCGTTGACTTATCATTCAAAGGTGCGCCCTATGCCTGTAGGGTGCCATGTTCTAGAAGAGGTATGGGATGTTGTTAACATGTACTTGAGTTGGAAACCCGAATTTCAACCATCATTAGATGATGTATTAAGCCGTGATTTGGCGAAAGGGGATGGTTGGATGAACCTTCAAGCTGATGCAGAGTTTGTAGGCCTTGAACTTGAAGAGTTGATCACCGATGATCTTTTAGATGAGCTTGTTTTTGATGATCTATTGATGTAAAGGGAAAATCTCTAAAAACACTAGAGAAGATGTATGTAACATGTTACATTTGTTCATAAGATGATGTCTTGGATAATAAACTTGATTTGCATCAATTAATTTCAAGCTATCCTTATAAAGCCATGTTCATAATCGTAAAAAGTTCTAGAATATTGTAGTGGAAAGCTTATGGGAATAAAAGAACATGCCACATAAACTTCTATTCTAAATGAATAACTAAGTGCTATCCGTGGACCCTCAAAGCTTCATGCTTTCTAAGTTAGTTGGGAGAAATCAATAATACTTCTTTCAAATCATAACCCCAAGAATGATTTTCTAGAAAAATAACTGTTTTATAAAAATAAGTGGTTTATAATAAATAAATAAAAGGTTGTATGTATAACTAATATAATGTTTTTTAAATATTTTTTGTATATTTTTAAATTTTTCGTGACCTCAATGACTTTCACATCGGTGTAGATGTGCAAGCCCAATTTGTTGTGATGTAATAGTCACTTAAAAAGTCATATTGTGTGATTAAAGATATTTATTTATTGGACAATTTAATCTAAAAGAAATAAATAATAAAAAGAAAATATTATATATATAAAAAATAGTACAACAGTTTATAATTGAAAGAATAAATCTATAAATATTTTTTTGCATAAATGTTTGAGTGTTTATATATAGCTAATAGTTAAATTGGAATTAACCTAAACCTGTGAATTCTTAACAAGCTTGACTTGGTGGAAAAGTGAAGGTTTAAAGTGTAAATGTCAACTCTATAAATAAGGATTGATTTACACCAATTAACCTAATCTTGCATAAGTTAATCATGACGAAAATTCTTTCACCCCTCCATCTCTCTTGCATTCATAAGGATTTTTTCAACTTTGTGGATTCTAGACCAGATAAACAAATAAAAGCTCAAGAGTTCGAGTTGTTGGACTAAGAGAAAAAGTGTAGTCTAATAGCATGGTTTGTCTAGTGCAATAGTGGTGGATTGATCTTGAGAAATACATGTAAAAGTTTTAACTTTTTATAGCATTTAAAAGTTTATACATCAAGAAAATCAGACATTAGAAACGGATTTTTCATAGACTAAATTCCGTGGAAATTTTTCGACGGATTGCTCACGGATTCCGTAGGAAATTCCTGAGAAATCTAACAGAACTAGTTTTCCCACGAAGCTTTTATCTACGGTTGATTATGTGGGAAATCTAAGTGAAACACCCTTTTTCCACATATTTTTCACGGATTTGTCGGACATAAAAGAGGGTGTTGTGTTGTAGTGATACATCTTGGTAAAAATTACGATCATTGGTATTCTAACAAGATAAAGTTCTTTAAAAATATTTCCAATTGGATTTTCTAAACCTAATGGTTTGTGTTGTGCTATTAACCCCACACATGCATCTTACTAAAGTACAACCCTAAGTTTGATGTGATGCAATTTTCTATTCATAAATGTTATAGCTTTATCGTTTTTTTTTTCTCTTCTTGATTTTCAATTTTGGAGAAGAAACAACAAAAACTTTAAAATCTTGATTCAAACCGATGAGATAAGATGATCTCTCATGGATTTAGACTTTATATCGGATTTAAGGTTGGACCTCTTGGATCTCTCAAAAAGTTCTGAATTTTCGTGTTAGAATCGTGTTGTATTGATATATTGGCTTTGATTAACATAAGATTGAACTTGTTACACTAGTATAAAAATGGGCTATAGCGATCGTTTTTAAAATCATCACGGCACGTAAATATTCAAAATCGTCGCTAACGGTCATGATTCCCAGTTTTAGGGGTTGTTTGTTTGCTGCTTAATGGAACCATTCAGCGCTGAATGCTGAATCGTTTAGCATTCAGCATGTTTGATTATTGCATCTGAATGAAGACTGTGCTGAATGAATCAGAATAACGTTGCTGAATCATTCTACTTTAAAGTGTATTCTGAATCATTAAGCACTAAGTATTTTACCCTAATACTCCTTTCACATGTTGCCTTGTTAAGCAACCATATTTTATAATATAATATATCATTATTAAGGTTAAAATGGTAATTTGCATCATTGAGAACTTTTATCAAACAGTATGTCACATTCAGAAATGGATTCATTCAGAACCTTTGAATTATTCAGATAACAAAATCATTCGGTGTTTAATCATTCTGTTTAACAAACAACCCTAATTGGTATTCTTTTAGAGACTGTTTAGCTCATTAAGCGTGACCATTTGTAAACATTTAGCGCTGATTTTACATAATTAGATTATTAACAATTATGGGAAACAGGTGAAATAAGTGAGAATATTAGTCAAAGACATAAACTATAGCAACAGAACTTATATCGTTACACAAATCAATTTGCGTAACTAAAGAGTAGCGTTTAATATTTAGCCATATGGTTTAAAAAAACCTTGACTATATATATGTTATGGTCATGGTTTGTTTTTTATTGAGTATCACTAAAAGTAAAGAATATCCACTAGAAAATATAAAAAACTGTGACTATAAATAATTTTATAAGAGAAGTATGTAATTAGGTTTTAGCATAGTTGGTTTGGCTTATTAGGGTTTTATATTAGGGTTTTTATTGTACTCATGTACTCTATATATAGTTTTTAATGTAATACAATATACGTACGAGGTTTTCATTATTCTATAGGGTATCAGAGCCTTACGATTTGGACCATATCGTCTCGTCTCCCTTCCGCTGCCTCTCTTCCGTCGCTGCCGCCATCGAACAACGGTTAGCCGCCGCTGCCTCCCTCCTCTCCGTTGTCACCCTTTTGTGATGACTTCTCGTGTATTTAATCTCCCTCATCTCTTTCATTCTATTGTTTGCTCCAGTATGAGTGTCCGATCTCCTACCGCGCTCACTGCGGTGGAGTATTAGAGAAGTAATGTAATTAGTATTTTAGCATAGTTGGGCTTGGCCCATTAGGATTTCATATTAGGATTTCTATGGTACCCTTGTACTTTATATATAGTCTTTAATGTAATACTTTATACATATGAGGTTTTTATTATTCTACACTTCATTTCTTTTTGTTTTTTCTCTCTCTAAAATCTCAGGTCCCGTTTGTTTCACCATAATGCGAAGGAATGTAGATTATTTTAATCTCATCCATGTTAGTTATGAAATGACATTCCTCAACATAAAGAAATACTAATACTTCAAAGAATTTGATTCCTTTTCAAATAATGTTACCAAATGTAATATACAGCAAAATTTGATTTCTATTCAATTACAACGAATTTAATTCCTTTTGTTTGATGTTCTTACTTAATTTTTTTTATACATTGTTATGTAAATACCATGTGTTATAATGATAAAACAAACAAAATACAAGCATCCAATAAGGAAAACTAGACTAAACAAAAATGTTCTGTAAAAATACTAACCGTTGTTTTGTAATTCATACCCTTAAGAAGGGATCACATTTCCAGTTTATCAACAAACATTAAGGATGATCAGTTCATTAACAAACATTAGTCATCATCAATAAAGGAAAGTAAAAAGTATCACAATCATACCATACTTGCAGTAACTGTTCGACGTGAACAGTTGAAATTCCGACCAAAACCTAACCAAATCACGTTCATACCAATTCAAGTACCTTACAATCACTATATAACATTTCCTAACACCCCAAAACAGTAAAATAACAACACTTGATCATTAAACATCATCTATACTTAAAATAGTGACCCATTTGTCACACCCACTTCAATATTTCATCATATCTTCAATAATTTAGTTTCAATGATCATTAAATGATCACACCAACATAAATAGATCAAATAGCATCAGCATGAACTCTATTGTTGATGATTCAAGAACACTACCAACACCAAAATTCTTCCAAAGTATCAAAATAAACACTAGTCGAAATAAAGCTAAAAATCAAAATAGGAGAGATAGATAGAGAGAGAGAGAGTTTCCGGCGAGAGAGAGATTTTTTGGAGCGACGTTTCAGGAAGGGGTACAACGGGTATACTGCACAGGAGGATTTCACTAGGTTTAACAGGGATAAGAAAGTATTATTGTACTTCTTCTACAAATTTCCAAATGCTTGGAATGCATATCATCTTTGGGGTGCATTCAAAAAATACGGTCCCATGATGGACGTGTACATGGCGAGGAAAAGACTCAGAAATGGAAAGCGGTTTGGTTTTGTCAGGTTCAGAAACAACATAGAAGAGGAGAGGTTGACTAGAATCTTGGGAAAAATTTGTATTGTAACAATGAAGATGATAATTTACAAAGCTCGGGAGAAAACTGGGGAGGTCAGATACAGCATGAAGGTGGTTAAAGGAAGGGAAGCTGGATTAAGCAACGTCAATCAGTTCCATACCTGTGATGGTAGGACTTTTAAAGATGAGGTGCAAAACGGAGGGATCACAAAGAAGGCGGATGAGACACAGAAGCAAATGGACGAGACACAGGAGAAAGCAGGCAGGAGGACGATTGAAGAATGGAAAGAAGAAGAAGACATCACACAAATCTTATCCAAGAGTTTGATATGTAAAGTCAAAAAGGTAGAGGATTTGAAGCTGCTAACCAATATAAGTAAAATAGAAAGCCTAGGTGATTGTGAGGTGAAGCTTCTTGGAGGAAGAAACGTTCTTTTAAAAGTGGGATCGGAGAACACGGCAATGAATGTGGTAAAAGACAAGAATCATGGAATTCATTATTGGCTAAAAGATCTTCGAAAATGGTCCAGGGGATATAAGGAGACGGAGAGAATAGTTTGGATAAGAATTACTGGTGTCCCCATACAAAGTTGGAATGAGGAAACATTTCTTAAGGTGGGAAGAAGATATGGACAGGTGATACAAGTGAGTAATGTTGACTTTCACACGAGCAGGTGCTTAGATTACGGAAGGGTATTGGTGATAACGTCCTTAAGAATTAGGATAGATGAGGATCTGGCCATAAAGATGGAATGGTCATTCGTAAATGTTAAGGTAGAGGAAGATGGATATGTTTCTCTAAAGTAATGGTGGAGGTTGAAGGAAAAAGAAGAGGAGGACATTAACAGTAATTGGAATGAAGATCTGAAAAGTTGGGTCTCAGAGTTAAAACATGGATCAGATAATGAATATGAAGAAGAGGAAGAACTTTAAGAAGGATCAGAATTCATAGAGGACACGGAGGTCAGGGAGAAAGAAAAGGAACAACTCCGGTCGTGAGATACACCGGAAAAGAGTTCACATAGTATGGCAAACCAGAAGTCATCGGAAAAAATGGAAAAGACCGTTGGAGAAGATAGGGAGACGTCGGATGAGAGACAATCGCCGTTGGAAAGTGAAACGCCAAAATAATTAAAAGTTGGAACAATTCACGAGGCTAATAACCGACAAGAAAAGGAGGCGCATGTAATGTATAATGATCATCGGGTAAATGAAATTAGAAAAAAGGATTCAACGGGTGTGGGCCACAAGACAAATGAAGAGCGGGCTACCGAGAATGGGCTGAGTACTAAAAAGCCCAGTGGCTTTAATGGATTAAAATAAAGAAGGTAGGCCAATGGATCATAAACATCAAAAAACAAACAAAAAGGAAAAGAATTCAGAAGGTGGGATCGGAGAAAACAAGATGGCGGATGACAGACAGGAGGGTAGTGTAGAGGAAGTTTCAGCTCACGATAGGATCTCGGAAGATGATGGTAACGGACATAGCAAAGAAGAAGTGAACGAAGGAATAAAAAAGAGTTGATTGCAGGGAACAAGAAGATGAAAATCGAAGGAAGAAAGAAAAGAGGGCTCTGAGTCAAAGGAGGAATGGTATGAAAAAAAAGAGAGAAAAAATGGGGGTCTTCCAAGGGAGAAGGAGCTTACATTTGATGAAGAAAATAGCTCGAAGTAAAGAAAGATCATCAAAGGAGGGATCGGAAGGTCGAGTTCACCTGTTAGTGAAAAATCAGATTCCAATTTATAATTCAAAACCAAAGCAAGTGGATGACGCGTAAGGAAAAGAAAATATTGGCATACCTAGAGTGGACGAGATGGAACTGCCGATAACACGAAGCCAAGAACAATTAAAAAAATTTGGGGAAAGCTTGGGCTTCACTTGGGAAGACAATACAGTAGCTTCCTAAGGATAATCAAGGTATGTTCGTTTCCGTTTTTTATCATGAAGATTATATAACTAAACTGTAGGGGGATGGGTATAGAAGATAAAAGGGATTGGGTAAAACAGATATGTCGTAAAGAGAAGCCTTCCATGATGGGAATCCAGGAGACCAAACTTAGATCCATAGATGAGAAAACAATCAAATATATCTGGGGTAGTGATAATGTGAATTTTGTGGTTAAAAATTTGGTGGGAAGATCGGGAGGACTGTTAACGATGTGGAATACAAGTGAGTTTTCTATGACTAATCAAATACATGGCGAAGGTTTTATAGTTGTGTTGGGTCACTGGGTTGGGAATACAGATGTTGTGGGTTTCATCAACATATATGGACATCGAGGGGAAAGAGACAGAGAAGATTTATGGAACAATTTGAGACTTATTCTTCAAAACGATAGTGTTAAATGGTGTTTGGGAGGTGACTTTAACGAAGTTAGAACAGAATTGGAGAGATTAAACACGGTGTTCAATAAACGAAGTGCAGAAGTCTTTAACGAATTCATTATGCAGTGTAGCTTGATTGGCATACCAATGGGAGGGAAGAGATTTACAAGGGTAAGTGACGATGGGAGAAAATTCAGCAAATTAGATAGGTTTTTAGTGTCGGAGAATTTCTTTGAAACTTGGAAAGAACTGGGAGTTAAAACATTAGACAACTTTCAGGAAAGAAATTGGACTTTGGCCCGAAACCATTTCGATTTTTCAACATGTGGCTTGAAGAGAAGGATTTGGAGGGGATAGTGCGGGAAGCATGGGAGAAACCAATGAAATCGTATGAACCAGATAGACGACTCTGGGACAAGTTAAAGAATGTAAAAGTTGCATTGAAAGCTTGGAGTGTGGAAAGATTTGGGAACCTGGATTTGGAGATAGAAGAAAACAAAAAAAGGGTGGTTCGATGGGAGACATAAGTTGAAGACAGAATGCTAACAGATCTCGAGATCGAAAAGTGGAAACAAGATAAAATGTGTTGGATTCAATTGGAAAGGAAGAGGAACAGAATGTTGAAACAGAAATCTCGGGTCAAATGGGCAATCGAGGGAGATGAGAATACGAAGTTTTTCCATTCTCATATGCATCTAAGGGAACAAAAAAATAACATCAAGGGACTCACAATCGAAGCCCAGTGGCAGGAGAATCCAAAGGAGATTTAAAAGGAAGTAGTGACATTTTTCAAAAAAAAGATTCAAAGAGGAGTCAAGTGGCAGACCAAGGTTTGATAGCAGTAGATTCCAAAGATTAACACAACAGGAAGCGAATGAATTAGAGAAGCCGTTTGGAGAAGATGAGGTATGGGATGCTATAAAAAAGTGTGGTAGTAATAAAGCCCCGGGCCACTTGGCTTTAATTTCGCGTTCTTTAAACGTTTTTGGCCTTTAATTAAAATTGATTTCTTGGAAAGTTTGCAATGGTTCTAGGAAAATGGAAGAATCAGTGACGAATGTAATGCTTCATTCATCACTTTAATTCCTAAGATTTCGAATCCCCTAGATTTGAATGATTTTAGGCCTATAAGCTTAATTGGGCGCTACTACAAAGTAATCACCAAGATCCTAGCCGGAAGATTACAAAGAGTTATAAGTAAAATTATCGGAGAAGAACAACACACTTTTATAAAGGAGAGATATATTATAGATGGTACTTTGGTGGAAAATGAAGTTACGGATTATGCTAAAAGGTATAAACACAAAATGTTTGCTTTTAAAGTGGACTACGAGAAAGCATATGATTGCGTTTGTTGGAGCTTTCTCTTTGATACATTGAGGGCTATGGGATTTGGACATAAGTGGATAAAGTGGGTAAAGTCATGTTTACAATCGAGCAAAGTATCCGTATTAATCAACGGATCACCTACGGAAGAATTTGAAGTTTCAAGAGGGTGCGTCAAGGGGATCCAATGGCGCCATTTCTATTCGTTATAGTGGTAGAGGCACTGAATATTCTAATGAAGGAAGCTGTTGGAAGAGGACTATTTAAAGGGGTCGTAGTAGGGAATCGATCGAAGACTGAGATAACGCACATCCAGTATGCAGACGATACCTTGTTCTTAGGTGAAGGTACGCAAACAAACTTCAGCAATTTAATATATATGTTGCGTTGTTTTGAATGGGCAGCTGGATTAAAGATAAATAATCATACAAGTAAATTGATTGGTATTGGTTTGCAAGAGTGTGAAGTTAAAAGCTGGGCACATTGTATCGAGTGTGGTGTAGAAGGTCTTCCATTCAAATACTTGGGTTTGACAGTTGGAGTACGCATGAATTTGATAGAAAATTGGAAAGAGGTAGTGAACAAAGTGAAGTCGAAGCTATCAAGTTGGAAGGCAAAAACATTGTCAAGTGGAGGAAGGTTAACACTAGTGAAATCGGTATCGAGTAGTATCCTGTTTTATGCATTTTCTTTGTTTCGCGTTCTGAAAAGTGTGTTGAGTACTTTAGATAGAGTGAGAAGAGAGTTCTTTTGGGGTCACGGGGAAGGGAAAACGGGCATTAACTACGTAAATTGGGACATAACTCGTAATACTTATGGGAAAGGGGGGGGGGGGTTACACATTGGTTATTTTACAAGTACAAATCTAAGCCTTTTAAGCAAATGGTGGATGAGGTTTATTTCTGAAGACAAAGCTTTATGGGTAAAAGTCATCAAATGCATTTACAGGGAAGACGGCGGGATGGAATCGTTTGATACATCGGCTAGAACAAATAGCGTGTGGGAAAACATAATTAAAGCAGGAGCCAAAGTGGAACAAATGGGGATAAATCTGACTGATGGATGAATTTAACAGATTGTATAGACTTAAGGAAGACAAGGAAGCGATGGTCAGAAGCAGAGGTGTTCACGAGGAAGGGCAATGGCGATGGAGGTGGCATTGGAGAAGAGAGCTTCGTGGTAGAGAAAGAGGGGAATTCGAAAGATTGATGCTTAGGATAGGCTAGAAGAAACCGAATCATACCGAGGCAGTTGTTGCGCATTGGTGGCTGGATAATAATGGTGAGTTTTCTGTTAAAAAACTTAGACTAATGATAGATGAAAAAATATTACAGGAAGAAACAAATGGAGGAGAAACAAAGATATTAAAAGAAATTCCCAAAAAGGTCTCATTATTCATTTGGAGGGTGAAGAGGGGTAAAAATTCCAACTATAAAGATGATTGATAATAAGGGGATCGATTTGAACTCCACACTGATTTCATGTAGAGAGGTCAAGAAGTTTTGGCAAGAGGTGTTCAAATGGTGGTATTGTGGAGAGTTCGAATTTTCAACAGTACAAGACCTGCTATTACTTCACAACAATGCATGGATTAACGGGAGAGTTCCAAAAAATTGGCAGGCTACAATATGGGCTATTTTGTACCTGATTTGGAAGAATCGAAATAAGGTGGTGTTTGAAAAAGGGAAGAAGGACTTGAGGGCAGTTTTTGGTGACTTCCAACAACAAATATACGCATGGCTGCTGCATAGATCGAAAGGAAAAATGGTCACGGTTGCTTACTGGATAAATGTTCCATGGTGGAGTTAATTATTCCCTTGTTATTTAAATTTTGTATGGTAAGAGTCATAGTTTTAGCTGTGAGGTGATAATGTAAGTTAAAGTATGTATTGGTGAGATAGCTAGGTTTTGCAACTTGCAAACTTAGGTGTGGTGTAATTATCTCATTTGGTAATGGTATATTGTCTTAAAAACAATAGTCAAACTTAATTCACATACCTTGAAGCTTGATTACACCATCATCACTTCACTCTAGCTTCAAGCTCATTAAAATATGTATTACTCTTACTCTCTCTCTTAGTGCCTATGTTTCCATAGAACACCCCACACACACATACACATGTTTGACTTGCAAAAGTCCAAACACCCCTATCTATAATTACAAGTTTGGTAATTGGCAAAACTCGCCCCTCAAGTTGATTTCATCATAATTCGACCACAACACTTATTAATAATTATTTTCACATATTGCCACTTCTAAATCTCAACAACATAATAATGATATTATCCATTAACGCATCTTCAATTAAAGTGACAGTTAAATATTACACGCATAAATAAAAAATAATAGATGCTACTTACTTTGAGGCTTTACATGATCGATGAGTATTTTTTTTTAATTTTCGAATACGGTTTTCGAGTATGTTTTTCAAATACATATTTTAATGACTATGATTTTCTTTATTAAATTTTCAAATTCAATGTTTGCTTTCCAACTTTCAGTAAGAGCTTTAAAATGATTTTAGTTTATATTCTAACTTCAATATTTAATGTTCATTTCGATTTGTTGGGGAAATAATGATTTCAGCCAATAATCAAACTTGATCACTAAAATATGCAAGATTTAATGATCGACAAATCCACACTTTAGGTTTGACTGAAATTAAACATGTGTTCTTTAATTTCTGAAATACATGTTCTAAACGATAGAATAAAGAACTTCAGCAGCAGAAGGCCAAGAGAAAAAGACTTGGAAACATTTCATATGCGTAAATATTTCTAGAGAGCCTTCATAGTAAAAGTAACAAATCAGCTTAACATCTTCATGAAGACACGCTACTCTCTGAAACATCTCGCTGAAGACAACATCTATTCAGGACGTTTTAGTAAACCAAATTGTCTCATTAGTTTTATATATCTGAAAAATGTAAAAGGCTGAACATGTGTTGTTCTCTTATGCCTATGATCTTTTGTAAAAGAACTAGTATTTTGTTTAAACCTTTCGGAAAGAATACAAACAAAATCAAAGTTTTACCTCTGGAAAAGGACAAATCTACTTGTGAGGAAAAGAACTGAAAGATATGTCGAAGCACTAAAGGACGACTAGCAACTACGATCCTTAGTAAATACAAATCTGAAATATCCTGGTTGACAAAGAATGTTCGAAAGGAAGAAGTTATAATCCTAAGACAAAGATAAGATAAATATAATATTATACTACCACTGGGAAAAATCTTTTCAACCACTTGCCCAAATGGTTTATAATATTATTTATGTCTTTTCAACACTCATGCAATCACGCAATAAATCTTCCACGCTTGCGGCCAAGAATGTCTATAAATAGACATGCTATTTACAATATGCAAAACACACACGGTGAAGACACTTGATACAAAAACTGAACCTCATTGAACTCATTTTAGAGAGCCTAGCTGAAAACTACTAAGTATAAAGCAAAGCTTGAGAGTTTGCTTCAAGTGTAGAATCAAATTTGTTCATGTGTTGGACCTCTTGATACATTAGTTGTTGAAAGTGAAGCTAATCTATGTGTTAGACACATTAGTTGTCATCTTTTATTGTATAAAGAATTTCCGTTTCTTCATACATGTAATTCTTGATTCTTTAATCAATAAGAACTCTATTAAAAGTATTAGATTGTGCGATTAATTTTAAAAACTTAAGTTTGTATTCAACCCCGCCCCCTCTTCTACAAACATTTGTTGTTGCGTACTCACTTTGGGACTAACACGATTGTATTCGACTTTAAATTCAGTATTTGTTTTGGTTTTGATTATGATTTTAATTTTAATTTTACTTTTTTATTCAACTTATATAAATGAATATAATAAAATATGTGAGTTACTGATATTCTATCAAGTACCAATAAATAATTTCATTAAACAAATCAATATATTAAAATATTCATCATTAAATAGAATTATGAATTGAATTCAAAATAAGAAGTATCACCTATTAAGTAATCAAATATTAAGTACTAAAATTATCTAATCAAAACAACAAATACCAATATGATCAACTATTGTTTTTACAGTAAATATTTTATAGTTTATTTTAAGTTTTTAACGTTTAAGAGTTTTGTACTTTTGTTTGACGGATTATATTGCGCCATGATGTCACTCCTTCAATTGAATTCACTTATCTTATTTTCGAAATTCAATTTTTAAGGATAAACGAAAATTTTAGAATGTTATAGTGTTACCTCTAAACAAGTCAGTTATAGGTTATCGGACTGACCCTAATCAACCCATTTTTTTCATATCGACCAGCTTTTAACACGTTTCGAATTCGTGTCATTTTTTTATAATAATTCCAGTCGAGCCATAAATTTTCGGTCTTAATTATGATGGATAAACCCGACTGGCCACGGATCCTATATCCAAACCCCAATTTCTTTCGCCCCTCTTATCCTTTTTCATGTACAAAGGTATTCCTTCTATCAAAGCCTATCCAAAACCAGAGAGCTCCAGCTGACGAGACAATGGTTGTTCTTCATTTCACTCCGCTTCCTCAAACTGTTTGTCGTCAACTACCATCGTCCAGATTAACTTCTGCTGTTACTTCCAATGCTTGTAAGTACATCTCAATTTCCCTAATTTTTTACTTCTTTTTTTGTTAATCGCTCAACTGCATAATTGGGTATCTGACTTAAGATCATGTAATGAATGTTAAATCTTCTTGCACCCTTTTTCCTTATGATTCTGCTTTATTTCATTTTGAAATATGCCTGCTGGTAGCAAAGATGAAGCGATGTTGAGACCATGAATTTTTGCTTTTATATGCCCACTAACTGTTTGATGAAATTCCCCAATCAGCAACAGATTTTCTGTTGAGATACAGCACATTCTTGCAACACATCCACATACAAATATTTCCTGAATTTGTATTTTGAAGTAATGTACAATAAAATCTTGATTCACATTTTGAAGTTGATGATTTGTTTTGCTTTTAATCATTGCTTATAATTATTTCTTGGATAAGGGCAAACATCAGTTCTCTATATTAGAGAATAAGAGTTTTATATCGTCATGCCTAACCCGGCTACTCACTAGATTAATACAATTGTCAAAATTAACAGAAGAGATGATGAATGAGAATTAATGGATAACAATTGATATTATCTATTGGCTAGAGGATAATGTAGGAGGAATTAACATTTTCCTTAGAGAGATGTTGCTTTGGAGTCTAAGAAATTTGAGAGACAATAATATAATTATTTGCTTTGGTGGGTGCTTATGTGTTTGTTCCTATTGCATTAATGATTATGTGATTATGTATAATTAAGATGGGATAAATGAGGCTGATAGCTACAAGCTTGAATGTTATAATTCAGTTTATTGCAATTGTTCCACATAAAGAGTCCACTATAAAATCTAAAAGAAATTTAAGGAGTTATTCTTTTTATAATGTTACTCGTGATTATATAAGTAAAAGCAAAATCATAGTGGAAAAAGAACACGAAGTTGCTGTAGGAATATCAACTTCATCTTATGTTAAACCTTGAAATCATATTTTCTTGCTATAAACATTATCTATAACAAGGGGTAACCCTTTGGGGGCCTCCACTGACCGGTCTCACGGCTAACATGGAGGAAGTAATTAATTACATAACCAAGAGTTCAAGGACACATGCTAGGGTTTGATCTCTAGAGTCTAGACCTCCGGTATATGTTCTATATTTCCATGTCCCTAACCGCTAACTAGGCTACCATCGTTGGGACAAAGAACATCTATAAGGCTTGCTAGTTGCTACTATTTGGGATGGAAGTAATATTCTCTTTGCTGAATCAGTACATTTACTTATTTATTTATTTATTTATTTTTCTTTTTCCATTTTCCCTATATCTATATATGATTATTATATTAATACAAAAAAGATCAGTTGAAATCGAAGTGGTTTATGGGTGATTAAGAGCTATTTAAGCAAGAATAGACAGTGAGCACATAAGAAGAAGCACAAGTGCATTGTAAAATTATATACGAAATATAAAGATTCTAGTGGACTGGAAAGAAAGGAAAAAGAAGGTGATTTTGATTTAAAAAACAAAAGAGTATAGTTGTGAGATGGTAATTATGTGTTCCATTTCTTATTTTCTAACATCATACATGTTTGATGTGTATATTCCCTCATCAATAGTCGTCATACTTGGTATTTCGTCTTTCATATTATCTTATATTTATATGTTTTTTGCTAGAATTATCTGTCTTGAGTCATTTACTATAAGATGTTTATTTACTTCTATTCCTGTTTAAAATAACTTTCTACGGATCAATCATTTTTCACACAACATCAAATCAAACACGGTCTCTCAATCATTTTCTAGCATCTTTTTTCGTGAAGTTGTATCAATTAAAATCTTTGATTTTTTATTTTTTTAGAACGGGAGAACACACACAACCTCTAATCTACTCCTAAACTTACTCCTTATGTCCACTATGGGCTTGAACCCACAACCATGGGGATCACCTAACTCACCTCATACCGTTGGGCCCCTTTAATAAAACCTTTGATGCCCCTTTCTTGCAACTGTCATTAAACTCTAAAAACAAAAGATGGATGAAATAGAGATCGTTTTTAGTATATGCGACGATTCTACCCACATTGTAATTTTATGAAATTTGCCCTTGAAACAATATGTTTTTCTGTAATCATGTTTATCGTGTTTAGTTTTATAAAATTTGTAATAAAAAAAAGACAAGACAAACCCAAGCCATAGTAAACATGGCTAATTTGACTCTTTACCCTACTTGTCCATACCTTAAACAGTTAAACCCTAAACCCTAAACCCTATTGCAGTCTGTTAGTGCAATACTATTGCTTTACTAATGAAATTATTTTCATGTGTTAGCTCTAGTTTCTAGGGTGCATAGCAAGTCATTTCACCTGCAAACCGAACTTTATAACGGTTTAAAGATTCAAGGAGGCCAATTGGTAAAACAAAGAGGTGCTATTGTTGTGAAGGCGTCTGCAGATATAGAGCCCGAGAGCGCCATTCCTCCTGTAGAAACCAATGATGAAAGCCCACCTGTTGAGAAGCTTCCTTTGCAGTCTACCATTGACCAGAGACTGAAGATGAAATTGGCTAAAAAGTTGAGACTAAGAAGAAAGAGGCTTGTTAGGAAACGACAGTTGAGGAAGAAGGGAAGATGGCCACCTTCAAAGATGAAAAAGAACAAGAATGTATGATGGGTTCAAGTTTCTGTTGTTATTCTTTTTGTTACTTTTTTTCTGGAGAGATCGATTACTGTCTAGTAAAGTTGTTTACTATTTTCCTGAAATATGGAAAACTATGGGTAGTTTGGTAATTTCCAAGTGGTTGGACCATTTACAATTTGACATTTTCACTTTTGGTCCTTCACTTTTTAAATTCTTTTGTGATCCAAGTGTTAGAACTTAGAAGTATCATTTTGTAGGGCAAACCTAAAAACTAGTGTCTCATTTTTACAAGAATAGGATTTGACTAATTGGATTTTAAAGAAATAGAATCTATAAAAGTATTAATCCTATTTGATTTATAAACAAGTAAAGTGATAGTACCCGCGCGTTGCGTCGGGGCATATGTAGGCATTTTGTTAAAAACAGATAGGACATTTATACATTAAGCAGAATAAAAGTAGAGATATTAACTATTATACATTGGTTTACAAAATAAGGAAGAGTAGAGGTCTTGACCATTATATATTGATATACAAAATGAGAATAGCTAAATATGTTTCATATGGAAGTTCTTAGAGTAGAGGTATTGGCTATTATATATTGATATACAAAAGGAGAATAGCCAAAAATGTTTCATATGGAAGTTTTATAAGGTTTTTCAAAAAGGGAGTGCATTCCTCTTCCTTGTCATGGTCTTCAATGGTCATTAGCCTCTACATTCTTCTGCTTGAATATTTGGGAAATGTATTAGTATATGTAAACATTAAATGTAGGATATTTGGTGTATAAATATCATTAGTTGTAAGTATGTTACCTTACTGTTAAAGGAGGTTGGGCTTGGGAAATTTAGCTTTGATTGTGGATGTTGTGTCCGTATATTCTTGTGTGGATTTTCTTTTGGCGAGGATGGAGGTTGGTTGTTTGTTTTCTTCCTGTTTCTCGATGTCACTAACTGTTGTTGGTTCCATGATTTTTTCTATTATGAAATTGACATTTTCAGTCGTTGAAGTGGAATTGGAAGATCTTTTTTATCCCTCTGAGGCTGAGAATTGAATCGGGTATGGTACGTGGATCTGTGTATCCTAGTTCAATGACTTTTTGTTGCAGTCGATTTTTAGAAGAGAATATGCAAGGGGGCTGAAGAAGGTGACTTGTACTTGTGCTGTTTCGTCGATTATTAAGGCTTTAAAGTTGTACGTGTAATATATGCACACATATTTTATATATAATGTTTTAAATCTAAAGAGAGTATAATAATAGTGTTGGAAGTTGTAACTGCTTTGGTTTTAAATCTAAAGAGAATATAATAATAGTATTGGAAGTTGTAACTGTTTTGGCTACTTGAATAGATGTATCGGTCTTTTATAGTTTTACGGATGGACATTTATAAAGAGGTGATTTAAGAAGGCTTACATGTGTTTTGGCTCTTTTTTGATGGGCACATGGTTGTGGCATTCCAACATGTGGTTACTGCGTTTTAGCTTTTTGGAGCAATCAGTGAATCTATCTGATTGCATTTTGAATTGGAAGTGGTATATGTAAGGATGTGGATATTGATTAAAATATGAGAGGAGTAAATATAATTACCTTGTATGTTCTTGGGTTTAGGCTAAGTATTGTCTTCAGAGGATACATATTCCTTGTTTTCTCAGATTCTATATCATTGAAAGGTTGTCTCAGAATAGCAAGCGGTGGTTTGGCATTGTGTTTGGTATGGTATCTACATTTTTGTGTGTGAGGCGATTAGTTAGTAAGTGTTATAAAAGTAGGCCTGAAAAGTTTTATTAGGAATTAGAAGTTTTAGGTGATGGTTTTTACTCAGGAAGTGAGATTTCCACATCATCGATGCTTGGGTTTAGGTAATAGTGGGTAGCTGAGGTAGCTGCGAGCTGTAGGCGTTTTGTGAATAAAAATCAGTATGAATTTTAAGGTTGCTTAATATGATAAAAGAATGGTATGATGATATAGTTTTGTAAAGATGAGCTTACTTAGGTACATTGTGACTTTGCATGAGCTTATAGCTACTAACACTGGTTTTGGTAGATCCTCGAATGCTTGGATATCAAAATTTACAGTCATGTCATCCCATATAGTAGCTGCTATTATGTCTCCACTGGAAAATCATTTTTGTTAGACAAATGACATTTTCATATACGTTTTTGGTAGTTTATGAGTGTGAAGGTTCTTACTTAAGGTTTTCCATTTCAAGAGTTCTCCAGATGATCGTGCGTTTGTTTGAGTTTCCTGATTTCTTGATTTGACTCACTGATTTCAAACATGCTTCGTAATCTGCGTAGATGTTGTTAGTAATATATGTGTGTATATGTATATATGTATATGAGCACATATATATATATAGGGGACGGTTCAAACAAGAACTGTTTTTCGTACGAGAACTGCGAGAACCAATCTCAGCCGTTCCTTGAATATGGGAAGTTCATGGATGGAGAGCGTGGAGGGGATCAAGTGTGGCAGGGTGCATGTGAGGAATTCATGGGTGGGCAATGACATTAAAGGAGGGGGAATTGGACGGCTCAGATTGGTTCTCGCAGTTCTCGTATGAAAAACAGTTCTCGTTTGAACTTTTGCCTATATATATATATATATATATATATATATATATATATATATATATATATATATATATATATATATATATATGAAAAGTAAGGTGATTGTTTTATATATTTTATGAAGCTAACATGTGAGAAATTCTTCCTTGTTTAGTCTTGGTAGCAGTTGATTGTAAGAGACGAAGTTGAAATAGTGAGCAGGGAAACCTTCATCTACAATGGGTTCAACCTTTGTGTGTCTTCCAAATTTTAGTGTTGTCTCGTGTTGAACTGTCATGAACTTTTGTCTTCCACGTTCACAAATGTAGTCATAGGTTTTGTAGCAACCATTTGTGTCCATGAGTCTGTCAAAGTATTGTTTGTCTACAAAATCCATATTTTCTTGTATGGCATTACCCTCTAATAACATAATCATGATTGGTGGTAGTGTATATTAAACTTTATGTGTTTATAAGAAGAATTTGGACTTTATCTTTTTTCTTTCTCTTTTACTTGACGCATTGTAAGCATTTGACAATTTAAATCAATTTCATAGCGAATGACAAAAGCAAAATTACAAATAAAAAACACAAGTAAAAACAACGCATATGTTGAATTTATGACACAATTAATTGTCTTGTGATGTCTTGACAAAATATACATACATATAAATGAGAAAAGAAACCAAAGCAATTAATAGAAACATGAAAACAATGAGAAAACAAACCAAAACAATTAACATAAACATGAAATAATCTTGAAGATCTTAACAGAAGTTTTGTAGTAAAACTTACCTCTTTATCAATCAAAATGCAGTTGTATGCGGTTGGCATAAGATTTTGTGGATTAGTATTTTCGGTACACCCTTACTTTAATGGGCACATATTCATCCCAGGGTTTGGGTTCACTCAGCATCTTCATTGTGATTTTGCTGGAGAAAAAAAAAGTAATTGCAAAGTTATATGTGGACATTATTTATGTATGCAAATATAAAGTTGTGATAAATCTTTTTGGTGTTTTTACTCATGTAAATTGTGCGTGGTATACACAAGTGACCTAAAGCATTTTTATAGATAATAATAATTTTCGGCACTAAGTAGCAGAAATTAGTAAATGTTGGTCAAATGATCTTATCAGTTAAGATTTGATGAGACAAAGTTAAGTTTGTAAGATATGTTATAAATATAACTTAAACAGAATTATGAAGCTTGATCAGACTGAGCACTTATAGTGTTTCAGACTGAGCATAAGCTGAGTATAAATTGAGCATATAGTTGATCAGCTTAGACTATATCTTAGTTAGTTTATCAATATGTTTGATAAGCTGTGTGTGTCACCTAAGGTATAGGTTGAGTAGTCAGCTTGATGCGTTTCAAGCTGAGTGACTCGGTCTGTAGACTAAGTCAGCTCAACAGAGTTGATAAGTAAGTTCTAGCTAACTCTTATGACTTCTAAGGATGAGTTAGTCATTATACATGTTAGTACATGTTTGATTTCGAGTTTGTTCTCGAAGGACTCAGCTTGATGAGTTTCAAGCTGAGTAACTCAGTCTGACAAAAGAAGTCAGTTTAAGAGAATTTAATTATGTTTTAAATTCTGTAACTCTCTATATTTATAGTATGGATAAGAAGACTCCAGAATAAAGATTGAAGATTGAAGACTCAAGATAGAAGATTCAAGATTCAAGATTCCGGGTTATCCATTAGTTTGTTAGCATATTAGGATAAGTTCTAGTTTCTTAGGCTCCGTAGGAACAAGATTATAAATACTTATCTCCGAATAAGTTTTGAGGAATCTCACCTCAACCAAACCTCACCATCGTATGTGTTACGAATCTTGATACATTGTTTGTGTGTTCAACGTGATCAAGAAATTCACAGATTGCCAACATAGTTCGTGTGTTCGATCTTCACGTCTGTTGTGAAGTTGGTAAGTATTCAATATGTGAATAAATCATGTTTAGAGAGTTAGTTTGTATCTATAATCATAAGTTGATTATAGATAGCAAGTTTGAGAGATTGAGATATTTGATTTACATTAGGTGTTTACATATCAAGTGTTGCTTACTTGATAGTTACTGTAATCATCTTCTTATTAATGAAAGCATTCGATTTCATGTGGTTTGATTTGTGTAACACTTTTTATTTATTTGTTCAATTTTCCGTAAAAAGTGTATTCAACCCCCCTTCTACACATTACTTGCTTGTTGATACTCTTGTTGGTCAAATGATCTCCTCAGTTGAAATTTGATGAGACAAAGTTAAGTTTGTAAGATATGTTTTGAATATAACTTAAACAGAATTATGAAGCTTGATCAGACTGAGCACTTATAGTGTTTCAGACTGAACATAAACTGAGTATAAGCTGAGCATATATTTGATCAGCTTAGACTATTTAGTAAGATTATCACTGTGTTTGATAAGTCATAAGAGTTAGCTAGAACTTACTTAGCAACTTTGTTGAGCTGACTCAGTCTACAAGCTGAGTCACTCAGCTCGAAACGCACCAAGCTGAATACTCAACCTATATCTTAGGTGACACATACGTGTTAGTACATGTTTGATTTCGGGTTTGTTCTCGAAGGACTCAGCTTGATGAGTTTCAAGCTGAGTAACTCAGCCCGACTAAAGAAGTCATTTTAAGAGAATTTAAATATGTTTTAAATTTCTTTTACTCTCTATATCTACAGCATGGATAAGAAGATTCCAGAATCAAGATTGAAGATTGAAGACTCAAGATAGAAGATTCAAGATTCAAGATTCTGGGTTATCCGTTAGTTTGTTAGCAGATTAGGATAAGTTCTAGTTTGTTAGGATCCGTAGGAACAGGATTATAAATACTTATCTCCTGATAAGTTTAGAGGTACGAGTGCCAGACTCTAATCTCACCTCAACCTAAAAGTCGTATGTGTTACGAATCTTGATACACAGTTTGTAAGTTCAACGTGATCAAGAAATTCACAGATTGCCAACATTGTTCGTGTGTTCGATCTACACATTACTTGCTTGTTGATACTCTCACCAAGGGACCAACAACTGGTATCAGAGCAGGCTGAACGATTTCATAAGTTGAATGTTCAAGATTCTGAGAAAGTATACAATGTCGACAAGCAACAATTCATCAAACTTTCCTCAGATTGCTGCTAAAGGATGTCCTGTATTTGATGGATCTGATTATCCTATGTGGAAATTCAGAGCCATGATTTTCCTCAAGTCCATTGACACTCCTATATACGATGTCATAACCCGTGGACCAATTATCCCCAAGATTTCTATTGTTGTTGGTGATAAGTCTACTGGCAAGACAGAGAAAGAAGTCAAGAAGCCTTTGGCATCCTGGACTGATGAGGATTGGAAACTACATTCCCTGGATGACAAAGCAAAGAGTGTTCTGGCTAATGACCTGACCAATGAGATCTTGCACACTGTGACTGGGTGTCAAACTGCAAAAGAGATCTAGGATACTTTGAGTATTACATATGAGGGCACAGAACTAGTCAAGCAGCAAAAGAAGAATCATCTTAACAGATCCTATGAAAACTTCTTTACTAAGAAGAATGAAACCTTGCCTGATTTGTTTACAAGGTTTCACTGCTTGATTAATGACCTACTAAGTGTAGGCATTAAAAAGGATGAAGCTGACCTAGTGCTGAAATTTTTGTATGTGTTACCAGAGAAATTCAATGAAGTGACTGTAGCACTAAGGGCTGCAGGTACATTACACATGTATAACCTACAATCCATATATGGGTTCTTGCTTAATCATGAACAGATCACAAAACACAAAAAATCTTCTCAACAACAAATGAAGGATTCTCCTGATAAACATGACATTGCATTAGTTGCAGATAGAAAGAAAAAGAGTTCAAAATCCTTAATTGCTGAATCTGAGACTGAGACAGACTCTCAAGCTGACCACTCAGACTCAGACTCAAGTGATACTGATGATGTTCAGACTATCACTAAACAAATGGCCATGCTTGCCAGAAGAATGAGAAGAATTCAAAGGGGAAGAGGAAGATCTGACATGGGCAAAGGAAAGAATTCTTTTAATCCCAAGAAAGTTGTGTACTTCAACTGTAACACTGTACTTTTTAATTAACAATAAAATGCGTGCGGAAGCTAATTACATATAATTAGATTTAAAATAAAAGTTAAATACAACTTGGACTGGTTATCATTTACAAAATATCCACTAAGATGTTACAGGAACTATCTTACCATCTGCTATCTCTACTTCTAAAGGAGTAGTAATCACAGAAGCAGGTAGTTTCAGTTTATCACACAAAGTTACAGATATAAAAGATCTATTTGCACCAGAATCAAATAACACACGGGCAGGCACAGAGTTTACAATAAACATACCCGTGATCACATCACTGTTTTCAGCAGCCTCTGTAACAGTCATCTTGAAGGCTCTCCCTTCCGCAGAAGGTGCAACCTTTCTCTTCTGACCTGCAGAAGACGATCCCCCGACATTTGCTACCCCCTGCCCCGTCCCTATCGATCTCTGCTTTGTGCAAGCCCCAGACCTGTGACCTTCCTCATGACAGTTCCAGCAAACATTTGTTTTGAACATACAATATGATGGCTCATGACCTAATCCACCACAACGCAAACACTTTCTAGTCTGTGGTGTGCACGGACCTGTGTGTCGAGAATTGCAGGGTTTACACCAAGGCTTGTTCTGATATGATCCCGAACCTTTCGATCTCTGATCACCCCGATTCTGATTATTCTGCCACTTGCCCTTGTTCCCACTCTGATTTACACCGGATTTGTGAGACTACCCTTTCTCACGATTCATTCTTTCTCGAGCCCTCACGTCACCTTCTGCAGCCCGAGCAACAGTAAATGTCTGTACCAACGATGTTGCCATCCGGGTGTTACCCCGATACTCAGGAAACAGGGCTTGAATGAAATGATCTATCTGTGATGGTTCATCTGGTACCCACTACTTAGCAAACCTCAGTTTTTCATTAAACTTTGCAATCAGCTCATCAACCGACATTTTATCATCCTGAGCTAGGTCCATAAATTCCCGCTTTACCTTAGCCAAATCGTAACTATTGCAGAACTGTTCACAGAATTTGGCTTGAAATTGATCCCAGGTAACAGAATTCACAACCTCCCTTGATAGATGAGCAGTCAAAGAATCCCACCAGGTTGCAGCTTGACCCTTCAACCTCCGAGTTGCAAAATTAACCCTATCGGATTCCTCACAATTGCAGGCATCTAAAGACTTCACCATCTCCCTTAACCAGCTCAAAGTATCACTTGGGTTTGAGCTTCCAGAATACTCAGGTTGCTAGCAACCCATGAAATCCTTGTATTGCCCTTTCGGTTTAAAGCCTCCTTGAGTTGGGTACCAAGGAATGAAAAAGTTCTGCTGTTGTGGTTAGTGCTGAGTCACTGGTGGCATTGACATAAAGGGTAAGGTTCCAAAAGGTGTTGACACTGGGTTGAACTGTGTGACAGTGTATACAGGAGGTGGTATAGATTGAGTAAACACAGCTGATTCTCGGGGTATGTGAATAGTTTGGGTTTGTTGGGATGACTGAGTCTGCTGTTGCTGCTGTTCCAACTCTTGAACCCGATCTCTCAGAGTTTGCAATGTATCTTCGAACTGCAGTACATAATCCTGCTGATCAGATTCACCATTATGTGAAGTACCAGTTCTGTGGTGTTGTTCATTAGCTGCGGTGGAAGATTGATTGTTTCTTCTGGGGGACGTAGGGGTAGTTGTCTGGTTCACGTTGTCAGCCATTTTCTGTTCTAACACATCATATCACCATTTGTTAGATATAATCCGTTAGTATAAACACACTAACTATCCTCAAAGCTACTCTACTAATTACCCACACTAGGAATACTGGACTGACCAGAGCCTCGGTTCGAGTATTGCACAAATCATTCATGCAAATCCTCAAACCAGGGCTCTGATACCAATTTGTAACATCGTACTTTTTAATTAACAATAAACTGCGTGCGGAAGCTAATTACATATAATTAGATTTAAAATAAAAGTTAAATACAACTTAGACTGGTTATCATTTACAAAATATCCACTACAGTGTTAGTTACAAAACAGGCTCTAACAAAATCTTTGACATCAGAGTAATGGTCGGTTCAAAATCCCAGTCTTCATTATCTACAAACTCACAGCGGAGTATCTGCATAACAATCTAGTGGGGAATTAGCACAAAGCTAAGTGAGGGAACAAATATCACAAAAAAGTACAAGGCTAACAGCCCAACAAGTAATCAAGCTCAAATACAAGAGGACCGGCGGTGTTGCAACCACCTACAACCAAATTCCGGCCAAAGCATAGGTTTACCGATAGCCCTGCTAACATGGACAACAGTATCAGCACCCTTGAGTACAACAAATGTATCTCAAGATCAGACACTGTAAATTCCCAAGCAACAAGCCCAGCCTACAAAACTGTCACGGCTGACCTCCATAATAACATGTATACATATTCAAATGAGCACATAGTCAATCAAGATGTTATATCCTATACAATTAGGATATGAATCCACTCACTACAGTCAACACTGTAGCACACTCAGTGGTCTAGTTCACTGAGTCTTCTCAGTTCCTGAGATTAGATAACCACAAGTCAGTATTCAATTCATAATAAATATCATATTTATTCATACATCACATGAATATCACATATATATATATCATGTGTATCAAATCATAGCTTAATTGATGAGAATAACTCTAAAATCCCAGATTCCGATTGAATCCAATTCCGAGAAAAGGCACATTCCGAGAAAAGCACAATCCGAGAAAAGGCACAATCCGAGAAAATGACACATTCCGATCAAAAGCCAATTCCGATAAAACCCAATTCCGAGGAAATAGGATTCCGAGCATTTCATCAATTCCGACAAAATGTGCATTCCGAGTAAAGGCCAATAGTCAATTCCGATAAAATAGAATTCCGATAAAAGTGTTAGGGCATTCAGCAATTCCATAAATCCGTTTTATCGGAATTCAACACATTCCGAGTAATTTATCCCGGGATTCATGTATTGCGATAATATTTTAGGCGGAATTCCTAATTCCGATAGATTCAAACCTCAATTCCGACAAATTCATATGTTCTTGCATAAAAATCAATTTCTAACTTAAATCTTACTGATTTTGAACATGCAAGTGATATAAATATACATAAATCATTCTAAGCTTAAAAACAACATGTAACGATCATAAAATCTAACATGCATTCAATCCTAAATCATAAAATCATCAAGAATCAATCGGAATTCATATAATTATTCAAAACCGAATATATTTAGCAATTAATCAACTATAAATTCAATATTCTAACCTTTAGATGATTTCAATTAATCAACTAAAATGCAAGCAAGATTGAAGCTTGATTTCTTTTTCTTTTCTTCTTTCTTCTTCTCGGCCGAAAGCACCCAAGAACACACACAAACATACTTTGTTCACTTTGAAAGAAAATAAGGTTAGGTGGTGAAGTTGGTGACCAATGGCGTGACCAACTCAACCAAAAGGACATCTCATCATCATTTATTTTTATTAAATTAATTATCAATTCAAATTAAAATAATAAAAATAAAACAAATAATACAAACAACAATTAAATACACATCATAACAAGTAATTCTTATAGTTAAATATAATTCTCAAGATTAATTAACTTAATTACCTTAATTAATCTAGGCCGGTTGAGAGGGTGTTACATCAACTGTCATAGAAAAGGACACATTGCTGCTGAGTGCAGAATGAAGAAGGATGAAACAGCTTCAGTAGCTGACAAGAATGCATATAGAGCTGACAAGTATAAGAAGAAATATACTCAGCTCAAGAAAGGAAAGCCCGAAGACAAGCCCAATGCAAAGGGACTTTATGCTGAAACTTGGGATACAGAATCATCTACCTCAGATGATGATGATAAGTGTCTGATGGCTTAAGAAGATGAAGAGTTTGAATTAGATGAAGTTGATTATGGTTTGTCTGAATCAACTTTTGAAGCTGACATGAAGGAAGCTGAAGAAAATTGTAAACTAAGTGACTGGGATCCTTCCTCCGTGTACAAGGTTAGTAATTTCAACTCTTACACCGATGAAGAAAAAGGCCTTACTTTTGGTTATTTGTTAAACGATTTTAAGACCAGCCTTAAGTCTCAAGCTGACCTCAAAGCTGAAATCACTAAGCTCAAGAATGAGATTAAGGAAAATCAAACTCTCATTACTGCTGGAAAGAAAGCACAATGTGATCTTGAATGTCAAAGACACATTAATAAACTTCTAAGTGAAGAGCTTCAGGAAGCCAAGAATAAAGCTGACCAACTTCAGAAGGTCACTGAATCCTGGTGTAAGTCATCAAGGCTTGTTGAGCATTGCATGAACCAGCATATCCCTGAACAGGTAAAAGCTGTACTTGGAGGTGACTATCAATCCGCAGCTTATGCAGCTGATGATGATGAGAAAGCAAGTACAAATTCTGAGGAAGATAGACAACTGATTGAGTCTCAGAAGTCAACCTCAGAAAAGAAACATGATCCAAGCCTAAAGTACAATAAGTTTCTCAAGGCAAAGGATCATAGAAATGAGTTTTCAACATCTAAACAGCAAGGTCCTGAGCCGTGATTAATAGATTCATCGAAGGAAGCTCCAAAAGATGTCATCGAAAACATTGAATTATACGCTCTATTGTTTTCCATGAAATTTAAATCTGAGAACAATTCCTTTATATATTTTCGTGGATCGAGCGGCATAGGTAACCCTACTTTTCCAACATTGCAACATTTATTGTAGTGTATGTTACGATCTTTATAATATTGCTTAGAACGTTCTTCATACCAAAAGGTTGCATGACAATACTGGCATACATGTTTGCAATTACAAAGAAAAGTGTAAACATTAAGTAAGAAATGAATTACTAAGTACCTTTCAAAAGCAGTAGCAATTTAGCAATATAGCCTATCACTTGAAGCGTAGATAAAAAGCTTAAACCAAAAAAAAAAAAAAAATTAGTAACAAACAAAAATTGAACATAAAATACATAAAAATATACAGTAACAAAGTTGATGGCAATTTACAGAAGCTTTTGTTATCAAGTCATATATATGCTTTTGCTTGGTATTTAATTTGCTAACCAAAGTTTGTTCCTCAACTAACAACAATTCTTTAACAAACAAACATTGCACATAAAATGCATAAACATATACAGTAACAAATAAACAGCATGTATCTAAAGTTGAAACCAACAGTAAATGAATTTTTTGGAGCAACAGTATGGAATTGGTGTACATAAACATAACAATTGCTTCTAGTTTTGAACCCGAGAAGAACCACATATGATTTCACTGCATTATATTGCTTACAGAAACAAACATTTCACATAAAATGCATAAAAATATATAGTAGCAAATAAATAGCATATATTTAAACTTGAAACCCACAGTAAATGAATTTTTAAGAACAACAGTTTGAAATTGGAGTACATAACTAATTACAACATAACAGTTACTTACATTGCTTAAAAATTTGCTACCATTATTATCTTATATATCATTTTCTACTGTTTTTAGAATACATGCATAAGATCTTACATCATAGTTTTTCAAACCTCTTGCAAACAGTAATTCTATAAACAGTTTGATTAAAAGTAGATGTGTTCACCAAGAATGAGAAGAACTACCAAATGTATTTCACATTAGGTTCTAATGTTGGGCCAAGCTTAAAAGAGTAGAAGAAAGACACATGCAGAGTTGACAACAATAACATGTATAACTTGTTTATTCTTTACTACAAATACAAGAAAGAACAGAAAAGAGAAGGGGATAGAAATAAACAAAGAACAAACTATTGTTTCTTTATTTAGACTGCAGAACAAAAAGCAAGATACGTGTTTAATCCTAGTTATGACACGTACCCCTTTCCACTACCTCATTATATTATAATTATAATAATATAATAATAATACAAAGAAAACTGAATTTTTTCGAGGATAAAAACAAAACCCAGCATATAATACAATTATCCTTTAATAAACCCATTAAAATACTCTGTGATACCGTCGAACGGAGGGAAACAATGGACATTCTTATATGCATTACAGAAAATGGCAGGCTAAGGTTTAATAAATCACATATACACTAAATAAATTTCACAATTGAGTTGTCGAATTTGGAATAATCAAGAAGAGTAGTAAAGTTGCACACTTGTACCTCATGCATCGTTTATTATACTATTAGAAATTTGTCATCAAGAAATTGCGCAGCTGACATCAAATCGCTTCTTCACTGGCATTGCGTCATAGCTAAGGATAGGATACCTCCGTCGCTTCCGTATGATCTGCCGCACAACCTCCACCATCTGCCTATGGCCCTCCACCACCGTCGCATGCTGCCTTCGCGATAGATGGTCGTTGACGAAGAACTTAGGGGGTGTTTGGTTCATTCTTTTAGAGGGGAATTCATGGGAATGGGAATTCAAATCCCCCCAAATGATGTGTTTGTTTTGTAATTGTGAGGGAGGAATCAAAATGATGGGAATTCTTAAAATCCCATGAATAGGGGATTTAGAAATCCTCCCACCCCCCTGGTATTTTGAAATCCCACGAACGAAGCATTTGGTCCGGCGATTATCCGGCGAACATTCCGGCGAAGCATCACCGATTTTGCCGTCGCCGTCGCCGTCATCGCAAGACCGTCGCCATCTTCAAAACCACCGTCGTTCTCTGCCACTGCAACCCTAGCCGCTGTTTGTTCGTCATCCCCTTCGAGAAACCATCGAAACCCTAGCCGTCGCCTACGAGAAATCATCTGCGAACCCTAGCCGTCGCTTGTGAGAAACCATCGAGAAATCGAAACCCTAGCTATCGCCTGCGAGAAATCGAAACCCGTCGTTCGCAGATCTGGGAGAAATCGAAACCCATCGTTTGAGAGAAATCGAAACCCTCGCCGTCGCCGTCTCTGTCATCCCCTTCGAAATCCGTCGTTCGCAGATCTGGGAGAAGGGCTGCGGTGAGGTGGTGTCTGGAACGAGAAAGGAGGCGCAGAGGTGGTGTCTCGAACGAGAAGGGCGGCGGTGAGGCGGTGGCCGGTGGTTTGGTGGTGGTGTTGATGAGTTTTGGTGGTGGTGACTTGGATGAGCATTTTGTGAACCAAACAGAGGATTGGGAATGTGAATCCCACCAAATGAATTCCCCCCAAATGCAATTCCCTTCCATAAATCTCATTCCCCTCAAAATCAAAGAATGAACCAAACACCCCCTTAGGATTGTGTATAACGCAAAGGTTAGTGGGGCAAACAAAATCGAAAATGGGAAATCGAGAAAATTGATCGTTAGGTCTAAGGAGCAAAACCGGTAGACTTGGTGATGTGCTTGGTGGTCTCCCTCCTGCCATGGCTGTATGTTCTGTTTTACTCTTATGCTCCTACTATGAGTCTCTACAATTTAGCCCTAAATCTGTATAATCATACAGGCAAATGGGCATCGATTTTTGCCAAGTATACAAAACGTTGTTGCTGAGGTAGCAGTTGGTGGTTACCCGTCTGATGAAACCGTAGAGGACAAAGCTTCATCAAGTTTTTTGCCAAACAGGTTATTTCAAAATATATTTACCAAATAGGGGTATTTTTAAACATATTTACCAAACAAGTGTTCTTTTATTTTCACTTTTTTTTACTGTTTCTTTTAACTGTTTTTTTTACAGCTTCTTCACTGTTTTGAATTTTTTTTACTGCTTCCTTTAACTGTATTTTTACAGCTTCTGTATTGTTTTTAAGTTTTATTACTGCTTGTTTTTAAGTTTTATTACTGCTTCTTAATTTACTGTTTTTTTTACAGCTTCTTCACTGTTTTGAACTTATTTTACTGCTTTTTTTATCTGTTTTTAAGTTTTATTACTGCTACTTAATTTACTGATTCTTTTAACTGTTTTTTATAGCTTCTTCACTGTTTAGAACTTTTTTTTTACTGCTTCCTTTAACCGTATTTTTACATCTTCTGTACTGTTTTTTAATATTCCTTTACAGTTCTTTTAACTGTTTTTTACTACTGCGTTACTGTAACTTTACTTATTTTTTTCTGGCTTTTTATCTAATTATATTACAATCGAAACAATCGTTTAATGTATTTTATCACAATCATAACAATTGTTTAAACAATACTAACAATCATAAATTAAAACAAACACCCATCATCACAAGTATAATGTTTAACGAGTACTAAGCCAACAATGGCTTCTTAAAAAATTGAAAAGACAAAAAAAAACATTCCCGAGTATCTTCCGAATACCTTGAGCCGATAACCAATCTTTACCTACAAATAAAAACAAAGAAATGAGAGATAGTCATACCAAATAAACACACTAATGTAAGTTGTAAACAATAAAATTGAAGCACCGAATCAAGTCGGATTTTTTTGTCTAAAAGACAACATTGAATCAAAGACAACCGAAGTAAATAAAATAATATAAGAAAACTAAAAGATAGAATTGTTTAATAAATGATGCATAAGTTTGTGTAATCGCGTTAACAAATCATATCAACAAATGAAGCTAATATGTAATTTCACATACCAAGATTTATTCTGTTTTTGCACAATTGAGACAGTCAATGCCTCCAGCATCCAACAATATGAACATATGGAATGACACTATGCATCCAGAATGAATTTGCTGCAAAGAAAAATGCCCATTATTATAATGGGCAACCTCTCACATACGAATTTCGATTCAAGGACAATACAAACAAACTCCCGATATTACGACATGATATGTAAACAGTTATTTAGCTAACTAGCCTTGACAGATTTCTAACCTTTCCACAAGATTCACAACATCTTCATCCAGAAGCATTCAAGTGATATGTATCACAGAACTTTCCTGCTTTAAAAGCAGAAGAATCAGGGGTGCACTTTATATAATTGCATAACAATAACAGAGAAAGAAAAATACAAGAAACAAATAAACGAAGTACAAAAACACAAGAGTTTACAAATTACAAGGTCATGATACCTTTACCATAGAATCAGCGATATATCCTAAAACATCCATTAAATCCGTCAATCAAAAACTTACACAAAACAGAAGAAAATTTCGGTGATGAAGAAAAACAGCTATGGTGATGACGGCGATTGATCAAAGGGCTACGAAAAACAGGCTATGGTGATAACGGCGATTGACCGTGGATAGCCGATCGAGTCGCCGCCGGCAACAAATAACAGTATACGAAAACAGGAAGAGGAAATCGATGGAGTGCTCAGAAGAAAAAAACTTACGGATTTAAAGAGAGGTCGCCGTCTACAGTGATGGGTGACGAAGAAAAAACCACCGGCTTAGGGTTATGATCGACGAAATCGAACCACTGGTTGGCGTTGATTTCAGCCGGCGACGATGAGATGATGGCGAAGGGGGCTTAGCGTTCGTCTAGGGCACGAAGGGGAAGAAGGGCGGTGGGTTTTTTTTTTATATTTTCCAACCGATTGTGGCTTTGAGGTAAAAGAAGAAGGGTAAAAACAAAAAAGTACTCTTACTTAGTAAATATGTTTAGAATTACAACTATTAAGTAAATATGTTTTCTAAAAACACCTATTAAGTAAAAAACTCAAGCTTCATCCGCTGTTGACCGCTAACTGAAGAAAGAGAAAAAAAGAGATCCGTTGTTGAAAATACAAAGGGAGAAAAGGAAAAGCTATTAATCGTGAGAAAATGAAAAAAGAAAATATCACATTTTAATGATTAAATTACAACACTACCCCTCAATGTCTCGTGAGAAATTGGCCTTTTAGTATGCCAATTGATATATAAGATAATTTGTTGAAAGAAATTAAATGTATGTACTAACAAACAATTAAAGCATTCTTTTTTAGAATTACAAAAAAGGAATGTTATTTATTTGATATACCTATTTAATATTGCTTATTAATTATATAATAACCTTGTCAATCTGCCATCACCATTGCTGTCATCCTTCCACTCCCAACAAGGCACTTCTATCACCAGCATAACCAACGGTGGTGGTGGTGGTGGTGGTGGTGGTGATGGTGAGTGAAGAGTGAGGCAGGTGGTGATGTGGTGATAGAGATGAACTATTACTTTTTTTATTAAAGATTAATATAGCATATCAATTGAGGTTTAAATTTGCCAATTTCAAAGGAATGCTTATAAGTTCATCAACTTTGTGAAGAAAAATGAAAAATCTCATGTATAAAAGAATTGATCAAAATCAAATTCTAGCAACAATCCAATCAAATCGAATAAGGAATAAATGTCAAATTTTAATTCCTATAAATTACACGTTATCTATTAAACATAGCTTGCGGTGAAATTAAACCCTTTATTTCTTACCTTGAAGACATGCAAGCAATATAAGCTAAAAACAATTACATGAAAATTTAAGTGATGAATGTCTATCTAACATTAGATAAAGAAAAGGCGATGCGAAATTTCTTATTTTAACTTAGAGTTAATTAAATTTTTTGTCCATATGATTTGGTGGTCTTACGGTTTTAGTCTCTAACTTTTAATTTTACAGATTTGGTCCCAAAATAACCAAACTTCTTACGAATATGGTCCATGAAGATGGAGGCGGCGGTGGTAGTGCTCGAAGATGAAGGCGGTAGCAGTGATGTTCAAGGTGGTGGTCGGAGTTGTCAACGGTGGCCAAAGGTAGTGGTGAAAGTGGTGTTAGAGGTGGCGATGGGCGGCAGTAATTTTCTAGAGAGAGGAGACAGGGAGGGAGAGGGGTTGGTAATAAAATGATAGATTTTGATAATTTCTACTTTTATAAAAGATTTAACAATAAATTATATTTAAAATCGAAAAAATAAATACATATAAGGGCATAGGCAATTTAGTCTTTATGATTTCATCATAAACCAAATTTGTAACAGGATGTCATTTTCGGACCAAATTTCCAAAAATGAAAAGTTAGGATCTAAACCATAAAAACACCAAATCACAGTACCAAAAAAATTATTAACTCTAATACTAACTTAATTATAAGTTTAAGGTAATGTCCAATGATTGGATGACTTATTCCCACTATAATTACAACCTTTTATTCTTACCAGAAACATAACAAGATTTTTTATTATTGTGAAAAGATCTATAAAATTTGCAGATAACTAATGAAGCTTGTATATATTTTTAACTAATCAAATCCCTCACAAAACCAGCAATGAAGATACTTCTCACTTCTTGCTGTTTTACAAATTACAGTTACTACTACATGTGAAGATGCTACTTTTACAAACCAAATACTTCAACTTATAAATTTTCCTCAAATAATACAATACCAACTAATGAATAATCACAGCAACATCTTCATTGCTGGACCGAAAAAACATCTCATGTTTGCTATTCGTTTACCCAAAAATCATGCACGCAGATCCTTATCTGAACTCCACACAGCTGATGATTTCTTTGGACTGTTTTCTTCTTCACCGTTTTCCATGTTTATCAAAGGGTCACTTTCACTCTCCTTCGCCTTCAATTATTAAAAAAGAATTAAAACGAAATATTAATGACTTCCATTTTTCATGTATGAAATGATTTACAACTTGAAACAGAAAACAATCAGAGCACAAGCGAAAACATATTACTAACAAAATATATATATTTTTTTTGTACAGACATCACCTTCTGTGAGTTGTGTTCAATAAAGTTCATATCAAAACATAGTCCTGAAATTTTAATATTCAATCACATGTGATTGTAAAATCATCACATGTTAATTACGAAAATGTCACTCTGCCCAAATTTTCAAAATTCAAACTGGACCACTGATGGGGCTGATCCAAAAGCTAAAATTAGTCCCTTAGGACTATGCATTAAGTATGGACTATATTGAACATTTCTCCATCTTCTGTAGAGTTGTGTTCAATAAAGTCCATATAAAAAACATAGTCATGAAATTTTAATATTCAATCACATGTGATTGTAAAATCATCACATGTTAATTACGAAAATGTCACTCTGCCCAAATTTTTAAAATTCAATCTGGACCACTGATGGAACTGATCCAAAAGCTAAAATTAGTCCCTTAGGACTATGCATTAAGTATGGACTATATTGAACATTTCTCCAGCTTCTGTAACTGACTGATGAATATCCTCAAATTTAGCAAGTATTGTATTATATCAAATGAAAAAAATATCTCGTTGGTAGAATATAATGTACCTGAGGCAATTGTGTTGATGGTTCGGCAGCCTTTGGTTGGGCATCCCGAGTACAAAAATAAGAATAAAGTAGCATACCAACAACAGCAACAAGAATTCCAATAATATTTCGCCAACTAAACGGGTCGTGCAATAAAACATACCCAAAAGCCAAAACCAAACACGTTTTTAGATGACCTAATACTTGATAAGTCACCGGAGATGTTTTCCCAATCACCAAAAACGTACTAAAGTTCACAGAGACCGATATGAGGCATGAGAGTACAATGAAAGCCTGCATTTGAAGAACGGTTAACTAAAGAAAGGAAGAAATGTCACAAGAAAAAAGGTTAAAAGGGTAATTTAGTCATCTCACCAGCACCAGAGGAGTATAGTTGAAAGCAAAAACGTTTTTATTTGTCAAAAGGGCGTCTAAAAATGGGCCTACGATGAACAATGTAAGAGCCTGATAAGGGCAAGACTGATACAGGAGTTGAGTTGAAGAAACCTTGAACTTTTTCTGAATAGTATTTGTCATCTGAAAGATAAAGTGGTTAAGATTGAACATATATGCAGGAAAGTTGTTGAATTTCGACCCATTTACCGGTGTCGACTTGGGTTATGTTTGGCGGAAGTAGCTGTTAGCTGATAGCTGGAGCTGGAGCTGGAAGCTGCTTATTTTATTTATATGTGTTCAGAAAATTAGCTAGTAACTGGAGCTTAATATGTAAAATGACAAAAAAGGACAAATTATAAAAATAGGAGAAATTATAAAATAATTAAAGGGGGTATTTAGGTAATTTTGTATATAAAAAGCTTCCAGCTAGTTTTAAAAGCTACTTCAAGAAACTTTTTGTTTTAGAGCTTTTTTGTTTAAAAAAAATGCTTCCAGCTTTTTCATCCAAACATGACTTGTAGCTTTTTCTTTTAAAACAAAAGGCTTTCAGCTCCAATACGCTTCAAAAATCTCCATACCGAACATACCCTTGGTTTTTTTTTTTTTTTAAGTCTCTAACATGTTAAACAGGTAAAATTACAAAAAGATAAGCCAAATGAAAACCGGAAGAAAGCCGACTAAATTCTAGTGTTAATGCATAAAATCTTCTAAATCATTTCATCCAAACAATTGGATTACTGTTGAATTATTATGTAATCATACTTGACACGATAATAATTTATTGTTAAATAATAGAAGTACTTAAAAGAGGATACAATCTGTGCAACACACGTTGTAATAACTGCAAGCAACGATAAAACGCTACCCAAGACATTGAGCTGCAGATCAGTTACAGTTGCAATACCGACTCCCAGGAGGAGGATAGTAAGTGAGAAACGGATCTTTTTACTGCAGGCAAAACGCAAACATATTATTAACATTTATTAAACAATATCCCAATTGTTAAAAATGTATGTTATGCTTCAAGAATTGAACTTTTAAAAATTCCAATTATGATTATACGATTCTAACAACTATGTTTGAATATATGATTGCTTACGGATAACCCAAGAAAACAAAATACACACACACACCAAAACTTCACCTGAATTGTTTGCTGAAGAAAAGAGTCTCTAGAAGTACAGTGCACGGGATGATTGCTAGTTTCGTCATCTGCAAGAAACCATGAAAAAAGACGTTAAATTGCACTACAAAGAAACGCCTGAAAAAATATGAAGTGTGGAAGAACGGTCTATAAAATCTTGCAAGATTCTATAATAGTTGAACAGAAATATATATTAGATCTGAAGTATTTATTTATTTATTCATTTATCGTCTTATTTAGCTTGATTTTCACATATTCTTTTAATTCTATAACCACAGTCATATTGAAATTTTAAGGCATAAAATAGCCTTATAAAGTAGGAAGCTTTACCTGGTAAAACCCAACCGAATTAAAACCCAAACTAAGGTTTAAAAGCCCGATGGAGATCCCATTCAAAATCCCGAATCCCATAACAGCTTTAGGATCAAAAGGCTTGTGCTCAAATAATTTCATCCATAACGCCACATGTAATGAGCAAAAAGTCACTAAAAGATGCCAGCTTGTCAAAGTTGTAGCTGAGATAGCAAGGAATCAAGTCAAAACCAACACAAAATGAGCATATTATACAGTTTAAATAGTATCTTACTAATCGTACGTTGTTGTATTGAATTCATAAATATATAACACAAAATGAGCATAATTAATGTTGTCAAGATTTAGTTATAAAGTTTCACCAAATATAGTTAAAAAATGAAAACTTTAATATTGAATTCATCTAGAGTGCAAAGAAACATAGAAGTTAATACTTATGATATCAATATTATGCATAAATGCAAATGTAAATTCCAAGATTTAATAACAGAAACCAACATTTTTGTAATTGGTAGTTACACTATTTATTTAAAGAAATATTTGCATAGGATCTAAATGAGGTATAAAGCAATGTTGCAGAACTCGCTAGGCGGGTGCTAGGCGGTAGGCGGGGAGTAGCGAGTACTCGGATTACTCGGGGAGTATTCGGGGAGTATTCGGATTGGAACTTTTTATATAAAAATTTAAAAATTATATAAACTACATGTTAATAAAAACTCAAACATAAACATAATTGTTCATAGACCCAAAACATGTGTTTAGAAACATTAATAAAATTGTTCAAGACTTAAAATACTAGTTCAAACATAAATTTCATCTACGTCCTTGTCACGCATCGTCTTGGCCATTTTGTTCAAAGAACAAAACGGTGATAAAAAGCTTCCCTAATGACCTAATCGGATAAAAGAAAGAAAAAAAGTTTGACTTTGACCGAGTTTGACCGAGTTTTGACCGAGTTTGACCGAGTTTGACCGAGTTTTTACCGAGTTTGACCGAGTTTTTACCGAGTTTGACCGAGTCCGAGTATTTTGACCGAGTTACGATTCCAAGCCTCGGCTGAGCACCGAGTCCGAGTACTCGGCCGAGTAGGCCGAGTTTTACAACACTGGTATAAAGTCATTGATTATAACAAGTTACTACACTTTGATGACATATTGACAAGATTTTAGTATTAATGCAGTAACATAATAATTAAGGAACTGTGATCAAGAAACAGAAGTTGAAGAACAAAACCATCTCAAACCAAAACACATAATACAGATATTAATTCAATAGAAGAGAAAAGAACAAATGTAATCATAATCACCAAACATAAACCCAAAGAAATTCAGATCAACAAAAGAATTTTGAAAATAGACTTAAGAACAGGTGTAAAAGATCAATTCAATTGACTTACCAAAAGTAAAACCAAGGGTGCTGATGAGTGCCTTGTTGCAAATTACAATCGAAACTGAAGAAACTACAGATAACCCTAACGCCCCAATTGTTCCCAGCTGAAACCCCTGTCCCTCGTTCATCTTCTTCGAATGTGGATCGTGATTTCAAGTTTTCAAACTCTAATGAAAAACCCAAGTCTTAGAACTGCAAAATCAACATCAAAACTGATTGCACACTTAATTGAATCTAAAGAATCAAACTTTACCACATTCAAGTGAAATTACGACCTCTAAACACGGTATACCTGCAAATCAGAAAATCAAAACATAAGTACACAAATTCAGCATTCAAAACCCTAGATCTGCAACTTGGGATAGTTTCAAACGAAGAAAGGGTAGGCAAAAGGTCACCTAAATGATGATATGACGAAGAAACACTCAAGATATGACAGCTACAGCTTAAGATCCAAGATGGTATTAGTGTGTATATATATAACTACATACAGTGTGAAGAATTAAACTAATGAAATCTTGGGGGTAATGGGTGAGAGAAATAATCGCCTAATTTGATCAAAGGGCGGAAAAGTGGAGGAAATTAATGCGAGCAAGAATTGACTTGTTTTAATATGAGATTTTCCGGCCGCTTTTACGCCGGCGGATCATGTGACAAATGCATCAGCGTCAACGACATCACCAAATCGTCGGTCGTGGCTTCATCTTATTCATTTCGGTATTAAAATTTTGGAAGAAAAAATAAAGTAATTTTTATCTTTACTTTCATTGGTATTTTTTATGATAACCCTTTTTAATTTTAATTTCAAATTAGAACGGTATTGAAGTCTGGAAAATATACTCTTTAAACTTAAGATTGTGGATTAAAGTTACAGTAGTGGACACTTGGTGTAGAATTAAGTGGTTTTATGTGTTTTTAGTTGTTCAAAAATAATTAGGCTCTTATTTATTTTTATATAAATTGAGAGGTTTTTTATATCTTTCTATTAAGTTCTCTTACTTGTATCCGTACTTGTTAGATCTTTCGACTTATTATATCAACATAAGTGAAAAAAATTTAAAATGCGATTAAAAAAGAACATTAGGTTGTGTTTGGTTTGTAGGATCCTTATGGAAAATGACGGAATTTGAATTCAATTCGTTAGTTTGCATGCGTGTGTTTGTTTAACAAAATGAGAAGCCTATGGAATTAAATTCCACCAAATTCCACATTTGAGGGAATTAGCATGTAAGGCTGTGATCGGCAATTAGTGTATCGTAATACTTATGGGGCTTTTGATGATTATTAACAGACGGCTGAAAAGACGACAATCGATTGTTTGGATAACTATTGTAAATATGTTTTTTTATCTTAGCTCAAAGACATACTAGAGGAAGTCAACATACGATGACATACAATGCTTATATGCTAAACATGTTGAGATTCACAAGTTTCTCGGTATGCATTAAGCATGAAAAAATTATGCAAATACGTGGGAAGGTCAGTATACAAAAGGCTATTATGGAGAACCAAAGATCATGCTTAAGGTCACCGCTTTATACGATTTTCGGATTGGCGTGCCTTTTTTTGGTGTCGCGGTTCGATCAACGACATCAATGTTTTGAACCAATCGTCGTTGTTCGGTGACATCTGCTTCCTTTGAAGTTAATGGAGTAACTTATACAAAGGGGTATTACCTCACCGATGGTATATACCCGAAATAGTTTATGTTTGTAAATAGTTTTTCGTATCCTCAAGATAACAAGAGAAGGAAGTTTAAATAAGCATAAGAAAAGATATAGAGTGAGCATTCGGTGCTCTTAAAGCGAGGTTGGCGATAGTTAAAAATCTGACTAAACTCACCATCATCAACAAAATAAGAAAAATCTTGTATACTTGCTTAATTTTGCACAACATGATTATTGAAGATTAAGGACACACAATATGTCCTTTGGAAGAAGGTCTAGAAATCTCCAACGTTAAATCCTATCGTAGATCTAGAAAGTTAGAGAGATAAGCAACAAAGAATCCCGTATCGCAGATCTAGAAATCTCCAACGTTAAATCGTATTGCAGATCTACGCAATCTCGTTGAAACATATTTGGCAAGTCCCATTTTACTTCCAAACTTAATTTTATTTTGTGGTCAATGGATTAAATTAGTAGTTTTATTATCGTGATATTTTTTAAGTGTAGGAATATAATTTTAATTTTTCAAAATATTAATACACTTTTATTATTTTATTAATTAATTGTATATGTTCTATAGAACTTGAAAATAAAATGAAAATAGATGATGATGTGATGCTTAGTGATAATACATAAGAGTCATTACTATTGTTATCAAATAATTATCACGGTTATTAACATGTGTGATCTAAGTATCAAAGTAGTTCACCCATGTCAGGAATTCAAACTAAAAAGAAAAATGATTTGTATAGAACCGAATTTAACATATACAACGAATACAAATAGTTAACAATATATAATATAAGATAATAATACATAAAGTTATTACGTATATATAATTATAATGTGTTTAAATAAATATAATAGAGAATTGATATATATTTTTACTATTTTCTACGTATGTATAATTTTAATGTGTTTAAATAAATATAATAGAGAATTGATATACATATTTTTACTATTTGTCAAAATTAATAAAAAATAATTAGAAAAAGAAAAAGGATTCACATAATATCAATAGAATCTTGGTTTGTCTTTTTCCCCATAAATAAATAAATAATAACCGACTAGTATAGTAAAATTTAGTAATAATGGTCCCGTACGTTTGTCTCGGGTTCTGGTGTACCTGCGACTTGTGAGTGTGTGTGACTGTGTGTGGGAGTCGGTGGGATTGAAACTGAGAAAGGGCAAGCAGCCAAACATTTTGCAATTCGTGTTCTCGATTGTTTGGTAAGAATGTTGAGGATCTTCGCGAGTAGAAACAGGTTCTCGTTGATCTCAAAATCGAATTTGAACCGTCGATCATTGACGAAACTAGCGCCGGAGTCTGAGGCGGAAGCGGCCGTTCATACTGAAAATCGCACACAATTTCTTCCGCAAATGCCGCCGTTCGACTACGCGCCTCCGCCCTTCGACGGTCCTTCGGCGGCTGAGATTCTCGAGAAGCGTCAGCGCCACCTCAACCCTTGCATGTCTTACTTCTACAAGAATCCCGTACGCTACTGCATTCTCAGTAATTTTGCCCCATAAGTCTGAATTTGATCTGTTTTTAACTGCGTATTTTATATTAATTGATTTGGGAATCGAATAGTTTAGTGTGATTCGCTTATTCTTCTTTGACTTTGGAAGTCAAATAGTTTACTTTTCAACTTCAGTTTGATACTTGCTATAATTTTTTACTAAACAAATGATCAGAATATCATTTTTTATTGCAACAAAATAACCAGAGTAGAAGGTTTAGCATTAAAAACCAATTGTTTGGCTATTTTTTAGAATGAAAGGGAACCACCACTTGCTCGGTGGTAGGTGTCCTGTCATACTTAAGGAGGTCATGGTAAACATCCTGAAGGTGGTCAGGAAACGGAGACCGCGTATATTTGAGTCAAAGACTTATTTATCTGTTTTTTAGAATGAAAGGAAGCATACTATGTTAGAATTTTTTTTTTTAAAAAAGGATGAGAAGATTAGGAAGGCAAAAAAGTTGTTCTTGAGTTTTATTAATTAAAGGAAATAGAATAACTAGGAGGAGAAAGGTAAGCCAAATTTACTTGGAAAATGATTTGTAGGCCTAATTCACGCGTCTAAAGGTATGTCTAGTTAGGAGATAATGAAACGTGACAAAATGAAATGTGAAGATTACGAGAAAGAAACTATCTAAGACACGTGTCAATCATTGAATGTGTTGGTCAAGAACGCAGCGTTTTTTAGGAAAGAATTGATATTCTTGTGAGTTCGTGACATACCTGTGCATGCACTTCTTTGATTTTGATGTCAATGGGAATAATATTTGATTTCAAACCAAGTGACAATAATCTCGTACTTGCAATTACACTAAGGTGTTGTTTGTTTCCAAAGACATAAATGTCTTATGTCTTATTTCATGTCTTCAGGAGAAGATGTGGTTCAGAAGTCTTAAGTCCTCTGTGAAAAAAAGATGTAGTTTTTAGCTTATCAATATAAGCAAAAAAAGACAGAATAAGATCTTATGTCTGCGAAAAAACAAGAAGCTTATTAGAAACGTCTGCGGGCGTGCGGACGTTTTCTTTGAAAAAACAAACAAGCTTATTAAAAAGGTCTGCTGGCCCACAGACGTTTCTTTATAATAAGACCTTGTTTGGAAAAACAAACAAAGCCTTCTTTTGTTATGTTTTCATGTAGACCTCTATCAAATTGAAAAGAATTTGAAGAATTATGGATATATCTATGTTTCTGATGATTTGTTTAACAATCTACGAACAGCTGTATTTGGTAGATGGGAAGATGCAATACTTGTTTGACGAGAAAGGGCGTCGATATCTAGATGCCTTTGGAGGTATTGCAACCGTGAGTTGTGGTCACTGCCACCCTCAAGTTCTTGAAGCCATTTTAAACCAAACGAAAAGGTTGCAACATACGACTGCCTTGTACTTGAATAGATGTACTGCAGAATTGGCTGAAGCTCTTGCTTCCAAGTGCCCCGGAGATCTTAATGTATGTTTGCACTCTTCTCTTAATTACTACGAATGAGTAAATTTTAAGATAGATTTTTGTATATCGACTTTGAGGCAGGATCAAAGGAGAATAGCTTTTTAGGGAGAACAGATCTGGGCCTTTGAAATCTTGATATAAGGCCTACAAAAATATGATGCATTTGCTATATATATCACTTTTTTGCATCCGTTTTGTTAATATAATTTAAAATTTAATTGTTTTTATGTTATTGTAAGTTAGAAATAAAGGTAATTTGTTAGATTTCTTGATTTTTGCAATCGTGCTTCGTGTACTCTACGAGAAGGGTGTTCTCCGTACTTTAGTTGAGGATTTAACCAAATACAGGTTCAAAGTTTGACGATTAAACAGAATGCCTGTTTGCAGCATCCATAGCCATACGTGCTAGTACTCAATTTCTTTGATTTGAATTTGATGAAGTGAAGACACTTTTCGAGCCTCCATTTATAGCCTGAGTGCTAATTCCATACGAATCAGTATTGAGAAGCATGCATAGTTTACCCTTAATCTTAACTTAAGTTGCCAATATTTTAGGTTGTTTTCTTTACAAATTCTGGGACCGAGGCAAATGAGCTGGCTTTAATGATTGCTCGTCTATACACCGGTTACCATGATATTATTTCACTTAGAAATGGATATCATGGGAATGCAGCTGCTACTATGAATGCTACTGGTATACGCAATTTCAAATACCAATCTGTACAGGTACAACACTTAACATACCGACTTTTATCGATTTTTTTAGTTATAATTATTTTGTTTCCCCTAAAAACTTATATTATTTATTTATATATAACTTTAGAATCACGGTGTACAAAATATTTCACAAAAACTTAACACGAGTGATGTTTCTTGCTTAGCTGATGATAAACCTACAACATTCAACAGACAGGAATTCACCATGCATTGAACCCAGACCCGTATAGGGGAATATTTTGCTCAGATGGACCCAAATATGCTAAAGATGTTGAGGAGCACATTATTTATGGAACTTGTGGACGTATCGCTGGTTTTATTGCTGAAGCAATACAGGTTCGCTTCCGTTCTTGACTTTGACTTTTGTGAATGAACACTTATAATACTAGGCAAAATGCGCGAAACTACAACAAACTATGCCAGTATTGTCATTGTATGAAACCAACTTCATTTTGTACCTGAAAATACGCACAACTTACAAATTTGGTTCATTGTATACAATTGGTAACCTGATTACCAGGTTACCGGTCATCAGTTGTATACAATGAACACAATTTGAAAGTTGTTTGTATTTTTAGGTACCAACTTTCTTTTATTTTTGGACAGGTTACCGGTAAGTTACCTATTGTCATAGGTAACTTGTATACAATGAACCAAATTTGTAAATTGTGTGTATTTTTATTTTAGGTACAAAATAAAGTTGGTTGCATACAATGGCAATATTTGTTGGAGTAATGGTTTAATCAATTTAAATCCTCAATATGTTGTGTTTATTATTTATAGTACAGCTAATTGTATATATATGTATTAAGTAGGATTAAATAAAGTGTTGATGATGAGGCAACATGTGATAGCCGTTAACATCATCCACAAAACATGTATCCATTTGACAGTTATAGTTGGTCAATGTTAGGAGTTTATTTGGCGCGTGAAACCGCCAAATCAAGTATGTATAAATAGGTGTAAAACAACAGATTATTGATTCATTCGATTTCTGCAAATTCTCTTTCTTAAATTGCTTTACATACGTACCTGTGAATCTTATAAAATGGCACCAATTGGTCCCTATTATCGTGTGAATCGAAGACCATGTCAGATTAAAACAAGGCATAGTTTGTTGTATTTTCGCGCAATTTTCCCTGTAATGTTTTATGTATTTAATTTGCAGGGAGTAGGTGGAATATATGAGTTGGCCCCAGGGTATCTCTCAGCAGTTTACAGCATTGTTCGCGATGCAGGAGGACTATGTATAGCTGATGAAGTTCAGTCGGGTTTTGCTCGCACAGGAAGCCATTTTTGGGGGTTCGAGGCCCAGGGTGTTGTGCCTGATATTATTACAGTGGCAAAGGTACCCTTCTTTTCTCTTATGGGTCGGTTTAAACGGTAAATTTTTTTTTAATGAAATGGGTCGAAAGTCGACCAATATTTTCTTTTAAATAATCAAAAAAAAATTAAATATTTTTATTCAGGGGATTGGAAATGGTGTCCCCCTTGGTGCAGTCATAACAACTTCAGAGATTGCTGAAGTGTTGACTTCTCATGGCTATCTCAATACCTTTGGGGGGAATCCAGTAAGTACAGCTGGCGGTTTAGCTGTTCTTAAAGTCATAGAAAACGAAAAGCTTCAGCAGAATGCGTTAAATGTAGGAACATATCTTAAAAACCAGCTACTAGCTCTTAAAGAAAAACATCAAAGTAAGTTTATTTATTTCGGGTAATCAAATTTTTAACTTTTTGGTTCAAGATTTTTGTAAACGGTTGTATGATTAATATAAATTGTTGAAACAGTTATAGGTGATGTGAGGGGAAGAGGGTTTCTGCTTGGAATGGAACTTGTAACGGATCGTGAGTTAAAAACTCCAGCAACCCTTGAAACATTGCATGTTATGGAGCAGATGAAAGGTAATTTTGTCACCACTTATTATTTTATTTTTCCTTTTAGTTACCTTCTTTTATCTATTTAAAAAACGATAGCTTGTTTGTAGATATGGGAGTTCTAATCGGGAAAGGCGGACTTCATGGGAACATATTTAGGATCTCGCCTCCACTCTGCTTCACGAGAGAAGACGCAGGTTGCCATTTCTTGCCACAACTTTACTATGATTTAATGTTTCTATCTCAAAATGAGTACACATTTGGTTTTTTTGTGTCATTTTTGCTCTCTATCTTGAAATTCATCCATAAAAACATTATTATATATGCTAGATATAACCATATAGAGCTTGTTATAGCATCAATATCTTTTGGAGATAAAGTTTATGCAAATTTTGTGTTTGATAAGATGAAAACCGGTCTCGTATTTTCTATTACTAGTAGCTAACAAATCTCTATTTGTGGCTTGTAGATTTTCTTGTGGCCACAATGGACTACATAATGTCGACGATGTGAGGAGGTGGTGAATAAGTGGACATGTGAAAAGCTAAGCCTTTTATATGCTGGATAGGTTCGATGGTTTTATTTAAACTGAAAACTCTAACGCACCATACCTACACCTTTGTCTCTCCTTTGGTGAGAGGCCAAAGGCTTGTTGTTAAAACACCTAACGAATGTTACTTGTCTTGAAAACGAGTTTATACTTTTGGTAATTTTAACTAGGGCAACAAGTCGAGTTTTTATTTAGCAACCGTCCGTGTTTACCTGTTATGGAGTTCTAGTTCAAGCTCTAGCATAAAAATGGGCTTAAAATATGTAATGAGCAGAACTCGAGCTCCACCAATTAAAGCCCACCTCAAATAAAAGTGTGGGGTCGAGTCAAGTGGAAAGCGTCCACGGGGGTGTTATGCGACAAGAAAGTCCTGTTGAAGTTGAAGTAAAAAGTATACAAAGTAGCGATTTGACTAGCTCGACTCTAACGCACCATACATACAACTTTGTCTCTCCTTTGATAAGAGGCCAAAGGCTTGTTGCTAAAACCATCTAACTAATGTTATTTGTCTTGAAAGCGAGTTTATACTTTGGTACTTTTAACTAGGGCAACAAGTCGAAATTTATTCAGCAACCGTTCGTGTTTACATTTTATGGAGTTCTAGTTCAAGCTCTAGCATAAAAATGGGGTAAAAATTTATGTAATGAGCCGAACTTGAGCTTTACTAATTAAAGTCCACCTCAAATAGAAAAGTGGGTTGGGTCAAGTGGAAAGCGTCCAAAGGTGTGTTATGCAACAAGAAAGTCCTGTTGTTGGAGTTGAAGAAATTTTTTTTACAGAGTAGCGATTAGACTAGCTTTACTTTATGGGATGGTGTTGGCTAATGAAGAAGGCCTAGGAGATGAGGATAAATGTGGCAGAAACGAGGATGTTTAAGTGGACTTGTGGTAATACGTTGCTTGACAATATTACAAACGGAGCTTTCAAGGACGAGCTAGAGTAGCGCCTATCATAGCCAAGTTGAGAGAAGCAAGACCATGTCGGTTTAGCCATGTGAAAAGGAGACGTCACATAAAGCCAGTTAGGAAAGCAGAAGCAGTTATAGTCGGTAGAATGAAGATAATAGGACGCCCTTAGCGGCATTTGATAAGAAGACTTAAAAACTAGGATTAGGATCGAAGGATAGAGGTAAGGAGTGTCTGTCAGGGGCGGACCTGCCCTTTGTTGGGGGGGGGGGGGGGGGTCAAGCGCCACCGGTTCTTTGACGGTTCGCAGTGTTAATTTTCGACTTTTTGAGACGATACTACCGGTAAATTTTCGGGGTGCACCGGTGATGCCACCAAAATCAAAGAAAAAAAAAACTTTTTATAAAAAAATGATAAGAAATAGTTTAATCTTTCAGTTTATACCTTTAAAATACTTTAATTTACCTTTAAAATAGCATTTTAGTTAACAGGTCTTTATATAAATTGTGTTTTGTTTTAAATTTTGGCCTTAAAATACTAGAAAAACAGCCGAAACCTCGTTAATCCGACCCGATTAACCGGAAACCCGAAAAAACCCCGAACCAGACCCTCAAACGTATTTAATTTTATTCTCGCATTATATGGTGCTACCGGTCCCCAGAAATCCTGGGTCCGCCACTGGTGTCTGTGTCGTAGTGTGTCATAGTTTTGGGTTGGGGTTAGTATGCATAGGATTGTTTGTAGGACTTATGGTGTTTTTGTGAAGTGCACAAAGTTGAAATTAAATGGGTATTTAACCCATGTGGGCTGTACGTACTAGGTGTGCACCAAATAATCAAATTCACAAATTAGAATCTCTTTCTTGAAGTTCTTCTTTTTTAAGCATATAGTATATTGATTCTGACATTTGTACGTGGTTTTTATTGTTTTGGATTCTTTACGTAAATCTTTGTGTCTATATGTTATCGTTTTTTATTATATTGTTATTGGTTGATTGTGCTTGATTATTATTGATGGTTTAATCCTATTCGGCTTAAATAGATATTAGTTGGTTAACTTATTTGAGGTTTTGATATTATCCTAATTTTGTCTGTAATTGTATAAAAATAGATTAAGAGAAAAATAAGTACCGTCAATTTTTATCTCTGCCATTTACTACAATTAGTGTCAAAGACAAGTTGCGTATACAAATCTCAAGCCATTTTTTAATACACAGCGGAAGCGTTGTAATAAAAATAATATACAACCACACCCACAAAGAAAATACATTGTACAACAGCACAATATATCGTTTTGTGTTACAAAAGATTTATAACACATGGCTCATCGTTTATCAAATTGATATCAAATCGGCGGTAAAACTTTCCATATACACACAACCCCAGCAAAACAGTCGCGCTTACCAAAAACCTACAAAATGGAGTTAAGGGGGGAATTAACGCAAAGCTAAGTGAATGGAGGTTAGAACCACAAACAACAATTAGCAGTGCTACAACGATTACAACAGAATAAGGAAATCACACATATCCAGAGGACCTGCAGTTATGCGCATAACCTACAACCAATGTGTGCCAAAGCAAATGTTTACGTGTAGCCTTTTGCTATTTGGCACAGTTAAATCCCTTATGTTGCCACAAATGCATCAAAAGATCTAATACTGTTCAAACAATAGCAAACAAGTCCAGCCTAATTTCACACGCATGGCTGACTAGTATTATGAACCATGTACACATTATCATACCATGTGCACATATCTTGGACTCAACGATTAATTAACACAGAGCAAGTAAATCGAAATGAATCCATGCAACCATAACAGTTACAACTAATACCACCTGTGAGTTAACGTCCACTCACCTCGTTCTCAAACCTCGAACTCAGTTATCTAACTCATCGAGTCTTCGCGTTTCCTGAGAACACAAGAACACCGAAATCAGTCCTCGATTCATAAATATATACACATATATATTTATATCTGTAATAATCATCAACAACATGTAAGAATCACATCTAACAAAATACACAACATGCAATACGAAATAACAACAAACAAAAGTTCCAAGGCTAAAAACCATCGGACGCGTCACGTCCGTTACCCCATCGTGATACGAACAGAAATCCCATGTCGGACAGCCTTCTTAAGTAGGACTAATCAACATCCCTAGGCCGTACGACGTACTATAAGTCAGACCAGGGCCTAAAAGTCGGACCTATGAAGGTCGTGAGTCGCATTGGGCATACATAAGTCGAATCACATGTTATCAAGTCGTACGGGACCAAAAATCAAAGTCGAATAGCATATAAACTATCAAATTCGGATGAGGATGTCGGATTAGGGTAAGTTGGATCCCCCAAGTCGCACCCCCTTCCCCATCTGCGCAAACCTTCATATCTTTCCTGTGTTTCTTCTTCAGTTGAAGAACGCACACAAGAACACCATACTTGAATTTTCAAATCGTTAGATACGCCTCCAAAACACTTTTAAACATCATATAACATACCAAGGATCATGAAGAACAACTTAGAAACATTTAATATTCACCACCGATACAATTACATCTAGCCCCAGTTCAAGGATATTACAAATAACATCATATAACATACTAAGGATCATCAAGAACACATAAAAACTTATAAAATACTCACCACCGACACAATTGCGACTAGGCCTAGTTCGAAGATGTTATAAATCTCTCCCCCTTAAGAGGATTCTGTCCTCGGAATCTCATTACGTTCGAATAGTTGCGGGTATTGATCCTCGTGCCTGCCTCTGTCTCCCAGGTCAAATTAAAACCCAAACTGTGGTTCTACTTAACTAATACCATAGGAATCTGTTTCTTGCAAAACTTTGTCACTCTTCGATCGAATAATTCCACGGGGTCTTCCACTAATCTCTTCTTCGAATCAATTTTCAGTTCATGTACCTGGAGAATCTAACTCTCATATTCTACTTTACATTTACGTAAATAACAAACATTAAACGTATAGTGAATAGCTCAGGTGGATGATCAAGAGCAACGGTCTGATCGTTGATTATTTGTCCTATACGAAATGGACAAATATACCGAGGAGCTAGTTTTCCACGTTTGCCAAAATGAATGACTCTCGTGGAACTTTCAAGTAAACTAACTCACCGGCAACAAATGAAACAGGTCAGCGGCATGGATCGGAGTACATTTTCTGTCTATCTCTTGCAGCTTTCAGTTTCTCTCACGCAATAGCAACTTTCTCAGCTGTCATTTGTACGATTTCACGACCCACATACTGTTTCTCACCCACCTCTAACAAACACATAGGAGTACGGTAGCGACAACCGTATAACATTAAAGGTGACATACCGATACTCGAGTGATAGGAATTATTATATGCAAATTCAATCAACGGCAAGTGCGAATCCCAAGACCCACCATACTCTATCACACATGCGCGTAACATATTATCAAGTGTTTGAATCGTTCGTTTAGTTTGACCGTCCGTCTGAGGATGGTAAGGTGTACTCAGATTAACACGCGTCCGCGATTCTCGCTGTAGACTCTTCCAGAAGTTATAAACAAACCTGAATCTCTGTCAAAAACAATCGACAGCTGAGCTAATCTGCTAAGTGAAACTGTCTCACTGGTGCCAACAAAATGAGCAATCTTCGTCAAATGGTCAACAATCACCCAAATCATATTATGACTTCGCTGAGTACGTGGAAGTTTGGTTAAAAAATTCATTGTGATATGCTCCAATTTCCACTCTCGTATCTCCAGCTGTCTAAATGATCCGTAGGGTTTCCGGTGCTTTGCTTTAACTGGGCTTGCTCATTTAATTAGTACTAGGATCGTACTCGCGTAATGCTGCGACGACGAATTTTTTTTGTTTTGCAATATGCCACTTTTAAGAATGTAATGAAATGTTATTCGCGTAATTCAATGTCATAAAAAAATTTCTTTCAACAACATGTCCATTTTTTCAAATTGTCTTTTATTTACATAAACTATTTTATTAATTTTAAATTATAAATTATAAAAGATATTAAAATAAGAAAACAGATTTATATTTATGAAATAAGGAAAGATAAATTAATAATATATTTTAGAAATTATGTTGATACGAGTGGATAATTGTGTTTGTGTAAGAGTATATTTTAAATAAATAAAATGTTAAGGTATTAGGACGGAGAGTGGAATGGTTAAATATTGAGTGGCTGAAATGAATTTAAATAGAATCAAAGGTCAAGTTGTTTTGATTGAATTTTAAGATCTCTTAAAGTTAAGGAGTAGAAATAATGTTAAATGGTTTATATAGTAGTATAGATACAAATTAATATGTGCATGATTGTATATGTGAAAGATTAACCTATGTATTTATGTGAAAAGGAAAGCTTGCAAAGTTTTGAAGACAATGCTTATAAGCTTGGTACTTAGCTCAAGCTTAATTATTGTTGATGCTCGCATTGAGAAGGTATTATGTGTGACATGTCTATGAATGTGCGCATAACTAGTGTAATGAAAAAGTTATGTGTGGTTGCTAAGCTTTAAGCTTATTCCAACGAGGATAACCTTTTTGATCTGTTGTTTGATCTTCTGGAAAGTACATGAGAAAAGCTCCGGTTTAAGGGCATACAACTTAGAGTTCTCCGTATTATAGATGCCATTTTGTTCCAATTCATGATATCAATTGCACTAAAACAATTTTGAATATTAATTGGTATTGTAATGAATGTTTGATTGATATTGATGTTATAATGTTAATACCATGAAATATAATTTTAGAAAACTCTAGGATGTTACAAGGATTACAAGATTAGGTTAGAATTAGAAAACTCAAACCTGCTTTGGAAGACTTCAAGAGTTCGATTAGTTTAGGTGATGCTCGATGCTGGCCATTACAATGCTTACTATCGAAGGGAGAGGAAAAGTGTCTACAGACTTCGGTAGAGGAAAGGAGAGGGCCATCATCCATGATCCATGATCCATGAATGCCATTATGCAACTATTTTCAATCGAAGAGATGAACAATAAAATCTCTGAGTTGAACGGGTGAAGAACATTTTCATGCCACATAAAACCATAGATTCAATTTCCACCGAAAAACTGCACTAGATGGTGGCTAATTTCATGCCAAATCACACACGAGAAACCTAATTGAAAGGAGAATAAAGATGTAAAATCATAAGTTCTAGGTGCACTGTTGATTGATATGGCGGAACATTTTATTTTGTTTCATAGTATAAAGAAGATATAAAGTTACATCATCAATACTATATTTTCTATGATTTATATATTTGTATCATAAATAACAATATATGTACCGGAGATTCTTAAAGTATATTCATTAAAAAGAATTTTGTAAAAGTTGAAATTTTTTGTATTTTATATGTTTAATTTTATCATTGATTTTATGCGGTTTCCTAGACCGGTTCAATCTGTTCAACTGTACGAACCTGTGATGCTATCTTGTGACCGGTTCGATAACCAGTCCGGTTATTTACCTCTGTTTTTTTTTGGAAAAATATGTTCTTTTTGAACGCCAAAAGCACACACCCACTAAATCTACTTTTAAATCTAATCCACTGTTTATAATAGATTGAACCAACAACCATTTTGGAGAGGACAGGGGTACCACTCTACAACACCATATACCGCGGAGCTACAAACACTTTGGTTTTTAAAAAAGTATGTGGTGATAATGTGAGACTAAGTTTCGTGGGCTTTAGAATTGGACGATAAATAGAGCCCAGCCCAAGTATGATGTAACGGTCCATGAAGTATAAGCAACAACAAAATCATCCACTCTCCACGAAACCCTAGTTGCAGCTGAAGCCAGTTTCCTCCTCGCGATTTAACAATCACGATCTCCCCAACTCTGCAAGGATGGTTAGTTAACCTAATTTCTCATCACCTTCTTCATCAATTTTGTAGATTCCTTGTAATTGATTCAATTTGTGGTGGCAGACGTTCAAGCGAAGGAATGGCGGACGCAACAAGCACGGCCGTGGACATGTCAAGTTCATTCGTTGCTCTAACTGTGGCAAATGTTGCCCTAAGGTACCTCTACTATTCCTTTTAGATGTATTGTTTCTAGTTCGTAGATTGAATCTGTTTACATGTTCATGTATCTCGTAATCTGGTAATTTTCTCTTAGGTTTGGGACCAAATCGAAATTCTATTGCCTTTGATTGTTTATTTCGACATGTTAAACGAAAAGCCAAAAAGGGCTGTTGAGTAAATCTAAGCATCAAGCGTTGTTAATTAGATCCTATACAAGCTGTGGGTTGGTTAACATACTTGTGTTCTAAAAGCAGATTATAATCACAGTGATTAGTGAACAATGTAATATTAAAATGCTAATACTAATGTTTAGTGCTTAAATTATGTAAAGATCCAAAGTTCTTTTTGATTGATAAAGATCCAAGGTTCTTGATTGTTGAGGAATTAGTTTACTGTGAAATAATCTGTGCTGCTTACGGTAAACTGGTGCTGTTACACTTACCTCCGAAATGACTTGAACACCCATCATTTAATGGGCCTATGAGCAAAAGTACCTAAATTTACGCGTTGTTAGCAGCATAAATCATTTCTTCTAAGTTTATAATTGTCAATTTTTTAGGACCTTGTTATAATAACTGTGCCTAAAGGTTATAAATACTGTTTTCTTATCATGATTTCTTGTCTTTTTTATGATTAGGACAAGGCTATTAAGAGGTTTCTTGTGAGGAACATAGTGGAGCAAGCAGCTGTTAGGGATGTTCAAGAGGCGTGTGCTTTTGATCGTGAGTTTTATTCGCTTCAATTCATGTAATCGATGTAAATTAGTTCAGATTAAATGATTGAGTTTCTTAATCTTGTAGAGTATACACTTCCCAAGTTGTATTTGAAGATGCAATACTGCGTTTCGTGTGCAATTCACTCCAAAGTTGTTAGGGTTCGTTCAAGAACTGATAGAAGGAACCGTGAGCCTCCAAAGCGATTCACTCGACCAAGGGTATGTCTTTTAATTATTGCTTACTTTTTTTAAAAATTATCTTGCAACCAGTTATCGTCTTTGCATCCTGTTGTTGCCTTTGATGGATTTTAGTTGTTGCGATTAATTTTTTTATTATTTAATAAGTATATACCATGGCTCAAATGAATCAAATCTATGGCTAGTTATCATGTGAAATGTGTGTTTTAAGTATAGATTATTCAAGATATATTTTCAAGCACTAGCATACTTTTTTTTTCTGATTAATGTAAACACTCTTAATTTTACATTCATTACCGTTTTTCAACCATCAGCATTATTTTTTTTACTCATATAAATACCTCATTAATCTTGAAATTTATTTATACAACTTATCTTTCTTTCTCTCCATCTTATAGTAAAATAAGAAGTGTTATAATACACACTATCTACCTCCACTAATTCTATTCTTTACTTTTTTTTAACTGTCAACATTATTTTTATTTTTTTATTTTTCCACTTCCATTAATACTTCTTAATCTCAAATTTTATCTATAAAACTTATCATTTTTTCTCTCTTTCTTATATTATCTTGTAGTACATATTAATAATTTAATCTACAGTTTCTATATATGAAGTAGTTAAAGTTAGTTACATAAGTAGAAAAAAGAGAGTTTGAAGTTGTATATTAGTATATGAAGTAGTTAATATTAGCAAACTAGGTAGAAGAAATTATTAGAGATTAGAGAGTCCAAAATTGTATATCCATATATAGAAATACCCCTGTTGGGTGGCTACTTCCGCGTCATAAGATGGAGTTTGAGATAGAAAAATTCATTATATGCATCTTTAGTAGGAAAATGTGCATGATATGTGCCTGTGGGCCATTGTGAAGGTTGATAAATAGCAACAACATTGAAGTTGTGATTAGATATTTATAATTTCACTCAATATTACAAGACATTGATAATTTCAATCAACATTTAGTTTTTAGGTCTAAATGATTTGGGAGGTTATATGGATACATAAAATTACTAAAAAATGTTGACACTTTTGATGAATTGAAATTGCTACCTGTAGGTTTATTAATTTATTTTTCTTTCTTTAAGGTCTGAATTCAGGCTTTCTTTTGCTTAATCTTTTTGAGTGAGAAGTATATCAATATCTTATATTTGAAATACGAAGAGCTTCAATAGTGATAACTGCTATCACTAGCCACCAAGTTAGCAGAATTATCCCATCACTAATCAGTCGCTGTGATAACTAGCATCAATAGTGTTACTACCTGAATTTGTTAATTTAATTTTATATATAAAATTGTTGTTTTTATTTCAGGATGATGTTCCCAAAGCAGGTCAAGCAGCACGCCAAGGTGCTGGAGCAGGTCCTGCTCCTGTTCGTACCTAGTCTTTGATTTGCTGTTTCTGTTTCATAACTGTATTCCAAGGCTTTACTTTCAACTGGTGACTACCTGAATTTAAATTTATATTTCAAGTTTACTTTGGTAATTGAAATCTTTCAGTGGATTTGTGAGTTTAGCTGTTGACTTTTGTTAAAATTTGTTATTATTAGTATTGTTATTTATATTAAAATCTTTTTATATTAGTTGTCTCTGGTTATCACAAAAGGTAGGGTTTGGAGTCTTCAAGTTTTAAAGCAAAAAGAGTTTTATATATTTATTTAAAAAACAAAAGTTAAAATAAGTCTGAAGGTATCTCAAGGTATATTTCTAGTAAGGGTAAAATTCTCAGATTCTAGTATATGTAACTTGTTAATTTATTAATCTAAAATCAAAGGTGAAAGAAGTGTTTGAAAATAGTGCTAAAAGTATTCTGGTATTCTGCTTTGAACTCGTCATAGAAATCTTGATGATTTGTATATTTTTCTGATGGGTAGAGTTTTTGAAGGGCAAAAGTCGCTAAAATAGTAAAATATAACGATGTCTGTATACAATTAAATTTATTTTGTAAAAAAGCATACAACCCATTTATGGTTTCGGTTCATAAAATGTTCATATGATATTATAATCTAAGTTGTGTTTAATAAAATCTATATAAAAAATATAGTCCAGAAATTTTAATATTCAACCATATGTGATTTAGTATACAATCACATGTGATTGTAAAAACATCACATGTTAATTACGAAAATGCCACTCCACCTAAAATTTTAAAATTTAATCTAGACTATTGATGGAGCTGATCCAAAGGTTAAGATTAGTCTCTCAAGACTATGAATTAAGTATGGACTATATTGAATATTTCTTATTATAATCTAACCAACTTTAATTTTTAAGAGTTGTAAAAAAAGAAATAAGAAAAAAATAGTGAAAGATAAGAGGGATTGTTTATTGGTTTTCTAACAGTAGCACACGAAGTTCAAGCCACCCAGAAAGTAGGAAGTGGGAACTTTGCCGGATTGTTGTTAAATAGGTGATTTGCGGTAGCAGGTTATCTTATATTTAAGAGTTAATTGTCTAAATGGTTCTTTAACTTAGGGTTTTTGCCATTTTCGTCCTTTAACTTCAAAAGTTGTACGATTCGTCCTTAAACTGCCATTATCATGCCGTTTTGGTCCTTATTAACGTTAGCCGTTAACTTTTTCCGTTAAAATAGGTAAAATGACCATTTTACCCTTATATTTATATTCTATTATTTATTTTTACTTATTTTATAAATTAATTAATAATTAAGTTAAAGTCAACTATGTGAAAGTTAAAAGTCAAAGTCTATCTCTTTCTTTTTCTCTCTCATTCTATTCACTAGAAACCACCATCACCCACCACCACTTCCTCCGTATCCCACCACCACCACAGTTTGTTTATCGGAAGACACACACACACAAAATTCAGTCTCTGATTTGATTAAATTCCTGAACTGAATTTTTAATTCTTATTTGTTTAATTTGCTTGTGGGTTACGGTGGAAGACACACACACAGTTTGTTTAATTTTTAATTCTTATTTTTAAAGTTCAGTCTCCGATCAACCTATCTAGAGTAGTGAGGAGAGAGAGGGAGGCAGAGGAGAGAGAGAGAGCAGAAAAGAGAGGGAGAGCAAAGGAGAGGGAGAGAGCAGAGGCGGAGGCAGAGGCGGAGGTCACCACCACACCACACCACCGCAGCCGATTAGGGTTTTCAAAAAGAAGAAAACGCATCGCCTCGCCTTACCACAGCCGCCGCCGTCATCTTCAAATTTCTCTAGGTTTTTCAAATAGATCTAGGGTTTTCACGTAATTTGGGTGTACGTTGGTGGGATGGTGGTGGACGTTGGTACGATGGTGCCGCCGCTGTAATTTCTCTAGGGTTTTCAGAGAGAGAGAGAGAGCAGAGGAGAGAGAGCAGAAAAGAGAGAGAGAGAGAGAGCACAAACGAGAGCGGCGGAGGTGGGATGGTGGTGGACGTTGGTGGCGGTGGCGAAAAGAGAGAGGGAGAGCAGAGGAGAGAGAGAGCAGAAAAGAGAGCGGCGGAGGTGGGATGGTGGTGGACGTTGGTGGCGGTGGCGAAAATGGGGTTTTCGGTAGTGGTGGTGGAGTGGGTTTTCTCCGGTTGGGTTTTTGAGGATGATGGGAGATAGTGAAAGTGAAAAGTTAGGGGGAAATGAAGAGAGAGGGAGTAATATATACTTTTTAATTTAAATTAAAAAAATTTTAGAAAAGTGGTAAAAAGACATAATTACCCTTGACTTAACGGAAGAAGTTAACGCCTAACGTTAATAAGGACCAAAACGGCATGAAAGTGGCAGTTTAAGGACGAATCGTACCACTTTTGAAGTTAAAGGACGAAAATGGCAAAAACCCCTAAGTTAAAGGACCATTTGGACAATTAACTCTATATTTAATGATAATTTTGATAAAGTTCGGTATTTTTATACATTTTGCACTTTTCTTGAATGATATGACATACTCTACATAAAATAAGCGGGTCGACACTGACCTAAAAAATAAAATAAGCGGGTCAATACGGACAGGACACGATAAAAAGTGACACGAACACAACAACCCAATTATGACCCAAATGATACGATAAAGGTAAAATCATGAAAGTTTTAGAAATGAAATTGGGGTGATATTTACATTTAAACTTAAAACGTTACTAGTTTCTTGACTTATTTCCCTCTCATTCTCATTTCTCAAAGTGAATAATGTCGTCGTTGCTAGTACTATGTCTTTCTTATCACTCATCTCTTGGTCTTCAGTTTTGTCGTCGCTGTTGCTTTCTTGGTGTCGCACTCTCAGTTACTATTTCACGTGGATTGCTCGACCACATGAACAATTTCATAGTGCTTTATTGGAATTGTCTAAACTATAGATAGAACTTACATTTTCCATTTGTAATTTATTGCCTTATTTGATTAACTAGATATTCGAAGACCGAAAAAATCTTGTCCAGCATTTGTGGCCGAAAAATGGATCAACACGAAACCCGACAAGAGAAAAGTTGTCACTACACGAACCCGACACGATATAAATGGGTAAAAATGGTTAGACACAAAACACAAATGACACGAACACGATAACCCAAAACTGACATGAATTGCCACCCCTAAAAAAACACATATATTTAGGTGGTGTTTGTTTTAGTTTATTAGGACTTTCGGCTTATAAATTATAAGTTAGTTTCCTCGGCCTTTTTTCTAATGTATAAAATTATTAATACTTACCACAAGAAAATAAGTTTGGGTTTTATAAAAAATAAATTCGAAAAATAAGTCTAGAATAAACTAAAAACAAATACCCAATAAAATTTTCTTTTATATAAATTAAAGGGCAAATAATATATCTACTAGCTAGCAACACATAAGTTAGTTTCTGATATATTCATATACCTTTTTAATAAACATAAATCTAAATAATAAAATGGTTTATTTCATAAAATAGTAACCAAGTTTAAAAACTGTTCCACTAAGGTCACTTATGGGTAATTTCACAATATGAGTTAAAAACATATCACATTGGCGCCAGATCAACATAACATACCTCATACTTCAGTCATGCTTAAACACCGTACTTCACACGCTTCAACATTTTTTTATTAAAAAAATATCCTCTATCCTCTTTTCTCTCTCATCCCTAACTCTCCTCTCTCCATCGGCATTCAACTACCGAGAGAAACATGCTTTTTTCCGGTACCAAATCAAGGAGGGTGGTGTTCAATGCGGTACCAAACATCCACATAAACATACCGAGTAGATGTTGCACCCATAACCTATGGTCTTAGTGAAACAGTTTTTAAACTTGGTTATTATTTTATAAATTTCTCTCATAATAAAATTATCTTTTATTTTATATATGTATATAAGTATAACAACATAATAAAGAGATTTTGATTTTGCATGAGCATACTTTTTTTTTTCTAAATTAAATATGAAAATAAGAGAGTGCTAATAAGTAATAACTACATGTATTTTTTTTAACACCATGTCGGCCTGTAAACGAACCGAACGAACACGAACGGGGCTTGTTCGTGTTTGTTCGTTTAACTTTAGCCGAACAAATAAACGAACACGAACGGATAAACGAACGAAAATCTGTGTTCATGTTCGTTCGTTTAACTTTAGCCGAACAAATAAACGAACACGAACGATAAACGAACGAGCATATGTGTTCGATTGTTTAAGGATTTGTTAGTTCGTGTACATTTTTGTTCGTTCATTTAAGTGATAAATAAACGTTAACGTATGAACATATACTAAAATACAAATCCAATATTATCAAACACAAATAAACACTATATTTAAACACACACATATAATATGAATGTATATATTTATCTAAAATATAAACGAACATAAATGAACGGATAACAGAACGTTCACGAACATAAATGAACGAACGAGAGCTCTGTTCGTGTTCGTTCGTTTAATTAAACGAACGGAAAATATTGTTCATGTTCGTTCGTTTATTAAACAAACGAACTTTCCGCCGAACAATTTCACGAACGGTTCACGAACGTTCTATTCATTTACATCGCTACATTTCAAATGTTCTAGAAATCTTTCGAATTAAAGAAAAAAAAATACGGTTGGATTGCGATTCCCGCACTCCGCAAACGGAAGGTCGCGAACGTTCTTCATCTTTCTAAAGCCGTCAACACAGCAAGACGGATGATCATGAAGCTTCTGGAGAATCCATCCTTCTCAGTTCTCATCTATAAAATCCCCAACACCCATATGAATTCATCACCAACAGAGCAAGCAAAATCGTTCAATTTTCATAATCACAAAACAACTTCAATTCTTTCACAAGATGTCGATCATTCCAAGCTTTTTCGGTGGCCGTCGAAGCAGCAGCTTCGACCCTTTTTCACTCGACGTTTGGGACCCTTTCAAAGATTTTCCCTTTTCATCATCTGATGTCGCAAGACAGACGTCCGCCATGGTCAACACCCGTGTGGACTGGAAAGAAACTCCCGAAGCTCATATATTCAAAGCTGATCTTCCTGGCATCAAGAAAGAAGAAGTGAAGGTAGAGATCGAAGATGACTGCGTTTTACGTATCAGCGGCGAGAGGAGTGTCGAAAAAGAAGATAAGAATGATAAATGGCATCGGGTTGAACGCGGGAGTGGCATGTTCACGAGGAGGTTCAGGTTGCCGGAGAGTGCTAAGATGGATCAAGTGAAGGCGGCGATGGAGAACGGAGTTCTTACTGTCACTGTGCCTAAAGTGGAAGTCAAGAAACCTGATGTCAAGGCCATTCAGATTTCTGGTTAGAATATTCAATGGGATTTCATGGTCATATTGGGAGTGTATGCAAGGTGTTTGATAAAATGTCTGATATTAAATAATGCATCATTCTATCCTTGTGATTAATGAAATAAGTTTTGTTGACTAGAAATCCTATTGTTTTCTGATTATATCATGCTTTAATTTAAAAAAAAAAAATTAATAGGATAGGGTGTGTCTTGCATTCCACACCTTGTTTGGGAATCTTGAAATTCAGACATGAACTTATATTCTTAATCATGTCTTTTATCAGTGCTTAGTATATGATTTTCTCTGAATTGCCCATGTTTAAAACTGTATCTCGAGTATTTTGTGTTGTTGAGTGCTGATTGGTTTAGTCGTTTAGAAGCCTCGAAGAAATCTGCTGTTGAGTTCTATGCTACACACACTCATTCTTCTTTCCTTCTATTGTAATAACACACACATATCATGCATGGCAATTATAAAATCCTCAACCCCACCGTTAACTATGTTTGAATCATAACATTCAAATATTCAATATTAACATCATTAACATAGATTGTATTAACTATAACTACAATTAATATTAACTAAAGCTTCATGTCCAATCACCCTACTTCCAATGCTTAAACCACGAAATGTATAAGTTGGAACATACCTTAAATGGTTATAGTTATAAAATACCATGAACTCTATGTGTGTTATCAATATCTCTACACGTGATTTATTAAGATATAAATTTCTCCCTACTCTTTTTAGAAAGGAAGTGTCATGAGTTGAATATAAATTTTATTCAGGGGTTGAAGGAAACAAGATAGTTATATGAGTGAAAGAAACGGCTTAGAAATCGATTTCACAAACAAATGTTAAGTTCCCCCAAATATCTAAGAATGGTCAATGATTTATATCCACTTTTGCACTTAATTAGTGGATTTTTTTTTGAGGTGGGGGTGGGGGGGGGGGGGGGGGTAGAAACCTATATTGTGTATATGCGATTACGAACCTAGTAGGTTAGTTGTAATTTTGTAGGATATTTACTGCAGTATAATATGCGAGCTTAGTTGGTTGTTTAAGACCTAGGATATGTGAAATGTGGGTTTTTTCTAGATGAACTTTGCATCGCATGGTATGTGGACACTTATATGTTCACGTAGTTGAGCAGTGTTGGCTATTGTAGGTATACATCACGAGGGTGTGAGAAGGAGTTCAAAACGGGTGTATGTGTTAGTACTTACACTTGAACGACGATGTGTAATACTTGTACATTGCATAGTTGAAAGCGGGTGTATCTGTTGTTAAATAGGTGATTTGCTGTAGTCAGTCATCTTGCATACAGTGATAATTAGATAAAGTCCGGTATTTTTATACATTTTGCTCTTTTCTGAATGATATAACATACTTTTAACATTTTTTAGCCTCTTAAGCATACAATCTAATTTGATTAAAGAGTGAATTACTGATTTGATACTTGTGATTTGCTAGAAATCATTGATTTAGTCTTTTAATTAAAAAACTACTGAGATGATCCATCAAATTTATAATTTACTACTGTTTTGTATGTGATATACTTTACCTACTCTTCTGTGCATGCCATTATTGCTTATAGGCGTTTGTGCTTCTATAATTATTGCATGCAACCCTTAGGCCCCGTTTGGTTCGCTGGAATTGGTCGGAATTGCCCGGAATTGGAATTGAAGATTCCTAATCCCAAGTCGTGTTTGGTTCACAAAATTCTAAGAATTGGATTTTGAATTTCCCCCAAATCCTAAGTTTATGGAATTACAATTCCATCACTAAACCAATGGAATTGGTCGGAATTGGCCGACCACCACCACTAACCGCCACTGCCATCACCATCACTACCGCTGCCGACCACCAACAACCGCCACCACCGCCGTCGACCACCGCCAACCACCACCACCGTTACTACCGCGCCGACCACCAACAACCGCCACCACTGTCACCACAGCCGCTGACCACCACCAACAGCTACCACCTCCACCGACCACCACCAACTGCCACCGCTACCTCCGTCACCACCTCCACCGGCCACCACCAACCGCCACCGCCACCACTGTCACCACCTCGACCGACCACCACCAACTTGAAATTTGGAATTTCATTCAATTCCGCGAACCAAACACACGAAGGAAAGGATTCTGTTGGAATCCTTCCGATTGCAATTCCTTCCAATTTCAATTCCTTAACGAATTCCAATTTCGGTCAATTTCATTCCGCGAACCAAACGGCCCCTTAGTCCTTTGCTAGTTAGAATCTCCAATGCAAATTCTCTCTTAGGAGAAACTTAAGCAGAAAAGTTTAGAGTAGTGGAATTGTGAGTGACTGAGTGTACTTTTTGGTACCAAATAGAAGTGAAAACAACGGGTATGGAGAGATACCCATTAGATACTTAAGTGAATAATGTCGTCGTTGCTAGTACTTACTCATCTCTCGGTCTTGAGTTTTGTTGTTGCCGTTGCTTTCTTGTTGTTGCAGTCTCCTTTGCTATCTCACGTGGATTGCTCGACCACATGAACAATTTCATAGTGCTTTATTGGAGTTGTTAAAACTATAAATAGAACTTACAATTTTCATTCGTAATTTATTGCCTTATTTGATTAACTACATATTCGAAGATCGAAAAAAATCTTGTCTAACATTTGTGGCCGAAAAATGGAACACAAAACACGACACAAACTCGACACGAGAAAAGTTGACACTACACGAACCCGACACTATATAAATGGGTAAATAAATGGATAGATACGGACCCGATAACCCAAAACTACACAAATTGCCACCTCTAAAAAAACACATATATTTAGGTGGTGTTTGTTTTAATTTATTACGGCTTATCTACCGGGCTTATTAATTATAAGTTAGTTTCTTTGGCTTTTTTTTCTAATTTATAAAATCATTAATACTTACAATAAGAAAATAGTTTAAGTTTTATGATAAATAAGTTAGAAAAATAAGTCTAGAATAAACTAAAAATAAATACCTAATAAATTTTATATATATATAAATTAAAAAGTAAGTGTTACATGCTACTAGCTAGTAACACTTAAGTTAGTTTTGTGATATATTCGTATACCTAAAGCATAAATCTAAATAATAAATTAAATATGAAAATAATAGAGTCGCCACTCACCATGTGCGAGAAATCTTTCGAATTAAAGAAAAAAAATATGAAAATGAAAAAAATAATACGGTTGGAGTGCGATTCCTGCACTCCGCAAACGGAAGGTCGCGAACGTTCTTCATCTTTCTAAAGCCGTCAACTCAGCAAGACGGATGATCATGAAGCTTCTGGAGAATCCATCCTTTTCATCTATAAAATCCCTAACCCCCACCTGAATTCATCACCAACAGAGCAAGCAAAATCGTTCAATTTTCATAATCACATAACATCTTCAATCCTTTCACAAGATGTCGATCATTCCAAGCTTTTTCGGTGGCCGACGAAGCAGCAGCTTCGACCCATTTTCACTCGACATTTGGGACCCTTTCAAAGATTTCCCCTTTTCATCATCTGATGTCGGAAGACAGACGTCCGCCATGGTCAACACCCGTGTGGACTGGAAAGAAACTCCCGAAGCTCATATATTTAAAGCTGATCTTCCTGGCATCAAGAAAGAAGAAGTGAAGGTAGAGATCGAAGATGACTGTGTTTTACGTATCAGCGGCGAAAGGAGTGTCGAAAAAGAAGATAAGAATGATAAATGGCATCGGGTTGAACGCGGGAGTGGCATGTTCACGAGGAGGTTCAGGTTGCCGGAGAATGCTAAGATGGATCAAGTGAAGGCGGCTATGGAGAACGGAGTTCTTACTATCACTGTGCCTAAAGCGGAAGTCAAGAAACCTGATGTCAAGGCCATTCAGATCTCTGGTTAGAATATTCAAAGGGATTTCAATCATTTCATGGTCATGTTGGGAGTGCATATAAGGTGTTTGATAAAATGTCTGATCTTGAATAATGCATCTTATCATCTTTGTGATTAATGAAATAAGTTTGTAGACTTGAAATCTTACTGCTTTCTGATTATATCATGCTACACATCCAAAAAATTTAGTATTATAGATTGGCCTCTTGCATTCTACACTTTCAGCTTTCTGAATCATGAAATTCAGACATGAAATTATTAGCTTGATTATGTCCTTTTATCAGTGCTAAATGTATGATTTCTCTAAGTTGAGCATTCTTAAAATTTAGGAAATTTTAAAAATAAATAACAAGTGGGTGATAGTCTATCATAAACTCTATGCAGGGCAAAGTGTGCAGAAGTTCATCGACTGTTCCATCATCACATCACATCTCAAAATCATGTCGTCAATTATTTGGTTATAATTCAAGTTTCATTTATCAAAATCATCCACAAGATATTTCAAACAATCCTTAATAATCAATTTCATCAAATATCATTGGTTAGTGTCCAGTTGATTCAAAAACTCCTCTTGACTATGGAAGAACACAACCAAAGGTTTTTGACCTTTAAACCCAAGATTAGTAATCGAAATCCAAGAATTATGTGACTTAATATTTAGATAAATTACTTGGGATAGATTACCAACAACAATCTTCAGAATTGCAAGCTACTCTCTCTCTCTCTCTCTCTCTCTTTCAATTTTCTCTCATGACATACACTCTTCACATGTTTACAAATTGTTGTTGTCAATAGAATGTTTAGCCCTAATAAGTTTTTATCTTAATCACACTTTAATCCTCTTAAGCTTCCAACTTATCCAAAACGAGTCCCCATTCTTTGACAAAACACCTCATTAATAGTTGTAAATTCCAAAAAGGGAGCTTACAAACCTTCCAAACATCTTTTATTAATAGCCACACATCTTTTATTAATAGCCACAAGTGTTAATTGGCCAAATGATTATTTAACTTAGTATTTATGTTGATTTAGTTCTTTAACTTCAAAAGTGGTGAAAAGTGTCATTTTCGAACCACTTCGTGACGAGTTTGGTCCTTTTTAACGTTACCCGTCAGTCAACTTTGTTAAATCAAGAGTAGTTTGGTTTTTTAACATCTTTTCTAACTTTTTATTAACTAAAATAATATATAATATTTTTAAATTATATATAAATATATATCCCTTCATACACAGATATACACTCTCTCTCTTTACCTCATCTTTTCTCACTCTATCTCAGCAACGCCTCCACCACCACCTTCTCTCTCTCTATCTCTCTTTTTCTCATTCTATCAGAGCACTCTCTTCCACTCCATCACAACACTACCCCACCACCACCCTCTCTCTCACTCAATAACCACCATCCCACCACCACCTTCTGAGCATCACCACCGTCACTGCCGGCTCTCTTCTCTCTCTATCGCACTCCCATGAAAACCCTAGCTACTACCACTAGAAGACATCATCGTCACCATAAAAAACCCTAGCAACCGCCACAAAAAACTCCCCCATCACCATTGATTCAAGATCGGGTTTCACTCTGTCCCGATTCAAGATCTCGATGCCTAGGGGTTCACTCGTTGCAATTCAAGATCTTGACGATGGTGGTGGTAAGTGTTGGATTATGCCCGCTGACACACACGAGTTGATACCGCTGCTAATGAAACATAAGCCTATTGGGTTACATCACAAGTATTGATTTTAGCAACTATGGATCTGGAGAGAGAGATAAACACCAAAATGTATGTTGGTGGGCCGAGACACGGTCGTGCTTTTCGACCGGTCACGGGCCTAAGTCACACCTGACTTGGGTGTGCCAGTTAGGATGGTACAGACGTGCTTTCTGAGGCACGGTCGTGCCCAGTCGCTGTTGTACCTAATTAAAGTTAGCAGTTATTTATCTTGAGTGGTAAATAATTGTTACACTTTTATATTAATTAATATGCACGAATGGACATAAGATTAAACAAGGGACATAATTATAATTATGGTTCTCATGTGAAAACTCTCCCAAAAATACATACACACTTGATAAGGAAGAACTTGGAGGTTGCTTCTTGGGTTGTGTTGATCTTTGGGGTTGTTCTAGTATTAGACTTGCTAGCACTTGTGGAATCTACCATCTTGATGTAGACTTCATTAGAGGGATTCTACATTAGATCCTCATTTATCAGTTACAACATCACCTGAGTTCTAAGCAACTATTTGGATAAGAGATCTTCTTTATATTTACATCTATATCCTTCTTGCTATATGTGATATGTTGCTTAGTCTATACTTAGAGTTTCGTGCATTGGGCTTGTGTTTGTTGGCTTTATAAAAAATATTGTTATACACTTTTCGGGCTTCCGCTGCGTCTTTATAGCCACCAATACCCAATAGTAAGTTATCGTAGGATGTGTGAATGTGTGTATGTTTAACTGTGTGATTGATCTGGTTCAAACCATGTTTAGATTTAATTTCAAGAATCGTAGGTCCGATTATGAGTTTGAATCGTTGACGATGGTGGCGGTGTGGAGTAGAGAGAGTGGGAAAGGAGTTGAGAAAGGCGGTGACGACGGTTACATCGTCTGAGTTGAATATGGTGGTGGTTAGTTTGAATGTGTGTGGTGGAGAGAGAGATAAAGGAGGTGAGAGAGACATGCGGCGGTGGTGCTCAGTCTGATTGTGGCTATGTACGGTGGTAGGTGGTGTCCGGTGGTGGTGGTAGGTGGTGTCCTGTGATTGTGTCGGTGTATAGAGAGAATGTGAGCATGTATAGAGACAGAGTGTGAGAGAGAGAATATTAATAGAGTTAGAGTGAAGTTAATATTATCTTATATAATATATAATTAATAATTAATGTATAAAATGAGTATGAGTAAAAGTTATAAATAAAATAATAAAATAAAATCAGAAGAATAAAATTGTCAATTTACGTTGTTTTAACAGAGTTGACTAATGGTTAAGGTTAGAAAGTACCAAACTCGTCACAAAATGGTTTATAAAGGATAATTTTCTATCACTTTTAAAGTTAAATGATTAAATCGACAGAAATGATTAAATTTTTTTTGAAAGGCAACAATATATTAATAGAGGGCAGGATACAACAACAACTAAACCAAATACAATGACAGTACAAATTGGCCCGCCACTCTACAAGACGTAAAATGGAGGTGAATTTGTACAACATAAGCTACGACCTACAGAAAAACAAGCAGCATATTAATTACATCAGAAGCATAAAAAATCAACCCTCTACGCAGCTAAAAACCTATGGCTGGACGGTAGATTTGTTGGGTTTAAATACCAGCAGGACCAGTCAAATCTTTGTGTTTTCCATCTTGCTTTAACCCAAAAAAATGTTTTCCATTGAAACTCTAGAAACAGGTCATGCAGCCGACACTTCTTTCCCCCAAATACTAGTTCATAGAAATGATTAAATTAAAAGTACTATTTAACTAATTTACTTTAACCATAATAATAACGCTTACAATAATATTTATCTAATTAATTTTTTAAGTCACATGTTGTTACACAAATTAGTAAAAGAACCCTAATAAAACTAAGGCTATCAGCATCTATCACATCCTTCACACATCCACATTAGCTTCACATCAGAGCCACATCATTCTCCTACCATTTCCTCATCCCATCACACAAACCCTACATCCATTACATTCTTTAAATCATCAAAAATAAAAAAACCTCTCTCACACCTCCCGCTCACATACGCGACCACCATCACTAGCGTGACCGTGAGGGAGCCATCGCGCAGACCAGTGATGGTCCTCACTTCTGTGAGCGACTCTCACCCACCCTATCTCGCGATGGATGCGGGTGGTCTAATAGGATTGGAGGTCAAACTTTTACCTAATTTCCATATTAAAAAATGTGGTTATCTAGTTTCTTTCTTTTTATATTTTTCTTTTCTTTTTATTTTTTTATTTTTAAGGCAAGTGGAAAGCTGAAAACGGCGGAGGTCTCCAGGAACATCGGTTACGCTTGTTTCAGCACCAAAACCCCCAAATCTCCCAAGTTGCAGAGACAGAGAGCAAAGCCTGAAGAAGATGCACTCATTCGGTTACAGAGCCAATGCTTTGCTCACTTTCGCCATTACTATTCTTGCCGTAATGTGCGCTATCGCTTCTGTCTCTGACAATTTCAACTCTCCTTCTCCCTCCTCTCAAGTCCAGGTCTATCTCTCTCTCTCTCTCTGACTCGCTATAGATATATCCCTTTTTTAATCTCTGTGTGTGTTAATATGTTATGGTTATTACAATTTTATATATGATCTGTTATAATCCTTTTGATTTTTGATCTAATTGATTGATTTCATTTCTGGGGTTTAGGTTTTGAACATCAATTGGTTCCGGAATAAGCCAGATGGCGATGACGAGGTAGGTTTTTCTTATGTTGTTTATTTAGTTTACTCGCTACTTAAAGAAAGAAAAGTTCAATTTTGGTTCTGAAAATTCGAACTCCTGCCTTCTAGTTTCAATATTGAAGCAACTAATGTTAGTTTTGTAGTTCAGTTATGTTCTTTATTGAATAGTTTTGTAGTTTCTCTTTTCCTGATGGTGTTAAAGAAGCAACTAAAAGTCAGGATATGAGTTTTTTTTGTTCAGGGTAGGACTTAAGAGAGTGTTCATTAAGGATGACTTAACAACACTGAAATTCCTTGCTGTTGATTCGAAGAAGCTAATTTGGTGTTAGATTTGCTTCTTATTTTATCATTTTTGCATTAGTATTGTATAAATTACATAAATTATCATAATGTAGTACTTGTGTATGTTTTAAAATTTTTTTTGATTTTTATTCTGTATGTAAACAGCCTGTATCAATTTTAAGAATGTGATCTACTCCTTCCAAAATATTTTGGAATTACTGCGCTCTATAGGGTTATAACTGGCCTATAGCTTCATAATGATCTCACTCTGGATAACAATATGGAGTGTATAAAAAAAATTTGATTTTTATTCTGTATGTAAACAGCCTGTATCAATTTTAAGAATGTGATCTACTCCTTCCAAAATATTTTGGAATTACTGCGCTCTATAGGGTTATAACTGGCCTATAGCTTCATAATGATCTCACTCTGGATAACAATATGGAGTGTAGAAGACAGTGTTTGGAATTACGTTGCTTCTTTTTTGTATCTTATAAAACTTGCTAGTCCACAACTGCAAAACTAATTTGCAATGATGTATCTTCTTTTCTGCAGGTCAGCATGACATTGAATATATCCGCAGATTTGCAATCATTGTTTACATGGAATACAAAACAGGTTGGAAGTATTCTTAGTTTTGAATGATCATTTGATATTTTATAGAGAACTTTTAAGTGATTATGGATAGTGAGGTCTCACATACATGTTTATTGCTGTCTGTTCATTCTTTCTTTTATCATTGTTATTGGTCAAACTTTTAAATAGAATAAGTTGCTGTTCATACTTGGTTTTCTTTTTTTAAGAACTGACAGAAGTAGTAAGCTCACCGTGAAGAAATTTTCTCTGGTATTAAAATTTCTAAGTTTCTATATAGCCTCAATGCTAGCAAAATGGAAAACATAAGATCAGAATCCTACATGGATTTGTAAACAGGATTTAAGGGTCTATTGACTGGAACTCAATTTGGAATTCATTGAAGTAGCTTAAGAACGTTTGATATGAATGTGAGTTTGTGGTCAATACTCAATACAGTAGGTGTGAAAGATCTTACAAAGGAAAACCTAGAAGGGGAACTTCAATTAAAAAAAATAAAAATCATGGGAATTATGAAGAGAAACTATTAGTTTCAAAGTAATAATGGTTTTAATATACTCTATTTCTTAAAACCTCATAATCTACCTCAAATTAATTTTGTAAATTCCTTTTTAGGATGAAGAGACTTATATTAAAGAGAGGTTATTCATTTTGATCCCTTACTTTTTTTTATAAATATTTCATTCTTATAACGAAATTGTTATATTACCAAAATGAATAGTGTATCAAATTGTTTGTAATGTAATCTCCAACGTGATAGACCTTTGTAATTTTAGTCTTGTAAGTGCATTATTTACAGGGTGAGTGTTCTAACTAAGCATATTGTCAATTGACCGTGCCTTGGCAAAAACAAATAGTGTGCGAGCTTTGCTAGTTTTTAGAAGTTGTGGATGGTCTATGCCTTCCTTGGTCAATAACCTTTTCCGTATGATAGAACCCACTTGGTGGGATATATGAATTAATTAGATTTTATCTATCTAATTAGGTTGAAAATATGAATTTAATTAGTAATTATCTAGTTTCCTTGTTTATCGGGTTAGTTTATTATTTTTGAGTTAGGTCTATGGGTCGGTCTATATAAGATTAGGGCTGGCAACCTTTTAGGGGGGAGGAGAGATTATTTTGGCGTTCTTGTTTACTTGGAGATTCCGGGTCTCGAATTTCAGGCATGTTATCTATAGAAGCATCCGATTTTGGGTACATCCGATTCGAGAAACTGGAGAGAACTCTGGAGACGTTGCGCATTGAATTTGAAAAAGGCATGCGGAGATGATGAATATGATGCTGCAGCAGTTTCAAGCGCCGAAGTCACCACCGCCGCGAATGACTATAATTCCGACATCGACTGTCGAGACGACCCAGCCGCAGATTCAACAATCAAACCTGGTTTTTGACAAAAACGGGATTCCACTACATGGTTTTCAGGAAGTGAAAAAGGCTTTTTTTTGGTGTGTATATGGTGTTTATTTCTTCTCTCATTTTGAGAGAGAGAGAGGGGGGGGGGGAGGAGGATTGTGGAGCAGGCAATTCGCTAATGGGGGCAAAATTGTCTTCTATAATGTTACTGTAGTTGTCTTGTTATTAGGATTCAAATGAAGGCATGATATGATTTAATGGTTTATTTTCTTTCCGAGTAGTTTGTGTCTAGTATGGGAGACCGGCCTACTTCTTGAATTGTAGGCCACTAGGCTTACGTGTGTGCTTTTCTCTGTTTCATTTATTACTAATAAGAATTCTATTCCATTGTTAACAAATTGGAAACATTAAACATATGATGGACAAGAAAAGCAAAGCTTTGGACCTCGAGATAACGCATGTAATATCTCAGATGAAGAGCATTTCACATGCATGGATAGGCGATTCACCTAGATGCAACAAGAACTTTTAGGTGTTCTGTATGAGTCTGATAGGGACATTTGACTTTAAAAAACCAAGACTTCAAAAATGAAGGAAAGAAAGTGGAACAGTGGCGGACGACATAGGGTCTGAATTAGGTTTAGGGGCGTATATCTAAACTACAGAAACAAATTCAGAGACTCTAAACTAGGGGTTGAAGCGAAATTGGGAAAGAGAGGTTAGGATTTATGATGCCACTTACGCAGTGCGTAAGTGTTAGATGCTTGGTTTAAGAAAGCGTGCATCAGGCGCGCCTCATCCGTGATGCGCCGAATGCGGTGGCTGATACGCATCAGGTGCAATGATGCGCTAAGGGATTCAAGATGCATGGCGATGCGGTCGCCTGATGCGTCCGATGCGTTTTTTTTTGTTTTTTTGTTTTGAGCTTTACTTGCTTGAAACTGTAATGAGCTTAAAAAAACCTGTGTTGGGCTAGCTTGAATGGGCTTAAAAAGGACTGTTTAGAAAAAAAGATTTCAATAACTTAATAAAAGGTCATGGCAGCTTTCTTTCCCTAAATTTCAAGGGTTTGCTGCTCGGGTTTGATGATGCAGATCTTGGAGACATTTAGTTTGTTACTACAGAAAGTTTGGAGAACTTTGTGGGGCAAAGGGAAGTGGGGGCTATTGATGATTTATTTTTTTGGTTGTTTTGATTTTCCTAAGCGTGCTTGTCTATTATGTTATTCAACATTTATGAACTACCATTAAACTACTTTTGGTAATTGAAGAATCTTGATATATAAGTATTTACAAGGTATAAAATTAGTTTAAAAGTATGCTTGTGAAAATTAGGCGCATCGGGTTCGTGATGCGAGCGCATCACGCATCGGCTCCCGAGACTCTAAACGCATCAGAGCGCATCCTGCATTTTAAAACCAAGATTAGATGTTGATCTTTATGGTGTTGATGCTCATGACTCGGTTTTTAGGATGAAGCAACACTCTGAGATCCACACATATGTTACCACATGAAAAAGTGCAATAGTGCATTAGTGCCCAAACCCAAAGTTATTAGAGGCTCAAAGTGGCACATCGAGACACAAAGGTATCTTGGAGCCCAGGCAAGAGGTGAAAGGAAGCACGGGCTTCACGAAAGCGACTATCTAAAGTTTGTAATATCCGTATTAGTAATGATATGGAATTCATTTAACACTATATAACTTCGAATATGAAATAGTATTCTATTTATTTCATATATCATATATCATTATGCTTCAAAAGGGTTCATTTCCAAACATAAACCACCAAGTACATGAGTAAAACAAAACTCAAGTGAAATCACGACTAAAGATTTCACTTTGGAAGTGAAATCATGACTAGAAAGAAGTCAGTTGAGGATACAAAAGGCCTGGAGTTGCGGTGTCGATTGTAAGTGTGGATAGACGATAGTCAGGGTTTGTTGATCGAAGAAAGTGGAACGGTGGACGACAACATAGGGTCTGAATTGGGTTTAGGGGGCGTATGTCTAAACTACAAAAACAAACTCAAAGATTCTAAACAAGGAGTTGAAGCGAATTTGGGAAAGAGATGTCTGGAATTATGATGCCACTTATGCAGTGCAGAAGTGTTAGATGTTGATCTTTACGGCAATGATGCTCATAACTAGGTTTTAGGATGAAGCGACACTATGAGATCCACACATATGTTACCACATGAAAAAGTACATCAGTGCCCAAAGTTATCAAAGGCTCAAGGTAGCGCATCGAGACGCAAAGGTATCCAGGAGCCCGAGGCGCGAGGTGCAAGAAAGCACGGGCTTCATGAAGGCGACTATCTAAAATTTTTGCAATACCCGTATTAGTAATGGTATGAAATTCATTTAACACTATATAACTTCGAATATAAAGTAGTATTCTATTTTATATATCATGTATCTTTAAGCTTCAAAAGGGTTCATTTCCAAACATAAACTACCAATTACATGAGTAAAGCATAACTCAAGTGAAATCACGATTGAAGATTTCACTTTGGGAGTGAAATCATGACTAGAAAAGAAGTCGGTCAAGGATACAAAAGGAGTGGAGTTGCGGTGTCGATTGAAAGTGTCGATAGCCGACTGTGAGGGTGTGTTGATCGAAGAAACTCATTGTGTTGGCCTACATTGTGAACCAAGAAATGAGAAAGAAAAAGTAAACGGTAGTATCTAGGGTATACAGTAGTTATTATTTTTAACATACGTTATATATGTAAATATGCTTAAGTAAACTTATGTTTTGCAAACGTATATTATATTGTATATAGTTTGTAGTGTCTTGACACTTACGAGTCGAGTCGCTAATAAAAACGATAAGATTTCGGGTCACAAGTCAATTTATTAGTTAATAACTATGAAATAAATGACAAAAATACCTATGATAACGAGTCATTAGTGATGTTACAAAGAGTTCTCGTAGTTCTCTCCTCATAACAATTCTCGTTTGAACTTTTCCATATAAGTGTGTATACATACAGTGGAGGGTTCAAACGAGAACTAATTTTGGTGCGAGAACTGCAGTAACTAATCTTGTCCTTGATTAAAACAAATCAATGGCTATTAATGTTAATGGCTCATTAAGACTCATTATACACTCTTTAATGTTTCATTAATGAACGAGGGGTATATTGGGAAAATCAAGCTTCACAAATTAATGACGGTCCACCCAGACATAATTCACGGCTGGGTACATATGTAAATGAGCAAATTACCCCTATTAATGAGTCATTCATGGTGTTACTAAGAGTTCTCGCACGAAAAACAGTTCTCGATTGAACTTTTCCATGTATAGGGGACATTTCAATCAAGAACCGGTTTTCATGCGAAAACTGTTTGTAACACAATTAATGACTCATTAATAGGGGTATTTTTTCATTAAATATTTACCCATCCATGAATTGCTTCTGGGTGGACGAGTCATTACTTAATGATGCTTGATTTTCACAAAATACCCTTGTTAGCGAGTCATTAATAATCTCACAGCTTTTTGGTAAACTTTGACTTCCTCCTTTATTTGTGGTTACAAAATAAAAAGCAGTTTAGGAATGTTTTCTTAGTAAAATTCGTTCCTACCTTGGGGTTTTACTATCATAATGATATGGTCCTTCATTTGTTTTTCTGCATTAATATGGTTGTTCTTCCAACATACCTTGGTAACTTTGCTTTTTAGTTAACTTTGGTTTCTCCTTTATTTCTCTTTGATAAAAAAATAGAAAAACATATTATGTGTGTTTGTAGGTTTTTGTCTTTCTAGCTGCTGAGTATGAAACCCCAAAGAATTCTCTAAATCAGGTATGCTTTTTTATCTGTGTATTTCTTAAAACATGTATATTTTCTTTTCTTCTTTATATATAGAATTTCACCAAATATCTGTCATTCATTCATTAGAGAATTGAGGTAAATCCATATTATGAATATGATTGAGTATTGTTGAATATTCATAGTTGCATACATGATTCATGCATTAGATATTTGGTTCATATGGCCTACGAAATTATTAACTTTTTTTTCTTTTCTATGAGGGTAAAATATGATTAAACCTCTAACCTTTGCATTCAAAAATGGTTTAACCGCTATACTCTTTTAATGAATGTTTTAATCCATGAACTTATTGCAATAATCTGTTTTAGCCACTTGACCTGCTATAGCAGGTTACTGAACTTTTAAAAAACAGTTTAATATATAAACTTATCTCATAAACATTTTAATCCTTAAACTTCAACCCTCGAAAAATAATAGGTGCTAAAATTTGACTTGTGCATTGACCCGAAATGACTACTACAGGTATCCTTGTGGGACGGTATCATTCCCGCCAAAGAGCATGCAAAATTCTACATCCACACAACTAACAAATACCGCTTTGTAGATCAGGCAAGTTTCGCTTATGGAATAACATTACTTGCGTTTCAAATAATAAATCCATAATAACCGCGTTTCTAAAAGGGTATTATAGTTATTTTACTTCACAACTTACTGACTCAGTTATTTGTATTTTGTGTGTAGGGAAGTAACCTCAGGAAAAGAGATTTCAATATGACATTGCATTGGCATGTGATGCCAAAGACTGGGAAGATGTTTGCTGACAAAATAGTCATGACTGGTTTCAGGCTGCCTCAGTCATATAGATGATTATATTATATCATATTAAACTTTGGTGTAATCAATGAGAAATATAAAAATATAAAAGGATAACTTTTGAAATTGAAAAATATTTCTTGAAATTTTGTTAAATTTGTAGAATATAGCACCGTCTGGATCCTCGGTATTTCGTCGCATTTGACTGTTTTCTTTTGGTGCGATGTGCGTTTTTGCTAAAATGTGTGGTTTGTTGGCGCTTAAACGGTTTTTATTACTTAGGTCTCGTTTGTTTCACCGTAATGTGAAAGATTGTAATGGAATTGAAATCAAATTTCGTTGTATATCGCGTTTGGTAACATTGTTTGGAAATGAATTAAATTCTTTGAAGTATTTATTTTTCTTTAGGTAGAGGAATGACATTACATAACTAACATGGATGGAATTAAAATCATTTTCATTTCTTCGCATTATGGTGAAACAAACTGGACCTAATTGTACCAAAAGACTATTTTATCACAAACCTGAGTAAAATATACACTTTTGGTGTCTATATATTCAATAGGGGGTTTCAATGTATTAGGTTAATTTGTTATACACAATAAAAGTATATGCTTGGAATTTGATACTTTCAAACATGTGGTTGAAATAAGAGGGGTGGTATTGGAGGCTTCTTTGAGACATAATTTTGCCTTATTACAGTAATGTTGCGCTGGACCTCGTGTGATAAGTGGCGTGATTAAGCCACGGTCACGATGGTGATGCTTGTTTCCTTTTTCCTCGTGTGATAGAATACGGGTCAAGTGTGATACTGCGAAATATGAGATATTACATGGTGTGATCGTGTGAAGAGATACCAACCTTCTGTGTGAATGTGATAGTCACAAGGTTTTCTTATGTATTTGTGTGTGTTTATCTAAGTGGTGTTTCAACTTTTTTTTATACAGCAAGCACACACACCTAAATCTACCTCTTATATCCTTAACATGATTTGAAGCCTCAACCTCTACGAATAACATCTTTTAGCTTGTGTCTTGTTGGTTCGGTCGTGATTTTCAACGTGTCTTAATTTTTAGTGTGTTTTAGGTGAAGGGGTAACTCCAATTTAACTCTAATTCGATGTGATCTCAACTTTCATTATGCTGCATCGGAAATTCATCATTGACTTTGGCGTGTGTTCCTTACAGTTTTATTAGCATTTTCTTTGATTCTTCAACCCGAAGGTCCAGTTCACAAATTTCTGTTAGAATGTTATACACTTGGTGAAGGAAATGAATAAATTTGATGTCACCACAGAGTTTGTAACCTAACGATGTTAAGGTATTGAAAATATGTTTTTTATAATTATAGGTTCTAGTTTTGCTATAGACAATCGATGTAAAGTTAAAAGTAGATTAGAGTATGCATATTATGATATTATCTATATTGTTACATAAAAATTAAATTTTTATTTCTTCATACAATACTAAGTGGCTTGTAAATCGTAGGAAAAAATGAGATGTGAATAATGATAAATAGAAAAAACTTTTAAACTAGTTTATTGGTCCGTATATGTTTTGGTATTGTAAAACTTTACTTAAGATATAACAAAATTAAATAGAAAAAACTTTTAAGCATGTTAATTTATGTAAATAACAATTAAATTCAAACTATAAAGCAAAACTATACTAAAAAAACACTATAAAACAAAAATTAATGAAAGAAAATAAGTTTTGTATTATTTATTTTATTTCTATATGAATAAATCATATGAAGGTTTATATATGAAGTTGAACAATCAAGTTTTGTATTATTTATTTTATTTCTCATCGGCTTGAAGATTACATTAGCAAAAAACAATCAAGTTTAGCATTACCTTATGCATAATGGTGGTGAACAAATCTTTCACATATCGCTTCATAATATTCACCTTTAGAAAAAAGAAGAAAATAATATTTTCTTGCTAAATGTAATAAAAAATATAAGTAATTCAACCTTCTTCATAGCACATATGATATTATTAGAACATATAATTCACAATAGCCTGCACTAAAGAAAGAACTCAATATTAGAAGTTTTAATTTTTGAGTAGGTTTCTGAATTTGGGATGGGCACAATTGGTAAAAACCGAGACTTAAGGTTTCGTTTGTAGGAAACGATATCAAAATTAACAAATTAAAAAATTGCTTCTCATTTTCTCCACTTATGAAGATATTTGATGAATATCTATAAGAGAGCAGGAGTGGGAGAGTGAAAAAGAGGGGGGGGGGGGGGTTGTTGATGGGCTAACCACTTGGGTGGTGGGTGTGGTACCATACCATGGAGGCCTGGTGAGAGAGAGGATGTGACATTTACCACTTGGGGGTAGAGATGTGATGTGTATGGTAAGACAATTTATTTATTTTAATTTTGATTGATAGTGAGGTAATATGTGAATTCAAAATTTGGTGTGGTAAGAAGTAACCACTATGAGATTGAGTGGTGAATTTTTTTTGACATGACGGTGTGATGGGGTGTTACCACTCCTGCCACCCGAGTGTTGCAATGGTCACACTCCATAACAACGGCACGTCAGCTTTTCATTTTATCATTTAGCCTATCACAATATCACTCAGGTACGTAATGGTCACTCACCACAATACAAAATTCCAAGACTCACCTTAATCTTCTTTATGTTTACTTAAAAAGTAAAAAAACAAAACTAAGTTAACCCAAAATATAAAATAGTCAATCTTTATTTGATAAGACATCTGTCATTTGTTATTCCCACTCACATAACTATGGAGTGGGGAACCACAATAACTTGTCAAACACCACTTTAACTCCCCCCATTCTTTTTACTCTAAGAGGAATACAATAAAGTGAAAGATATGAAGATTAATCCACAAGAAGTAACACAATATTGTGAGGAATTAGAATAGGCTATCGATGAGGAATTCATATACTTATATGTATGAACTAAATTTTGCTGATTATGATAACAAAAGAGAGACCTTCCTTGACTACCTAGACGAAAGCTTCAATCGGGAAGAAAGCAGCAACCTGATATGAAGTAACCTTACCTTAAAAACGATATAATCAAATACAAAACACGTTTCAAGTAATAAAAATTGTGTTATGTACGTACATAACATCCAAACTATTAGGATTATAGTACTTCCGTCCAAAATGCGAATGTAATTACATGGATTGATACCTGATACACAGTTTGCACATGACGGGGTGCCATTTGTATAAAGATCCGTGTGTTTTACATAGATAGTAACTCTTTTAATAATGGTTGTAGATAAGAAAATTACCCTTTGTCCTTGATACACCTTTCTTTTTACAATCTTTAGATTTTTATGTATATATTTATAAAACTTTCAATTTTTTAATTGATATTTGATAACATGCAACACTCATGTGATTATTTTATTTTGCTAAAGTTTGGCATAGAAAAAAATGCAATGGACTTGTCCTATATAGTTGGCTTACCTAGAGCACGGCCGTGTGATTTCCCACACCCCTTGCATCTTTGTTGTCATATAAGCATCATACCTATCACTTTCTTCCCCATCTTTCTTCCATCTTTCAACAAAGAAAATACCCATCTTTCAACTCCTTTACTTTTATCCTATCTTTTACATTGCAAACGTGGACAAGGCCGCAGGAACGAAGAGGCGGTGGAGTGTTCACCGTAGGGCCCCCTAGCCACATAAGCAATGCCACGTGTCATACACTTCATACCACATGCTCATCAATAACATACATGTGTTGTAATTGGGGTCAACCTAAAACCTCACTTATCCAACAAAACAGGGCAACCTAATTTCGCTTAATCCGGGTTCCAGCTTGACTTGACATTTGGGTGTCGTCTCAAGTCGAAAACAAGACCACATAAAATAAAAGTATCAAACTATCATTTAAGTATTAGAAAACAAATTTCTGTTCTCTTTTCTTTTTTTCCTATTTGAACAAACAAGCAACTTTCAAGAAACACCCACTAGTAGTTTTTGACATTATAGCAATCAATAAAATACCTAGAATATAAAAACTCCTCTTAGCATTCACTAATGTCCATATTCTTCCCCTAAGCATCCAAACTTCAAATCAAGAAAGCTCCAACCAGCATAATAGCATCCTTATCCACTAAATTTAATAAAAAAAGATACATTAGAGTTAGAATTTTGGTTACTTTGAGTAAATCAAATGCTTCTCTTCTTTATTAGTTAAAAAATAGTTACCTGAGGAGTGACCTTGTAAGATGTTCGCGTGCAGTCGCCAATGCTTGACTGATTGTCTACAAAAACCAAGTTTAAATTGTTAAAAACATGTCATGCAAATTCATAAATTATGCATAAAATAGCTACCACCTGCAACCAGTTATTGTGCTTATATTACCAAATCAACACATGTAGCATAATTACCAAAACTGGACCAAAAAAAATATATATATAATCGCCAAAATGGACCATTGACAAGCATATGTTGCTATTAAATGAAAACCTGCTCAGCCAAAGGAGCTCCAGAATCTATATTGTGGCTTGCAACCTTCCCAGCAATAACATTTGCATCAGTTTCAAGAATGATCCTGAAAAAAAAAATCAAATTTGAACCAATTAAGCTTTGGTTTATTCTTTAGGATAGTAGTTTAATGTGACTGACAATTATTAATGCAGAATGATCATAAACAATTTTATTGTTTAAAGAAATTAATTAAGTATTCAAGCGCAAATATTTAAATTAAATATTTTGAATCAAAACCAAAATTATTTATCATATATATTTCAAATGAGTTGAATCTTGAGCTTGATATAAAAACGTCAGATCACTAGCTTTTATAACTACTTACGATATTTCTAACTAAAATTAAAAGAAACTAAAATGTCCAACATCTAGTTTTTGAAATCATCCGATGGCTTCTATTCTAAGGAAATTCAAACTAAAAAAAAACAATAACTAATGATTTTCAGTAAATTAATTGTCACAGTAAACTAATAATTACAAAAGAAATTAGAACATGTAGTTTTATAATAGTAGGCAAGAAAAAACAATTTTCCCTTTATCTCCTTTGTGAACCCTGTAGGCTAAGGTTCGGTCTATGGGCTATGAATGCATGAAAACAGGTTTTCCATCTAACCCAGTCAAACCAGTAAAAAACCAGCAAAAACAGAACCTGAACCAGCTGTTCTAAGCGTAAATTCCAGTTTGGTTTAAGTTCACCTTTTTTTTTTTCAACATCACCATTTACATCAAAATCTCAAAAGAAATCGAGCGCTTTATCTTTTATATGCAATTAATCCTTTTATGGGATCATTTACTAGGTCATACACACCTTAACCTTTTGACCATGTTTCTTAGTTGTCACGAATAATTAATTTATTTTTCTATTTATTTCAACCATTATTAAACCTGCCAAACTAAGAAGCACTAGATGGGATATGTAAACACTAATTTAGTAAACACTAGGAGATGAACGATTAGACAGGCATAGGAAGTGAATGATATGTCTTCATAAATAGGAATAAAATATTTTTAAGTAAAACATATGCCGAAAAAAAGATAAACAAGTGTAGCTTACCCTCCATCAATAATTTCATCTAGGCACAATAAAATGAGATCTAAATTTTCAAGTGCCTCCTTCTTATCCACATTGCCCCTAAACATATTATAAGAATTCAAGTAAATTACAAACCTGCTCCACTGAAAATGCATGTAAAGAAGACAATATAAATTTCTTACAAACTATGAAACTACCTAAGAAGAATACCAACTGCATCAAAGAAACCCTGAAGAACAGTTGATAAAATGAGCTCATTTTCATCATCACCCCCAGTAACAAAAAAGTGAAGATCCTGAGCGAACTTGTAGACAACAATGTGGTTGTCAAGCATTGTTATCTCCGCTGCAAATAGTCCAAAACAAACAATAAACAGAGAACAGTTACACCAAATGTGGATTATTGCATAACATAAGCTAGAAATACATAAAGTCATACGGATTTAGTAGAATCTTAAAAGCCTAAAGCATAAATGAGACTAAAAGGGGTTTCTAAAGTGAAGAATGAAGCATACCTTCTGTTCGTGCACTGGTCTTCTGAGTCTTGGTAAAGATAGACTTCTCAAATGCTTCTTTAGCATTATTACTCGGCCAATCATCTGAAAAATATTTCACAGCTATGCGACCTCCTTCTGAGTCGAGAAGTAGAATATTCTTTACAGAAGGGCAAAACTCCTACAGATATGAAGAATTAAACAAACTTCATTTAACATCTATTTGTATTCAGGCCAACGTACAGGAGAGATTGCTAAAAGTGATTCAGATATAATAAAAAAATTAAGGAATTGATGAGGCTGATCTATGCCAAGTGGTGAATAGTGAGATTTTTGGGGTATGCACATAGGCTGTTTGATGAAAGACCAAAACCAGATTTGGGGTGGGGCCTGATTTATGATCTGTGTATAACTTATTTACGGGTCATAATCGACCTGATAATACTATCTCTTTTACACATCAACCCAACTATTTCACTCTTACTGCAAATATCTCAAAATCCCCTGCACTCACCTTGCTACTGGCTCCCAAAGTCCTTCCTTCAACAGTTGTAAACAAGTCTACAAACACTAATGTTTATAGTGCTTCATATATCACTTGCTCCAAGATCACATGACTATTTGACTGCCCTTAAACAAGGCGTCAAACATTCCTTGCTACTCGAACATCAACAAATTAACGTCTAGCAACCAATCTGTTGGCCACATCAAAGTCTTGCTTTCTGTTCAACCCAAAAGCCATACAACGTGGCAAGTTTACTCTCCTATAACCTATTATAGGACTCTTGTGATATATTCACAACTGACCTAATTTTGAGAAATAAGACCACTTCATGAACCCCCATAAGAAGGGAATTCCCTAAGTTACATCCCACCCTTTGATATTCATTTTACAAGATAAACAAAAATGCTAGTATTTGATTGCTGTTCAATTACATCATCTCACAATTTTGAAGAGCCTGTGACTAAATTCGTTTCATAATAATCCACAACAAACTGCTATGCTTAATTGAAAAGTAGAAAGCTTAAGATCCAAGCAAAGCATCTTAAAAACCCTAGAATTTAACAATCAAAATCAGGACGTTTAGCGATTGAAACAGCAATTTCGCACAATTATGTACGTAATACCTATTGAAATGCATGATCCATGTCGTATAAAATCCTTGATGATCACCAGATACGCTAAAACCCATCTTACTAATGTACAGAAAGATGAAACAGGGATTCATAAACTCAGGTAACGATTCGAAAAGGAAATGAAAACAGTGATGAGAATCGATCAACAGTAAGCGTGATTTGTGTAGCATAGAGAGTAGATCTTGTAGGAAATTTTTACTTACCATTGAATTGAGATTCTCGCGTGAAGAATTTTCGGCTTTAATTTCTCGTACAGATTTGTAGTACAGAGCAAAGGGATGAACTAAATCATATAAAACAAGGGGAAATCATCCGTAATGTTAACATTACGTAACTTAGGTAATGTTACATTCACAATCTACTTTAATGAATGATAGTTTAGTCATTTCAGTATATACTCATTTAAATGATTTGTCAGTGTAACATCACCTAAGTTAGGTGATGTTAACATTACGGATCATTTTCCATAAAACAAAGACTGAATGGTTTCTGAATTGAAACAAAGTTCTAAAATTGGCCCATAAGCTTCTCTTTTCTTTCCCTACTTGTCAATCGTGATGACACGTGTAAAATCTTATTTTTAATTAAAACATTAAATTTTTAATTTTTTTTAAATATTTGGATACAAATTTTATAGAAATAAAAGACTAATGTACATCAAGATTATTAGACAATGTTATTTATTTGTTTAGATAAAATTAGGAAAGGTTATATATTAATTGTGCATGGCTTGCTGAGTACACTAGTGCTGGGAAAAGACTATTTAAGAAGGATCCTACAAAACAATAACACCTCAGCTTAAAGCAAGACGGGGGTTTGTACCCAGATTCCTCTCCGATGCTTAGGTTAGTTTTTGGTATTGAGAAGTGTATTGTCAAGGAAACAATTGAATGGATTAATGTTCACATACCTTTGCTATCTTACATTGCTATCTCCTAAAAAACTAGAAAAAATATCGTCTGATGGTCTCGATGAGACATGAACAATCTTCATCCAACGAGGGTTTGTTCGTCTCGTGAGGATTTAATTTTCAAAGGGTGATTTAAAGTTCATCGATTTGGTCTACTCAATGATTTCATCTCTATCGAGGGTTCCAAATTCGATTTGGTCCGTTGCCTCCTTAAAATCTTTTGTATGTGAGTTTTTTTTATTATGAATTTGATTTGGGGTTTTTTATTACATTGATTTAGATGTAATAGTGTTAGTCCCAGAGTGAGTACATAATAATAAATGTTTGTAGAAGGGAGTTGTATACAAACTTAAGATTTTTAAAATTAATTGCACAATGTCATTCTTTTAATATAATTCCTATTGATTAAAGAATCAAGAATTACATATATGAAAAAAGTGAAATTCCTTATACAATAAAATATGACAGCTAAGATGTCTAACACATAGACAAACTTCTCTTTAAACAACTAATGTTTTAAGAGGTCCAACACATAGACAAGTTTGATTCTACACTAATGCATAGGGGTGTACATTCGGATGGATCGGTTGAATCCAATTCGATTGAGTAAATCCAATTGGACTTCGGTTTTCAATAGTGAGATCCAGTCTATCCAAATAATCTTAAGATCTGAACCAAAACATTCAAATTACAATTTGGTTGGATCGGTTTTTACAATTCGGTTTTCATTGTTACATAAACAAATACATCTTTAAAGAGTCGAAATAATTTCAATACTAGATTTGATACATATACAATTGAAGATTAAAATATAGTTATCCAATTTACAATAACTATTAGTACTAGTGGCTTTGACAAAAATCTATAAATAAGAATAATAAGTTGTAAATAAACATATACATGACATGTATGTATTACTTTGTTCCAGTAGTATTATATATAGAGGCAAGAGTTCAAACGAGAACTTTTTTCCGTACGAGAACTGCGAGAACCAATCTGAGCCGTCCAATTCCTCCTCTTTTAGTGTCATCACCTATCCATGAATTCATCATATTAACCTTGCCACACTTGATCCCCCACGCTTTACATCCATGAATTCCACTTATCAAATCAACGGCTAAGATTGGTTCTCGCAGTTCTCGTATGATAAACAGTTCTCGTTTAAAACCTCCCATATATATATATATATATAGGGGAGGGTTCCATTGAGAACCGATAAAAATGCGAGAACCGCGAGAACCAATCTTAGCCGTTGATTTGATAAGTGGAATTCATGGATGTAGAGCGTGGGGAGATCGAGTGTGGCAGGGTGTATGTGAGGAATTCATGGGTGGGCAATGACATTGAAAGAGGGGGAATTAGACGGCTCAGATTGGTTCTCGCGGTTCTCGCAATAAAAATGGTTCTCGATGGAACTTCTTCCTATATATATATAGGGTCAGGATCCGGTAAAAAGAAAATTAAGCTACAAAGGATAAAGAGAAATCTTAGCCCTTGGATTCATCAGATCTGATATTTAGTAACTAACTTTTTTTTTAATTAATTAATTAAATATTGGTTAGTTAAGGGTATATTAGTCTTTTAATTTGCCCACGTACTAAAATGATGCAACCATTCTCACACCAAATTTCAAACATCGATGTACTCTTCCATCAAAATCTTAATTCAAGTTGAAAGTTTACAGCAGAAAATTTGATTCAACCTCATTTTTACCCAGATTCAAAACATACAGATTCAACAGCAGCAACAACAGATGCACAAACTTAACATAGTGTTAATGACTTTTCATTCATCAAAAGTGCACAAAAATAAACAACATATCTACAAAAAGAAGCACAATTTACAAAAAAAAACAACAGATCTACAAAAATAAACCATCTTTGATTCACAAAATTAAATTTAATGCATAAATTACAAACCATTTTGATGCACAATGCAAACTTTGTCTAGTTATGATGCACATGAGAATGGCGGTGATGAACTGCGACGGCGGTGATGAACGGTGCATCTGGCGAATGAACTGCGACTGAAGCAGATAATAAAACCCTAAATCGGATGTGCATCCAGTGTCGGCGAACGGCAAAGGTTCATCTCGGATATGCGTCGCACAGGAGGAAAGAGATGATCGAATAGTATCTGTGTCGTACAGGGACTAGTTGACGGTGCACGGAGGTAGTCGACGAAACAGAGGGTCGCATGGAAGAAACGAGAACAACAGGTCGTAGTGGTGCAGATGATGCGGTTGTAGAGCATCGTTGATTTATCAACGGCGACGACTTCCACAGGGTCGGTGGCGGAGAGTTTTCATCGCCGGCGATTTGGATCTCGATATTAGGGTTTCACGATGGAGAAGGATGGGATTTTACGATGGAGAAGGACGGGAATTCAGATTTGTAATTGGGGACGTGGGTTGTGGCAACGTGGGATAGATTTGACTTTTATGAGAGAGAAGTAATTATATTTTTTAATGTTCCATTTTTACCCCTTTGTTGGTTATGCCACTTGTCACTACCATAATCCTCCTTACCCTTTTTACCATAACATTCTTTTTATTTGATCTCACTTCTATATATATATATATATATAGACAAAAGTTCATGCGAGAACCGTTGTTAGCGCGAGAACCGCGAGAACCAATCTAAGCCGTCCAATCCCCTCTCATTCAATGTCATTGCCCACCCATGAATTCCTCACATGCACCCTGCCACACCCTATCCCTCCACGCTCTCCATCCATGATACTTCCCACATCCAAGGAACGGCCGAGATTGGTTCTCGCACTAACAACGGTTCTCGCATGAACCCTCCCCTATATATATATATATATAGGGTAAGGTTAAACAAAGAACCTCCCTTAAACAAAGAACCTAAAGAACCTCTCTGGTGATGACATGTGGCACATAGTCTAGGGGCAAAAAAGTAAATTAAAAAAAAAAGAAAAATCGGCGTCTTCAGCAAATTCCCCCAACAAACTAAAAAAAAAAAACCTCAATTTCTTTAAATGATCATAACTCGTTCGTTTTTAACAATTTTAACATAAAAATTATACCATTAGTTTCAATTTTTCGTCCTCTTTCAAACAAGACCGGACTTGATATATTTCTAAAACTTTTTTTTTTTTGAAATGCAAAGTTTGCATTTTGAGTTGGGTGCATTCAAACTCAAAATGCAAAATCCGTAGTTTGCATTTTGAGTTGGGTTCATTCAAGCCCAAAATGCAAAATCCGTAGTTTGCATTTTGAGCTGGGTAATTCAAGCCTAAATGCAAAATCCGTAGTTTGCAATTTAAGCTGGGTAATTCAAGCCTAAATGCAAAAATTCGTAGTTTGCATTTTGAGCTGAGTTCATTCAAGCCTAAATGCAAAATGCAAAATCCGTAATTTGCATTTTGAGCTGGGTAATTAGCGACATTCAGCTCATTAGAGACGACATTCAACTCATTAGCGACGACATTCAACTCATTAGCGACAAGCTGCCAAAATGCAAAAAAAAATGTTTTTCCCGTAAAGCGTCAAAATGCAAAAAAAAAAAATCATTTTCAAAGTTTTTTAGAAAAGTATAGGAAGAGTGATCTTGTTTGAAAGAGGATTAAAAAACTAAAAGAATGATATAATTTTTTTGATTAAATTCACAACACTTAAAAAGTTATGGCAATTTAAAGTTTTGGGGGATTTTTTTTTTAAAATCGTTGGTGTTGGGAGGGGGGATAATTACATTTTTGCCCTATTCTTCCTAAATTAATACATAATAATTACAGTTTTGCCATCATTCAATCTCATCCATTAATATTCATGATCTAAAGGTCCAGATTGGTTCTTTAGGTTATTTGTTTAACACATGGTTCTTTATTGATCCAATTTCTATATATATATATATATATATATATATATATATATATATATATATATATATATATATATAGGCAAAAGTTCAAACGAGAACTGTTTTTTGTACGAGAACTGCGAGAACCAATCTAAGCCGTCCAATTCCCTCTCCTTTAATGTCATTGCCCACCCATGAATTCCTCACATGCACCCTGCCACACTTGATCCCCTACACGCTCTCCATCCATGAACTTCCCATATCCAAGGAACGGCTGAGATTAGTTATCGCAGTTCTCGTATGAAAAACAGTTCTCGTTTGAACCCTCCCCTATATATCTCTATATATATATAGGGATGGGATATACTACAAAGAAGATTAATCTACAAAGGGTAAGGAGAGATCCTAACCATTGGATCACCCCAAAGTCAAGATCAAAAAAGTAAAAAAAAAACGGATTTAAAATATATTAAAAAGGGTATATTTGTAAAATCAAACACAAAAAGTAAGAATATGGTTACGAGAAAACTCATTGAACCGGAAGAACAGGGACGTCATCTTCATCATTTCAAATCCAAAAAACCTCTAAAAAAATTAAAAATCCCTCCGAAACCAGTTACATCTCAGAGAAATTAATACTATTTCTCACTTGCTTTTTGAAGAATCTACCATGACGAGCAGCAGTGGACTTGGATCATCGATATTTCTGATCGACGGTAACATTTTCAATGGAAACTTGATGAACAACGATAAAAATAAAAATAAAACTGATGTGGAGGATGTGCATCCGTAAAGATGCACGATTAAAACACAAAGCGTAATTTTGCTGTTCATATACATTGAATCACAGAAGGTTAAAAAAAATCGCGAACAAGTGGAGGATGTGCATCGGCGACTGTGCATCCAGGGTCGGCGAAAGGCGGCGACTGTGCATCCGGGGTCGGCGAAGGACGCGACTGTGCATCCGGGTCGGCGACCGAAGCAGAAAATGAAACCCTAAAAATCTGATGTGCATCCGTGGTCCGTTACAATAGAAGAAACTTGTGGTAGCCGGCAATTACAAGAGAAGCGGCGGTTGTAGGTTCCGGTTGTAATTGAAACGGCAGCGGTTAAGGTTTTCGTGGGGAGGTGATACGAATTGAGGTTAGGGTTTTCGTGACGGAGAATGCACAGTCGGCAGAAGATTCATGATAGCGGTGCTGGGTCGATTAGGGTTTCATGCCGACGAACAGCAACGTCAAACGGCGATGGCGGAGCATGCTGGGCGGCGGCGGCGGTAGTATTAGGGTTTTTGTCGGAGGATGTGTCTGGACTGTACATATGAACGTGGGTAGGGAAATCAACGTGGGTTTATGTGGGCAGGACCTATTATCAAAGGAGGAGGGAGAAAATGTATAAAAAGTCTTAAATACCCTTTAATTAATTTAATCTAAAAAGGACACGTGGTAGCCTAGGATTTCTCCTTATCCTTTTTACCCTAATTCTATTTTTATTTGATCCTGATTATATATATATATATATATATATATATATATATATATATATATATATATATATATATATATATATATATATATATATTCTTATTCGGTTTATTCAGTTTATTTGGTTTAGATTAGTAACCAGAACCAAACCGAAATCCATAGTAATTATTTGGTTTTTATCAAATCCAATCCAAAAATCCGAAATATCCGAACCAAATAGTCAGATCCAAAATATTCGGTTCGGTAATTAGGTTTTATTCGATCAGTGAACACCCCTATTAATGAAAACTCTAAAACTTTCCCTTGCTTAAAAGCTTAAGCTTAGTTCGTCGAGTAGATATTCAGTGAGATGTTGTTACGGTGTAGTCGTCGTTTGCATGTTATGAATGCATGTCTATTTATAGAAGTTCTTGGCCGATCATTTGGAAGATCATTTACGCGATGACATGACAATACTTTGTCTTGGAATTCTAACTCTTCTCTTTTATCTTTCGAACATACTTTGTCAGCCAAGGTTCATCAAATTTGTCTTCACTAAAGATGTAGTTGACAATCAACTTTTAGTGTTTAACATATCTTCGAGATCTTTTCATCAGAGGTAGCTTTAATCTTTTTCAGAAGTAAAGATTGATCTTGTTTGTATCTTTCGTAATTAAATTTTAACTCGACATAATTTACTTTTCTATGTCAATTGAAATGTATATAAAGCTCATTTAGTTTTTAAGAAAGTATCAAATTGGGATTTTGTTTTGTATATACAAAACAATCATATATTTTATTTAGCGAATATAAAATAATACAATCATACAAAAAATTATGGCTACCCGGATGTTTTTTTTTTAACATCATGAACTCTTTCATTAACTGGAGACTCAAAACTCCCAAAAGTACACATTTGTCCACTAATACACACATAGCATAGCCATTAAATGAAAGCTAACGACAACTGGTTAGCACATTAACATCCTATCTGCTTGTCCTTCGTTCCTTTGCTGTTACTGCACACTGTTGCTGCTCCATGCTTACTACACGACGGTTCCCCAGTTCCCTTTCAGCATCGATGGTAGTCACTCGAATGTTTACACGGGTATGTAAAGTGTAAACTAGTTATCTCCAATTTAACTAATAGAAACCCTTAATTTCCTTTGATTATGACTTAGATACAATATTAGTCTTTAATTTTGACTTTTTTTCATTGATTGTGATTTTCGATTTCTCGTGGAATGTACTAAATTGTCACATCATTATGTTCTTAGTCGGCTAATCAGATGCTTCGGTTTCATTTAATTTATTTCAATTGCAATACCAGTTTTGACTTAATTTGACTCTCACCCACGTTAATATCAAATTTAAATTTGATTATGAGGGGTTATATGAAAATATGTAGGAGGTGTTTGTATAAATTATATATTTATACTTGATCGATAAGTTTAATTGTATATGTTTATAGTTTTTCTTTTATCACATTTAATGTATAATGATTGGTATAATTTAATTTATATGTTTATAATCGTCTCATTTTTATCTAAGATTTGATATAAATTTGACTGTAATCTAACGCAAAATACAAAAATAATTAATTTCATAAATTGTTATTTTTTTTAAAGAGTTAACTATCCACAAATTACACGCTTGAGTCTTTTTTAAAAGTTGCAAAATCTATCATTTAACTACCATTTTGTTACATTGATAGTCCTTTCTCATGCTTTTTATTTATCTATACTTAAAAAATCTAGTTGACAAAAGGGTATTTAGGTCTTTTAATCCCTACTTTATATTTAATTAATTTTTATTATTAGATAATATTTATTCTTTAATTAAAAAAAACTGAAATTATATATGTACTTAATTCATTTTCTTGAAAAGCATGACTTACACCACCTCCACTCCTCTCACCTCCCAATACCGCCACTTACCAATAGCCCAAAATCTTTCAGCCTCTAGTGACCACCACACAACTACCACTATAAACCACATTCAACCCTACCACCACCACCACCAAGAACACACATCTTCTAGAAACTCGAAAAGCAAAAACCCCGGCCCGAAATCACCACAACTTGAACACAGTCGAGATCGAATCCCAAAAATTCGAAAAACAGAAACCCTCACCACAAACTCGAAAAATAAAAACCCTAACCAGAAATCACCACCATTTACACACATAGACAATAGGAAAACCTAGATTTGTAATCGTACACACATACGCTGCCTTCCCGGATATGTAATTACGCAGACACACACATGCAAAGACACAGACACATACAAAAACACACACACATGAAGACATATATACTTCCTTCCTAGAGCTGTAATCACACACACGTTTAAGGACACTCATGGAACAATTGTATTCTTTAGAAATGGTTAATAGGTTCACATTACTAATGGTTGTTAGGGTGTCTTCTTTAGCGAGTTGGCGCTGGCGGTGGTTAGTGGAGAGAGATATTATGAGAGTAGGGGGTTGAGGGGGTTGCAGTTAGTGGTGATGCGGCAAGGGGAGATGGTGGAGGGGACGTTGATGGTTTTCTCCGGTTAATGGAGGAGAAGGTAAGCCGGTGGTGGTAGGGTTGAGTGAGGGATGAGAGTAAGAAGAGAGGGGGCTATAGAGAGAGAAAAGGGAATGGATAATAATAATAATAATAATAATAATAATAATAATAATAATAATAATAATAATAATTTAATAATAATAATAATTTTCTTAGTAAGAAAATAAATAAAAAAGGTGGATGAGGTTAGAATCGGTAATGTAGAAAAGTTAAGAAAGGACTATCCATGTAACAAAATGGTAGTTAAAGGATATAATTTGTAACTTTTTCAAGAAAGGGACCAAATCTGCAATTTGTGGATATTTAAGGACCATTTAAGGAATTAACTCTAAAAAATAATATTTTTTGAAATTTTTTATAACTAAAAAATGTATATTTTATAACCATCGAAGAAAAAAGTCGAATGTTTTTTATCGGTATGTATAACTGTATAAGGGGGGTCGAATACAAAATTTAATAATTATGAGCAAATCAAACGTAATAAGAAATCAGACGAATGTTTTTATTAATAATTCAAACTTTCGATCAAAATCTTCGTTCAAAACATCGATTACAATCTAACTCTTTGTCACAAATCTCACAAATGAATTGCTTGATCTTCTTTACTATTTAAACTTATAAACTTAACAAATAATAAACTATCTAAATAAGAATATGAACACATGTTGTACCACTTAGGTAATTAATGGACTAACTGGTAACCTCTTCTTAAGCTAGTTATATACCAGTTCCTACAAATAACTATTAGACTCAAGACTTATACTAATATAACAATTCAAAAATAACTTATCTATTCTTTGCACAAAAAGAGGACTTGGATAACTTAAATCTTCTTATTAATATGTAGTTTTGAGAGTTTATACCTATGAAAATTTGAAATAGATTCAAATTCCTTGGGCTGACTCTTTTGTGGAGCTGAGTTAATTACTCAGCTTGGTACTCATCAAGCTGGGTTGTTGAACTTATCTTCGGTCTTTAACGTGTACATACAATGTAAATCATAAACTCAACTTAAGAAGTCATTGAGTTATCTAAAACTTACACACAAAACTCTATATCTTTGGTACTTAACACGCACATATAATGTAAATCCTAAATTCAACTTAAGAAGTCATTAAGTTATCTAAAACTTACATAAAAAACTCTATATCTTCGGTTTTAAACATGTACATACAATGTAAATCCTAAACTCAACTTAAGAAGTCATTGAATTATGTAAAAGTTGCATAGAAAACTCTAAATCTGTTCTAAACAGCATTGCATACTTTATAAGTTACAATTTAAAAGCTATCTTTTGTATCATCAAATCTAATTAATTGAGGTAATTTGACTAACTAACTCCTCCTATTTGATAAACAGTTTAGGTACAGTAACATGAATTACTCTTACAAATCTTGAACCGATCAAGATTTGATTGAACTTATCAATTTCAAGTTGAACATATCAACACATTAGAACATATCATGTATTCATATTTATATGAATCAATATATACAAAAGTTAATGATCAATTTAGATCAATATGAACACTTAGTACTTACAAAAGTTTAGGTGAGTAACATCTAATTACATAATTGTTCACTTAGAACTATACACATAGAACTAATCTAATCAAACTCGAGATGTTTCACCTCCCATTTTGCAATTCCTTATTAATACTATCCATTTGTTGTTCAAAAACTATAAAACTCAACCTTTCAACAACTTTGTTCGACTTTGTACGTGAAGAAGCTGTTTAGCTCTGAGTTGTCACAAAGCATCCACAATGCTAGAGCGTGTGAAGCTCCAACAATGTAGATCCTTAAGACTTCTTGAAAACATGTTTCTTTCTCTATCTAGATACATATAAACCCTCACAAGGGTTTATCCACATAGGCATTTTGCTTTGAACAAGAACTCTATTCTAATATTTTTTATATAGTTTTATAATAATTTTGATTCAAGTTTTATCAGTAAAAGTCAAAATTAAAAATTTTAATTTTGATAAATTTAATGGATGATCAAGATTGAGCATATAAATTTACTTTATTAAATAAGTAAATAAGTAGAAGTATTTTAGGGTTAAAGTTGTTAAACACAAAAGCTCTTTTGGTCATATATATATATATATATATATATATATATATAGAATCAGGATCAAATAAAAAGAGTTTTAGGGTAAAAAGAGTAGGGAGAAACGTAGGCTCGACACCTGTCTTTTTAATTAAAAATGTGAAAAAGGGTAGTATAGGAAATATATTGATTCTCTCTCCCACGTTGGCTTCACCCACGACCGTCTCTCTCTTCTCTCTTCGATTTGTATTCCCACGCCACCTCTCTCTCTTGCGTCTTCTCCAATCGCAGATGAAAAAAAACCCTAAACCACTCTCAGCCTCGCCTTCAGATCGCTAGGCTTCTTCGTTCCCCTGTTCAATCGCCGCCGCCGTCGATTTCCGTTCGCACATAGCCAAACCTTCGCCGATGCACGAACCGACGCTGCCGCCCCAAATTTGCTTCACAATCGACTGTGGCTGTTCTCGTACGCCGCCGCTGGTTGTTTCTCCTATGCAACAACATTTGAAGCATTTGAATCAGATCTGAGTTCTCGTTGTTACATCGCATTTGAAGCGTCAACCGCCGTCCATGAAGTTGAAGTCCCTAGTTGCCGTCACAGATCCGACCTTTTGAAGCCACCACCGCACAAGGTTGTTCGATTTTTGATACAGGGCTATTCGATTTTTGATACAGAGCTGGGAGATACAAATCGAGGCATGTGCATCATATTTTAATTGTCGAGATTTTCGTCTATCCCTGATATCAGCCGCCGCAGATTAGGGCTTCGCCATATGTTATGCCGTCGTCGACCACCAGAGCCAGCGAACCCTCCGCTGTTGTCGAGTCCGCCATCGTCTCACACCGGTCGAAGACCTAACAGCCGCTCATGGTTGTCGTCGCCTTCAAGAATCACGGTGCATCAATTTCTTTTTTAATCAAATCCCTATTCATCAAGTTTCTAAATTGTTAATTTTAATAGATTTTTTCTTCTTTATGGTATTTTGTTACTCGCTGAATGTGTATCAATGTTTCATTGATCATCAATCTTCCATTGATCATCAATCTTCCATTGATCATCAATCTTCCATTGATCATCAATCTGGTGAATTTTGTATCATCAATCTGTGATTTAGATGCATTGCGTATTCAATTATTTTTGTTTCTGTTTTGAACTGAGAGGGTTAGAGTTGTGTTTCGGTTAATAAATTAACAATGTTTATTCATCATTTTTTGATGATCATTGTGTACCATCTGTTGAATTGTACATCTGTCTGAGTATTCATATTTGAATTGTGTTCATTAGATCTGTGAAATGTGTTTATCAGATGTTTATTTTTCTTTTGTGAATCTGTTGATGCACAATTTGTAACTGATTGATGTAGGAGGGCATGTTTATGGGAAACGTATTTCTAAATCTTTCCCTAAATATCAGGGAACTGATTTTTTGAAAGGTCGATTATGCCCTTAATTGTATTTTTTATAATTAAAAGAAAAGAAAAAAAAACCATTTTTATAGGAGCGGTTATTGGAAAATGAATGGCTGAGATTTCTCCTTACCCTTTGTAGTTTAAGACTCTTTTTAGTGGATCCCGTCCCTATATATATATATATATATATATAGGGTAAAGATCATGTAAAAAAAAAGTTATGGTAAAAATAGTGAGAGGGAATCTGAACCACACGTTTTGCATCAAAACTTTAAAAAAGTGGTTAAAACTAAAGATCGCTAACTGTCAACTAAACAACATTTAGGGGTAAATTAGGAAAATTAAACTGAGAGCACGTTAACCACTGCAACATCTCCTTCATCTACATAATTTAGATACATAATTCTATTATTGAATGAATTCACCTGAAAAGAAAAAACAGATGCGCATCTACTTTTCATCAAAAAAAAGTATTACTTCTAAACCAATACGCAAATTCATTTTAAACCAATACGCAAATTCATCAACACTGATCCACAAAATTGATGCATGTATATTTTTCATGTTTTGATGCACAAAACGAAGTTGAGAACACGATTTGGAAAAAAATCATCATTAAAGGAAGAATCATATACATCTGAATCATATACATCTAAAAAGACTTAATTACCATTACAAGAACAAGAATCATAATCATGAACAAGAATCTAGTATCTATTTCAAACAAAAACTTGAATTTGATGAACTAAAGTCACAGATATCTCAAGGTAATTGTACTAAATCTTCACAAATGGCTGCCATACACAATCGCCAAGTGAGTAAAGACCTCAAACGAGATCAGAGAGAGACGCAACAACGGTTTTGTGAGATAAAGAGGCCGGAGATCGACCATCGAAACCAGACGGCGGCCGACGCGGTTAAAATTCTTAGAAAGACAGAGCGCGGCTGGCAAGGTGAATAGCATACCGCCAAACAGTAGAATTGGTGCCGCCGACTTAACTTCAAACGACATGCATCAACTTGCCTTCGAACGAGAACGATATCGATGAAGGTTGCCCCCAAATCCTTTCGTGCGACCCTTTTTCCAGCGCCGATGTTTAATGGGAAAAGATGACATCTGAATAGGGAAACTTCCAGATCCGATTGGGCTACGGCATGTGGTGGTCGTCGATGGATAAAGGAGGGCTGAGATGATAGCGGTGATGAAGACGGCGGGAGACATATGAGAAGATTAGGTTTTCTGGGTTTCACATTTTTGAAAATGAAAGTGACGATAATCAAGGCACAGTGAGAGAGAATCTTTTAGAATTACCCATAATACCCCTACCTGTATTTGCTACGTGTCATGCAGAAATTCCCTCTTACATTTTGTATTTTAATTTATTTTTTATTTGATCTCCATCCTATATATATATATATATATATATATATATATATATATATATATATATATATATATATATATATATATATATATATATATATATATATATATAGGGGAGGGTTCATGCGAGAACCGTTTTTAGTGCGAGAACCGCGAGAACCAATCTCGGCCGTTCCTTGGATATGGGAAGTATCATGGATGGAGAGCGTGGAGGGATAGGGTGTGGCAGGGTGCATGTGAGGAATTCATGGGTGGGGAATGACATTGAAGGAGGGGAAATTGGATGACTTAGATTGGTTCTCGCGCTAACAACGGTTCTCGCATGAACTTTTTCCTATATATATATATATATATATATATATATATATATATATATATATACAAAAGTTCATGCGAGAACCGTTGTTAGCGCGAGAACCAATCTAAGCCGTCCAATTCACCCTCCTTCAATATCATTCCCCACCCATGAATTCCTCACATGCACCCTGCCACACCCTATCCCTCCACGCTCTCCATCCATGATACTTCCCATATCCAAGGAACGGCTGAGATTGGTTCTCGCGGTTCTCGCACTAACAACGGTTCTCGCATGAACCCTCCCATATATATATATATATATATATATATATACATATATATATATATATATATATATATATATATATATATATATATATATATATATATATATAGGAAGAAGTTCCATCGAGAACCATTTTTATTGCGAGAACCGCGAGAACCAATCTGAGCCGTCTAATTCCCCCTCTTTCAATGTCATTGCCCACCCATGAATTCCTCACATACACCCTGCCATACTCGATCCCCCCACGCTCTCCATCCATGAATTCCACTTATCAAATCAACGGCTAAGATTGGTTCTCGCGGTTCTCGCGTTTTTATCGGTTCTCAATGGAACCCTCCCCTATATATATATATATATATATATATATATATATATATATATATATATATATATATATAGACAAAAGTTCATGCGAGAACCGTTGTTAACGCGAGAACCAATCTAAGCCGTCCAATTCCCCTTCCTTCAATGTCATTGCCTACCCATGAATTCCTCACATGCACCCTGCCACACCCTATCCCTCCACGCTCTCCATCCATGATACTTCCCATATTTAAGGAACGACTGAGATTGGTTCTCGCGGTTCTCGCACTAACAACGGTTCTCGCATGAATCCTCCCCTATATATATATATATATATATATATATATATATATATATATATATATATATAGGCAAAAGTTCAAACGAGAACTGTTTTTCGTACGAGAACTGCGAGAACCAATCTGAGGCGTCCAATTCCCCCTCCTTTAATGCCATTGCCCACCCTTGAATTCCTCACATGGACCCTGCCACACTTGATCCCCTCCACGCTCTCCATCCATGAACTTCCCATATCTAAGGAACGGCTGAGATTGGTTCTCGCAGTTCTCGTACGAAAAACAGTTCTCGTTTGAACCCTCCCCTATATATATATATATATATATATATATATATATATATATATATATATATATATATATATATATATATATATATTGGGAGGTTCAAATGAGAACTTCAAATTAATTGAGAATGAGATACTCAATCCTAGCCGTCCAAATCCCTCTTCTTCAATGTCATTGTCCACCCATGAATTCCTCACATGCACCCTGCCACACTCGATTCCCCCACGCTTTCCATCCATGAATTCCACTTACAAAATGAACGGCTAAGATTTAGTCTCTCATTCTCATTTAATTTCTCATTCTCATTTGAACATTCCCACATATATATATATATATATATATATATATATATATATATATATATATATATATATATATATATATATATATATAATTTTGTTATATACATTAATATTCATTAAATATGTTATTATACCCATTAACATTATACAAAAACCTTTAATTATGCCCATATTTGTTTAAAATATTTGCACATACGAATTAAACCATTTTGAATACATATGTGAATACCAAAAACTTCATTTGCCATATATAATAAAACATTAAAAAAATACTCTTTATATTCAGTTATTCATCAACTTTAACCTAGTCTACATTATAAACATTTAAACAGTAAAAAGCAGAAAGAATAAATTAAAAGGTGTTGCAATAATGCGTGTGGGGTTGGCGATTATTAACGAACATGGCCACCTTTTGTATATATATCCCCACGGACCCCTCGATATGGTCTGTGTTTTGTTTTGTTTGAAGCTTGGAAAGATTGCAATTTGGAGAGAAAAGTTTTAGACAATTTATTCCCTACTTTACAAACCAAAGGCTGATTTAGAGAGAGAGAGAGAGAAGGCTTTATGGGGAATATTAAGAGGTTTAGGTTCTCACATATGATACCAAATGCTTGGTTTTATAGGCTTAGAGATATGAACATAGCCACCACTCCTCACCACAAGACTTTAAAGCAGCAGCAACAGCAGCAGCCAGAGAACCACCCAAGAAACTCTTTATGCTACACACCTAAAATTCACCAAGTTGACAGAAACCACAACAAGAAGGCTACTCAGTCAACTCAACATTTGTTTTTCTCCCCTACTAACTGCAGTTTATCTGAGTCAACTCAATCACTCTCTACCACATGTAGTTTTGGAGATAACACCAAAAAGATTCAAGATTCAAGTGGGTATCATGAATTAATCATTCAAGAAACTGAGTTTCAAGAAAATAATGAAGATACCTCCAGTCAAAGCTCGATTTCCACCGAAACCATTTACGAATATGAAAATCCAAGGAGGAAAAATCTAGTTTCAGGAGTGAAGATGAGATCAAAAGCACAGAGAAAGTATACGTGTAAGAGGATAGTTTATGATATTGATGATCAAAACAAGATGTCAAGTAGCTGTTGTGTAGTGAAGCCAACATTTGATCCTCTTACTGAGTTGAAGGAATCAATGATGGAGATGATTACGGAATGTAATATGCACGCAACCAAGGATTTGGAAAAGCTTCTTACTTGTTATTTGTCGCTGAATTCAAGTGAGAATCATGATAATATCGTCAAGGCGTTTAAGGAAGTTTGTTTGACTTTTGATTTTGTTGTTTAACGAATCTTAATGTACATATTACGTGATAATGATTTTCGCTAAGAATGAGGTCATTATTAAAGTTGTGTTTTGTATGCGGTTCCTGCTTAACATTCAAAACTAAAAGCAAAAATCAAAAGTTGTACCTGGTTATGTTATTGTTTTTCTTTTCGCATTTAATTTTATAAACCGAAGCCAAGAAAACCTTGAAAATATATAAAAAGAGAAATAACTAAAGGCAAAAGATATATGTTACTAGCAGCACTTAAGTAGATGCTCACATACTCACATATCGTAGAACCAATCTTATGTTCTCTATCGTAGATCCAAGGTTGTTAGCTTGTGACACAAGTTAGCTAATCTTTCCTTTAAATTCATCAAGTGTTTCAGAGTCTTTCATCTTTAAGGCTTCAAATCCGATTCTAGTGTTTGTAGTCTAGCCTCCTTGACTCTGTCTGCACCAACGAATCATGCTTTCAAGTCTTCCCATATGTCTGTTGCTTTTGTATGATGAGCAACTTGCAAAGTAATTTGTTCTGGCAATGTTTGGAACAGATAAGCAATAGCCATTGTGTTTTTCTATTCATTCACGTCTCCTTTTGGTTCGAGTGCTTCCCATAATCCATACACATTAAAAAAGTGTTTTCATCTTTACTTCCCAAATAGTATAATTCGTAGAACTTAGAATTGGGCACTGGAATGTCATCGACATCCATCCTTCAGTCTTCTTTGATGCTCCTGAATCCATCCCTCCTTTACTTTTTCTAGATGAATCGGGGTTCTTTGACTGCTTTTTCTTCCTTCCAATTTTCTGTTTATTTTCTTGAAAAATAAACTATTTCTTTCTAGTTTGCGGGCGAATCAAGCCAAATGTCTCTAACAGTCCCCTGGTTCTTTTTTCCCCAAACTACTAACTTTCCCAGTGAATCAAACCAACTACCTATGACAGTCCCTACCTATGACAAACCCCTGATTCTTTTTCCACTTTTCTTGTGAATCAAACCAACTGTCTGTAACAGTCCCCTAGTTTTTTTTTCACTTTCCCTTTTTCCACTTTTCTTGTGATTCTTTTTCCACTTTTCACTAACACACAACCGTCTATCTTTGGTGAATCAAATCAACTGTTTTTGACAATCCGGTTCTTTTTTCATCCGGCAAAATCAACTACTTCTAAACTTTTTCTTTTTCAAAAACTTACAATTTTAATAAATCATAAAACTTACAATTCTTTAATCATTAACTAATTTATAAAAATCAAATAATAACCAAATTTATTATTTAAAAAATATACCTTTTTAATAAACGTTAATTAAAATTATTATTTTTTTTTTTTTTTTTTTTTTTTTTTTTTCTGGTGTCAAACCCTAAAACGATTCTGATTGTTTTCTTCTTGAATCTCTGGTGGGTTTCTCCTTCTTCTCGGGTAGATGATGAGACTCTTTGGCTCTGATACCAAATGTTGGAAAATATTATGCCAGAGAACACGATTTAAACAAAGTTAATTTTTGTAAATTGGTACTTGAAATCGGTACACATAATTCATATATTGATACATATATATACTAGTGCTAATGTCGGTTTCTCGGCGGTTCTCCGTGAAGTGACGGCGGCGGTTAGCCGTGACGGCGGATGACGGCGGCTGACGGCCGTCAGCAGTTGCTCCGGCCGGTGGTGACACTTCCTATTCTCTTTACGTAATACAAAGTACTAATAATAATAATAATAATAATAATAATAATAATAATAATAATAATACATATGTTTAGCTTAATATTTAACAAATACATATTATTTTACCAATAATAAAGAAGAGTTGTACGTCTAGAAACCATACATACTCAAATTGTTCAATATGTTGACCAAGTTAGTGGGGAACTAGTTCGTTATAGTTTGCGTTTTAAGAAGTAATGATAAGATTAAGGGAGAACAATTCACCTTCAATCCTTCATAGAAAGTTAGTTTTAATTTCCAGTAGCATTTCATTTTTAAGAAGTAAGTTTTGTTTTCCAAGAAATAAACCTAGAAAAAATAGTCTCAAAAGTTGTGTGTGTTCTTCACATTATTTATATTCTCCATAGGCATAACTTCCATCCTTTCATACCCGGTCACCAACACTCGGTATAAGATCGCTTCCTTTTATGCCCAAGTACCTTTAGTTAGAAGACAACTCAAGGAAAAGAGGGTGTTCTTGTGTGGTATCAATGTCCGATGTTAAAATCTTCCAACTATGCTAGTTGGGCAACCTAGATGGAAAATTTGGAAGCACATAAATTGTGAGGAGTCTGTAGAATCGCTGACCGGTGAGGTAATGGGTGAGAAGAAACTCAAATGTACAAGAGCTTTCATATTCCAAGAGGTGCCAGAAGACACCCTTCTGCAAGTCGCAAAGAAAAATACGGCTAAAGAATTATGGGATTCCTTGAAGTTGGTGTTACCTTGGAGATCAGAGAGTAAACAAATGCGAGGTTACATAGCCTAATAAGTGAGATGAATTTTCTCCGGATGAAGGATTGGGAGAACATATACAACTTCACCGGAAAACTCAGTGTGATGGTTTCAAAGTATAACCGTACTGAAGCGACACTCGAAGGCATTGTCTAAGACCGGACGCATCCATCGCGCCATTGGTCGTGTGAGGGGAGTTCACGAGCGTGAGGGAGTGCGATTACCATCACCTTGCTTCATGAGTGAGGCCTGACGGTCACGAGTGTGACCCCCATCGCGTGCGTGAGCAGGAGTGTAGGGCTTTTTTTTATGTGAAGCGTGTGATGGATGCGGGGTTTGTGTGATGGGATGAGGGAATGGTGGGGGAATGATGTGGCGCTGAAGTGGAGGGTAAAAAAGCATGTGAAGCATGTGATGGATGCTGATGATCTAATGCAATTCAGGAAACATGGCAAGTTTGGCCCTAGGTTCATAGAACCATTAGAGTCATTGTGTTTATATATAAGTCTGCTTATAGACTAGAGTTAATTGAAGAGCTCTCAAATGTTCAAAACATAAATTGCGTGTTCCATTTGCGAAGTGATTAAACAATGAGGCAACTTAGTTCCACTCCGAAGTGGTAACATATGGGTTCTAATTGTACTTGAGAACTTAATGATGAGACGACCGGAGACATACTTAGAACTATTCTAGAGAATGATTTCGGGAATTAAATATCAATAAGTGGGGGAGAGTTTTAACACCCCGAAATATGTAAAGTTTCCAATTTAAATGAATTTATTGAGAATTGATGAGTTATATCTTTATGCATGAATATTTGGAATTGATTAAAGTGTTTAATTGGATATAGATTTAGTATGACTAATTAAGTAGGGTTGAAATTGTAAATTTTTTTATTAGTTATTGAGTATGAATCATTTATGTGGCTAAACAGTAAAAGAAAGAAGCACGCTAAAGGACCATATATCAAAAGGCCAAAGACGTGTGTGTGTGTGTAGAGAGAGAGTTTTATGACTTTTAAAAAGTCAAAATCGTCATGTTGTTATTGTTGGGGAGAGAGGGAGAGAGAGAGAGAGAGAGAGAGAGAGAGAGAGAGAGAGAGAGCTTTTAAGGGTGAAGGGTGTTTTTGCATAAATTGAAGATAACTTAAAGAGTTTATTACTACTCAAGTGTTAAGGTATGTGAATCAATCCCCTTTTGTACGATATCTTAAGTTTTTAGAGAAATTTGAGGGCTTTAGTGTTCTTTATAAATAAAAGAACTAAATTGGTAATCAATTAAAGAGTTCTAATTACTGATTTGGATGACTCGAGAATGCTAAGTTGAATCTATTAATTGTTTAATGTTGAAATTGAAGAAATAAGTCATGAATGGGTCAAAATTGGTTTAGATTGTGTTTAATGATCAAGTGATGTTATTTTGTTGTTATGGTTGTATTTTGGTTGATATTCAGTTGTTCATATCGAATTGCTACAAACTAGAGAAAGGCACGGTTGTGCCTTAGGTGGACCGGGCCATGCCAAAGCCTAAGAGGACCGGCCATGCTTTGAGGCACACCTCATCGTCTGAGACTAAGATACGGTGGTGTCTGTCTTGGTTGAGGCCTAATAAAGAGTTGCACGGTTTTGTTATTAGCGTGTTCGAGTCATGCCAAAATGCACGGGTGTACCAAGCCGGTGCCTGTTACAGCCAGAGTGATAAATGAGTAGTTTGAGATCTTATTTAGATGGTAATTGATTGAAGGTGATTGTTGCTGATTATAAGTTAATAGTTCTATTATAGACGGTTGGCCTGAGTGGCAATCTACTAGCCTTAGTGGAAATATACCAGCCTGTGCGACAATATGTTAGCCTGAGTGGTAATCTACTAGCATGAGGAGTGGTGTGATGGCTTGAGTGACAATCTACTAGACTAAGTGGCATGTAAAAACCTGAGTGACGGTTCTATGATATTGTGATGTCATATTTCAGATATGATGTTTGAGGATGAGTACGTCATACAAGTGATGTGTGTGTTGATATGTAAGCATGTTTTTTTTTTGCACTACTTGCTAGGTATTTTGGACGTTCTTTCATTGTTCGTCTACTAAGGTCTGATAGGCATGCGTGTAAAGGTCGTAGCATTGACTTCATGGTATGCTAAGGGCTCAAAGGATTTTCGACGCTATCTTCGTCAGCAGTTTGAGCTTATGCATATTCGAGTTTCATTAGTAGATATGAGAATAATTTGTTTCAACACAGAGGTGGGCACAAGACAATGACATAATCTTGGATTTTCAGTTCTCTAGAAATCTGAGCCTTTTGTATCAACACGAGACATAGGAATCCTGTCTGGTTTTTAACCTTTTCATTTGGTGTTTAGAGATACACCCTAGTCTATGATTTTAAGTACCTATTTTTATAATTTAATAATATCAAAATCACTTCGGAAATATAAAAGGGCATATAACCAATCAAATGTAATAAATATATAGACTAAGATGTATAAAATTCCTAGAATGTATGAATCATCACCCTTTTTCATTTCTTCAACTTTGACCACCGAACTATGCACCTTTCGTATTTTTTCCACCTAAGTACCTATTTAAACCATTGTACGAACTTCTATAGCACCAAGCGAAAGTAAGGCATCACCAAAAAGAGATAATGAAAGTAGCCTAATTAGTTAATCAATTTCTTATATATCTAATCTAATTTGTTATTTTATAATAAATCTTTTAATCATATAAGACTTAAAATAATTCTTGTTAAAAGCATGTACCTTTCTGCAATATGGGAGTTGGTTTAAAAGATAATAAATATTAAATATTAAATATTAATAGTAAGATATTATATAATTATAAAACGTTAATGAAATGAGAATTTAAAATATGATGACAAACAGTATCAACTCTTAGACCATGGTGGATGCATGGACGCAAAGGGGTATCATGATACGAATAGACGTGATTGTATTTCTGTAATGCTCACCCCTACGGAGAGGTGTACTATGACAGAAACCCTAATCGCAAGGCGATGGCGGCGGCGATTAGGGTTTGAAGCAGCGGCGGAAGAACCCTAAATCGAGATCTTGGAGGCGACGATGGTGCGGGTTTGAAGTAGCGACGACAGTGGTGGAGGTTTGAAGCACCATGATGTAACGCCCCAAAGTTCATAAGTTCCTAGATGTGAGTTAATATCAAGTAATGTGTTAAGTGTTATGTATGTTAGCAAGTTGCCTTTATGGGCTATGTGTAATATATGTTTTCAAAGTTAAGGGGTAGTTTTGCCATTTCAGAAAATTAAAGAAGTTCAGGGGCTGTTTTGTCAATTGCCCAAAGTTATAGATATATGAAGGTCTTGTTTTGACCTTGTTTAGTCAAGACTTCTTGCCACAAATACACACTCACGTACACACACTTCCTAGCCACTTTCTTTGCTGATTTTGATCCAAAAATGAAGCTTAACATCTGGAGTTGATTGATTAGTGAAGAGATAGTTTAAAGGTATGTGTTTTGTGTAGTTTTTGTTGTTCTTAGGATCAAAGAGAGATTCCTTGGTGGATCATAGATTCAAGTTGTTGTATGTTGTTTTGATGTGACTTAGTGGTCCAAGAAGTAGTATATGTTAGAAATTGTCTTTGTGCCAGAAAACATGTATTGAATCGTTTTTAGAGGGCAAAGCCTCAAAACCCAGCTGTTGTTCGAACATAGCAAAGTAGTCTGCTGTGCCGACTGTTCCTACGGCCTAATGGATGATTCCCTATGGGCGTAGGAAACTGTCAAGGGTTTGTGACTGTTTTGACTCCTACGGCCGTAGGTGAGGTTCCTGCAGGCGTAGGACAGAGTTTTGGAGGATTACCGTCTAAGGATGAAGGAAATTAACCTACGGGCGTAGAGCACATAGCCTATAACCGTTGGAAGCGTAGAAACAGTCCTAAGGGCGCAGGGGTGGATCCCTACGGCCGTAGTAAGGAAAACTCCTACGGGCGTAGGTTATAATTCCTACGGCCGTAGGGAGGGCCAGAACCAGATTATGTCATTTGATGTTTCATGTTCAGTTTAAGTTGTCCCAGAATGTATAGAAGTTTATGTAGTACTTGTTTATTGCTTGTAGGCAATAAGAGCTTGACGTTTCGGTGATAGAAGTATCTTAATCGCTGCTAAGGTGAATGTACTTACCTTTAATCAGATTAGCATACGTACGTGCACTAAGTGAATAGTACATCAATTGTATGTTTGATATGTGAAGTTAAAGGCTGCTGTTCAGAGGTTCAGTAGCACTATGTTATAGTATTTGATATGATTCGAATGCATCTATGAACAAAGTGAACAGTATGATATATGTGTTGTGATATGTGATATGTATGTGCAAATACAGTAGGTACCTGGCTTAGAGAAGCCATGTACAAAGAAAAGCGGATACTTTGTATCCAGGAAAGTGAAAGGGGTATATTGAGATCCTTATACCCAAGTAAAGCGTCAGGGGTTTGGTTACGCGCGAGGTGTGATCATACCCCGAGACAAGTTAACAGTTTGACTGTTTTGCAGACTATAAATGGGATGTGAGACATCCTGATATCCTTTATGTGTTTATTAGCTCAGTAGTATGCTCACTAAGTGAAAGCTTACGTTTTAGTATGTTGTGTATGCAGGTAACCAGATTCCAGCGAGGGTAAGGCCCCAGTGTTTTGCAGAGTTAGATAACTCCAAGCTTTTGAAAAGAGTACTTTTAACACTACTTTTTATGAAACTGTTAGCACTAAAGTGATGTAAGCTTGTTTTCCGCAAACTCTGATGTTTTAGACTGCTAATTAGTAGCAAACGAATTTTAAAGGCTATTTTAGAAAAGTGGTGTTACACACGAACTCTCAATCAAACGAACATTGAAGCGGTGGTGGTGGTGGTGGTTTGAAGCAGCAGCGGCGGTAGTGTTTTAAAATGGATGTGGATCTGCGGCGGTTGATCTTGACGATGTTAGGACTAGGGTGGCGCTGGACTTCGGCGGTGGATCTTCACGGTGGTCGAACACTTGGACTAAGGCAACAGTAGGGCGGCGATGGCAGATGGTTGAAGGAAACATGTGTTTGAGTGAAGAAGGAATGAAGACTTGAAGGTTTGAAGGTTGAAGGAGATTTGCAAGTGTTTTTCTTTATTTTAATTAATATTTATTAAAAAAACAAAAAATAATGATAAAAATTAGGGTGATCGGTTGAAGAAAATAAGGTGACCTGTTATAACAGTTCACTTGTATATAATGTGAGAGTAATAAAAGTTGCTTGTATTTTTTTTAACATTTTAAAATTCGCTATATACATTAGTAATTTAGCAAAAATACGTTATATTATGAAGCAGTTTGCCCCTTTTATTTATATTAGAAGATTATTAAAAAACACGGTATGTAAACAAATAAATGATATTAGAATGTGTGGTGTAGCTTCTTCTTCTTCAACTATGAATTAACAATGGATTCGTGTATACTAAACGTGTCTTTTATTCAGATTGGAAGATTGGAAGATTCGTCGATGTTTGTTTGCTGCAACTTGAATCACATTCTGACCAATGAGACCATGAGATTGAAACAAATCAACCACCGTGAAGAAAGCAATTTCAGCCATTAATGGATGCTTCTCAACAATCCTATCACCCAAACTCCGATGGCATCGCAATTGATCTGTTCGTTTCCAAGTTGAAGAAGAAGAAGCGACACCACACAAGCCTCATCTCACAAGGTTTCAATCTAAAATTCACCGATTCTACTGCTAATTTAGTCTTCTCTGTTCAGCGTCATCCTCGATCGAACTTTGATCATCATCAATCACAACAGTCGCCCTCAGATCCTGCTCCGTTATCAAGGCGTCTAGTTTTCAATCCTTCTGGGAACCCCCAAAGTTCTATTACTCATAACCAGGTTAGGGCTCGAATCTGATCACGCTCTTAAGTTAGAATTTGAATCACAGATTATTACTCGATTCTGCTACTAATTTAGTCTTTTCTGTTCACCGTCATCCTCGATCGAACTTGATCATCATTAATTACAACAGTCGCCATCAGATCCCGCTCCGTTATTCAAGCGTCTGATTGCTGATCCTTTTGGGAATCCCCTAATTTCTATTACTCATAACCAGGTTAGGACTCGAATCTGATCACGCTTTTAAGTACAAAATTGAATCATAAAAAAGAATGAAGAGAAGAAAGTTTATTGATCACAAAGTCGTTATGATTGTTAATCAGAGGTTAAGAGAAGAATATATTACATAATCAATCCCTAATCATCTTCTTACCTTATCCGTAGACAGGAAATAGTATTTCAATAACGATCTTGAATTGTCGGTGCTGAATTTGTACAATTTTTTATCTTTATAGATGGAAGATCATATGTGGATTTTGCCTAAAAATCTTTTGGCATTATCATTAAACAGAAATCACAACACCATTTACATTGCATATATGTTTTTTGAGCCTTCAAAAACCCATAAGAAGAGCGCTAAAACTTTAAAGTGGCCTTTTTCTAAAACATGGGTAACAATTATAGTTGTACGTATTTCAGATTTTGCTAAACTGGTTGAAACCGGCATCGTTGTTCTTGTTGTGCAGAAAGCAACATGGCATGGTTTTAGAACAGACAGTAATGAAGAGAAGGATCTGATGTTCAGAGTAGAGAGGACAGTAAATACACTTACTAATGTCGAGTTCGAAGTGTTCTTAAACAATGGAAATCCTCACGGCCCTAAGAAGTCGAATTTCAAGATGAGAGGTTCTCCCTTCTATAGATCCTGCACCATTTATAATGAAGACTCAATAGTAGCTCAGGTACTTTTCATAGTTAGTATCAAGATTCAAAAATTGTTAATTGTTAGGTTAAGAATTAGACATGGTATTATGCCAACTCTCAAATGGTTGATTACTTGATTTGGGTTGGGATTTATCTCAAATGGGCTAGATCAAAAGGTTTAGCTAAAAGGGGAACAAGTCTAATGGGTCAAACATTTGATAGTCGTCTCAAAGTTCACCTTCAATGCATACAACCTTCTAAATCGTTTCATTTTATGATTTAGTTAAGATTTGCAATGGCATTGTTTTGTAATCACAATTAAGACGGCATTGTTTTGTAATCACAATTAACACATTTATTTGATATAAATAAGGAACCAAAAAGTGTTTGCTGGTCAACCTGACCCAACTCAATTTTGACCCTCTCTAAAAATGATCTATAATCACAAAATTCTTATGATCAACCCATCTTACCACCTCTACCAAAATATCATTTGGTTTGTTGATGTTGAATCTATTCAAACTGTCTTTCATAAGTTCAAATGGGACATTTGAGTGGTTGTGTTATAGCTGGTTAAAAAATGAGGATAACAATATGAGTACTATCATGATTCATGTTATATTCACTGTTATAACTTGCAGACGAGTCTTATGTACAAGCTTGGGATCAGGAAGGTACTTGTGCCGAGGAATAAATTTCGAATGACCATATTTCCTGGATACGGTGATCATGCTTTCATTGTTGCTTTAATTGTAGTATTTTTCTACGGTCGAAAATTGTGGATCTAATTCTAGTTTCTTGTAACATATGGGCTATTTCTTGCATGTTTAGTGTGAATATCTCTTGCGGGATTGGCCCACTGGGGTACTGTTGTTATTGTTGTTGTTAATATAATATCATTTTTTTACTTATGTTTCTAAATGCTAGATCTCTATCGGATGATGTCATTAGTCGTTCATAAGGAAGTTGAAGCAGTGTCAATAGAGGTGACACATAGTGTTCCTACGTTTCATATTACATCCTGTCTCCCTCCTTTGGTTCATGTTTTACTGCATATAATGAGTACTAATGTTGCATATTACGAGCCTGCTATTGTAACATAGCAGAGTTTGAATTCGCTGAACAACTTGCACAAACAGATTTAGGTTCTAAGAAAAGTAGAAAACTCTTGTAACTTGTGCTTCGATTGAACCTCTTATTGGCAGGAAAAAACTTCAAAAACACCACATGAACAATAAACCTAATTGGCCTTCTCTTCGAACAACATGAGTCCATCTTCTTCTTTGGTTATGTTTGTTCTTCTTTGATATTGTTCATGCGTAAAAATAGTCAGCATCATGACCATAGACAACAAGTTTAGGGTGGGTGACTCATGGGGTTTCATATCCCATCATACATTAGGACATCTTAACTTTCGTTGAGGGGAGAAACGGGTTTGGTAAGGGTCTCACTTCCAATGATAAGTCGTATATGTTTATATGTATGTGGGAAATGTTACTATGTATGTTTTTATATAGGTATCGAATACATACAGCTACGACGACATAACCAGCGTCGGAGGCAGAGACTAGTGTAGAGTCTTACCTTTATGATAACAGATTTATGTGTTAAAAGGTGTATATGTGGATTTGTTACTAATAATATGGGTTGCTCGTGCAAGATTCATGTTTAGGGTGGCAGACTTTGGAATAGTAGTATCTAGTAACGAATTCTTGACAAGATAGTTGGATTATATATCAAGAGACGGTTATAACACAGAAAGGGTTTATTACGATCATGGTTAATGATTTGTGGAGGTTCATGTTTAAGGTTATTACTAATTGTGTTTCCAAGTTACAGTTTTGAGTGTTCACTATGTTTTAAATCTCATGTTAGTTAATTTATCCTATTAAGATATTATCTATTAGGAGGTTCAGATGATGATTCGATGGATATGCTCGAAGACAGTGCAGCACATTTTTGTTAAATTTAAATCATGTACTAGTTGACCCTGGACCTTTCAAATACTTTTTTTATGAATTATCTTTCAAATGAGTGTGTTAGTATTTTAATTTAAAATCACAACAACAATAACGGTACACAATCCTGCTGGAGCGGGGTATGGGGAGGTAGAACCTCCGGCCGTGAGAAAAGTAAATCACTTAATAGAATAATCTTATCTTATCTTATCTCCTTATTAAAAGAAAAGAATGCTTACCTCATCATTTCCCTTCCCTAAAAAATCTCCACCAATCATAACACTTCATTTTAAAAAAATAGAAAATAAAAGCATTATGACATCACATGTTAAGTATTCATCGATTCTTTTCTACATAATTACATTAATTGGAAGGGGTTTAATGTAAATTGTTAAGGGGGTGGTATGAAATATGTGAGGGGGTTTTAAGAAAATTGTATATTAATGTAATTAATTATAAGTTGTTTGAAAATTATGTTTAATAACTTCAAATATATTTTGTTTTGAGAAAAAATAATTATATATTTGTAATCGTCTCATTTTTATGTACGTTTTAATATAAATTATATCTGAATATGAGGTTTTTTAAAAAAATTAGTATAATTTAATTGTTTTATCGACATCTAAGTAGTTATTGTACATTTTATTCGTCTTTTATGGTTATTATCTCTACATAATATAGTCGATATAATCAATGATTTCTTGGTATTTCGATAAAAAGAATTAAAAAATATACTATAACTAATGGTTAGTGGCATAAAGTTGTATACAAAACTACCACTACCGTTAGAGCTTTTTAAAATTAATTGTTAGTTGTGAGTAAATAACACTTCAGACTCTAGAACTCTACATAATTACTGGGTAGTGAAACAACTGTTATGATAGTGGGTTTTGTAACTACACATACAGCTTGAAATTTTATATAAAATTTTTAGTTGTCTAAGTTTTCTTATTTTTTAACTTATAACTTGATACATAAAATAAAAGTTATTATTACATGGATATATGAATTCAGTGAGATCTCGTGTTTTCAATTATATTTAATTGACTAATAAATTACACTTAAGTGATTTACGTATGTATAGACATAATCTATTCTATGTTAGAATCTTATTTTTATGCGATCTAATTTACATATACTTATATGGATGTCATCATTATTTAACTTTTAATAAATTTAGTTTACAATTTCAAATATTCAAATATATAATTGGTTAATAAAAATGTCTTTAAAGCACTTGATATTATAACATCGACAATAATATTATAGTTATGTCTTTTCAATGTCGGGATAAACCTCCATCAAGATAAACACATTAATATTATACTAAAAACTTTTAGACATGTAATGTAACTTTATATTTCTTAAAAAGAGTATCTATAAAAAAAATATTAAAAATACACGTTTTTACTCATGGATAGTTAGTTATATGTGACGGTTTCTCGAGTGAAGAGTAAGGATTGGTTAAAAGTTTTAATTTACGATGATGAAGGAAACCATACTAATAAAACCATGAATGTTGTTTATAAAGAGATTTTACAAAAAATTTAATGAATAATCTTATGTATGGATTTCAAAATTCTGTAATGGTTATTCATTTCTTATTTTCTTACGAGATTTTATTTTCCTATCTATGTTTTGTAATTATTTTTACTATACGTGTTATGACTATTTAAAACTATATAAATTTAAAATTGACTTATATAATCCCGTGTTAATACACGGGTCGTTTAACTAGTATTCTAATTAAAAGAAAAGGGTTTCTCCCTCTTCCTAAAAATTCTCCACCAATCACAACCCTTGATTTAAAAAAAAATTAAAAATCAAAAAATGATGTCATAAATGCCAAAAATCCTTAAGAAATTGGAAGGGGGCGTTGTGAAAATTCTGATGGGTTTTTATAAAATATGTTAGGGGTTTTTATGAAATTGTGAGGGGGTTTTATAAAACTTGTATATTAATATAATTAACTAGTTTAATACCCCCGTGTATAAACACGGATATTGTTGATGTGAATTTTGAACATTTATGGTGTTAAATCTTAAATGTATAATAAATCCATATATCGATAACAAATCAAAAATATTCATGAAAATCAGAAGATGATCTAGAAACAAAATTGACTTATAGATTTGTCCGATAGTTGTTAGCTTTTACGAAATAAATAGAGTTGATTAGCGGGTAAAAATTCCTAGAATAATTTGAAATAGGGGATTTTAATCAATATAAATATTCTAAAAATACTTAACGATCACATAATGTCTTTTTAATATATAACGGGCCGGTTGGTTAAAAATTTATAAAAACTAATCATTAGCGAAAGAAAATAAGACTTTTACAAAATGGTGACAAACAACGTCAAAACCTAAAACAGCGGTTGAAGCATCGACGTGATGGATGAAAAACGTGAAATAATGATACAAAATGTTATTGTATTTTTTATACAAATCATCGATCATTATGTTACGAGTAGAAGCAATATGGTCAAACACTTATTAGTGATAATTTACAAATACTTTGAACTTATTATAATATATTTCAAATGATAAAACTAATAACTTGATTAATAAAATATTTAGATTACATAAATAAGATTTAATTAATTTACAACAATAAATCAATTAATTATTATATTTATCCAATTAATAGATTTATCATACGATTGTTTAATTATTTAGATTTAATATACGATTGTTTAATTATTTAGTTGTTTATAACTTATTGATATTTATTATAGATTAAATTAAATGTTATCTTTATCTAATTCATATTAGTTTGACTCTAAAAAGTCAAAATCAAAATTTTAGAATTAAAGAAATTAATAGCTAAGATTAAATCTTTTATTAAATGAAGGGTCTAGATCATCTAATAATTTTTTTCAAGTTAGTCTTTTATATATATATTAGTAGATTATAGATTGTTTATAAAATATGTTTAATAACTTATTATATAATTTGTTTAGAGAAATAATAATTATATATTTGCGACCGTCTCATTTTTATCTACGTTTTGGTATAAATTTTATTGTAATATGACACTTTTTTAAAGTGGTATATTTTTAATTGTTGGTTATCCATTAATAGTAGTGGGTAGATTATTCATAAAACAATTTATATCTTTTTTATATTTATTCTATCTACGTATCATAGTCGATATAATAACTGATTCCTCGGTCTTTAGATAAAAAGTATTAAAATGATTTTTTTTAAATTTTGTTTTATTTAAGATAAATTTATATAAAAATAGATAACATTTAAAACAGACAAAGGTGCATCAATCAATATAAAAAGAATCTCCACCAATCATAGCCCTTGATTTAAAAAAAATTAAAGAAAATAAAAAATATATTAGTTATTACGTCACATTTCATCAAATCCCTTAAGGGAAAATTTTTTATAACAAACTTCTATGTGTTTGTTGATCTTGGATAAGATAATAATATATATTTGAATTAATCGTGGATAAGATAATAATATATATATTTAAATTTGAATTGAATACATATTTCTAATTGACGTGTATTTAATTGGTTTAAAGTTACTCCACTTTGTTAGCTAAGGAAGTTACTTTTAGAAATAGATTTAAAAAATTTTAAAATGTGATTTAAATGGAATAATAATTGATAGATTAAGTTTGAAAATATAAACAAAAAGGAAAAGGAAGTAGGCGATGAGATATACATGGATAATATAACAACCATTTGAATTTGAATTTAATTAAAAATTCAACCACAGGACTGTAATTTACGATATTGTTTAAATGTTTACACGGGCGTGAGTTTACAAATTCGTTGATTTTGTGTGCAATTCATTTAGTAAACGCGAGGTAGTGAGTTCACAAATCAACTGTGAAAGATATCTTTGATATCTTATGATATCAAAAAAGAAAAAAAAACATTCAGTAGATTCAAAAAAATCGTGAATTGGGGCAACAATTATAAAAGTATGAAAAATACCCAAGTTAGATATGTCATTAGCCCATTTCAAATTAAATAGCTTAGTTTGTGTGTGCGTTAAATTACTAATAAGACCATGAATGTTGTTTATAAGGAGCATCTACAAAAAGTATTATGAACTATTTGTATATCAAACTTCTGTAATGTTTATCATTTCTTACGAGATTTTATATTATATATATATATATATATATATATATATATATATATATATATATATATATATATATATATATATATATATATATATATATGTTTTCTAATTTTTTAACGTGTTAATATTTTTAAAACTATATAAATTTAAAATTGTCTTATATCATCACGTGTTGATACACAGGTCGCTTATAAACAACATTAACAATAATATTATAGTTATGATTTTACAATATCGGGATAAAGCTCCATCACGAGAAACACATTAATCTTATACTAAAACTTTTAGACGTGTAATGTAACTTTATATTTCTTAAAAATAGTATTTATAAGAAGTACTAAAAAGACACGTTTTCACTCATGGACAGTTATATGTGACAGTTTCTTGAGTGAAGAGTAAAAAGAGGTTAAAAGTTTTAATTTGCGATGATTAAAGAAACCCTACAAATAAAACTATGAATGTTGTTTATAAAGAGGTTTTAAAGAAAATCTAATGATAATCTTATGTATGAATTTCAAAATTCTGTAATGATTATTCATTTCTTACGAGATTTTATATTCATATCTATGCTTTGTAATTATTTTTACTATACGTCATAATACTCTTTAAGACTATATAAATTTAAAATTGACTTATATTATCCCGTGTTGATACACGTGTCGCTTAGCTAGTAAATAATATATAACTAAAACTAGCACAAAAAACAAAAAGGGGGGGGGGGGGGGGGGGGAATACAACTAAAAATAAAATACTAAACGTAATACTAAGACAGTAAATAAAGAGAGCTAAAATATAAATATAACGTAGATACTATATATATTACCGCAATCAAAAATGGAAACTACTAGCCCGTATGTAGGTAAGATCGAAAATCTAGGTTAGCCAAAATATATTTTAATTTAAAATGTTTGTTAAAAAAGCAGGGTGTTAAACTAGGTTAGCCATAATGAAAACTACTTAATTGATTTTAGTTAAACATTCAATAACACAAAAGAGCATGTAGTTTTCAATTATACCTCAAAACAATTAACCTAAAAAGCATCTTAGAAATATTTACCTTGGGTGTTTAAGAATTAGTCCACCATATAATGATGCTAACGAGCTTCCTACTAGCCGATACAACAACCTTGAAGCAATAGCCAAACCTTGAATGCTTGTCTTGGTCGACGAACACAAAAACTCTTGGTTTCTTTCTTGAGGTCTACGCGGAAAGGAGAGGGAAATAGAGGATTTTTCAAGTGTCTTTTTTGAATGATAACGTGTAACGCATAAATTTTAACTAAATCCTGTTTAGAAACTTATTTGAACAAAGTAAGAAATCTAAGAAAATAATAAAGTTTATATGTATCCAAACTCGTTTAAACTTGATGGATAAGTTATTATCTTAATAAACATTTAAATAACAAACATGATATAATTATCCTAGTTATTTGAAAGATCCAAAATATGAGTTAAAATGTACTCAAACTTTCGGCCCAATTATTATCAAATAATAATTTGGAATTTCAACTGTTACTAATTTATAAAACCCTAATTATGTACATTTATTTAAACCTAAATAAATATCGTTAATAACTTGTTTGGATAAATAACCAGTAAATTAAATACCATTAATTTACTAACACATATTATGTAAAGCCCTACCCGAATGTCTCTTTAACATCTCCAATCATGGTTGTTGATGACGTACGATTTATAGCACTCATACGTATGACCATTGAATTCCCTATAGGCTATGACATTTGTCGTAACACTGTGTAGCTGTTTTGCACACAAACTCTAAAAAACTTCACATTGGTAGTAAACAAGAGAGAAGTTCGGTCATTAGTAAACTTTGGTCATGCATGACTCAACACATATTAGGATTTAGGGCCATAAAGCATGACAAATTTCATAAGAACTCTACAGTCAAGGGTGTTTAGATGGGAGTAATCCAGGGTTAGATGAACCCTAAGGGGGTGTTTGGTTCAATCTTTTGGGAGGAATTGGGGGGAATGGGATTTCAAATCCCTCTCATTATGGTGTTTGGTTTGGAAAATGAGGGGTGGATTTTAATTCCCAGGAATCAAAAAAATCCACAAGTGAGGCATTTCCAAATCCTCCCACCCCCCCCCCTAGTATTTTGAAATCCACAAGTGAGTCATTTGCTCCGGCGACGCTCTGGCGAATATTCCGGCGAAGCCTTCGACAGAAACCGCCGTTCTTCGTCACCGCCGTTCTTCGTCACCGCCGTCATCACGTCCGTCGAACATAGCTGTCGCCGGCGAAGCCTTCGACAGAAACCACCGTTCGAAACCTTCGACAGAAATCGTCGAACATAGCCGTCATCACTTCCGCTGCAACCTTCGACAGAAACCACTGTTCGAAACCGACGCCGTTCTTCGACAGAAGCCTTCTTCGTCACCGAGAAACCCTAACCGTCGCCGCTGCAACCTTCGAGAAACCCTAGCCGCTACAACCCTCGAGAAACCCTAGCCGCTGCAACCCTCGAGTAACCCTCGCCGCTGCAACCCTCGAGAAACCCTCGCCGCTGCAACCGTTCGAGAAACCCTAGCCGTCGTTCGAAACCCTAGGGCGGCGGTGTTCGCAGAGCAGCGAGGTGGTGGCCCCGTCGTTCGTAGAGAAGGGAGCAGTGAGCTGGGGCGGCGTTCGCAATGGTGGCTAGCGTTCGCAGTGGTGGCCGGCGTTCGCAGTGGTGGCCGGCGGTGAGATGGTGGCCGGCTGTTATATGTTTAGTGGTGTCTTGGATGAGGTGAACCAAACATAGGTGTGGGATTTTAAATCCCACTAAATGAATTCCTACCAATTCCCAATCCCATCTATAAATCCCAATCCCCCCAAAATCAAAGAATGAACCAAACACCCCCTAAGAATTTCTTGTCTTATCGTCAAAACAAAGCAGTGGGCCAGAGCAAATCTAAAAATATTTTGTGGGAAGTATTACATAATAGTATCTAAGCAATTCCAATGTCATTCGAGATGGTGGAACAAATCTCATCAAAGATGATGAGTTAAACTCCCAAGTGGGTGTTTGTAACACCTTATGTGAATCCCACATTGGTTGTTGCCAAGGGAGAGGTCTAAACTTTGATCATACATCACACAAAGCGTTATGCGGCCCACAAGCATGGTAAATTCCATAGGAATTCTATAGTTAAGTGTGTTTAGACTGAAGTAATCTAGTGAAAAAAGTTATCAAGTGATTGCCAAAAACAAAGCCACGAGTCACTAGGACAAGTAAACAATATTTTTTATTTTTTTATTTTTTGGTAAGGCGGAGTATTGGTGTGTGCAAGCATATTTATATCTTTCTTACTAATTAGTTATTATAGATAACAGAATTAAAATGAAAGAGCATAAGGTAATATTATTTCATCGTGTGATTATTAAATCAAAATTGACTTCATTATTAAACGCAACCTAATCCCTCTCTCTCCAAGGAGAAAAGAAAACTTTCTTCAAGGTGTTACAATAGGGAAACAAAAGTTTATGAAAGCTTTTGACCATAGAGTAGACCACCCTTAGCAAAAAACTTTATAAATTGTCTCCTATACCCAAAACATGTGTTGTATATACCAAGAGTTGAACATCTAAAACATGTTGATATTAACCATGTCAATGCATACTCAAAAAAACACTCACAAAACTCGAAAGACACTCAATTCAAAATTTCAAAGACATGATTATCTTTATATGATGTATATCTTGTCTACCCTTCAAGTTTTTCCTTTCCCGTTATCTTTATCTTCGTCCAGATCTTCTCAGTGTATATCCGGGAACACAAATGGTACCACAAATCAGTACGGGCAATCCAGATCATAATTCATTGATGGTTGAGCGATCCATGCGACTAATCTCACTTGTTAGATTGTACAAGTAAAATGTCTAGCATTTTTTTATGAATAGGAAATACCCATACTGGAAAAAGGATCCATGTTGACCCAAGTCCAACACTCGGAATCCATATGTGATGTTAATCACAAACATGTAACCTTCACTTAACATCCTATACTCAAAATGGAGATTGGCATAGGGGACAGTTAGATTTGTGAGAAGTTGAAAACCACTTATATAAGCATGCAGAATGAAACTTGTGCTTGCAGGTTCTACAAGCAAGGCGAGGAAGACTATGATTTGCAGTGTGAATCACACTGTAACAAATCGGGCACTCTTCAACACCTTCAAATTCTTTGTCAAAATTGCTTTTCCATATTCGGATTGCTTCTGCTAATGCTCCATTCTGCCACATACAAGTGAAAAAGATTAGGTATAATATTTTTTAGATCTACAAGTTGTCGAAGGCCAAATCAAAGAGTGGCGTAACTTGAACATTTTATTAGAAGGGAACCAAATCGTCTATCTAGCTTAAACTGTAGCATTTTATATTTAAAAAAGCAATAAAATTTTATATCAAAGAAAAACAAGAATAACAATATAAAACTTCAAATCGAACTCCTGATACTTTTGTCCTATATTTTCTTAGTATGGACATCAAGTACTCAGGGATGATGAATTAAAAATATTTTTCATTATATGAAATTAACTTTATGATGATATTACTTGATATTTGATTGACAAGTCAATAAGTGAAAGCTTACTTGATTACGAACGAATGACATCATTGAAAGTAACCATTTCCTTTGTTTAACTTCACTGATGCCAAGGCTTCTCGTACATTCAACATCCACGGGTCGTAAAGAATAAGATGAAGGAAGACGGACTACTAAATCCATTCCTGTTTCATCTTTTGTATATGTGGCAACTACCTCATTCGCAGACTTGCTAACACTAACTGAAAAATTCTCATCACCGAGATTGGCTTTCTTGATCTGCATAAAAAATCAAATTCATACGATATACAAATATCTTTTTCATTAAACCTGATAGAAGTGAGGGGGTAATTACTTCAACCCTTTTACTTTTGCACGAACTGATTTAGGTTACGTCTTAAATATTATTAACTTGAATGGAAACAGGTCAAATGAGTTAAACAAGTTGAAAGTCTCCAAAGTGTATTTTTAAGGCATAAAATTTTATAAATCATGTATTCAAAAAGTTAGACTAATAGTTAAATAAAAAAAATTATCATATTGGACAAAATATCCATCCTTATGATCTATAATATATAAATTTTTATATAAAATTTCAAAAACTTCAGACAAACTGTTTAAGGTCAACCCAACCAAACATGACCTTTCGATCCAACATATCCAACCTCTTACCACTCACCTATTTTGTCACCTTTAATTATTTAGCCTACCAGCCCAACCGTCCTTACCCAACTCTACCACTCAAATAAGTAAACCCTAAAACCCTAAACCGTAACCCCAAACCTAAAGCCTAAACCGTAACCCTAAACCCTTTTTAGTGATCATATGAGATAACAATAAGTTTAAGAGGACACTTAAGAAAGACATACATGAGAGAGTTCATTTGTAATCAGAGGAGGACTACACCATGTTCTCGTGAAAGATTCGATTGCAGATGATAAATTACGATCACGAATATCAGCAAACCAATCCCGAACATAAGCAGGAAGCGTTCTTAACATCAATCCGTATATTGCACCTGCAAAAGATGCCATTTCATCTGGTCCAATGGGCCAAAGTGATTCCACAGCAAAAAGCAGATTGTTGTCGGTGATTGCACGAGTTGCTGCTGCTGCTACCTTTGAAATGCCAGAAGGAAGTTCGGAAATTTTCTTTCTTACACTCGAAGAACACAATTCCAGAGGTATGTGTTGGAATAAACAGTCCAGTATTATTGGATTTGATGAATCTTTTATGTGTTGAATCAGCTTTTCCTTTGTTGGAGATGATGATGGTGATGAAAGTAGACGTGACAATAACAGCGACCAAGCAAGAAAAACATTCACCTGACAAGTTTACAATATAATTACTTTGCAAAAGAAACACAGAGTTGAGTATTTGAATGCAACTCGAAACATAAAAATTAGAATCGATTTCAATTCTAGTGATTGAAGTCAAATCAAGATTATCTACAAACTGAATTTACAAACAAGTTTTGAATTTACAAGCTAGTGCATTTGAGAACCATTCTTATTGCGAGTACCATGAGAACCAATCTTGGCCCTTGATAAAAATAAATCAATGGCTAACAATTTTGGCAGCTCATTAAGGAGTAATGATTGGCTCATTAATGAGGGGTATTTAGGGAAAATCAAGACTCGTTAAATAATAATTCATCCACCCGGACGCAATTCATGGTTAGGTGAACATATAAATGACCAAAATAACCCTATTAATGAGCTTTAATTTTGGTTACAAATGTACTCGTGGTAGTCGTAATAAGAACGGTTCTCAAATAAGTTTCTTCCTATATATAGGGGAAGGTTTATTTGAGAACCAGTCTTATTGGAGTACTGCGAGAACCGATCTCGGCCCTTGATTAAATTAGATCAAATGGCTATAAGCCTATAATGCTAATGCCTCGTTAATGAGCCCTCACTAATGCTAATTAATGAGGGTTACTTTGGGCAAATTAAGTCAATCTATGACGACTCATCCACCTAGACGCAATTTACAGTTAAGTAAATATATAAATGGCCTAACAGCGAACTGCGTCCGGGTAGACCATCATTAATGGGCAAGACTTGATTTTTCTAAATATCACTCATTAATGTGTTATTAACAAGTCATTAATAACTCATTAATAAGCGCATTAATGAGCCCTTACAATTATTAGCCACTTGATTTATTTTGATCAAGGACCAAGATCGGTTCTCGCAAGGTTCAAACAAGAACTGGTTTTCGTACAAGAACCAATCTTGACCGTTGGTTAAAACAAATTAATGGCTCGTAATTTTTGGTGGCTCATTAATGAGGGTTATTTTGGGAAAATAAACAATGGACAATAAAAATGACTCATTATTGACGCATTAATGAGGGGTATTTTGGGAAAATCAAGCCTCGCTCTTTAATAACGGTCCACCTGGACACAATTCACAATTGAGAAATTTTATAAAAGACCAAAATACCCCTATTAATGAATCATTAATAAGCATTAATGGTGAATACAAATGGTACTCAAGGTACTCGCAATAAGAACGGTTCTTAAATGAACTTATAAGATAAAGTTCATTTGAAACCATCCTTCTTACGAATACCAAGAGAACCAATATGAGCCGTCCAATTCCCCCTCCGTCAATACCATCACCAGCCCATCAATTCATCTCGTGCACCTTGCCATACGCTCTCCAACCAAGTATTTTTTTTTTTTTTTTTTTTTTTTAAAAGGAGTTTTCCCGGTTAGGGCTCCTCCCGGGGCGCCGAGCCTTTTTGACTCAGATGTACGCGGTCTAACCGGTTTTACCCGTGGCCGTTTCCGAAGCATCCCCGTGGCCATCCCTAATTGAAGCCTAGTGGGACTTGAACCCTTGACCTCCCCTATGGGGAGCAAGTGCCTTACCCACTAGTGCTCTCCAACCAAGTATTCCACTTACCAAATGAATGGCTAAGATTGGTTCTTGCGGTACTCGCAATAAGAATGGTTCATAAATGAACCCTTCCCACGCTCTTCAAATGATAACTGTTTTTCGTAGGAGAACTGCGAGAACCAATCTTAGACCTTGGTTAATATTAATCAATGGTTAAGAATAATTAGCGGCTCATTAATGAGGGGTGTTTTAGGAGAATCAAGCCTCACAAATTAGTGACGACTCAATCGGACGCAATTCATAGTTGCGTAATTATATAAATAATCAAAATACCCCTATTAACGAGTCATTAATGATGTTACAAACAGTTCTCGTACGAAAAACAGTCAATTGAACTTTTTCGTATATACATACATATATAGGAAGAAGTTCATTTGAGAATATATATTTAGGTGAGAATGGGAGACTTAATCTTGGCCCTCCATTTGATATGATCGGATGGTTTACAATTGTCACCTCATTATATTCATAACCCAACCATGAATTGCGATGGCCATGAACCACGACGGGTAATTACGACCGTTAGATCTAATTGATCAACATCTAATTAATGGCTAGGATTTGTTCTCTCATTCTCACCTACATATTCATTCTCATAATAACCCTTCCCTATATATACATCCTTTTTAGAATTTGAAAATATAAAACCCCTAGAAATATTTTTTAGCAATTAGCAAACGTGAAATTTTGAAGTTTATTTGTAACCTAAGAAAGGTAGAATTTCGTAATTGTAATTGTTTGTTTTTCAAATTCAGACAGGTCTTTTGACCAAAATAGTTCAAACTGGTTAAATCAAATTTGAATGGAATCTAATACGCATGTGGTTCAGCTTCTTCCGAATTGAGCTAAAAAGAGTTCAAACCCATAGAGAAACCAAGGAAAACGAACCAAACTCGATGAACACGAATAAACAGACTTACTCTCTCTGGGGCAACTAAATCCAGTTCAAGAATCTCGAGTGGTGATTTTTTTTCAAGAAAGATAGATATTTCCTCCCTCAAATGAATTTTAGCTTCTAAAGACGAATCATCAAGAGTATCTTCATTATCATTTAACAAAGATGATATCTCTTGAACAACAAAAGCTGAATCTGCAACAGGTTCACTTGAAAGAATTACATAAGCAGCATACTGCAGATACGGAACCGGCTTCGATGAAAATAGAATCGCATATAATGAGCTAACAGCCCCTTTGCTCAACCCCCATATTTCTAAAGATTTTATGGCGCGGTCTCTAGCATGAGAAGAAGATTCAACAGCACATGAAGCCACTAACTCCCAGAAATGACACTCACTAATTCGGTTCAATGCTATAACCGATGAATACGAACCAGCAATGGCCTCAGCTGCACCTGTTGAAAAAAACAAACGAAGAACACCTTCAAGAATTCGATCTTTAGTAAGGACCCACTTTTCGGATCTTAAGAGATTTTGATCGTTTTCGTTTTCGCTTTCGTTCTCGTTTTCGACAGATTTTTGTTGTTGGATGATCCCACAGTAGAGAGAAAAGGAAATAAGTGCATTTTTTGCAAGTTTCAAAGGAAAGGACTCCAGAGTCAAGAGAATATGCTGGAGCTTTCCCGGTATATCAACAGTGGACCCGCTTGTAATAGTTTCATCCACAGACTCCACTACTTCCTCCATCATTATAACTGTGGATTCAATCCAGTATCTTGATTTGTACAAGACGAATTCCCAATCATCATCTGTCAGCTCAGACCAACAGTATCCAACTACAATAACTGTTAACTTGGATAACAACATCTGCACAACAGGTAGTTTATTTACAGAAGCAGACCCCACAACTCGTTGTTTACGGAGTAACTCAAGCAGGAGACTGCGTTCCAAATCAGTGATATTTCTTTGCGGTCTAAATTGCTGAGTTCCTCGTGTTCTTCTCAGGGGATAACATGACACAACAAGTTGAAACCAATCTTCCATATCTGCAGAAAATATTGCATCTTATATAGCAATAGAAACAAAAATGGGAATCTAGAAATGGTTTAAAACAGGTGAGTAAAGGGTGGTTGGATGTGTTTCAAAAATGAGCATTTGATATTATATGACTAGAATCATGTGTAATGAAATGGGATGTCAATGACATTATGAGCTCTATTGTTTGAAGTTGTAAAGAGTGGCAAAATTACGATTCTGTAAGAAATTAAGAGTTATGGCAGATGTCACAAAAGAGCAATGTAGTTTGTTGCTACTTTATACTTTTTTGGCCATTTTGAGTTATACTTTGTGTCGATTATCATTTAAGGACAACAAGACCAATGCGGGCGTGCAACTAGTTAAACTTGATGACATGACATCAATAAGAATCTGCCACATGTCATCTCCACTATTGATAAGAGTACATTGCTGTTTTACATTACCTGAGTTATTATGACGAAGAAGAGTTCTTGTGGAATGGGAGTAGATCAAACTAGATTGTAATAAGTAATATAAGTAATTTTACCTTCTCCAGAATACCAGGTGTTAAGAGGTGGAAATGCTACAGTTCTTTGAAGCCAGCCCTCGATTACATCATGTATTGGGTTTTCCTGTGAAGGGTTTTCGTTTCCAAAGTCATCTGCTTGAGAGCTCAGTGGTGAGATTAGGACACCCATTACCACCGGAAATATCTTTAAACAATTTGAATTCACATCTTCACCTACAAAAAGCCTATCTACAAGTAGATTAAAATTTTCAAGAGCCTTTTTTCTTCCCCAAATATTATCCTCGAAAAGAATACGAATTACCGACACAAGCCCTCTCACATAAACAGCTTCTATTTTTTCCAATTCATCATGTGGGGCTGGATACAAACTCGAAGAACTAAGACTAATTTCATTGTTGGCTCCTTGGACAAGAGAACCATTTAACATGATTTCGACAATCAAATCTAACAAGATGCCACTAGAAGAAGAATCTTCGTTCTTTTTGTAGTAACTAATCAATGCCGGTAAAAATGAGGTTAAAACACTGCCACCTTGCCATTTCCATGTGCATAACATCTCGGCTGCAAGCCAACCACGATTATAATCAGAATGAGATGATGACATCACTTCATTGGAAGATGATGCAGAGCCCGCGATAACTCTAGCGATACCAAATTTCGATATAAGCTTGTCAACAAAAGTAGCCATTCGGTGACTCTTAGATGCCTACAGGGAAAAATTTACAATTTCTAAGCTGCTTAATTTTTATGGAATGCTAGCAAAAACTGAAAGGATCTAACAAACACGCACACGCAAACAAAACCCTTTTATAAGTTAATATTTTTTTAAAGGAGATTGATGAACAATCAAGTTTTCAGCATGGTGTCAGAGTAAATATATATAACATACGCTCTAAGAAAAGGGCAAATATCATTAAATAGCAACATACTTTTGTCAATTGTCCATTTTGGTAATTTTTACTTTGCGTTGATGTGTTACTATTGTAATTTAAACGCATACGGTTGTAGGTGACACATAGAAGATCTTTACACATGCAGTATCATTCATTTTATAACCGGTCAATTGAGCTTAAATTACCTAATTAGCTCATCAACACAAAGTATAATCATCAAAACATGACAAAAACAGGTGTAATTACCAAACTGAACAATTGATACAAGTATGTTGCTATTTTATAGCATTTTTAAGCTCAAAATAAACATAAGGAAAAGTATACCCACATCGTCAGAAGTGATTTCACTTTTCAAAGCAGCTGATATTTGTCCATCTTTGATGCTGGGAACAACAAACGAAGGCCAGGAATCAAACTTGTTTAGAAGCTTGTCTAACAATACTTGTTCCTCAACTTGAGTTTCACAAAGATTATCCAAAACATCAACAACAAAAACACACCCGAGAGAAATGATTTTATCAATGTCCAGCTTATCTTCACTAAGAACAGCAAACCGAATTGCCTGAACCAGAGTACCACCCAACATTTCCCGGACACCTGGGCTAAGACTTTTAAAGTATTTATCGATTTTGGAGAGAAAAACATGCACTGATTTACAAAAACCAAATCTATCCGTTCCTTTTGCAGATGAATTATTATCAAATCCCTCATAGAAAACCGCTGATGTGGCATTTTCCCAATCAATCATGAATAATGCAGCTAAGATACATGGAAGCAAGTCAGAGTTTTTGGTAAGAGTTTTTAGTCTAAAGAAGCTGCCATTAAGCACTTCGATAGCAAAATTAGCCATTTCGAGAATACTCGTTGAAGATTCATGTTTTTCAAAGGTTACTTGTTCCCCAGAATTTAAGAAAACATTAGCATCCCTGATCCATGTGAAGTTGGAACTTGCGATGAAAGATCGTAACTTGTTGAAGAGTTCTTGAAAAATCAAAATTGATGTGTTTTCGCTCACCAAGTAAGTTTGATCCTGTTCTGTTTTGCCTCCAAGAACAGCGCTATGATATTAAGATATGGACAAAAGAAAAAAGGTTAGGCAATATAAAGAGTAAAATACGTCAATTAAAATGAAGAAAGAAAGAATTGTTCAAAATCTAGAAGCAAGGAGTAGGGATGTAACCGAGTAGACTTTCAAGTCGAGCTTGTGCCATGTCACATTTTTACCGTTCTTGTAGATGTATATCTACATATTTAATTATTTATCATACTATATGATCAAGTCGAGTAAAGTTAATCTTAAACATTGCGTCTAAGTCAAACCCATTATGACATAGATCGACAAATTTAATACTAAGCTTGGTCATTAATGTTATTAGTTGTTTAAAAATACCGATAATCAAGCTTGAGTCGAGTTTTGAGCTTCGAATACTATAATCAAGTCGAGTTTGAGCTTCGAATGTTATAATCAAGTCAAGTTTTTAGCCTCGAGTATATAATCAAGTTGAGCTTGAGCTTAGCACTGTGTCGACTCGAATCAGCTCAATTACACCCCCGGAAATTGCTCACATGTTAGTCATTTATACACATATTACTTCATATTCATTAATCAAATTAACATTTGGCATATGTAAAGCAACAAAAAATCATCATAGTTGCAAATACTTTTATATCAATTTAACGCACCAAATAAACTGGGCATCAGAAGAACCAAATGGAGGAAGAGAATGACCAATAGAAAGAGCAGTAGCATCTAGGAGCTCATGATGCCAGTGGTTGGGGTGGACACCTGTCCTTAAAATTTCTTCTTTTGTTTTCTCCATTAAAAGCGCCAGTATACCAGTATCGTTGGAATCATGGGTCCCAACTGCATGTAAAATTATACTATCCCATTGTTGAGAAAAGCACTCATCATCTACTAATGCAAGCAAGAGATCCAATCGGGCCATGGTGGAACGTTTATTTGTTTGCAAGCACCAAGGAACAAATATATCCTCAAAATATTGCAAAAACTTATGTAAGCTCAAATCATGTTCCTGAACAATTCCTTGAGTGAACTTGCGTTGTCCACATGTAGAGACTGCAGCCACCAGAAATCTAGCGCTACTTGATGAATCCTGTAATGATTAGCAAGAAATTTAAAACTACAATCATATAACCAGATATTTATGAAATTGAGTAAAAAATAGGGTTGTCAAATTACTACCAAGCTCGAGCTCAAGATCATTTAATTAACTGCTATTTTCAAATTGTCTCAAATCGACTAGATGATATTATTTAAAATTTTATGAAGATATTAATCAAAGTTGGAACTAATTGTGTTAGCACTTTAGAGCTAGACTCGAGATTACTATCAATATTTTAAATTTATGATAATATAAATCAAATTAGTTGACAATTTTGCGGTCGACTTTACTTGCTAGGGCTTTTATTTACTTTTATCTTTGTTTTTATTATTTTTTATTATTTTTTTATTTATTTTTTATTTTTTTATTTCTATTTTTATTTTTTTATTTTTTTATTTTTTTATTTTATTTATATATATATTTTTTTTATTTTTTTATTTTTTTTAATTTTATCCTTTTTCTATTTTATTGGTTTTCCTTGTTCCCTATGTCCTTTTGTTTTCTGTCTTTTCGTGGCCGGAGGTCCTTTTCAGGAAGCAATCTCTCTACCTATGGGTAGAGGTATGATTGTCTACATCCCACCTCCCCCATACCCCGCTGCAGCGGGATTTGGGTACCGTTATTGTTGTTGTTTACTTGAGTCGATACTTCTAAATTCAACTAGACTTGAACCAAGTAAATTTGAATTTTTCTTTTTTTAATGCAAGTCAATTTGAATATTCCCAAGTCAACCTCAAGTAGCTCACGAGTTACTCAAATTGGTTACACCCCCTAGTCGAAAACAAGGAAACCAAATGTCTTTACAACTTTTCAAAAGGAATTTCCCGCTATAGGAGGTTCCCAGGGGAAGTCAAGCTATAATCGTTTATGTAGCCGTTTCCAATACTCCCCCCGCCGGACATCCTACCACTAGGCCATCTTGAGATGGTTCAAATGTCTTTACAGCTCTAAATTCTAAATGTGAACATGAAGAACATGACATACGCACCACAAACAAAGCAGTAAAAAAAGAGTTGATGAAGTAATAAGAACTTACAATATTTTGAATTAAGTGGAAAGATTTTGATAGCATGGGACCCACTAAATGAGAGAAGGGCCACGAGTCACCTTTCCGCACAGCATATAGATCCACTGACAACAAAAATCTGATGATTTGCTCTACATTCTCACTTCTTTCAATGCTTTCAGATTGCTGGAATGCATCAAGGCAATTTTTTTCAAAAGTTTGGCAAAAAGCTGATAACAAATTAGCGTCGAGGGAACATATGCCTGAAAGGATATCTGTAATGCATTTTCCCAACTCATGCACATGATCAACTCCGTCAAACATTTTCATATTCTCCTCACTAGACGGAAGCAAAAGAAAGTCATCCCACAAAAGTTTCAATAACACCGCATCGATAATATTACACCGGAAATTATGAGCATTTTCTACTTCATCACAGTACCTGGTATCAAAGTGACACAAAAATGAGTTGAAAACGAAAGACGTCCCATTATGGGTGTCAATATATTACTTGCAAGATCTTGTAGAGAAACATAACTTCTTTCCCTTTCATTTCTGGAGATGGCAACTACAGCTCATTTTTATAAGTGTGTCAAATTGGGTTATGTTTTCTCTAACGAGTCCAATAGATGATGTCAAAAACAAGTTGGTAAATGAGCAGCCAGCTCAAATGGGTGGGAACCACCACAGGTCTTTTTATAATGCATATAACTAGGGATGTAAATGAGTCAAGCTACTCGCGAGCTATTTGTGCTCGGATCGTTAAAAGCTCGAAACGTGCCGAGCCTTAACAAGCTCGAGCTCGAGCCTGAGCCTAGATTAAAGCTCATTAAATAAACGAGCCGAGCTCGAGCTCCAAAGAGTAGGTTCGTTTAAGCTCGCAAGCCAAAACGAGCAGTATATTTATATGTTAAATTTAAAATGTTATTATAATATATCATTTTAATAAAATACAACAAAATAATACCCGAGCCTAAACAAGCCTAGCTTAAACAAGCCTAAACGAGCTGAGCCCGAACTTCATAAATCTTGAACAAGCCAAGCTCGAGCTCAACATCAAAAGCTCTAAACGAGCAGAGCTCAAGCTCGACTCGAGCTTAAAAAAGCCTAAACAAGTCCGGCTCAATAAGTGTCTGGCTAGGCTCGGCTCGGCTCGGCTCGGCTCGTCTCGTTTACATCCCTACATATAACCTCCAAAATTGTTTTATTATAACATCACATTGCTACTATAACGTTTTTTAATCATAAGTAACCCATGCCGCCATGAATAATTCATAAAATTAGAAAACAGAAAAAATATTGTATCCTGGTCATCCAACCCCCCTAACCAATTTTTACACTAACCAATGTTTTACCTAATTTGAGCCAAACCCGTTTAATCCACTAACAACCCATCTGAGCCTATCTGAAGGTAAATTGCAACATAACATAGAAAATTCAACTTTAGGACAAAGAAGATAGCTAAAAGAAACTTACCTTTCAGCATTAGTTAACACCCAAAGAAAACATTCTCGGAAAGACTGAAAAAACACTAATTGATCAGCTTTTGAGGACTGAGAATGAACTTTTCCCGCCCAAAAGTTCTGGAAAAATTCTAGAAAGAATTTGTCCACCATAATAGCTTTTGAAGGCACACAATCTAAAAAAAGAACTAAAGCTGGGTAAGATACTTTCTGAGATCCAAAGCACCCATTCCTCAAAAAACTCCAAAATCGGTTCATTACGATTTTGTTAACATTTATACTAGTCCAGCTCTCGGGAAATCTTCTTGAAAATATTAGCACCGCTTCCCACATAGAAGAATGGCACGTGGGATCTTTTTCTTGGAATGCACCAAGAATTGCAGGTGCAAGCGTTTTAATGTTTGCTTCATTTAAAGCGTGAGGAATGTTTTTAACACAACTTCTAACGAGAGAATAAGCAGCAGATCTGATAGAAGAAGTTTGAGATTTCAAGAAGTCTTGAAAACACTTGTGAGTAGTTAACAGTTTCTCTGCATGAGATATGGCAGCCGATCTTGCTTTCAGAGCATGTTTTTGTTCAAGACCATGATTTTCTTTTGTCAGTACATCAAGAAGTGTAGCCAATGCTAGCAACGACGACGAGACAACCTGCAACCACATAAGCAACAGTTTGGAAAGCAAGATGAAAAAAGAATTTGATGCCTAAGTAACGCATTATAGACAAAGAAGAAATACATTGATGGTATTTACATTGTCTAAGTGCACTAATTGACAGGATAAGAGAAAAACTATGTATACCTATGCCAACGTACAAAATATGTAGACAATGCGGTATCATAAGACTCAATTTTCAACTTTTACTATCAAATGTACAAAATAGCAACATACTTTAGACCAATTCATGCAGGCAATGAACTCTAAATGGCAAATATACTTAAATTATTTTGTACATTATATATTTTAATTGTTGTGTTCTATCACGAGTTGATGACCAAACGAGTTGTAATGGGTATGCGTTAGCTGGACATTTTTTTATGTAGATATTTTAGGCTAGTTATTACTTGCCCATTTTCTTTAAAAATATTTCTTGCACCATAAATCCTCACATTGCTTGAGAAATAATCAAGTTGAATATGCAAACTTCACACTTTTCTTCCTCTTTTCATCCTTTTATCTGGACTCACTCCATAATGGTTAAATCTATTAACGTAAACTAAATGGCCCCATTTGTATAGACATGGGGCAAAACTGCCAACTTCAGTAAAACTAGACCAAAAATAAAAGAATGGTCATTTTACAGTGAAAGTTCAACTATGGTGCAATTTTGTTTCCAAAATTGGCCCTTTGCCTAAGATATTAGTTGGCCTAGAGTACATAGTTATTGTGTGCGTTTTTAAATGTATTTAGTAACATTAACCAAGAACAATACACAATATACATATTATGTGTGAATTATACAAAATGAAGTGGTCAATGACGGTGTGTATTTGTGTGTGCTATAAATATGGTACACACCTGCTGATGCATCTCTTGTAGCTCATCCAAAGCAACTGCCTTATCAGACATACTTTGAGGGGTAAGTTTTAAGTTCTCTTCTAAATACATAAACACGTCATCCGTACATAACATCAGTGCCTCCAGTCTTTTCTCTTGTGCAGGAAAAGCAGCCTATTTTAAAAGCCAAAAATTAAAAAACAAATGATCTTAAACTTTATTTCTTTGTTTGTTTTTCATTGTTTGAGAAGAATGGAGCAAAGAGAACAGGTTAAGAACCATGTGTTGAGGCTTAAGTTGATTTCTAATGATTTAGCCATGTAAATGTTACTTTTTGAAATCTTCAAATGTTCTCCACGTAAAAAATAATATGGCACCCATTGTAAACGAGTACGTACAACAAGTAAAAACCTGTAACGATCTTTTTGCAGCTTGAGAAACTTCATGAAGTGCATCAAACTGTGAAACCCACCAAGGCCCCATCAAAGACTTCAAATGTGGAGCCAAATCTCTCCTGTAATGGATACAGGAAAGACATATAACAGCGTATAATAACTTCAAGAAAAAGACATAAATGCTCCATATAACACCTCAAGAAGTATGAAAATGAAAAAAAAGGGAACTGCATTAACTATATAAGAAAATCAATCACCCTAAATTCTGGTCCCTAAAAGTGCTATGCGGTTTCGGTTATATACTAGTAGCATGGGCCAAAAATAAAGAAGCAGACATCTAAAGAGGTTATTTTAAAGAAGGGTAATTTTGCATGACTAATCATAGAAAACTAATGCTAAGCTTAAGAAACCTCTGTTAACAATAAACTCGTGCGAGATGGAATTACTGTTGATTAGGCTACATATTTTTAAGGCTTATGCATCATATTTTGAATAAACTTTCTGAAGTTTATTTGTTAGTTACATATTAGTATTATGGCCATGTTTGCATTATTCTACTGGAAATAAGATAAGCTCAAACCCAACAGTGCTGACGAGATTAGCCATGGTTTCATGAGTAGCTCGGCGGACCTCCCTGTTGTAGCCCTGCAACAGCTTTTTGTATTCAAATGCCTAAGCCACAAAATTGTAAAACAAAAAAGATGAATAGTGTATCAATGATAATAAATCAGCAAATGTCTATTAAAAAAAATAACATGATACTGATGAACAAATTTAGACTTCATAAAACAAATAAGCATACCCATTGTGGAATGATTGCTGATACATCCTTTGCAGATTTTTCCTTAAACAATGTTGACAAAGTTGTCAAAGCCTTCAGCTGTAGAGCCGTAATATAACATAGCAACCCCAAAAAAGATCATTATTTGCAGCAAATATGTTGAAAAGGAATGTGTTCAATTTTAGTCTGGAAAATATAATTTGTTGCTTATATTAGTTTTGGTTGTTGTGTTAGGTGAAGCAAAAGGTCTTTTGTGAACATGTTGCATAACTTTGTGGCTGGAAGTGAAAATAAAGAGTGTTAAAGGATGCATGGGAAAAGTGTGGCTGGCAGAAAGAGTAAAAGTAGCAGATCATGTGGGTCGAAATTTTAAAAAGAGGAAAAAGGATATTTTCAAGTCTGATTTTGAAGTCTGGCTTTCTCTCTCTCTTCGTAATAGCTGTTCATTTTTCTGTACATTGAAGACTTGAGTGCAGAGGATATATCTCTCGTTCTTACAATTCTGGAATAAGGAGATGTACACGCAAGGTTGAATTCTTGGAGTAGAGCTGCTGTTCACGTGTATTTCTGCATCTAAGGCTCAGATACTAAACTGAGTTCTTGTTAAGAAGCTTAGATTCGTTTTTTTCTTTTCATATGGGGTTTCTGTCTGGTTCGATTTGTCCAGATCTGTTGTTCGTTAGTTGTATTAAAGGTTCAAGGTATTAGTTGAAAGATTCAAGGTGTTTTAACATGGTATCAGAGCCTTAGGGCTCATATCATGATCGATCTGTCGGTCGAGGGTTTTGCCATATCGTCGAGGTTTTAATCAAGTTTTGCTCGTCGAGGGTTTCTGCCGTAGGGTTGTCTCGGTAAACAGTTCTTGATATTTGTTCTTCAACCGACAGACTCACACTGTGTTTGGGCTAGATCTTGGGTTTGAATTCAAGTATTCTTCTATTGCATGGGTTTCTTCAAGCTGTGTTGAAGAACCTCTGTTGATTTGCGATATATTTCTTTACCTATTGAGTATCTGGATCGTGTATTAAAGCTTCCGCTGGTGATTTCCGTTTGAGATTTGTCTTCGAAGATTGTCTGTAAGTGATTCTTGTTCCTATCCTGTTGGTAGCAAGTACCTCCTCCGGTGAGCTCCTGTGTCGGACAGGAGTTAACTGCCCACCGGCTGTGAAACTTGGCCTATAAACAGGAGCTTTGGTTGTTGCTTGATAGTGTTAGTGTTTACTGCATCTTGCGTTAATTCTGAGTTTAATATTGTTAAATCATATTATTTCTCTTGTTGTTGTTACTATGAGTGATAAAGAGTCTGATATAGGGATCACCCAAGTCAGTAAGTTGGACTTTGGTGATCCGCTATACTTACATGCTAGTGATACTAGTGGTTCCCCGTTAATATCATTCAAGTTAAAAGGGACCGAAAATTACAATGTTTGGAGTTGTGCCATGAGACTTGCACTGGAAACAAAAAATAAGACTGGGTTTATTGATGACACTATAGATAAGCCTGATGATGATGAAGTTTTAGAAAAACAATGGGATAGGTGCAACTCGGTTGTTCTATCCTGGATTTTGGGTTCTATAACCGAAGATTTATATCTTGGGCAAATTTTTTCGAGAGATGCTGCAACCGTGTGGCAAGAGTTAAAAGAAACTTACGACAAAGTTGATGGTTCTGTCATGTTTAATCTTCATCATAAGATAAATTCTGTGTCAAAATGGATCATCAATTTCTGATTATTATCATAAACTAAATTCGTTTTGGAAACAATTTGATGCCCTTGTTAGGCTTCCTGAATGTACTTGTAATGCTGCAAAAGGTTACAAGGATCATAGTCAGTTACTAAAACTAATGCAATTTCTCATGGGGCTAGATGAAGTTTATTTACCTGTTAGAAGTAATATCCTTACAAGAGATCCATTGCCAAATGTAAAAACTGCTTTTGCTATAATTTCTAGAGAAGAATCACACAGAGGTATTCCGTCAAGTATGTCGAATGTGAAAGGTCAAAACTCAGCTTTTGTTGCTAAAACAATTGAAAACAAATCTAAAAATGGAAAAAACTTCCTAAATTCAAATTTGAGTTGTCAGAATTGTGGTTTTAAGGGACATACTATTGAACGGTGCTACAAAATAATTGGCTATCCAGAAAATTATGTTAAGAAAAATAACAGTTCAAATGCTAGGAAAAAAAATTCCAATAACAACAGCGTCATTATTGATAACCCAGATGTTGGTGCTTCATCAACAACTGGTTCTAGGTCTGGTAGCTCTTCACCATTCACTAAGGAGCAAATTTCTATGTTGATCAATCTCTTAAATGAAAAAAAGTCTCTTGAAGCTGCCCATGCTAACATGGCATGTAAATTTGTGCCTTTAAAGTTGTTTAATTCAAATAGTTTTTTTGTCAAAAACAAACAGTTAGGTTGGATCATAGATTCTGGTGCCAATCAACATATGACTATTTAAGAAAAAGGTCTTGATAATCTGGTAGATGTTTCGGATTTGAATCTAACAGTTGGACACCCTAATGGTACCAATGCTAAAGTACATAAAATTGGTAATTTGAGACTTACTAACTCGCTAGTTTTATATGATGTTTTGGTTGTACCAAAATATCATGTGAACCTGCTGTCTGTGAATAAATTGGCTAAAGATAGCAAGTTATTTGTTGCTTTTGATGAATTCAAGTGTTATATACAGGATTTGTCTCAAAAGAAAACCGTGGGGATTGGTAGTGAACAAGGAGGTTTATATTTTTTTGATATAGAAGGTGTACCTAAAGGATTTATATGTAATAATGCTAATGTGGGTCTTGAATCTAAACGCTTATGGCATGTGAGGTTAGGTCATCCTTCTGATCATGCTTTATCTGTTTTAAAGTCCAACTTAAAGTTAAGTGATGAGTCTAGTTTGCCTTGTGAGATATGTCATAGGGCTAAACAGACTAGAAATCCTTTTCCTCTCAGTGATCATAAATCCAAAGAGATGGGCGAATTGGTTCACCTAGATCTTTGGGGTCCCTATAAAGTTGCAAGTAAAGAAGGTTTTAAATATTTTTTAACTGTTGTAGATGATTTCTCAAGGGCTGTTTGGGTTTTCCTTATGAAAACAAAAGATGAAACATATGAAAATGTTGTTTCTTTTCATAATTTGTTAAAAAACCAGTTTGATAAAACAGTTAAAATATTTAGAAGTGATAATGGGACAGAGTTTGTAAATAACAGGATGGGACAATTTATGATTAATGAAGGAATTATTCATCAAACCTCTTGTGCCTATACTCCTCAACAAAATGGAGTGGCATAGAGGAAACATAGACATCTCCTTAATGTTGCTAGATCTCTTTTGTTTCAGGGGGGGATTCCTCTCAATATGTGGAGTGAATGCATCTTAAATGGAAAAACTCCGTTTTTTATGGTGTATGGGTGTGAACCAAGTTTAAAGCATTTAAAAAGTTTTGGATGCTTATGTTTTGCAACTAAGCTAAACAATTGTGATAAATTTAGCTCAAGGGCTGAAAAGTGTGTTTTGATTGGTTACTCAAATTCAAAAAAAGGTTACAAGCTTCTTAGCTTAGAAAACAAAAATGTGTTTTTTCTCTAGAGATGTCAAATTCTACGAAAATATATTTCCTCTTCAAAACAATTTGCAAATATCAGATCGTATTAGGTCAGGTCAACGTTTTGTTAATTCTGATTTAGAAGGTTCAATTAACCATTAAAATTTTTTTGACACGCCATATACAAATTTTGAGGATTTCCAATTTAAAAGTCCCAATGATGAAGGGGAAGGGATTTCTCAGGGTGAAGTCAGTGAACCTGATCAACTTGGCAGCTTGGATAAAGCTACCAATAGTGAAGGTTGTGCTGATACATCTCATGATGATATACTTGATGAGAATGATCCTCCTGAGGGCAATTTTCAGAATACTAATACTGAAAATGTGAGTGGTCAAGATACATTTTCCATTCCTCTAGATTCAAATGATATTAACCTTAGGAGGTCTGATAGACATACTAGCTTACCCAAAAGACTAGAAGATTTTGTGGTAAAGGGTAAAGTTAAGTATGGTTTAAATAAAGTTGTTAACTATTCTAATCTAAGTCCGGACTTATTTAGTTTTGTCACAAGTTTGAATGTTAGCGTAGAGCCTAGAAATTTTGAGGAGGCTTCTCGAGATCATAATTGGGTTAATGCTATGAATCTTGAGATGGAAGCCTTGTATAGGAACCAAACTTGGGAAGTTACAGACTTGCCACCGAATAGGAAAGCAATAGGATGCAAGTGGATATATAAAATAAAGTACAAGTCGTCCGGTGAGATTGAAAGATATAAAGCTAGGCTTGTAGCAAAAGGTTATAGCCAACGAGAAGGTATAGACTTTGAAGAAACTTTTTCTCCGGTAGTAAAGATGGTGACAGTTAGGTGTCTGATCAGTCTTGCTGTCAATAATGAGTGGCCATTGTTTCAGCTAGATATCAATAATGCTTTCTTGTATGGTGAGTTGAAGGAGGAAGTGTACATGCAATTGCCTCACGGTTATTTTGATGCAAATGACAAAAGAGTGTGTAGACTTACAAAGTCGTTGTATGGTCTAAAGCAGGCTCCTAGACAATGGAATGAGAAGTTGACTAATTGCTTAATTGAAAACGGTTTTGTGCAAAGTAAATGTGATTATTCTTTGTATGTTAAAAGGAAAGGAAATGTGTTCCTTGCTTTGTTGGTTTATGTGGATGATATAGTTTTGACAGGAAATGATATGAATGAACTTAATAATGTCAAGGCGTTTTTTAGTTCTAAGTTTCGAATTAAAGATCTTGGTAACCTAAAATATTTTTTAGGGATTGAAGTTTTAGAAACCAAATCTGGTGTTTGTTTGTCTCAAAGGAAATATTGCCTTGAGTTGCTTAATGAATTTGGTTTTTTGGGTTGTAAACCTCTTAACACTCCTATGGAGATGAATTTCTCTGTTCCTAGTTCTGATTCTAAAGAAAATGTTTTGAGTAATATTACAGTTTATCAAAAGTTAATTGGTAAACTTATTTATCTAACTCTTACAAGGCCTGACATTAGTTATGCAGTGCATGCGTTGAGTCAATTTATGCATGCCCCAACTCAAGTACATTTAAGTCTTGCGTTTAGAGTTCTCAGATATTTGAAAGGAGCTCCAGGTAGGGGTGTTCATTTTTGCAAAGGTAAATCTCTTTCCTTAACCGCTTATGTGGATTCTGATTGGGGTAGGTGTATGTCTACTCGAAAGTCTGTTACAGGGTTTTGTGTTTTTCTCGGAAACTCTATGGTTTCTTGGAAAAGTAAAAAACAGTCAACAGTGTCTCGATCCTCTGCTGAAGCAGAATATCGTGCTATGGCTGCTGTTACTTGTGAAGTTTTATGGTTATTGAATTTGCTATCGGACCTTGGTATAAGTAATTCAATACCTGTTAATGTTTTTTGTGATAATAAAGCAGCTATACAAATAGCTGCGAACCCGGTGTTTCATGACCGAACGAAACATTTTGAACTTGACTTGCATTTTATTAGGGAAAAAATCACTACAGGTGTCATAAAAGCTGTCAAAGATTGAGTCTGCTCTTAATCCGGCAGATGTGTTTACAAAAAGTCTAGCTGCAAATCAGCATAATTTTTTGTGTGAAAATATAATTTGTTGCTTATATTAGTTTTGGTTGTTGTGTTAGGTGAAGCAAAAGGTCTTTTGTGAACATGTTGCATAACTTTGTGGCTGGAAGTGAAAATAAAGAGTGTTAAAGGATGCATGGGAAAAGTGTGGCTGGCAGAAAGAGTAAAAGTAGCAGATCATGTGGGTCGAAATTTTAAAAAGAGGAAAAAGGATATTTTCAAGTCTGATTTTGAAGTCTGGCTTTCTCTCTCTCTTCGTAATAGCTGTTCATTTTTCTGTACATTGAAGACTTGAGTGCAGAGGATATATCTCTCGTTCTTACAATTCTGGAATAAGGAGATGTACACGCAAGGTTGAATTCTTGGAGTAGAGCTGCTGTTCACGTGTATTTCTGCATCTAAGGCTCAGATACTAAACTGAGTTCTTGTTAAGAAGCTTAGATTCGTTTTTTTCTTTTCATATGGGGTTTCTGTCTGGTTCGATTTGTCCAGATCTGTTGTTCGTTAGTTGTATTAAAGGTTCAAGGTATTAGTTGAAAGATTCAAGGTGTTTTAACAAAATAACAGCAAAATTTTGCAAACTCAGCTTCAAAAACTTCCTAACAGTGAATATTTTAGTGTTACCTTTGTAATTGGATCTTTCCTGGCAAGCCTTTTCAAATGTTGTGCTAATTCTCCATCAATTTCCTAAATTGCCATTAACAATTTCCAAATCATTATACGAGTTTCAACAAACATAGTATCAACATATAATTTTTAGGTCAAATTCTATACTTGCTATATGCAAAAAGGTTTATGAACACAAACCTGAATCCACAATAAAAAAAAAAAAACAGAAAATCAGAATACCTGGAGAGTAGAAGCAGCGTCAGGAGTTGTTGGTATAGAAGAAGAAGTATCAAGACGTGAACTACCGACATAACCCCCAAATCCAACGGTTGTAGCACCTGACGGTAGCAGCGAAGCAGCTAAACTGCGGAAAAAAAGATCAATTCAAAGAATTGTTAATTTAGATATCAGAGAGTTACGATGATTTGAGGATTCAAGGTATTAAGAATTGCCTGCTGCTAGAAGGACGAGCTTTGCTTCTTGCAGCTTCTCCCTTTTGTCTGCCCATTGATGAGGTCGGAAAATCGGAGGAGACGAAGTGAGAAACACACACGAGACACGGAAGGAAAAACGAAATAGGTCTTGTTCTTTTTTTGATATATATATATATATATATATATATATATATATATAGAGAGAGAGAGAGAGGAGGAAGTTCCATCAAAGAAAAAAAAATGCGAGAACTGCGAGAACCGATCTAAATCGTAAAATATCTACCAAACGGCAAGATATTAAATTATGAAAACTATACCAAATATGCTTTTTAATATGGCATCCATATTGCTATATTTTTTTTTTTTTAAAATTCGTTTTTGCCGAGTTTTTTTTTCTAGCACTATAAGGTATGTTACATATATGTAATCAGTACTAACATATATGTAATCAGTACTATAAGGTATGTTACATATATGTAACGAATTTTTTTTGTTTGAAAAAATATATCAATATAGATGTCATATTAAAGAGCATACTTTTTTGTTAATTTGATATAATTTTCATAATTTAATATCTTGGCGTTTGGTAGATATTTTAGTTTTAAAAAAATAGAGATCAGTTCTCGCAGTTCTCGCATTTTTTTTGTTCTCGATGGAACCCTCCCCTATATATATATATATATATATATATATATATATATATATATATATATATATATATATATATATATATATATATATATATATATAGACAAAAGTTCATGTGAGAACTGTGTTAGCGCGAGAACCGCGAGAACCAATCTAAGCCGTCCAATTCCCCCTCCTTCAATGTCATTGCCCACCCATGAATTCCTCACATGTACCCTGCCACACTCTATCCCTCCACGCTCTCCATCCATGATACTTCCCATATCCAAGGAACGGCTGAGATTGGTTCTCGCGGTTCTCGCACTAACAACGGTTCTCGCATGAACCATCCCCTATATATATATATATATACAAGGGGGTATGGCAGAATTTTTGGGTTTTCGTTAATCCACTAAAATTGAAAATAAATCATGACATAAATAAGATAAAAATAAATAAGAGAAACGATAAACTCACTTAGAAATGTGAGGATTGGAAGCACCAGAGAGTATTTGTAGCGGTAGTTCCACGAGAAGAATATTTTTGGTTTTTTAATAATAATAAGGGATATAATATGAAGTGTTTAAGGAGTAAGGATTATTCTAAGAGAGCAGAAGAGAGAGAGTTTAAGCTGCTATGGATTTTTTTGAACAAGCTCGTATTATTATTGATTTCTTTGTAAATTACAACTGAGCATTTGATCGTTTATATAGACGATCGAAATACAAAACGATAAAAACAATAAGTACAATATCTACTACACTAATAATTCACATGAGAAAAAGTCAATAACTATTCGTACAATATGTAAAATTTTAAAAAAGTTGCATTTATTATTGTCAGGAACTTGGTTGCTTTTTTTTTTGTCTTTTGTGTGTGTGCGTCACTACATACATACGTCTGATGTACATTATTGTCTGTGTTATTGCGTCACTGCTTATGTCTGATCTGCATTATTGTTTGTTGTTGAAGGTCCCCTAGAAGTCTCTATGTGTTTCGTCTATTGATGGTGCCGTAGCCGTATCGTCTTCTAAAGAAAAATCAACATTTTCTTCGTTATTTATGTCTTCTGTCTTCATCATCTCCCCTTCCCCTGAAAAAGGAAGGTGCATGTTCCAGTTTTTGTGTGACTATATCTGCACATAATGGCCTTCTGCTAATAATTTAAAGCTCGCCCAGAAAAAGTCTTGTGGTAGATTTGGGTTTTGCTGAAAGAGTGTTACTTGTTGAATAAAGTTCTCACATGCTTCAAAGTTTATTTCTGTAGATGCTTCAAGCTGTTTGAACATATTTTGTGTAGCCAGCCTGTGAGTAATGAAGATTCTCTTTTTGGCAGGTCTATATGTGTAACTATCCGCTTCCGGAAGAGATGCGAATATTTTGCATCCGATTACAGGAAAAGAGCTGTATGATGCTATGTTGTCTGCTGTCAGTAAAAACTTTTCACCAAACTTGTTAAGGATGGCTTCTATCTTGGGATTTAATTTAAATTCGAGATAATCAATCATCCCATTGTGGTAAAATTGAAAAATCTCGTCTTCAGTGAGTGTAGTAGTGTTCAAATTTATTTGTAAGCATAGTAGTCCTGCTACATGATGTGTATCAATGTTGCCAACTCCAAGCTCGCTGGTGTGGCTTCTTTGTATAACTGTTATTCCTTGTATTTGTCTTCGTGAAAAGCAATATCCACGATTCTTTGTTGTAAGTTGTGTAAAATAATAGGGAATTCTGTACAAATTTTTTCAAAAACAATTTTATTCAAACTCTTTGAACTGTCGTATAACAGGTTCTAGAGTTTGTCTCCAAGAAAGATCTAAGATCCTTGCCTTGAAGCTATCATAGTTTCTGTGTATAACTGTGTTCTTTTTCTTTTCTTTCTTCTCGATTTCTTTTTGAAGCTGTGTAGTTTTTGCTCCGATAAGTGCTACCTTTTGTTTTAACATACTGTTTTAAATCTGGGTTTGTATATCCTGTGTATTTTTTCCAGGTTGTATCAATTGTTTTTGCAAATTGGCTATTATTTCCTCTTGAGATTTTATTAATTGCTCAGAATTCATTTTTGCCATGTATGAAAATGTTTTTACTTCTTCATGTTCTATATAAAAATTAGTTACCCCAAAGTATTGTCTTGCGACTTGCATGGCTTCTGAAAAATTATAGAATCCTTTATAAATGGGACTAGGACATTGTATATATTTTGCAACTGTCTCCCATTTATTGAAAATACCAATTTTTGTTCCCCTAAAAATTACATAATAAGAAAATTTTTGTTTCTTTATTTCAGGGGCTTTTTGACTTTGTTCAACAAAATATATACTTAAAGCGTTTAAAACTTGTGTTTTGAAAGACGAAGCGTGTGGCATAGTTTGCACATGCCAAAGATTGTCTAACAAACACTGTTGTTTTTTATTTAGTTGCATACCTATGATGGGTCGAAATTTTTTGGCCTCATCATGGCATACTTGTAAAGCATAATTTCCAAATATAATAACCAAACTAGCCGGTTTTTGCATAGTTTGTATATTTTTTGTACCATGTTGTAAAACATAGGGATTGGTAGGACGAATTCTATTCATCTCCAATTGTGGTCTTATTGAAGAACTGTAAGTTTGTAGTAACTGTGTTTGTGTAATATCATCAAGTCCTTGTTCGGAAGTCTGTTGAGAAAGACTTTAAACTTTGGATTCTTCTTCTGCTGAAGATGATCCTTTCTTAAATTGTGTAAGATATATAATTTTCTTTTTTCCTTTATCTTTGCTATCCATCTGCGACAAATAACTTGTTAATGTTTCTACAAAGCATATCTGCTATACCGTTATTTTTTCCTTTAATGTGTTCAAAATTTATCTTATACCCACTGCCTTGTATGACATTTTGTAAATTTACCCACCTAGTTCTATTTACCTTTTTACTTTGATCATTTTTAATAAAATGAACTATGGCTTCACAGTCTGTTCTAATTGTAAATTCTTTGTGTAAAAATATCTTAAATTTTTCTAAAGCGTTGATTAATTCTTGAATTTCAAAATCCAAACTTGTCCAGTTTGTTCCTGCTTTGTTAAAATTTTCACTTGCATATGAACATATTTTCTCAGTATCTTTAAGACTGTATTTATCTGGTTTACAAAGTAAGGCTGCTCCCCATCCTTCTTTACAACCATCTACTTCAATAATTATATAATCTATAATTAATGGTAATTCTAATGGCTTAATATTTTTAACTGCTTCTTTTATAATTTTTACTAACTTTATATCTTCCGTATTAAAATGTCTTTGCCCATTTTTTGTTGTTTTACTATATAATGGTCCAACTAACTTTGAAAGATTGGGTATAAAATTTCGAGCGTAATTAATTAATCCCAAAAATGCTTTTATTTGTTTTAAGTTTTCAAAATTTTCTGGAAATTCTAAAATTTTTGAAGAAATATGTGCTTGTAATTCTATTTTCCCATTGCCTATTTCAAGACCAAGAAGCGAAAATTTTCTTTTAAACAATTCAAATTTTCTTTTAGAAACTACTATACCGTTCTTTTTAATTTCTTCAAATATCATCTGTAAATGTTTCTAGTGTTCCTACATTATTTCACTGGCAACTAAAATGTCATCAATATATAATAAGTAGAAATCATATTTAAGAAATATATTATCCATAAATCTTTGAAATATTGATGGTGCGTTCTTTAACCCAAAGCTAAGCGCGTTCCATTCATACTGTCCTTTTGAACATGTAAATGATGTCCAAGGTTTAAAAGTTTCTTCAAGTTGTAACTGATTATATCCTGATTTAAAATCAAATTTTGAAAATATATTTTTCTTTTGTATAAGATTCAGTAAGTTATCTTTATTTGGGATATTGTAACCATCATCTTCTGTATTATCGTTTAGACGTTTGTAATTGTAAACTATTCTAGCCTTTCCTCTTTTAATTTTACTATGATTTCTTACTATAAATGCTGCTGATCTGTGGGGACTTTCTGATTTTCTAATTAATCCTTGTTCTAACATTTCTGGTATTTGTTTTCTAAATTCTTCTTTGTCTAAAGGACTATATTATATATTAGCTGGTCTAATTTTAATATCTGGATTTTTTTCTTTTAAATTTACATATATATTTGACTTTTGATTTTTTAATATCTTCTCCTATCAATCCTATTTTTTCTAAATGTAAAATTATAGGATAATTTTGGCTTTTTGTAATATCTTTTCCTTTTTCTAATTCATGTGTTAAGAAATCTGTAAGTAATTTAACCGTTTCGTTTTCTATATAGGATTTATGGTTTTGATTTTGGTGGTGTTTTAAAAATTCTAATTCCCTTGTCCACCACGCTTTCGTGCAAACTCTGATGTATTAATATAGCGAGATGTTGGGAAGCTGTATAGTTGTTTACTAAGTGTTACAACATTACGTGTTATTGTAATAGCTCCATTTAATTCTAATATAAAGTTTAAACCAAGAACAAAATCTTTTGATTTAATACATTGTGGATTAATATTAACCTGTGGTATGTCATATTTTATGCTAAAATTTCCTGAAAAATCAAGAAACTGTATACCCGTAGGTTCTATATAATGTGTAATTGAAATTAAACGATCTTCTATTGTTCTAGTAATTAATTTATAAGATAACTCTTTATGATATTGTTGTGGTACTAAACTGCAAGATATTACACTTTTTGTGCCTCCTGTGTCTAATAAGGTTGTTAAATCTAAAAATTTATTGTTACTTAACCATAATCTGCATTGTACGTTAATCATATTTGCAGATCCCTGTGTTTGTATATATATGTTTTCTTCAGACATTTTTGTTATATCTAGATTCTCTATATCAAAGGTTTCTTGTTTTTGTTTTTTCTTATCAACGAAATCTTCTATGTACTTTATTTTTTCTTCTATATTTTTTATTTTTAATTTATACAATTCAGCTATTATTTCTAACTTTTCTAATTTTTCTTTATATATGCTTGGTTCTTCCTTTGTTTGTTTTGCATTTTTTATTTCAGCTATTTCTATATCGAATACCCTTTTAAGACATAAACAACAAATTTCTTTAAAGCAAATGTTACATTGTAATCTTTTTTCAATGCTAGGATAATATCCACAATTATAACATTTTATATAGTTGTTACCCCTGTTTTTAATCCAATTATGTTCACATTCTTCTTGTTCTATATTAACATATGTGTAAGTAACCTTTGTTAATGAGTTTTCTGTCTCATTATCACTGTATATACTATATATTGATTCATTATCTGAATTTTCTGTTTCTACTAATTCTATTTCATATTCTCCTATTTGTTCTACAAGATTGTTTCTTTCTATGTTTTTGTTTATGTTGGGAATTTTATTTGCTAAATGTTTTATGTCTCCACAAATAAAGCATTTACAATTTCTTGTTTGTGGTTTCTTAACATATTTTTTATTGTAAGGTTTATATCCCTTTCTGTATGTAGTACTTTTTCTAAGTTTTTTCTTATTGTTGTTATAATAACCATATGCTTGAGGTGTATAAATTGTTGTTTTATAAAATGCGTAGGCATTCTTCTTTAACTGTTCTTGTAAGGCTACCTCTTTACATCTTTCTTCTAATATTGAAAATGTATGAGTTATTCTAGGTCCTATTCCTAAATTTTTGTAGGTTCCATAATTATTTTTCCATACTTCGTGTATATTTTTTCCCAAATCTCCTCGTAACTTTATAAAATACTTATCACATAAATTGTCATCCATAGCTTGTCCTGTTTGCGATAATAATCGTGTAAAGTCTAAAGTAAATTCATTAATATATTTCATATCTTATATGCTTAATTGTTCTAGGTTTCTAATTGTTGTATCCTGTAATAAACTACTGTTTTTTGCTGGGTCTACTCCTAATATAAGAGTTCTAATTTGTGATGTAAAATTGTATGGATTGTCTCCTAAGGCTTTTAATCTATTTACTTCATCTGGGTCTTGGGCTTTTTTACTTTGCCAAACACCTAGTGCTATTGGTCTTAGGGTTGTTTCCAAGTATGCAAACATGTCTATACTATCTTTTTTGTTTGTTTCCCACATTCTTACTACTGTTTGTTTCCATGTTAAAATTTCATCTGTCCATAATTGAGGTTTTTGTTTTTCTAATAATAACATGCTTCCACTGTATATATTTCCTATAGGTAATCTACTGCCTTTTCCTCTTATATTTGATTCTTGTTGATATGTTGTCATGGGTTGTGTCTATAATTCTCGACCTGCTGTTTCTTGTGTAGATGTTTCTGGTTCTCCCCATTCTATTTTTATTCTTTTATTTGCATTTGGCATATATGTATCCATAAAGTTTTGATCGTGTTTATAAAAATCTGATAACATTTCCCTGTAAAATATTTTCTACTAATGGTAGATTATAATATTCTTGTAGTTTTTAGTAACTTTCTTCATATGTTATTCCTAATTCGGCTATGCATTCTATAATCATATCGTCTACTTCTTCTTGAATGTTTAACTCTGTAAATTTTCTATTAATTATTTATTCTAATGTTCTATTTGTTTCTTCAGTTTTAAATCCTGTCATAGTTTCTTCTTCTAAATAGTCTATTAAGCTGTAGTCAAATTCTTCTTCTTTGAATTTATCAAAACCAATATTTATAATATCTTCTTCTATTTCTTTTTCATTTTCTGTATCATAGACTGGTTCTGTATCATATTTTACATTCATAAAATTATATTTTGTTTCTTCTTCTTCTTTAGGTGTTTCCTTTTTAAAATCTACAAATCTTAAACTTTGTTTTCCATTTAGGTCTTCATATATGTAACTTCTTTTAGGTATTAATACTTCATTTTGTTTTTCTTTTAAATCATTTAACTGTCATTCTAATCCTGCTAATTCTTCAGGATCTATTTTAATTGGATCTATCATTTGTATTGATTTTGAAGCTATAGTGTTAACTATTCCTTCAATATTTACTTTGTATTTCATACCTGATCTGTTACTTGCTTTTCCTAGTACTCCTATACTTATTACTATATTATTTCCTTCATAATTTTCATATCCTTTAGTTTGTAAAGCTATTTTTACTTTTTGTAAATCATTTATGTCTTTCAAAATTCCTGGTGTACAATAAAATAAGGCTGTGTTTTGGCTAAGATCAACCTCCATTTCAGATATTATTGCTTTCTTTAATTCTGTTTTCCAACTTTTGTCTAGCAATAATGCTAATAGTTTAGTTCCTAGATTTTTTCTTCCTAGTGCTTTAATTTCTATAACTACTAATCCTATATGTGCAAAATATTTTCCTGATTGTTTTATTTTTTGTATTGTTTCTGGTTAAAATAAATCTATAGTCACTGTTTTGTCAATTACTCTAAGACTTTCTTCTCTATTGCTTCGAATTAATACTGTGTTTATATTTAAAACTCCTGTTTGATATAATATTTTGGGATTTAAAATATCAAGTTGATGTTGATTATATAAATTTATATTTCTATCAACGTCAATTTCTTCTTCTAACTGTATTATTTGTTCATCGTTGTTTGATCCTGATCCTCTTCTAAGTATTTTATTTATAAGTGAATCAGATGTTATGATATCTTGTATATTAGTTGTTGAATTTTTTACTTCTTGCCTTGATCTACTCCTTTCTGTAAAATTTTGATTATTCATTTTCTTTGTAACGAGTGTTTATAGGGTTTAGATTTTCTATTAATTTTAATATCTTCTATGTTTAACTTATTTATTGCTTCTGTAATTTTTTCTATATCACTTACCGTATTTATGTCTGTTTCTTTTTTTATCTTCCAAGATATTAATTATTTTGATTAATTTTTCAATAATTTGTAATAGTAAACTAATAATAAAGTTAAATAATATAGGATACTATTTATCACTTTTTCCCTGTCCTGAATATTTAGTAAACCCTGAATATTTAGTAAACCGTCGATAATATCAGCTAGGCCGAGAAAACTACGAACTTCGGAAGGAGTTCGGGGAACCCCCCAGTTCATCACTACAACGACTTTCGCCGGATCCACTTTGACACCATCCCTGCAGATCACATGACCAAGAAAGTGCACTTCACGAAGCCAGAATTCGCACTTTGAAAACTTCGCATAAAGCTTCTCTCGCTTGAGAGTTTCAAGAACTTTCCGTAAATGCAACTCGTGCTCGGCTTCACTTTGAGAATACACAAGGATGTCATCGATAAACACAATAACGGATTTATCCAAGAAAGGATGACAAATCCGATTCATCATATCCATAAACACGACAGGCGCATTGGTTAAGCCGAACGGCATAACTAGAAACTCATAGTGGCCATATCGAGTGCGGAAAGCAGTTTTAGGAATATCATCTTCACTAACCCGAACCTGATGGTAGCCAGAGCGAAGATCAATCTTAGAGAAGAAGTCGCTCCCTATAATTGATCGAACAAATCATCAATACGCGGAAGAGGGTATTTATTCTTTACCGTTCGCTTATTCAGCTCCCGGTAATCGATACAAATACGCATGGTTCCATCCTTCTTCTTCACGAATAATACAGGAGCTCCACACGGGGACGAACTCGGACGAATAAAGCCCTTATCAAGTAACTCCTGTATTTGAGTCATCATTTCTCGCACCTCATAAGGAGCAAGACGGTATGGAGCTTTAGCTACAGGCGTAGCCCCTGGAACAAGATCAATCTTGTACTCTACATCTCTCACCGGCGGCAAACCCGACAATTCATCTGGAAACACCTCCGGATAATCTGACACTACCGGAATATCTCTGACCACTTGCTTTTCCAGTTTTGCATCAATCACGTAAGATAGATAACAATCGCAGCCTTTTGAGACAGACTTTCTCTCTTTCATCAGAGAAATAACAGGAATATCAGATTTTTGACGTTCTCCTCCAGCTATCGCCCAAGACCCATCGGTTAAAGGAATCTTTACCATCTTTTTCGAACACATAATCTCCGTGTTCAGACCACTGAGCCAATCCATGCGAACCACCGCATCAAAGCCCGCAATTGGCATGAGAAGAAAAGAGATAGGGAAACTATTCCCGTCCACGTCGAGGTTAGCACAAGGAACATTATCCTTAACCGAAACTACCTTACCACTAGCAATTTCGACTTTAATCGGTTCAGATAACACAGACACAGGCAATTGCAGTTTATCACGAAAAGCCACATATATAAAAGAATGTGTAGCTCCAGAATCAAATAACACACAAGCTGGAACCAAATTTACAAGAAAAGTACCAGTGATCACATCTCCCGCAGCTTTGGCTTCTTCAGTTGTCATCTGAAAAGCCCAACCCTTGGCGCGAGGAGATCCATCTTTCTTTGGTCCAGCAGAAGACCCTCTAGCCCTGGTAGCAGTACCCTGTCTCATTGGGCACTCAGTAATCCTGTGCCCCAGCTTCTGGCATCTAAAACAAATATTCTCTTTAAAAGAACACTCGGTAGGTGCATGTCATTTCTCACCACACCTCATACATCTGGTAGTAGCCTTTGAGCAGTTGCCCGAATGGTAAGTACGGCACATAGAACACCAAGGATTATCAGACCTCTGTTTCTTACTCGAATCATATCTTCCACCAGCAGCAAATTGCCCCTTTAAAGTACTAGATTTCGAATACTGCTGAAATTTTCTCTTCTGGCCATCCACAGCCTGATCTCCCTTGCACTGACGACGATCACCATCAATTTGTCGGGCTATCTCAAACGCCCGATCTAGGGTAACAGCAGCTCTCACATGAGCTCGATACTCCAGCGGTAGCATATTCACGAACTTCCGCATTTTTGCTTTCTCATCGGTCACCAAATGTGGTATAAACCTCACTTTATCATTGAAAGCATTACTAAGGTCCTCCACCGGTTTGTCCCCCTTACGGAGACTGTTAAACTCATTCTCTAGCCTCTCAAGATCATAGTCGGTGCAGTACTTTGCTTTCATTTTTTCACAGAACTGCTCCCAAGTCAGAGCAGCGATCACCTCTCTACTCAGCGTATCTTTCACAGAATCCCACCAATCCAGAGCTCGGCCTTTCAACATACGACCCGCATATTGGACCCGGTTCTCATCTTCACAATCACAGGATTCAAACACTTGATCTGTCTCACGCAACCATCGGATAGTCTCTGAGGGATTTTCACTACCCTCAAACACCTTCGGTCCACAAGACATGAATTTCTTGTAAGAGCATTTCTCACGTTGCTTGCCCTTAACAGAATCTCTCAGTAGCTCCCTAGTCAAGCGAAACTCCTCTTCGAGACGCAGAACATACGCCTCTAGATCTCTTTCAGGTCTTGAGCCCTGAGTATCATGCCACGAAGACTCCTCCTCGGTCTCCCCGCGAGTACGAGAAGCCTCGTTCTCCATCTGCTTCAACGCTTCCTCAGTACTAGCACGTCTCTAAGACATTTTTCACTCACTTTCTATACAAAAGGGGCGAACACGCTTAGTGCACTTAATCACAATTTACTAACACACAAGTTAGTTCACATTGAGCAATAAACACATAACGCTCACACTCAGCCCCAATTACCCCTCTAGGAACACTTAACGATGGTCAAGCCCGAGTTTGAGATCGAATACTCTCGCAAGTACTCAATTCCCTCAAACTTAGGCTCTGATACCTATTTGTAACACCGAGTTTCACAAGTTTAAAATTAGCATAAATTAAAACTTTACTTATACAAAAGGTTTGCAGCGGAACAAACCACTGTTTACATATTAAACATCATTTACCGACTTGGCGATTAAGATCCACAAAGCCAAGTTCCAAAAATGAACCAGTGTTACCACTACGCACCGACCATCGTTACAAGTATCAGAGTTAACAACAAGTGTTCCAAAAGATATGTACATAATAACACTACCCAAAAGCAACCCGCCTCGCCAGGCCATAGCTCACTAACCTGCGAAAAGGGAACATCACGAAACATTAGCTAAACTAGCTAGTGAGTACATATATCACATAAGCACCAATAAGCATGCTATCACGTCACATTATGGCACACAATGCTAAACTATCATGTAGCAGTGTGCCGACATGTCAGCGGGATCATATCTTGCGAGGTAGCTAGCCTGGCTCAACGATCCAAGATGGGGAATCAGTCACAACCAACCGCATCGGTGGGGGAGCGAAGAGCAGCCCACCATCACGTTTGAGCCACTAGGACTCCGTTTGGATCTGATCATAGACTGAGATCCTTACTGAATGTCGAGGAACGGCGGCCTGCAGAACCCTCTGGGATCTGGAATGGGCCATCGAATACCAAAGACCCGGAATTTGCCGTCGAGTACCGTTGATCCCGTAAAACACTCAAGGATCCAGCTGCGTTAGCAAACTGACCTCAACCACTGCGTCTGTCCGGACAGGAATCATAAACACGTTTAACCCATAGGGTCCATAGTACGCATGCGTATCACATATCACAATTTATATCACATGGCATCACTTATAACACTATGTCATTGTATCACTTATCACTGTATCACTATATCACGCCATACCTCGCGCGTTCACATATATATATACACATGGCACATATCACAGGCAGATAATTAGCCCTACTTATTGAGTCTCATGGGAAACCGGTACTCACCTCGATATCACATAAGGCAGAAATGGAATCGGGAATCCCAAGAATCCTTAAAGTCGTCCGATTCACCTAATACATTAGGTTCAGGCTTGGTTATCACTAACACATAGCACACATAGGTTAAAACACAAGTTACACAAGCTGTCAGCACAGAACAGTCTCCTACGGCCGAAGAGGACATGTCCTACGGCCGTAGGACACATATCAACCCTCCCTACGGCCGTAGGGATAACTCCCTGCGCCCGTAGAGTTTCTTTCCAACGAATCATGCTCTACGGCCATAGGAACCTATTCCTCACCCGTAGGAGCTATTCTTTGGTGACCTACGATGGTAAGTTACGTACCTACGCCCGTAGACCTTGTCCCATAGTCCGTAGATGGTAAACCACACAAAAACACATCCTACGGCCGCTGAAACCCTGCCTACGGCCGCAGAAGACACAAAAGGCCTCCTACAGCCGTAAGGACTATGTCCTACGCCCGTAGGAAGTACCTGCATAGCAAGTCTTCGTCCCTGTTTTGACACAGTTCTGTAATACGCGATTTTGGCACCAAAAACTCGATTGAAACCATTTCCAACCGTTTGTACATGTTACTTAACATCCTTTGACACATATAAACATATTTGACAACAAAACCCACCACAAAACATGATTTACACCACAATTTTGGTATATGCTCTTCAAGAACACAAAACTTGAATTTATGAAGAAGATAAAACTTACAATCAAGGAAGGACATCAACTAGAACTCGAATACAACACTGGAATCACTTGCAAACAACTTGTTTTCTTGATTTCTTCCTTTCAAAACTCTCAAAGAACCAAGGTGTGTGTGTCGTATGTTTAAGTGTGTGTGTTGTGTGTTTTGCTTCAACAGAGGATAAGGAAAGAGTCACAACCGACTCTGTTGTTTACTTTTAAACATGAGGTATTCTATTCCCCTTTCTAACTTACAACTTGACACACGCCATCCCGTTTTAATCAACGGGGATATCTACGGAATCATTACGCGAAACCGTATACTACGACATCACTTTTAGACACGTTGACACTTTTCACATAATCACATTAATTTACACAATACACGTTAGTCACACGAAACATTTAGTTAAATTCACTTAAAGTCATTGTACAAACTCTTAAACACAAAGTACAATTACTAAAACACAAAGTACAAGTCACCACTACTAGGCCCATTTACAGGGTGTTACAAAATGGCTTACGAATGAAGTGTTTAAAACCTTATTTGTTCAAAGTAAATTCAGTTCTTCATCTTTGTGGTTCGATTTTATCTAGTTAATTCTGTTTGTAATGCTCAATGTTGATATGATTTCACAGTTACGACTGTTGATTCAGGAAGCAAGGCTTTAGTGTTTATGTGGGTTATGAGGAAGTTAACTCAAATCAACCATCTGTGTCACCAATACTAATCAGGTTTGCAAAATATGACTATTTAGAGTCGTCACATTTGTTAGTCAGTCATCTATCAAGGGTCAAGATTGGTTCTCGTGTTACTCGTAATAAAAACGATTCTCAAATAACTTTTCCCATATATAACTCTATGTATGTATGTAATTGATAATTTGGCATACATCCATATACATAAAAGGACATTTACCCTAATATTCTCATTCACGCATTCCACCGTGACAAGTGTGATTTTTCATTATCCATTACATAATTGTAGTTTTATTATTAGTAAACGCATTAATATTACACTAAAAACTTTTAGATTTGAAATATAATTTTATATTTTTTAAAAGAGTATATATAAAAATATTAAAAACAAAATTTTAATTTATGTACCCGAGCAACGCACGGGTATAACACTAGTTGCATCTTATCACCCTAATCAAAAAGGTGAAATTAGACGAAAATATTTGATAAAATGATCTTTTCAACCTCGTGGTCATGTTTACTTTGGTCTATCGTTTTTTGAAGCTTGCATTTATTTTGTCGGTTGCAAATGCATCTATAGAAATGTATTTTTCTGCAATGAAGACAGTGAAAATCTATTTCCACAACCGGATTGGAGATGACTTTTTGAAGGATTGTTGCATTTGTGCGGTTGAAGACAGTTATGTAGTAATGTTCAAATGATGATGTAATTGATAGCTTTCAAAAGATGAAAACTCGTAAGAGATAACTATAAAATGATTTGATCTTTTACTGTAAATGATATGGTGAACCCACTAACTTTATTTTCTATATCCACTATTGATTGTAAGAGCAATTTTAATTGTAAGAGCTCCGATAAACACAACTTATTTCTTTCTTTTTGTTGCTTATCGACTTTCTTGTTGTTTATTAACACATTACTTACTACCTTGATTGTTAGCAATTTGCTGACATATGTGTAAGTTTATCCTCTTGTATGTTTCCCTTGACCTCTCAAATTAATCTTTGTAGTGGTTATATGTGCCTTTTAAATCATATCATGTCCATTTTCCTACTCTCTCTTTTATCCTGTTTCTTAATTTGTGTGCTCTTCTGCTCACATCAGTTACATCTAATAAGGTTAAGAAGTGGTTAATTGGTACAAAAAACAATCAAACATAATCATCCTTTCTTTTATGATTATTACTCAGTAGTAACTTAAAAGCAATCAACATTATTTTTATAAGGTTAATATTGTTACTAAATAACAATGTATGTCTTAATTGTAACAACTCAAATTGCGTAATGTGTTTTATTATTATTTATTATATTATTTATGTGCATTATACTTATTTATAACTTTACTCAAAAAGACGAAATATTATTATGTGGTCGGGATTTAGAAATGGATATATGTGAAGAATAATTCTAATAAATAGGTATTGTGGTTAAATTGTGAAGAAACGAGAGTTGTTAAACCGCGCTTCACTGCTTACTACTCCGTATTTTTACTAATTTAATATTTAATACATATAAATGTATGTATTATATTTAAAAGTAACATATATGTCTGTATATAATTTAGCATCTTTTGATTTTTAAACAGAGTTATATATTTTAAACACTATAATATATCAAACTCGTATAGTTAAGCCTTTATCATCTATCTATATCCTATATAACTTAGGGTTGATTGTAACCCACGTGTCATTGTTAATTGAGTGTGTAAAATTCAAGAATAAACAATTAGACGATGTATAAATGGTGACGTGGCACTCAATCTTTAATTTGGGCCCCTGATCTTCACGTATTGGGCTGTATAGCCTTATGTGGGCTCTGCCCATTAATGCCTTTCATTGCCAGTCGATGTCTGATACGCTGCCCTGGGCGTACGTTACTGTGGTGTACCTATGTTCTGTCTAGGGCACTAAATGGCGTCGGCGAAGAGACGCTGCCGGTTGGCCTTCTGTATCCTGCACCATCAATTGAATCGCCGGTAACATGATTCTCCATTCAGTGGCATTAATTGCCCTCTGCGAACGAACACATTTGGTGAGGTTTCCATTTACAGAATCGATTAATTAGGATTGTTTGCATATACTGTGATGAAAGAATGACGTTAAATGCGATGACACTGAAGTGACATACAACCGTTTTATGGAGCTGTATATATTTTGACATCTCAATGGAGGTGAACATATTTTTTGTAATTAAGAGTTCTCTAGGATTTGTAACAGTTTTTGAGATAATTTGTTCTGAATTTCTGCATTAAGGTCAATTGTGTTAGGGAGCTGGAACGGCTGGGGTATACGGAGTAGGAGGGTTACTCCTCTGAATTCTTGAGATAAAAATGCGGTTGTTTACTTTCATACATCTCCTTAAACTCTATACAGATCTCGACGATTTTAGAGGGAGAAGGAGTAGCTGGAGGTCTTTGACGATTTTTAAGGGAGAAGATACACAGTAGAGGCAAAAGCCTATTGTTGAGGATGGGAGAATATAGTCGATCGGGAACTCGAAGGTAAAAAATCAGGTTTGTTTTAATCTTTTAACCCTAATGAAATTGTTTTTTGGCTATTGATTCCCCACCGCTTCTTTTGAAAGCCTTTTATTCTTCCGTGAGTTTCTAATTTGGGGTAAATCAATTGAAGCAATTTTTGATTTACTATTAGTTGCAATTTGCTTTTTGTTTCAAACAACTGTCGATATGCTTTGAGGGAATGTAGTTTAGGATTTTGGTGCATTACCATGAAGATTATCCATTATGATTGTTTGAAAAGCTAACAGTAGCAACTCAACTTCTTCTTACCTACTTATTATTTTGGCCTTTTATGAACAAACTTGAATCAAAATTACAATAGTCTTGACTTTTTAGTTAATTATTGCTAGAATGTAGTTTGGGATTTAGGACTTGTATTTGAAAACCTGTTTCTTTTACAACAAAACAAAGATTTCATTCATTAATCATATTGTCTTCACATACTCTTTATGCATCTGCCTTTTCTTGATTTCTTTGGCATATGTAATACAACTATATAACCTAAAACACATAAAAAAGTGAAGCGGTATATTATAAAACTTGCAGATCCTGGCAAAAAAGCACAGGTATCTTCATATATTTTTTAAATACTTATGTGTTAAGATTTGATGCTAGAACGTAGAGGCAGCAAAATCAACCCGCTCTTTCTCTCTAACAGATCAAACAGGTAAAAGCCAATGGTTTACTAAATAGGAAATTGATCAAATGGTTTAAACATGCCAAAGGTGTACTTTTAATACATAAAACCTCCTAATACATTTTGTCGAGTTTGAGGGATTTGAACTGTAGACATCCCTTCGGTTATTACAGTTGACGGAGAGAGGTCATAGTTTGTTCTCCTCCCACATATATTTTTTTGTTCTTTCACCTTCAATTTGTTGTGGTTAGTTTAATTGTCACTTCATGATTTATAATTTACTCTTTCGATCAGTAAAGAGACATGATCATATACCATATGGATGTAGTGTTCAACAAATAGTCAACAATTGCCATGGGCAAACTTATGCTATTTTTCAATTTCACATGTAGAAATGATATTTCTGGTGCAACATTCACAGGTTTTAGGCCATTTGTGGAGGCGTGTATTGATACTTATGAAAAAAGTGAAGCAGTGAAGTTTGAAGGATCCTTACATGGCTGCACTTGTAAGAGATCGTTTTGCAAGTACACATCGTGTAAAGGTAACACTTCTATTTCTTTTTTCCTTTTTTTGGTTGGTTTGCTGAAATAAGCTATTCCAATTGGTTTTTTAGCAAATGAAATCCCTGTAGAGCAAACTGGTCTAAAATAGTTTTTCTAATTGGTAGTTAGAAATATTATTTGAACATGCAATAATCAACTGTGTAGTTGATAGAAGAAGACTTTACAAGATGCAACCTCCGATCTCAGTTGTCTGCATTCATGGGAGGTAATCTTGATTCCTCAGATTTAAGTCCATATGCAAAAGTGGAAAATTTTAGGAGTTCTGCTGTGCCATATAAGACAAGTTGTCTGTAGTTTTTAAGATACAATTTGGTGTTTTCTCCTTCTAATTGTTTTTGCAGGTAGTTGCCAATATACCATTCAATATTACTACGGATATAGTTAAACAACTTCTTCCAATGGGCCACATTTTCTCAAAAGTAGTCGCATTACTACAGGTTTGAGTTTTTTCTTTCTTCTTGATTACGTTTTCTTTCTTCTGTTACTTGGAAAATACCATGTTAAGCATCTCACATTCCGAAAGTAAATGTTCAATTAAGCAAATGGGAATTATTCGTATCACACATGGTTCATTTTGAGGGTTTAAGGTCCCATAATTGTAAGAAAATATAAAAGTTGAAGGGTGTTATGAATGATTTAATATTAGGTGTTATATCCTGGAATCCAGTATTCATTTCATCTCTCTCTATGTGTGTTGATAATTTCTCCTTTTGATGTGTGATTTAAGAAAAAAAATAGAAACTGATCTGTTTTGTGGAGATATGTTTGATACACATTATGGTTTTCTGCTCTGTGAACGAACCAATATCATGGAAACTAATATATTTTTTCACCCAATTTTAATCAATATTATTTTACAGTTTTTGGTTTGCTTAAGAAGTATATCGGTGAAGATGATGAGGACAGTTGTATCTGTTTTTACAATTTTACTTAGTCTTTTGGTAATGGGGAAATCGGAGGTTTATATTGTAACCATGGAAGGAGAACCGGTGAGAAGTTATAAAGGGGGTGTCAATGGTTTTGAAGCCACTGCTGTGGAATTTGATGAAAAGCTTGATTTTACTAGGTTTATTTTTACACTTGGTTATAATTGATTATGTTAATGTATCTTAAAAGATTATCTTGCTTCTCATATTTAGGTTCATGTTTTCTGTTTAATGTTTTTGTTTTACTCCCTAAATTTTAATTTTAGTCATGATAAAAGCATGATCATTAATGCAATTATAGTTTAGCTAATAAGCCACTTTTGATGGGAACATTATAGTTTAGCTAATAAGCCACTTTTGCAGGTTGTTCCCATCCTGAAAGCTGGACTTACTCTCGCAGAACATGCATCATGCATCTTACCAGCAACGAAGACATGCTACCTTTGTCAAAACTTTTTCAAGTTTGGTCAATGCATCTGGTCTATTATTTATTCATCAGTCCGTGTGTAATTCGTTCATTTCCACTAGATTGCTATCCGCATTGGTTATTTTGTACTGTTTTTCGTAGGATTATTCATTTTTGTATTTGGGAAATATTGGGTAGTAGTTGACTGACTGAAACTTTCTATGTGGTTTGTTATTCTTGAATCTTGATTAGATTAGAAGTTATTGGTTATTCTCAATTGCTATTAGTATTATATGTGTTGCCAAGATTAATGTCTGATTTCGAATGCCAAATTGTAGTAATTGTCCAAGATTAGTTATGACATGTGTGACTCATAATAGTGTTGGTGGTTATTTGATGTTATAGTGTTATACTATTGTTGAATTGTTAGTTCTTGATTCTTGGATTGAATATGAATCTAATATGAACCAAATGGTAAGAGCAGATCTCGGGATCGAAAGATTTAGAGAACTAATCTTAAGTTCTCTTTTTTTAATATAGTTTTTCACTTAAAGGCTATTCTGTGATTGTTCGGAGTTTCAATAACATGCTTTATCTATCTCATAACATTTTACAGCTAGAATCATCCCCTAACCTCTAATTGAGTAATCTTGAACTCTAGGTAGTGGCTATGGAAGCCATCTATGGAGAGAACATTTTTATTCTAGACAAGCAGAATGGATTGCGATCTTTTGTGGGTCATGTGCATGCTTAGGAACACTCGGTATCCTTATAACCTTATGCAATCTTTATTTTTAATATTTGAACGCCGACTTTATTGCGGTTATTTTTCTTCAGGAACACGTGTACAATGGCAAATCGACATCATAATTTTCAAAATTAATGAGTTTTAGATTGTAGGAATTTGCACAATTGAAGTTTATACGAATATGCTATACGCTTCACCGTATAATTCTTTAGGATATTGAGTATATTCTTTGATTGATTCAGGCATTTATAGTTGCTTCAACTGCAAAAGAAGAAGAAAAACTGAACTGGTAAATTATAATAAAAAGCCTGAAACTTTTAATCACGGTTCCTCCTAATTTTTGTAGCTTCTGGACCCTGCCATTTAATATCTTCGATCTGATTATGGTTAGTCACTTTTCACCAGGTAGCAGTGAACACGTAGTGTGGACCGACAGAACAATAACCTTGAAACTGTTGAGGAAAGGCATTTTAACTCGCATATATGCTCCATCGGTAAGAATTTTCGATATTAAACTCTTTATCTAAAAATTGACGCATGAGAATCTCCATTCCGATCGCTTTTGAGATTACTTTTGGCAGGTTTTATGGTTTATCTATATGAGTATTTGGGCATTTTCAGATCTAATTGGACATTCGATTCGGAAGCACTCTCTTGATTGAATTTGGGGTTCATTTTCATTAGATTCGGATTCAATGAGGTAATTAGTGTTTTTGTTTTTGGGGAAAACAGGAAGCTTAGTGCACTACAGTTGACAGGCTCGTAGAAGCAGGATAAAATATTAGAATTTAAAATTGCTTCCTTTTTTACCAGCGTTTTGGTTATAAATTTAATGATCATTATGTCAAAACTCGGGCTAATCACATGTATTGACCCTTATCCCACCTGCCTATTTTGCTATATGCACTTGATATTCGTGAAGTGAAATGAATGGATAGAAGCATCATGTTGCTGCCTTCTTGTGTACATTAGTTGAGCAGAGTTTGCTTTTTCTATAGATATGTATATTCTTGAATTTCGTTCATTTATATTTCTACCTGTAATGTTATCTGAAGTTTTATGTTTTGCTTATGAGGTTTCCTTTGCTGTAAGCTATAAAATTTCTTTCAATTAATTGTTTTTGGCCTTATTTAATACTTGATTTAGTGTAGTTTCTTTAAGTATGCTGGAGTAATTTAAGTTCATACTGTTTAGCTTTAGCCTAGGGTTTGTTTAGTTGCCTCATTTGATTAACCTTTTTCTTAATTTTAGTTGGAGATTGAAGTTGGTTTGTGGTTGAATGAACATGATTTATTTGTTCTTAATGTGGTTTTGTTTCATTTGCTGGATAGTTATGATGATAGATACATCATGCATTCATACAAATATCTGTTTTAAATGTATATCTATATATTTACATAACACATGCTCATTTTCCATTCTAAGTTATCCTGAAAAGGAATGCAAAATGTCAATTTTTAGTAAGATTGACATTTTTCAGTAAAAGCCTTCGATCCTTTGCTCCATACTTTGAGATGCTCCTCCGCGCCTATTAAGCAATACAAGTTCACCTTCAACAATCGTTACAGAATATTGGTAATGATGAAGTGATATTGAATTTGGTTTACAAGTTCTGTCAACTGCCTTAGTATAGGGCATTATAATAATTTGATCATCTTTGCTTAAGTTGGGTTTGATTGATGTATTATGGGCATAGCTATAAATTGCTAACATATTATCCTTTCAACATAATCAGGATCAACAAGCTCGGGGGAAAGGAGGTGGAAAGTCAAACTTTGGTGGAGGTCCCTTTTATACTACGGTAAGTTTTCTAGATATGAGATTATTATCGCTTTGTAACGTCAGATTGACCTGCAACACCTTTCTTTAGTTTTAAAAATGATTGATAAAAGCATACATTGTGAATATTTCAATTTTGGTATGGGGACAATATATAAGAAAACTGTGTTTTTGATCATTTTATCATTACTTAATCAAAATTTTCAACACATGAGAACAACTGATCATAAGACTAGAACACTATCTCTTGCATCACGTTTTGTTGCTGATGATCTCATATCAATTTCCAGTTATTCAACAATATATGTAGCTTCCAAACGTACATCCAAACTCACCCTAATAATCTTAGAAGTGATCATGAATGTAGAAAAAATGTAGAACCATATAAATAGTTAAATACCCTTTTCAATTTATTAATTTCCTTACAATTATTGTGTTTGTGTAATTATTGATGCTAAGTACTCTCTATGGAAATATGTTCAAGGACCTGAAGAAGAAAGAAAGAGAACTACAAGCTTGGGAAAATGATATGAGGAAAAGAGAAGATGTACATTAATTGTTATTTACATTTGTTTGTATTTATCGGAAAATTTATACCGCCAACAAAAATAATAATTTATAAACGATGTTTTTGCAGATGGTAAAATGCAACGAAGAGGCTGTTGTGTGTTTCAACTTAGATACAAACCCGTTTAAAAAAGGTCTTATGTTCTTCATTAACAGTTCTGAGTTTAGCTATTGACATATATCATCAAATTATGGTTATATTATTCTCAGGGTGGTCTAAATGATGGGTACAAGAATTTCATATCAGGGAAATCCATAAGATATAAAAGGTACATAAGGATTATCAATTTGTGATGCTAACATATGCATAAAATATGTTATTAATAACTTCAGTTTTGGGAAAGGTGGATATGACTTATGTGTATTTGTTTCTTGATATGTATGGTAGAGGTCATAAATACCCATATATATTTTCAATTATGTTAAGGGATGTAATGGGACACTTATAGTCCACACATGTTCACTGCTCACGTTATTTTCCCTTTTGTTGTTCTGTTATTTGCTTACAGTATGGGATCTTAGTGTTCAAGTAAGAATTATGTGAAGGTTTCTGCAAATGAAGACCATTTTGATTTTAGCTATTTGTTTTATTTCATTTATATTTGGTTCAGCCACTTTTTGCTTAGCGTTTGATAGAATTTTTATTATCCCAAAATAGTTTGATTATCCCAAAGATAGCAAATGCATATCTAATTAGTAGAATTTGATTATCCCAAAATAGTCTAAACATATTGCTAAGCAATGTTTCTTTTGAAAACTGATTTGGTGTAGAGTTTAGATTGTATAGAAGCCTTTTGAGATGAGCAGTATAGAGGTGGTGTTCATGGATGAGGAGGTATGCTATATTTTATATATTTCTTTTTTTCGTTTATATAGTTATGTGTTTGTATGTCGATCTTCCCCGCAGTAGCATGCTAATGTGTTATAATGTACTCATGTTCTGCAGTTTCATATGTATCTCTGATTTTGTTTCATTAAACGAGGACATTTATTTTAATTTGTATTATGTTAGTTTTGGTTGGTTCTAGCAAACCAAGATTTGTGAAAGAGAACTAATTTTGGGGTAATTAGCTTCTTCTTTGCTGGTCACACTTGATGGATATAAATGAAATTACTTCAATGGTTAGTAGTAGGGGAATTTATCTTATGATTAGGAGCAGGTTTCTATAGAAATCTGTAACCATTTTGGTTGGTGTTTGTTCAACTTTTCTGTGACTATGCAATAGTAGTGCAACACGATCTTTTTGAGAGGTATTAGGCAATTAAACTAATCTATTATTTCTTTTCTTTTGGCTAATCACAGACAATTGGAGGGAATTTGTTTGCCAACTGATGTTTTTGAGTCAATATCGCGATATACATAACAAGTACAAAACAAATGTCATCACTAAAGAGGAAGATTAAGTCAACTTCGGGCTGTTTGAGAGAAAATGGTCTCCATGCTTGTCAAAAATCAAGCAAGATATCTAAGAATTGTTTGTAGCAAGTGAAGTGTTTCCAACAATAAGTTGAGACTTGTATTTCTAACAAGCAGGTTGGTAATAAAACCTAATGTTTTCCCGGCCGATGTGTGTTGGTTTTTTTCTTCTATGACTTTTATAAGTAGCTAAAACTATAAGTTTATGTAAATTTTAATACTGCTGACAACATCGATCTTTTTTATGTTCTTTGGTTAGAATAACATCCGGATATTCTAACCATCTTGAAACCATTGTTGCCGGCACCTAAATGGTTATCACACATAAATTTGCTTTTAAATCATATCATCTTATCTATGGATAGAAATTGGAATCTTTATGCTTCTCATATCACTCAACGCTACAACTATGGAAGACAAAAACCAAATAGCATCATGTATTTTTATGATCCATGCGTTGAAGGTTTTTAATCACGGGCTTGAAACCTAGTATTATAATAAAATGCGAGACTTGTTCTATTGATTTTATAAACGTAGATCATGCCTACGTTAAATTTCATTCTACCAAATTAGTATGTTTGTTCAAACTTTTTTAATTATGACTACCATTAAATGACTTTTCTTTTACAATAATAGATCCTTTTGGATTATATTTGATTAAATCTTAAATACTAAACAACTTAAAAAATAATACTTAGAATCTTAACTTTATTTTTCATCTTATAAAACTATTATAAATAGTTACTAACTTGCTACATATCTCATAAAAACTTAAAGGAGAAAAACATAAACACAAATATTTAAATCAATGCTGGTTAATTTTAATTATATCTACATTATACAAGTTACAAACATTTAGACCAATAGTCTAATAAATCATTCCCTTAATTGCCTCAACTTATTTATGACACTATTGTTTTAACAAATCATTAAACGTAATTATAACTATTTAGTTAATCTAATTTTGGTTATATCACTTATATAAATACAATTATTAGGGTTAGATTATCTTTTCTCTATTAAAGAATGATAATATCTTTTTTATTTAATTCTTTTTCAAAAACTATTTTAATATCTAATAAAGAATTGACTGGAAAAAAAAAGAAAACAGAAAAAGGAAAAAGAAAATGGATATGTTGTCGAACAGATTTTTTTTGACACAACATTCCACACATACCATATCGTATATTATTGAAAGTGAACATGTTATCGAGCACAAACTATTATCATCACCGCCGTATTACGAGGGTACAATGCTTGTAAGATTGTAATGCATCAATCATTTAGTTTAAACTCAAATCCATTGAAATTGTATTTCTTATATTATGTTCATCATGATCATATTGTACTATTAATCTCTCAGTTTTAAGGTAATAAACAAAAAAAGAGTTTCATATTATATTGAGAGTTTCGCGCAAATAAGCACGATACACTAAAAATTCGCGTAAATAAGCCTAAAAAACTCAAATTACGAAAATAAGCATCAGTTTCGCCCCCCAACCTATCAGATTCGCCCCTCGTTTCACCCCCCCTCCCCCCCAAATAAAGTGATGCCACGTGTCCATCAGTTTCGCCCCTAGATGGTAGTTTCTCCCCCAAGAAGGTTAGGTTCGCCCCTTATTGACTCGAAATTTATGCCTGGTCTCGATTAACGTTAAAGTGTGTCGCTACTCGTGCCCAGTCTCGGTCCTTGTGCCAGTTTCGCCCCTAGAAGGCTAGTTTCGCCCCCAAGTGTCTCGGTTTTCATGCCAGGGGCGAAACTGATGCTATCGGTTTTCGTGCCATGTACTAATCTGCAGACCTCGTGTTGCGTGCCATGTACTAATCTGCAGACCTCGTGTTGCGTGCCATTCGATTTGGGTGCTTAAAAGGAAGAACAATGGGGCGAAACTCTTCTTCACAACACCGAATTCCTCCATTTTTTCTGGGCAAAAAGTTCCGCCAAACACATCGGAGTTCATTTCTTCAGTGTTGGTTAACTTGCGTTTACGAATAATCCGGGCACAACATCATTTCGACGAACAATATTCCGGCCAGACCACATCAAGTTTTCCGGCGAACAATAATCCGGCAACATTCATTTCTTATATTTTGACCATGTTAAACGAGGTAATTTTTTTGTACATGTTTTCATTATTGTGTTTTTAGGTTGTATTAATGTTATTAGTTTAATGTTGTTGGTTATTATTAGCTTATTTTATATACTTAGTAGGTAAATGTTGAAATATATTGTTAATAGAAGTTGATCTATATTAATAAATTAAAACAAGCTTAACAGCTTAAAGTGAAAAAAAAAACTTATTTAGCTACTAATGGTTGAAGATTAGTGTTAATGGTTGTTTATGGAACAATTACAACTAATGGTTGCTTATGAATGAACGGTTTATTTTATGAACGTTACAAATGTAAAAATTAATTTATTACGCAAAAAACTTATATCATACTTGTAGTTACATGTTGTTAAATATGCTGAAAATTAGGTAAAAAATTATATATTTTAATTGTATTATATTTTTGAGTTAATGAAAAAAATTTAATTTATTAGTCAAAATGGTTTATTTATCATTTTTACGATTTTTGAGAGTTTGCAAAAAATAATTTTAGAACAAAAATATTTATTTTAGAGTTTGCAAAAAAAAGTGTATTATAGTATAAAATAGTTTTGAAAATTTACTTATATATTTTTGTGAGTTATTTGTAAATTAAGTAAGTTATAATGTTTATAAAAAAAGGTTATAAATAGAATAATTTTGAATTATTTAATTTCATGTTTATTTTTTTATTTATAGGAAATTTATCACGCGAGCCTTACTTGTCGTAACCGGATGAGAATTGGTCAAGAAGAAATAAAACCCCGTCTTGAGTTAAGACAAGAAAGTCTAAACTTGTTTAACGAAACTTGTTTTGCGCCATTCTTAAATATTAAGGCGGGGCAAAATGATCCGTTGCTTATACACTATTTGTTGTGTACCAAGTTCATGTGGGTAAAAACGAGTATGAGACTCTACATTTTAACGTAGCGGGGAATCCCATAAGTTTTGGCCGGAGGGAATTCAGCTTGTTGACAGGATTTAGGTTCAGGCCGTACATGTTAGACGACCGTGCTCCCGACACGCCATTTATGTCATCTTTGGGATTCAGAGACTGATTTTAATAATCTGGGGAATGATGACGTTGTTCGAGTAGCGCTTTTGTACATGCTGTATAAAGATTTTATAGGGGCGAAGCCAGAGTGGTTCGTCGATACTGGTGTGATTCATCTTCTTGATGACATCCCGCGGTTATGGAATAGATTTGCATGGGGGTCGTATTTATGGACGTACACGTAATGATAAACTGTACGACGCCATAAATGAGCGAACAATCCAGATTGCTGCGGTTCGTACTGCAGAAAATGTGGTGCCAAAATACACTACTTACGGGCCGATTTGGGTCCTTAAGGTATGATAATATTTTTTTTTACCTTTTGTAACGTTACTATATGATGAACTTAGTTACATTTTCTAATAAAAATTTTTTACACTTAGTGTTGGATTTTTGTGACATTCTCGGGCGTTACTAGGGTGATATCCAATGATAGACCGATTCCAAGATGCGGAGCGATTGGAAAATACCCTGGTAGGTTGTACTCGACTGAGTTAACGAATATATTCGCCAAATGCTCTGAGGTTAGTGTTTATACTTTTTTTGTCTCCATGTATTTTATACACGCATGTTAATTTTTAATCACTAACATTTTATTTTGTCCATTCAAAGCCTCGTTATGCTCCGATCTACTTGACTCCCACGGATCGTAAGCAGAGACAGCCTTGGTGGGTTGTCAGTCTGCCATTCTTTGAAGGTGGTGATTGCGTCGAGGTCCCCGGACATGAAGAGGAGAGAGCACCGACACTGCAGTTTCATATGAATACTCCTGAGCGTTCCCCACCAAATGAGGGAATCCCGGTTTATGGAAGTGATGGTTTGAATGTTGATGCGTTTAATAAGCTATTAGCCCGTATTGAAGAGCAACACCGAAAACTTAGCTTAATGCAAACAATTTGGTGTAACACAAACGAAGAACTAAATGTGCTGAAAGAGCAGTACAAGTGTGAATGCGCAAAGCGGGAGGAGCTAGCTAAGATGGTTGAGAGTATCAAAGCTCAATATACGGTATGTTGATAGAATATGTATATTTGAACAAAGTTTGTTTTGAATTATATTGGTAATTTGCGTGTATTTTTAACTATTTCAGAGGCAGTTTGAGGATATAATTGTGGGCTCCTCCCGATGATGCCTACCGCCAATGAAAATATGGTAACGATGCTTATTCAATAAATTAAGCTATAGTATGTATGAAAAGTTTATTGGTGTTAAAACTTTTTGAAACGCTATGTATTCACAGTCACATTCGGGACATTTAGATGAGGCTGATACATACCAGCAGCAGGAGGAGCCCATGGTATGATTTTTGTTAGTGAATTTGAGTATGACTAGTTAAGTAAAAGAATTTATTGATTTGTTTTGGAACAGAGCATGCCACATCAGACGGTTCCGACTCGTTTTGTCGGAGAATGCTCTACATCGGGCAATATACCCATTGCCCAAAGGCGACAACAGCGACAGACTAGACCGGCTGCGGCCCTACGTTCCCCGTACACACAGGAGCGGGGACGTGGCCTCCGACGAAGGCCAACATCTGTGGAAGATGTTATGAAATGGTACAGGTCGCTACCAGAGAAATTTTGCGCCCGTAGTCAGCAGTACTCTACCGTAAGCTGTAGTAGGAATTTCTGGGCGCGTCTTCTGGGTGTTGATGAAGGTTCGTCCGGGTGGCTGTCCTATGAAGTAAGTTCTTAAAGTTATAAACCTGATTTATATATTTTTATAGAGATTTTTTAATTTAATTGTTTCATTAATATATTATTAATCATGTGTAGCATATAGAATTGTGGGTCGCTCACCTAATGCGGGTACGACGACTGACGTAAAATATACAATAATGTGCCCCGGGTTTATGGAGCAATTGTTACTTGGTAGGACACCTAGACGTGGTGTACAGGCTTACGACATGTGGCCGGATCTAGCGGACGTTGAATATGTATGAATATTCTATACGAGTGATACTTGTGGTTAATAATACCTTTTCGAAAGACTTTGCTTAACTTTGTTATTTTCAGGTGATGCTACCTGTGAATTATAATGACTATCATTGGGTATTGTTCGTCTTAGACCTCTCTCGTTGGCAGTTGATTTATTATGACAGGTATGTATAATTCAAACTCAAGTTTTAATTCTTGTGCTTTTAGTGATTCTTTTAAAGATAATGTGCTATTTAACTTCTATGTCTTATTATACAGTATGATACAGGTGGCGTTTCCCCGAGGGTGGCGCGACAGGGTTGCTACAATTCTTAATGGCTATTATTATCAAAAGCTAGAGGAACACAACTGCTATGACAAACACCCAAGTCGAACAGCGCAGGGTCGTGCTTTATGTTGGGGGCCATTTAAGAGAACACCACAACAGTAAAATAGCTCGGACTGCGGGGTGTTTGTGTGTTGGTTCCTTGAGTTGTTAACACATGGAGCAGACCTCTCACAGGAAGAATTTCACAATTCTACTCAACTATCCGTTAACAGTCATCGTGAGAAGATGACTACTATGTTTTTTGATAGTATTGTTCAGTGAATTGTTATTGAACACTTTAATTTTAAATTATAGTGCATTCCACAACTTTATTTAACATCAAATAGAGCATACCAACAACAAGAGAACATCCTGACTAGCATAAGTCTAGATGGTCATTACGACCAAATACACCTCCTAACCCAAAAGGAAACGAGTATATGGAGTAGGGATAGTAGTTGTTTCGTAGATTGTCGCAACTCTTGTGTTCCCTAAATCGTTTATTAGGTTTTCCGCTTCTTTAGAAGTTGTGACCCTTCTCATGCTGTGCATGTCTTGGTTACGTGGTACATAGTGGTAGTACCTTATCAGACGGGGGGCGTAATTCTCGTAACCTAACTCGCATAAAATACAATTTAGAGTACGTACTGGTCTCGCAATTAACTCATCCTTTGGAACATTGTCAACATAGTTCACAGTAATCGGCACGCTGTTAGTTACGGTTTCAGGTAGTCCACCCACAAACCGTCCTCCCTGAATTATCTTAAGTGTATACAGATCATCAAACTCAACTGTTATAAAGCAAGAATCATTTAGAAATTTGTCTAGGAAAAATAACAAGAGTAGAAATATATGAAAACACTTACTGTAGTAGTTTTCATCGAAATTTCTTTGATCTTCAGAACGAATTGTCCAGAAATGTTGATGTCCACAACGTCTAGCCATGGTACTTCAACAAATAAAAATTAAAGTTTTTGACTAGTGATTGTAGGTCACATAGAAAACCATGTAGTTATATACATATGCTAGTCGGAACAGTGTCTCGCCCCTAAAAGATGACTTGTCGCTGTCAAAGATGACAACTCCCTGTAATCTTCATTTTTTTCCAGAAATACAATCATACTGGTAACATTGTTTCGCCCCTAAAAGATGACTTGTCGCTGTCATATTTTATAAAAACCATGACTATTCGTTGTCATCCTTATCTTTTCTTAAAATACAGACGCACTAGTAATTCAACCACATAAAATTGAGCCTTAATAATATAATTTTATTACAAAAGGTAAACAGTATATTCAACCGTATTATTACATAATTAGGCTACACGCATCTTATACAAATGTTTTGCCATGCCATGTCTGAATTTTTTGGTTGCCTCGTCCAAGTCCTCGTTTGGATCATTAACCATAGGTTTGTTACGAATTAGCTGGTATATAAACTTACATACAAACACAGCAGAATTCCTAGAACGGCGACTTTACTGACACACTTTTGCAAAAGACCAGCGTTTGATGTGTATACATGGCCTCCTGGTTAACCAAAAGTAGTTTATTCAACGTAAAAAGGTAAGGAACGTATTTGTGATGTTAATAATATGGATTTCCATGTCTTCATCGTTGGTGTTCATGTTATCACTGTTATAGATCACTACTTTGCCATCGTCATTAAGGTTAACTGAGTAGTGGAACCAGTGATCAGCTCTCAAACGAATAGGCATGAGTACCTTCATAGTCAATGGAAAGGAAATCATATATCAAATTTGAAATATAAGAATTCCAAAGTATTTGTTTCACGTACCACGTCTGTATCTGTAAAAGATGGATGTAGGGGTGTACTCCCATCATACTTGCGCAACTCGTCGAGATCTCCTAGCCCTAATTGATTATGAAAACTTGCAGGCAGTATCGAAAACCTTGTTGATGGTGCTTCACTACCAATTTCCATACGTTTCACGAGACTCATCATCCATGTAGTCCAAAATTCAAGTGCTGTTAAATAAAAGAAAGCCATTATTATATTATTTAACAATGATTATCTATTTATAAAGTTGGCAATGCTTACTACTTCCCACAAATTAGAATTGGGTTCTTTTCCTAGAAAGACTCCCCAAAAATGTCTCGTGCACCTCAAATCATCTAAGCACTTTATGACACAAAATGCTCTGTAGATATCCTCCGTTACTCTAACGTCGCTGTTGGTCCCTTGTATGAGAATAACAACAAGCAACAGGTGTGTAGAAGGGGGGTTGAATACACTTTCTGCGGAAATTGAACAAATCAAATAAAAGTGTCACACACAGTAAATTAAACGACAATTAATTGAATGCTTTTATAAAGAAGATGATTATAATGCTTTAACTAAGAAGATGATTACAATAACTATCAAGTAAGCAACTCTTGATATATAACCACCTAATATAAATCTCTCAATCTCTCAAACTTAGCTATCTATAATCAACTTATGATTATAGATACTGACAACTCTCTAAACAGGATTTACACAGATTCAATCAACTTATGATTACTTACCAATCGTCACAACAAATGTGAATATTCGAACACACGAACACTTTGGCAATCTGTGAGTTTCTTGATCACGTTGAACTGACAAACAGTAATCAAGATTCGTAACACATACGGTGAGGTGAGGTTTGGCTCTGTAACTTGTTTCAGAATCGTACCTCTAAACTTATCAGGAGATAAATATTTATAATCCTGTTGCTACGGTTCCTAACAAACTGGACTAATCCTAATTTGCTAACTAACTATCGGATAACTCGGAATCTTGAATCTTGAATCTTCTTATCTTGAGTCTTCAATCTTCAATCTTGATTCTGAAGTCTTCTTATCCTTCCCGTAGATATAGAGAGTTAAAACAGAATTTACAACACATTTAAATTCTTTTAAACTGACTTCTTTAGTCAGGCTGAGTTACTCAGCTTGAAACTCATCAAGCTGAGTTCTTCGAGAACACACTCGAAAACAAACATGGACTAACCTGTATAATTATTAACTCATCCTTAGAAGTCTAAAGAATTAACTAAAACATATTTAGTAACTCTATCGAGCTGACTCTGCTTTTGCGCTGAGTCACTCAGCTTGAAACACATCAAGCTGAATACTCGATATATACCTTATGTGACATACACATTTTATTAAACATATTAATAAACTAACTAAGGTGTAGTATAAACTGGTCGAACATATGCTTAGCTTATACTCAGTCTGAATCACTACAAGTGTTCAGTCTGACTAAGCTTCATAATTCTGTTTAAGTTATATATAGAACACATCATACAAACTTAACTTTGTCTCATCAAATCAAATAGATGAGATCATTTTCCCAACAAACTCCCCCTATTTGATGATGACAAAACCATTAAACAGTCAATAAGTTTGTTTAACAGAATTATGTTTTAAATCTTAAACTTATTAAGATTTTTATATCTGATCTAATCAAATATTGATTGAACATATTAATTTTAATTGAACTTATCAATTATAAGTGGAACAAACCAACTTTTAGTTGAACACACCAACCAATTACATTAATGAATAAGAACTTATCAATTATTCATTTTGCTAAACTTATCAGACTTATAAATATGAACACATCACAACACAGTTGAACATATCAAACAAATATTTGTATTAATTGAACTTATCATAATACAAAAATATTGATCACTCAGATCATGCACAATAAGTGCTTACAAAAATTAGAACTAATATAATTTTTTTACATAAGAACTAATCTATTGAGGATGCAGCTCTTCAAATTCCTTTATCTCCTTGTTAATTTCTTCAAGGATTTCTTGAAGATTGAGAATGTGTTGAAGCTGATCCTTTTGTGATTTGATTGCTCTGTTAATTTTGTATCTGAACCTTGCAGTTTGTTCAGTCTTTTCCACAATTTGTCTCAGAGCAAATACTTGAGATACCCCACATGTATATAAGTTTACATCAGACTGGAAGCATTTTTCTCCATTTATATCCAGATACATGGATCCTTTCTCAGGCTTTTCCACATAGGTGTTTTCTTTGAACTCTAAGCCTTCAGGAAGAACAAGACTGTACGTATCTAAAGTTTGCTAATCCAGCTGGCTTTGTTTGCTTCTTCTTTCCAACTCTATGAAAGGAAGTTAGTAGGGTAGCTATCTCTGACCTGGGTATGAGTTTCATCGAATCAGCTCTTGCAAGTAGCCTCAATAGTTCATCTTTGACTTGATTTCTGACAGAGGACTTTTCCATCTGCTTGATAAGTATAGCAACTTGCTTCCACTCTTCATAACCCAGTCTATGCATTTGATTCAGCTCCAAAGATGATGTCTCACCATTCCTCAAGACAAAATATAGAATGATGATTCCTTGAACTGTAATGAGGTTATTTGAGAAGAGAAGAATGTTCGTGTATAACAATGAATTATATTTTCCTCCTCTTGTTGATCTTGAACAGGAGGTTCTTCTTCCTCTTCCTCCTTAGGCACAATTAACAGATTTAGTTTAGCTAAATCCTTATTCTGCTTTCTGATTTGCTCAGCCCAAGCTCTTTCTCTTCTCTCTTTCCCATCTGCTAACTCAGCTTGAACATCCATTTGTCTTCTTCTTAGCTCATCGACAGATATCCCAAGCTGGTTAGCTTCCTCTTATTCTAATCTTCTAACTGCCATCAGTGAAGCTCTCTTTTTTAATGTCATTTTATCTGCAAAGTCTTCATCTGAGGCTGATGATTCACTTAAAATCACTTTCCTTCTTTTCTGTTGAGGGGCTTCTGATTAATCTGAGCTGACCACTACTGGTATTTTGCCTTTTACTTTCTCAGTCAGCTCAGGTTCTTTCTCTATTTCTTTCTCCCCCTCAATCTGATCTGCTCCCTATGCCAATAATAGTAGAGCTTCAGCTTTGACTGACTCAGTTTCAGCTTCTTGAACCTTCTCCCCCTTTTTGTCATCATCAATAGGGGTCGAAGTCTTTCGTTTTTGTAGGGCAGCAACTGCAGATTTCAACATTAACACCTCCTCATCCATATTATCAAGAATCATCAGCATATCTTTCTTTGCTTTCCTCCTTTTGAGGTGCAATGTATCAAACTGACCTGTGAAGAATGTTAGCAAATCATCCAAGTCAGCTTGAGTAGGTAGGAATTTGGGTACATCGTCCAAGGGTTGGTGTGGACCCTCAAACTCATTTACACCAGAGTTTGGACCCTGTGAATCACCTTGGTTTGAAGATGAAACATTGACAGGTCGTGCAATAGGGTATGAGAAGTGAAAAGAAGTAATGGGGCTCGAAACATGAAGTGTATGGGTTGGTGGTTGGCTAATTGGTTTGGAGGGGGTGATTGACCCTGGGGATTGGTCATATATTCAATGTTACCTAAGTGTATCTACTTAGGCACAGTAATAGGCTCTCCCATGACACTGGAGAGTGTGGGTTGAGTAGACACCACACCCGGTTTAGGCTGTTGGGTTGTAATGAGCCTCGAGGTTAACAGCTTAAGAGTAGGCGTCTCCCCCTCAACTCCTGCCGGTGGAGGGATCAATGTGATCTTAGCTCCAGTGATGCTTTTAGGAGTGACACCACCTATGGAAGTTTTACGTGTATAGGTGCGGATATTCTCCCTAGCAGCAGTGGGCATACTAGGGGTGGTTTCAGAGTGGGATTGTATATGGAATGAAGGTGGAGGAGATGGGTTAGACTGGGTTGGGCTTACCACAGCCTTATCTCCAAAAACGGATGGAGAATAGTGAGAAGAAAGAGAAAGTGGAGAGGTCTTACCAGAAGCAGCTTCAATGGTTGCTGGTTCAGCTTGAGCAGAGTGCTCAGCTTGAACCTCCGTGTCAGCGTAGGAAGCTCCCCCTTGAGGTGATCCCTCATCTCCACTTGCAGATGAAACTCCCTCAGCCACCAAGAGCATTGGACTACTCAGACCCTCTTGCTCAAGGAAGATGTCATTGTTAAACATCTTGGGGCTGAGTGTTGGGGTAGGGAACACATCCCATCCAGCTTCATATAAATCCTCCAACTCAACTTCAAGCACCAAGGACAAGTACCTTATGAATGGCACATGGAGGTCCCTGATGGTCTTCAGTACTTGGACTTTGAGCTCGTTGAAAATGAGCTGTGCATAGTCTATACGTCTATCAAAGAACATGTTGTACAGCAACTGCATTTCAAACTCGTTAACTTGATCTAAGCCTCCAACCTTAGTTCCCAGTGAACGCACCACTGTGGACACCATGAAGCCCCAGCTGGTTGGTAAAGTGGTATTCTTAATCACCCCTTCAGTTTGAGGGTGACCCATTTGTGGTAGAACTGATCTCGCCACTTGTCTAGACATGGTGGGCTAGAACACATCTTGAACAGGGAGTTGAAGAACATCCCTTAGCCTTTGAACAGTGATGGCTACTGTTCTATCACCATTGAGAACAGTGCCTATTATCGATCCCCTGTTCTGGTTGAAAATACATGTGTACCAGAACTCCAAAAGATGCTGCGGAGCAATATGAACAGGTGCTCCAATGAAGGCAAATTCCAAAGGGCATTTCTGGATGTAGGCTATCCATATTTCATAACCTCTGCCCTGTTTCCTCGGAGGAATAGCAAGGCATGCACGCTGATTATTAATTTTGATCAGCGGCAATCCATTGTTTTTGAAAGCAGCACCCCTAACCATTCTATCACTTAGAATAAGAGTGGTTCCTTCCATCGTGAAAGGTTGAAAATTACACCAAAAAAAATCGTTGCACAGAGCAAAGAGCGTTGCACTGAGCAAGTTAGGGTTTCGAAATCAATGGAACTGAAGATTGCACTTAGCAAATTTGTAGAGAGGTATATAAGCAGATGAAAGGTTTAGAGATGAGAAGTTTAAGCGTAAACCTCTAAAATGCGAGTAAGGTCGTTATATATACCTTTTCGAGGAGAGAGAAAAATTACCGTTGGAATCCCTTTTTAATCCGTTACGCCGGTAAATTACGGCTTGATGTAACATTTAGACGGTAGAAACATATCATTCACCAACGGATACAAGTGTAAAATAACAATATTAACAAATAATAAGATTATTAACACTCTGTAAATATATCAATACTCAATTGATATACGATACGATTTGAAACTAATCCAAATACGTTTTGACAGATGAATTAATAACACGTAGTAATTAAATCATAGACTGGACACACCAAACGGAGTAAACTTATTACCCAGTTTAAGTCAAGCACTCAGCTTGATTCAAGCACTCAGCTTGAGATTGATACTCAGCTTGAGATTGATACTCAGCTTGAGTAGAGCACATAGCTCAGACTTAATGATACTGAGTCAATTGTTGTTTGAGACTGACTCAAACTGGTTTCGAACTACACTGAGTAGTTTAAAGCTTGGTTGGAGTCAACCAAACGTGAGAACATACACTCAGCTTGAGTGAAGCACATAGCTCAGACTCAATAACACTTAGTCATTTATGTTTGAGACTCACTCAAACTATATAATAACTACACTAAGTAGTTAAAATATGTTTGGAACTCACCAAACATGTGAACTCATCATTGAGCTTGACAGGTATTACAATTTATGAAAACTTATTTATAAACTGTGCACTCAGCTAAAGACACTTAGTCTTTGTCAAACTGAAAAACTCAGATTCTAGACACTTAGCTAGGGGTTGAGCATACCCAATTTACTTAGCAGATACATAAACCTCTTTTCATCAAGGGGTTTTGTGAAAATATCTGCTAACTGGTCATCAGTGGAGATAAATTTAATATCAACTTAGCCTTTTTCCACGATGTCCCTTATGAAGTGATGTCTAATTTCAATGTGCTTGGTTCTTGAGTGAAATACTGGATTGTAAGTGATGGCTATTGCACTTTGGTTATCACAGAAGATAGGAGTTTTCTTGAAACTCATGCCAAAGTCTTGAAGCTGATGCTGCATCCACAGGATTTGAGCACAACAGCTTCCTGCTGCAACATATTCAGCTTCAGCAGTTGAAGTAGCCACTGAATTCTGTTTCTTACTAGTCCAGCTTACTAGCTTCCCTCCAAGAAATTGACATCCTTCAGTTTTTGATTTTCTATCTAACTTGCACCCAGCATAGTCGGCGTCAGAAAAACCAACTAACTCAAATCCAGAGTCTTTTGGATACCAAAGACCTAGATTTGGTGTACCTTTAAGGTACCTAAAGATCCTTTTCACAGCTTGAAGATGTGATTCTTTAGGATCTGCCTGATATCTTGCACAAACACATGTAGCAAACATGATATCAGGTCTACTAGCAGTCAAATAGAGTAATGAACCTATCATTCCTCTATAGGTAGACTGACACACAGACTTACCATCTGAGTCTTTACTCAGCTTGACAGCTGGTGACATGGGTGTTCTCATGGTTGAACTTGAATCAAACCATATTTCTTTATCAATTCAAGATCATACTTGCTTTGATTGATGAAAATTCCATCAGGCTTTTGTTGTATTTGCAGGCCTAGGAAATATGTCATCTCACCCATCATACTCATCTTGTACTTTTGTGACATTATTTTGGAGAACCAATCACACAGAGATTCATTTGTAGAACCAAAAATAATGTCATCCACATAGATTTGTACAAGAATCACATGTCCTTTGCTCTTTTTAATAAAGAGTGTCTTGTCTATACTATCTCTGATGAAATCCATGGATAGTAGATACGTGGACAGTGTATCATACCAAGCTCTTGGAGCTTGTTTAAGACCATACAAAGCCTTGTCCAACTTATAGAAATGATGTGGAAACTTTAAACTTACAAAGCCAGGAGGTTGTTTCACATAAACTTCCTCCTGAAGTTTTCCATTTAGGAAAGCACTTTTCACATCTATTTGATAGACTTTGAAGTCTTTATATGCTGCATAGGCTAAGAAAAGCCTTATGGCTTCAATTCTTAAAACAGGGGCAAAAGTCTCGTCATAATCAATTCCCTCTTCTTGCTTGTACCCTTGTGCTACCAGCCTGGCTTTGTTCCTAACTATCACTCCATCCTTGTCCATTTTATTTCTATAGACCCACTTAGTGCCTATTATTGAATGATCTTTGGGGGCAGGGACAAGTTTCCACACTTTGTTTCTCTCAAACTCATTTAGTTCCTCTTGCATAGCTTCAATCCAATCCTCATCCTCTAAGGCTTCTTCAGTCTTCTTTGGTTCCATTTGAGATAGGAAACCAAAGTGAATAGCAAAGTTAGCTGTAGCCTTTGACCTGGTCTTTACCTTTTCTTGGACATTTCCAATGATTTGATCTTGAGGATGATCTTTGAGGAACTTAAATGTTGTAGTTGGAGAATCTGGTTCTGAATCTGAGTGATGTTGAGAATTCTGAGGTGAATCCTCAGTCTCAACAACAGCATTGTCAACAAACTGATGATCACTAAGATTATCAGTCTGAGTGACCTCAGCTCCAAAAGGATTGATGAACTCATCATCTCTCTCAGCTTTGAGAGTTCCTTGGAGCTTGTGATGATTTCTTGGATGAACACACATCCTCATCACTATCATCTCCTATGACATACATAGGATTTGATGTATTGGTTTCCCTTGGCCTTTCAAGCTCACTCAGACTGACTGAGTCAGCTTGTATTTTCTCAGCTTGATCAATACTGTCTTCATCAAATGAGACATGAATTGATTCTTCTATGGCCTTTCTCCTAGTGTTATACACTCTGTATGATTTGGAGATTGAGGAATAACCAACAAATATTCCAGGATCAGCTTTGAGTTCCAACTTATGAAGCTGATCTCTTTGATTCAACACATAGCATTTTGAACCAAAGATATGAAAATAACCTATATTGGGCTTTCTAGACTTGTACATTTCATATGAAGTCTTTCCATGTATTTTGACAATGATTGACCTATTCTGAGTATAACAGGCTGTACTAACAACTTCATCCCAGAAATAGAGTTTCAATCCTGCCTCACACAGCATTGTTCTTGCAGCCTCAATTAAGGTTCTATTTCTCCTTTCAGCAACTCTATTTTGTTGTGGAGTTCTGACAGATGAGAAATTTTGTAATATTCCTTTTTGTTTACAGAAGCTTTCAAGAGTTGAGTTTCTGAACTCAGTCCCATGATCACTTCTAAGTTGCTTTACGGACAAACCTTTTTGCAACTCTTCCCTTTTGATGAAACTAATTATCTCCAGGGCAGCCTCACTTTTGGCTTTAAGGAATATTACCCAGGTGAATCGTGAGAACTCATCTACTATCACCAATGTGTACTTTTTGCCACTTAGGCTTGGAGTACTTATGGGTCTAAACAGATCCATATGCAACATATGCAGTGGGTCTGTTATTCAAAAATTTTACTTTGATCTAAATGACCCTTTATGATGTTTCCCTTGTTCACAAGCTGAGCACAATTTGTCTTTGACAAATGTAATTTTTGGTAATCCAGAGACTAACTCTTTATTGGATAGCATATTTATATATTTGAAATTTAAATGAGACAAACGTTTATGCCATAACCAACTCAGCTTAGGAACAGATTGGGAATATAAGCAGGTTTCATTATAGGGATCAGCAGAATTTAGATCAAGTAGATACACATCTCTTTCTCTTTTAGCTATTAATATAGGTTTTCCCTTAGCATTATAAATTGTTCCTGCTTTCTTTCTAAAAGTAACAACATTATCTTCATCACACAATTGACTGATACTAATCAAGTTGTGTTTGAGGCCTTTGACATATGCAACCCTCTGGAAAGTAACCTTGCCAGCTTGCATCATCCCATAGCCTTTAGTTCTTCCATGGGAGTTGTCACCAAATGTTACTTTAGGACCTTCATCTTTATGGAAATCACTAAGAAGTCCTTTCCACCCAGTCATGTTCCTTGAGCATCCACTATCCAAGTACCATTTACTTGAACCCTGCACATGATATGAAAACTAAACACATTATTTTTGTTTGGGAACCCACTTCTTGGTGAGTTCAAATGAGGAGCACTTAGCATCTCCATCTGGTTGAACTGACTGTTCAGCTTGAGCAGGAGCAGAGTCCTGTGTAGGCTGATCAGCTTGTTCTTGTTCAGACCTTGAGATTTCTGCATCACATTCCTTAGCCTCATGACCTCTACTTCTGCACTTGTAGCATCTCCTTCTTCCAATGATTACAGGAGGTAGAGTGTCTAATAATCCTTGTGAGAACTTACTCTCAGTCTTAGGATTGTAAGTGGTGGATAACTTTTCAACTTTCTTTGCAAGTTGATTCACTTGATGATCACTGACTTTGTACTTACCTTTGTCAGATCTTTGTTTGTTATCCTTAGAAGTTTGACTAACAACCTTCTTCTCCATGCTTTGGACTTACCTTTGCCATTGTGACTGGACTCACCAGTTTCAACAGGTTTGGACTTACCACTGTTGATCTTCTTGGACTTACCAAGATCTACAACTTTGGACTTACCATTGTTGTGATTTGACCTCTTTCTTACAGTGGTCTTCCTATTCTTGTAACTTCTCTCTGAGCCAGATAGAGAATGTTGTCTTTTGAAAGGATTTGGATTAATCCTTTCAATTACTGAAGTTCTTTGAATAGGTTGAGTGCCTAATCTTTCCTGCATTGACTTACCGTGCTGTTTAGATGTTGAGCACTCATCTGCATGATCTTTAGCTCTCACAAACATATTGTATTTCAAGCTTGGATCATGTCTTTTCCCTGAAGCTGACTTCTGAGACTCAATCAGTAGTCTATCCTCCTCAGAGTCTGTACTTGATATCTCATCATCAGCTACATAAGCTGCTGTTTGATAGTCACCTCCAAGTACAGCTTTTACCTGTTTAGGAATTTGTTGGTTTATGCACTTTTCAACAAGCTTTGATGACTTACACCAAGACTCAGTGACGTTTTGGAGTTGGTCAGCTTTGTCTTTAGCTTCCTGAAGTTCTTCACTTAGAAGTTTGTTAATGTGTCTTTGACATTCAAGATCACATTGTGCTTTCTTACCAACATCAATGAGAGATTGATTTTCCTTAATCTCATCTTTAAGTTTGGCTATTTCAGCTTTGAGGTCAGTCTGAGACTTAAGGCTGGTCTTGAAATCATTAAGCAGATAATCAAAAGCAAGACCCTTTTCTTCATCAGTGTAAGAGTAGAAATTACTGAGGATCCCAATCACTGAGCTTGCTATTTTCCTCAGCTTCCTTCATGTCAGCTTCAAAGATTGATTCGGACATACCATAATCAACCTCATCAATTTCCAACTCTTCATCTTCTTGAGCCATCAGACATACATCATCATCTGAGGTGGATGATTCTGTATCTCAGGTTTCAGCATATAACCCTTTCACACTGGGTTTGTCTTCTGGCTTTCCTTTCTTGAGCTGAGTATATTTCTTCTTGTATTTATCAGCTCTGTAAGTATTCTTATCAACAACTGATGTTGATTCCACCTTCTTTGATCTGCACTCAGCAGCAATATGTCCCTTCTTCTGACAGTTGAAGCACACAACATTCTTGGGATCAAAGGAACTCTTCCCTTTGCTCCTGTCAGATCTTCCTCTTCCCCTTTGAGCTCTTCTCAAACATCTGGCTAACATTGCCATTTGCTCAGTGATATTCTGAACATCATCAGTATCACTTGAGTCTGAGTCTGAGTGGTCTGCTTGAGATTCTGACTCAGTCTCAGATTCAACAACTTGTGTCTTGGAACTTTTCTTCTTTTTCTATGCAACCAATGCAATTTCATTCTTATCCAAAGACTCCTTGAGTTGTTGTTGAGAAGCTCTCTTGTGTTCCGTGATCTGTTCATGATTTAGCAAGAACCCATATATAGACTGTAGGTTATACACGTGCAGTGTTCCTCAAGCCCTCAGTGCTGTAGTTACATCATTAAACCTCTCTGGTAACACATCCAGAAATTTCAGCACAAGTTCAGCTTCATCTTTCTTTACACCCACACTTAGTAGGTCATTTATCAAGCAGTGAAACCTTGTGAACAAATCAGACAAGGTTTCATTCTTCTTTGAGAAGAAGTTTTCGTAGGATCTATTCAAATGATTCTTCTTCTGCTGCTTTACCATATCTGTGCCCTCATAGGTAACACTCAGTGTATCCGAGATATCTTTTGCAGATTGACACCCAGTCACAGTACGCAAGATTTCATTAGTCAGGGCATTTGCTAGAACACTTTTAGCCTTATCATCCAGATTGAAAAGTTTCCAGTCTTCATCAGTCCAAGATGCAATAGGCTTTCTTGTTTCCTTTTCAGATCTACCAGGAGACGTATCACTGACAGAAGCAGGAATCTTGGGGATTATAGGTCCTTTTGTGACAACATCCGACATACGGTTGTCAATGGATTTGAGGAATAGCATGGCTCTGAACTTCCACATAGGATAGTCAGAACCATCAAATATGGGACAACCTTTGGCAGACATCTGTGGAAAGTTTGAAGAATTGTTGCTTGTACTCAGTCTCAATCACTACAAGTGTTAAGTCTGACTAAGTTTCATAATTCTGTTTAAATATATATAGAACACATCATACAAACTTAACTTTGTCTCATCAAATCAAACAGATGAGATCATTTTCCCAATAGCCGCCATTCAAGTAGTACTCTTCTGCAATAGCTGCCTTGGAATGCTCATTCCATGGGTAGACATCTTCTGCCAAATTAACCGGGGGTAACTAGACTTCTTCGTCAATCTCGTGTGCTTCTTCATTAGGCTATTCTTCAAGGGTGTGCATCATTTTATTCAACTGTTGGTATTCTTCTGTGCATGCCAGCCCCCCTTCCCGAACCCACAATGCTGGTGACCTCTACATCGTCTTCAAGCCAGAATTCGTCATCATGCATTTATGAAGGACAAAATTTTCATAGTAAGGACGAACTAAAGGTTCAGCTAGGCATGAAATGCCTTCAGGAGTGCTTCGAGTACAGAGTCAGCACTTCTAACAAAAAAAGGTTCGAGGCGAAGTGCACATCAAAAGACTGCGCCTGGGAACTCAAGGCCAAAAACATTGCCGGCGTGGATAACCCGTGTTTCATGGTAGTTACTCTAAAAGACGAACACACCTATTCAAGAACGCAAATGTATCCTACAATGCGCAACGCGGGTAAGAAGGTGATGGCAAATATCATAAACTGCCAACTACAAGACCCAAGTCGTGTGTATCGGGGGGGGGGTGATATAGTAAGTGACGTTAATAAACATTACAAATGTAACATATCTTACTCCCAGGCTTGGAGGGGGAAAGTGTATGCCCTTGAACAACTACACGGCAGGCATGCTGGTTCTTTCGCCGACCTACCTGGTTACAGTCATTATCTGAAGTTGGCAAACCCTGGTACTGTCACAGAAATACTTACGGATGACTGTTCTCGGTTTGAAATGTGGTTTGTTGCTCTTGGACCATCGTTATGAAGCTTCACATATAGCCTTCACCCATTAATTATAGTAGACGCGACGCACCTGAAAGGAACATACCTGGGCACCAACTTCCTGGCGGTTGCAATGGACGGTAACAACCAGATCCTTCCATTAGCGTATGGGATAGTAAAAACCGAGAGTGGCGAATCTTGGACGTGGTTTCTAGAGAAACTACGTGCATGCATCCCACACAAGACCTATACATTTGTTTCTGACCGAGCTGTATCTATTGAGCTAGCCGTACGAGACGTATTTCCAGAATCGTATCATGTCATGTGCTGTCATCATCTGCAGATGAATTTGAACCCGAGGGCTAACAAACACAAAAAAATTTCCTTCTTATTCTGGAAGGCATGCAAATCGAACACATAACATCAATTCCATTACTGGTACGACAACATTCAGCGGGTGGCGCCACGAGTGTATGAGTATCTGGAAGCGGTGGAAAAAAGCAAATGGACAAGAGCCTGCTTCTCGGGTCATCGATACAACATCATGACCTCTAACAGCGCAGAGTCCATCAACTCGCTTTCTCGTCACGCGTGTAAACTTCCCGTGGTCATGCTTATTGATTTCTTCCGTGCAAGTGTTCAAAACTGGTTCTTCAAACGCCGTAAGGAAGCAGGTAAAAATCTCTCCTATATCAACTGCACCAACTTTAAAAAAAATTATTAATTGTACGAGTTTTTTTAAACAGAGAAACACCAGCACAGGGTTACGCCGTGGGCAGAGAAGAAAATACTTCATAGGATGGCAAAGTGCTCGACATGGCAGGTACAGGGTATTACAAACCACCGGTTTGGGGTTGAGGACCATAAACAAAACGTTAACATAGTTGATACTGAAGAAATGACATGCGATTTTCGTAAATGGCAACTTTCCGGGTTGCCATGTGGCCATGCAATTGCAGTTTCCAGATTCCTAAGGCTTACCAATTCAAGCCAGTGGGCGTTAAATTGGTTCACTAGTGAAACCTACCTTGCGACGTATAGCGGTTGTATAAACCCCGTTCCCAACAAAAATATGTGGGACTTACCTTCAGATCTCACAAACCTACATCCTCCACTTCTCGATAAAAGGCAGGCTGAGGGACCAAAACTTGTTAGAAGGATACCATCAAGGGGTGAGCAGGTACCGTCTATACGCTGCTCTAGATGCGGTGACAGTGGATACAACCGAGACAATTGCAGAATGCCGTTTTCATCACAACAGTCAACTAACCAGACAACTAATGCCTCAACTGCTGCGGAACTAACCCAGCCGGATTTATCACAATTTGAGCTATACCTTTCTTTGTATGATGTGTATTACACTGTTCAACGTGATTGAAATTATTAATTAATGTAATACTACTATCGTGTGCTTATCTTAATCAATTTAAATTAATGAAATACTACACCAACGTTAAAAATGTTTCGCTTATACACGTTCAACACTGAGTGCTTTGGGGGCGAAATTGATGCTTATTTTCGTAATTTGACTTTCCTTAGCTTGTTTTCGCGAATGTTTAATGTATTTTGCTTATTTACGTAATTGATTTTAAAATATAATTTTTAATATATAATAATATTTATTGGTGAGTGTGTAAAATATGAGAGAGATGGAGATTAATTAAAATTTAAAAGTTTTTATGGTGGAAATGTATTATATAGGAATAAGATTAAATTTTATAAAATTAGCTACTTTAAAAGTTTTAAGTTAATAAAAAGGGGTAAAATTTAAAAATTTAAGAGTGTGTCATATATTGGGGCATACAGGGGAGAAACTGAGGCTTGAGGTGCAAAAATGAAGTCTAGGGGCGAAACAAGGCTTGCGGGGCCCATCAGGTGGTGAAACTGGTGAGGAGGGGCGAAACTGGGCTGTGGGGCCCACTAAGGGCGAAACTGATATCCTTGGGGGCGAAACTGGGCTTCAAGGTGCAAAACTGGGTACACGTGTCGTCGTATGATTGGAGGCCGAAGCTAGGGGCGAAACTGAGTGCTTTGGGGGCGAAACTGATGCTTATTTTCATAATTTGACTTTTCTTAGCTTGTTTTCGCGAATGTTTGATGTATTTTGCTTATTTACGTAATTATTTTTATTATATTTCTCTATGAATTTTTTAGGGAAGAAAAAAACAACCAAATATTTTAAATCTTTACATATAACTATATAGAACCTAAACCGTGAAAGATAACATTAATTATATGTGTATCAAAAGGCATTTGTCTAACGGTGTCAAGTGTTGATTAAGGCGTTCCTTGTTTTATAAGGTTAAATTTTAAGTCCTATCATATCGTATAAATATGTGTAAATTAAGTTGACGTGTGTTTGTCATTCAAAAGAAATTAAAAAACATATTTCTTAATAAAAATTATTTAATGATAAGAGTTATATTAAATTGTAAAAGGAAATGATTACAAATATATATATTCATGTATACATCTAACATATTAAGTTAAAGCTATAAAAGAAAAGGAAAGAACAAATAAATCAGTTGTTTACTATAATAATAAAGTGTAAAAATAAATATATAGATACTATAATATATACGGTGATATGATGATATGATGTTGGGCTAGAAAACAGTGCCCAAACTGAAAACCACTTATGGTCCAATAGGGAAAAGAATTGTGGAGAGTTGGAGCGACATAATAGTGTAGACGATTGCATAGTATAACTTATTCTTTATGAACAGTAACTAAAACGATAACAAAATTGTTAAAACGACACCGACATGGATGTAAATGTATATATGTATAATGGGCTTCAGAGACTAGTTTTGCCAAAACCACCAAACTTTTGTGTGTGTGTGTGTGTATATATATATATATATATATATATATATATATATATATATATATATATATATATATATATATATATATATATATATATATGTGTGTGTGTGTGTGTGTGTGTGTGTGTGTGTGTAGTGAAAGAAGAGTGTTTGTGTGTGTGTGTTTTCTCTAGAACACTCGAGAGACAAAGTGAGCAGCAAAGGAGATGGGAATTGTACTATCATTTATAAACGAAATTGCTTTATCTGTTTTTACTTAAATTTTCTATATGATTGTTGTTGGGTTGCCTTGTTCTTTTCAATTGAAGATGGATTCCAAGTGGTATAATCAAGCTTCTAGGTATGTGGTTTAACCTTCTTAGTGTCAGTTTTGGGGTTTTGAAGATTAGGAAGTGTTCTTGAATTATCAAGAATGGGATTGATGATGTTGTTAATTGATTATTTCTGTTATTTGATCATTTGTTGAAGCTTGAAACTGAAAATTTGTGAAGATTGAAGGGTTTTGATCAGACCAAACCATCCTAAGACACAAACTGGTCTAACCCTGGGTTTAATTCTACTTGTTTAAGGGTTAGGATCTTACTAATGATCTAATCGGTTTCTTATGAACAATCAAGAACAAATGTTTAAGGGATTACCTCTTTGATCTTCGGATTGCTAAAGTTAGTCCACAGCTACTGCACCACCAACGAACTGCTACTAGACCGCGATAGGAATAACTCGAACAACACGCAAAACCGTGCGTGTGTGTGCGTATAACACCAAAAAGCTGAGAGGCCTTTTTTTCCTCTTGTTGTCGTTGACGCAGAAGCAAGAACCGAAACACCTTCGGGTGTTTGGTTGAGTTCGACGCAGGGAGAGAGAGGGAGGACTGAGGAGGCTAGGGTTCTTTTCTTTTGCAGAATTAATTCTCTTTTGCATAATGAGCTTATTGTAAGTTTAAATACCTTAAACCTTATCTAAGCCCAAACCCGTTCAATTAAAGCTCATGTCTTTAATTGAACTTTCATTATATGCACTTTGACCCCCTGAACCTTACTAGTAAATTAATTAACTATTAATTAACTTGTCCGTTAAATATTAAAACTTAATATCTAGTTTTTCTTTAAATAATAAATAACTATTTATTATTTATTTCTCTCAAATAATTAATTCAACTGATTAATTATTTCCACGCAAATACCGGTAAATTCCAAACTGTTCTAATTGGGTGTGTAGTTGTGTGACCCTTTAGTCTCTTATAACAATGGACACAATATACCCATTAATTATCTGTGCACATAATCCAACAGACTCCCACTTGTGCAAGATAAGTAATAGTTACTGTACATTGCTAGCCTAACGAGGTCCCTAGCCAGACACTTAGGATAACCAGGTTATAAGAACTCTTATACCCCAAAGTGACGAGTGATAAAATAAACTTTCATAAATCAACTGTTTATGAACGAGTAATCTATCATAAACTAATTGTTCATGAATTAGCTATGGGTATGATTTTTTAGGTTTTTCCCTTTGCAGCGCGATATTTCAATTTTGAGCATGAGCATGGAGAGTGTCAACTCAAAATCTCAAGAATTTATTTCATGACATCCTTGATTTCAAAACTGCGTGATAAATGACAAAGAACATATCAGTTCGTTTGGGGACGGCCGTGCACCCTCCATATTCCGCCCTGGAATAAAGATGCATAATTTCTACCATTCCATTGACTCGATTCATGGCGTTTATCTGAAATTACTTATTATTTTTCATTGTAACTTATCAGGGATTACAAAGAAAATAATATAATTATAAACCTAAAAAACTCAAGACTAGTACCTTGAAGTACTCTTTCTTGGTTTTGCTAGAAATTGTTTTTGCAACCTAAAAACAATTCTAGACTTCTTATTTTATAAATTCCTTAAACTCGAAGAACCAGAAATAACTCCTTAGTTTCTGAGTTTATAAAATAATCTCTTTGTAATTAAAACTTTAATTATACTTGTAGATGTATTAAATCTTACTAGATTCATGCCTTTTGAAATGATAAATCTATTTACACATACTTGTAAATTTGAAATTAGGTTCCTAGTGTATATTAACACTTATCCAATTTCATTACTAAGGATGTCAAACATCCTATTTTATCATTTCTAACGTTAATCAACTATCAATGTTAATTATTCTGCCTTTTGAACCCTTATTGACATATATAATTTTATTTAAGTCATAACTTGACTTAAAATCTTGCAATGACATCTTTATTGAGCATCTCTCAATAAGTCACGCGTTCCTCGGATTAATCCTTTTTCAAGAACTTACTACTTTAGAAAACTTCTAAAATCATCCGATAATTATATACTTTAAAATTTCATTCTTATATTTATCATACTAATTAAATCAAATTTGATAACTTGATAAATATACTAGTCAGACGCTCCTACTATCTTTTATGAAAAATGTACATAACTTTAAAACACCCCTTTTTTGACTTAGTCAATCCTTGACTAATATGCCTAAAACTTGTGTTTTAAATATTTGCTCTTAAACTTAGTTTTTGTAAGAAATTTAATTATTTTATGAAACCAAAACTTGGATTTCTCATATATCCCATCTTTCAAATTACGGAATGTGGTTTCATTAAACCTAACACGTTTACAAGTATAAAACACTTGTAAAGGTATTTTAAATCCTTTACCTAAAACATTTAGTATAAAAGGGCCTTGATCATAATAACTATTATAATCATTTTATACTTTTTTAAATGTTTTATCCAAAAACTTTTACCTAGAAATAATAACTATTATTTCTTATTTTAACATGTTCAATGCTTTGAACATAATTTTTCATAAAAATTTTAAATAATTGTAAATTAGAAATGCTTTCTAATTTCACAAACACGACTTGTTTGTCTAAGTATATAGTGAGATTAATATTTATGTAACTACAACAATTATTGCATAAGATCACTATGAATCATCTATTAAGCCAAAACTTGACTTATTAGTAACCTTTAGTCACAACTAGACTAACTTGATTCATCAACAAACATATGTGCACGTATATAAGCTAAATAATTCAATATATTAAAATTTAAACCATAATGTCACCCGAAAGTTTGAAAAACATGCCAATAACATCCAAAACTTTAAATAAAAAGTTTAATAATTAAAACTATGAATCATTAATTATCCGGAAAGCACGTGGGATCTCTAATGCCGGGCTGCTTCACTTTCCTTTACCTCCGGCAATAAACGATTGCAAGATATTAGAATACTCGTAAAAACTTTACAAGTGGAAAATAACAAAGAAGTTAAACACACGATACCTGAGGAGCCAGTCTTACATCCCGCTTCGTGAACCTTCGGACAATCTTTCTTCCAGTGTCTGATCTCGCCACACTTGAAGCACCGATTCTCGGTCCTTGCTTTGTTTGGCTTTGACTTCTTGCCCTTGTTGTTGTCACTAGCCTTGGGTGCATTCTGGCTGGGCTCGGTTTTTATCCTTTCCATTTCCGTTGCGCCCCTTTCTCTTCTTACTTCCACCATTGCCCACTAGGAGAACGTCCTTAGACTTGGTCCCGATACTCTGCTTTGCAGTCTTAAGCATAGAATACAGCTCTGCCACGGATTTCTCCATATTGTTCATGCTGTAGTTGACTATAAAAGACTTATAGTCATATGACAACGAGTTGAGTATCGTATCCATTGCTAGCTGCAGCGGTACTGGGTGCCCAAGTCTCTCTAGGTGGTCCATATACCCTTTCATTTTCATGACATTAGTAAGGGTTAGGATCTTACTAATGATCTAATCAGTTTCTTATGAACAATCAAGAACAAATGTTTAAGGGATTACATCTTTGATCTTGGGATTGCTAAAGTTAGTCCACAGCTACTGCCCCACCAACGAACTGCTGCTAGACCGCGATAGGAATAAACCGAACAACACGCAAAATTGTGAGTGTGTGTGTGCGTATAACACCAAAAAGCCGAGAGTCCTTTTTTTTCCTCTTGTTGTCGTCGACGCAAAAGCAAGAACCGAAACACCTTCGGGTGTTGGGTTGAGTTCGACACAGGGAGAGAGAGGGAGGAGGTTAGGGTTATATTCTTTTGCAGAATTAATTCTTTTATGGATAATGAGCTTTTTGTAGGTTTAAATACCTTAAACCTTATCTAAGTCCAAGCCCGTTCAATTAAAGCCCATGTCTTTAATTGAACTTTCATTCTCTGCACTTAATATTTTGTTAATTAACTGGTCCGTTAAATATTAAAACTTAATATTTAATTTCTCTTTAAATAATAAATAAATGTTTATTATTTATTTCTCTCAAATAATTAATTGAACTGATTAATTATTTTCACGTTCTAATTGGGTGTGTAGCCGTGTGACCCTTTAGTCTCTTATAACATTGGACACGATATACCCATTAATTATCTGGGCACATAATCCAATAAAGATAAGATGAAATCTTGAAATCGGTGTATCAAATGGGTTTTTGATCAAAACTTTGAAATTAAAAGTGGAAAATGGGTAAAAATGTTGTTTAGGGATGTTATGAAGTCCCCTATGTTCATATTTGATGCTTGGGATCATTTGAATCGATTTTGAGGTGTTTTAGGTTGTTTTCCTGTAAGGACAAAAATGAAAATCATGACCAAGTCTGTGTGTACTTTCTGCGGCCGTAGAAGGGGTCTGTGATTTGTGGTTTTGTGTTTTGAACTTATAAGTGAGGCTTTTGATTGAGTCTAAGAACAAATGATCATACATGCGTATGATCGAAACTTTTGGTATTATAAATCGTGTTGGACACCGTGTATTGGACTGTGTAGATCAGTATTGGGGGTTATAAATTAGCACATGGAGATCTGAATTAGAGTATGATTGCATGTAGGTAATCATTGTTGATAATGTGCTAAATACTTTGCTATGACGATGGATTAAGACGACATTGGCCTTTTTCAGGTGAGTTATACTATCCATGTAACATGCTATGTGAATATGTACTAAATATTATTTTATATGTGAGTTACGAGCCTGGGTGACATTATACGTTACTAGCCTGGGTGGCACTATATGTAATTAGCCTAGGTGGCACTATCTGTTATTAGCCTTAGTGACACTATTTGATAATAGCCTGGGTTGCAACTTTGTGGCCTGTGTGGCATGCTTTGGTTTGTAGCATACTATATACATTTGTACATATATGGTATGTGAGATGGTGTGTGTGCTCACTAAGCTTTATAGCTTATGTGTTTATTATATAACCTTTCAGATACCGGTACTTCCGGGAAGGGAAAGGAGAAAATCTAAGCTAGGTTGACAATCTAAGCTTCCGCGGAGCCACATTTTTTGTCATCATATTTCTTTTATCCACTAAACATGTTTTTTATATTCAAACCCTCAAAGTACAATGATAGTTTTCTAACTTATATTTTGTTGATGTATATTACATGGTGTTTTAACCTTATCTTATTAATAAGGTATCGTATTTGAAAAAAAATCAGGCCACGAAATTATATATATATATATATATATATATATATATATAGAGGAAGTATGAACAGTGCTATTTTGTCTTTTTCTGCAAAAGTAATTTGTATATATATCTGTATTCAAGTACAAACACAAAGCAATGGTTGGCGGAATGGCAAGGGGCGTATGTGTTATCTGCTGAAGGTCTTGGGTTCGACTCCTTACATATGTAATTTTCAATTTTTATTCTTATTTTACAAATCATGACTGTACACTTTTATTTTCTTTATTTTTTTTAAAGATTTTAAGATTTATTCTATTTAATTAGTAATTGCATTCTTCCTAGACATAAGTTATTTCTTTTTTATTTTTTCAATCTTTTAGAGTTATTTATTTATGTTTTTAAACCTTTGTTTTGTAGCTTTTTTTTTCTTTTATTTAGTATTTCTATTTGATTTTAGATTGGGTAAATTGCGCGAAAATACAACAAACTATGCTAATATTGTCATTGTATGCAACAAACTATATTTTTTACCTAAAAATACAAGCAACTTACAAATTTGGTTCATTGTATGCAAGTTACCTATAACAATAGGTAACTTACCCGTTACCTCTCCAAATATAAAAGAAAGTTGGTACCTAAAAATACAATCAACTTTCAAATTTTGTTCATTGTATACAATCATTGACCGGTAACCTAGTAATCAGGTTACCCATTGTATACAATGAACCAAATTTGTAAGTTGTGTGTATTTTTAGATAGAAAATAAAGTTTGCATACAATGACAATATTGGTATAGTTTGTTATATTTTCACGTATTTTGCCCTTTTAGATTTTATTGTTGTGTTCAGTTTCTATTCCAACATTCTAATTTAAAACAGTTCTACACATTTATTAGAAACCCGCTATAACATGCGGTTTAGAATAAACTTGTTGATATCATATTGTGGATAATTTTCTTTTTATTAGTACCGGTGTAAGTAATATCTTTTACTTTTGTTGCAATATATAGGTAATATGTGAAAAAAGCTATGAATAATCTTTAGATTGCTAATTCTTTAATACAGCTATGATTTTATTTCAGAAAAGTAATATATTGTGGTTTTAATATAGGAATTATATAGATAATTTTTACTATTATTGTTGACAATAATAAAAGGAAAAAGTTTCTATGAGGTTGTCTTGTATCTAACCTTATATGCGAAACCCATAAAACTACGTTGTTTCGCAAAAGAATATTTTACTGTTTAATAGAATTAAATTGAAAACTGCCCTAAAATCTAAAACAACTGATACGTTACCTTCTGTGATCGAATTCTTCTGCAAATGACAAAACTGTTGTGTTCTTCCTCCTCCTTCATTAGCGTCGTCTTCTTCCTCCTCTAAACCAATGACCCTAGTTTGCTAAAAAAAAATCATAGCCCTTTTTCTTAAAAATCACTACGAAAAGCTATGTCGGAAATGAAACCGTCGACTTCAATTGAAATCAAATACCTTTTTTTAACCGCAAACACACTCACCCACCTAATTTACACCTTATGTCCTTAACAGGACTTGAACCCTCAACCTCTAGTCACACCTTGATACCGCTAGGCCAAAGGCCCATTGGTTGAAATCAAATACCTAAACCATAAAAAGCATTACCCTTTTCTCAAAAATACTCACTCGCCAAATGGGGCAGAAAATACTTCAAAAATAACTAGCATTGCACCCGCGCAATGCGGTAGCGATGACAATAGTTTGTGCTCGATAACATATTTGATTTAAAAAGTAGTGTATGGTATGTGTGAAATGCCGTGTTAATCAATCTACCCAGGTTTTTTTTTTCCTTTTTTCCTGATTTCTTTACTTTTCTTACAATCAATCATTTTATTAGTTGTTAAAATAGTTTTTAAAAATGAATATTATTAATAAAGAATTAGAGAAAAAAATACTATAGGCTTAAAGTTGAATTGATGTAAGTAATTTAGTCAAAATTAGATAAATTAAATAGTTGTTGTGATGTTTAATGATTTATTAGAGTAAAAGTTGTCTTATATTAGTTGAGATAATTAAGGGGATGATTGGTTAGACTATTGCTTTAATTGTTTGTATTTTAAGCACAAAAACTTGTACTACTTAAAATTAAGTAGTCTTAAAATATTTAAGAGAAATAAAGTTAAACACTACTACAAAAAAGCCATTTGACAATTTTAGCTATGATCAAGTCGTCCACGTCAGAAATGATGTCCAAATATATATGAATAGACAACAAAGTCATAAACTATGTTGTTAAACATGTCACTAATGTTGTGACTTGTTCAAACGAGTCACAAAGCGAGTCGCTAAATTTTGTGACTTGCTTAAAAAGTCATCAAACAAGTCGCTAATTTGTGACTTGCTCAAACATGTCTCTAACAAAGTCGCTAATTTTGTGACTTGCTCAAACAAGTCACCGACCATGTCGCCAATTTTGTGACTTGCTTAAACATGTCTCTAACAAAGTCGCTAATTTTGTGACTTGCTCAAACAAGTCACGGACCATGTCGCCAATTTTGTGACTTGCTCAAACAAGTCCCTAACCAAGTCGTTAACTTTGTGACTAGCTCAAACAAATTACTAACTATAAAATACCTAATTTAATCAGGTATTTGTTAATTTTTATATATTTAATGCTTAAAAGTTCAAAATTATACATAAATTTACAAATGTAAAAACGCCCGTAGCATTTAGACTTTATACTCATAAATGTACTCAGCCTTTGTTAATTTAATTATCGCTTGGAGAAGAATTACATAAAAATTATATTTGTTAATGTAATCAGCCTTTACTTTTATACGTAGTATTTGTTGTATAAAAACCAGTTAACAGGCTATATACTTCAAAATTGAAAAGGCCCATAATGAAATAGCTAATCCCTTTCCATATTGAAAAGGCCCATATTGAAAGAAGCCCTAACGAATGACCTGCTCGCAATTGCTTCCGAAGAGAGTACGTGCTCGCTAGACGTAGATTGCTTCGGAAGAGAATGACGTGCTCGCGATTGACGTTCGTCTGCTCGCAATTGGATCTATAGACAAGATTAGAATGACCTGTTCATCTGCATTCCTCCACCGTACTCACGATTATTGTCTTATCTCTAAACGCACCTCACGATCATCATATCACTTGCTTCAAACTCGGAATAGATCTGGTAAGAGTATGCGTTTTGTAGTCTAATTTTCTCATTTACGCTAATGTTCATACTAATATGATTGCTTCAAACTCGGAATAGATTTGATTCGATAATTTCAACATCTCTTTTTATTCAACTAATCTGATTGTTATCTGTTTATACAGTGAATATTTGAATTAATAATAACTAATGTTCTAATTGGATCTACTTTAGATTACTATTGCAACTTATAATAGTATAATTTGTATATTTTTTGCTGATGTTGAAAATGCTAGACATAATGGTGGTTTTTGCTTAATTGACGGATTACTCTTTAAGATTAAGAGATGCATTGGTTGTACCTATCGTTACATTCAATCTTACTATATTTAAAGTTTTGACTACTAGTTAATAATTTACAGTTTCCTTGAATTAAAATTTTCATATAATATCCAAAGATCAATGTCTCTGATGTTTGAGTAGCTATACCGAGCTTTAGGCTACCAATCCATATGTATTCTTCTCGTGAAGTAGGCAGAGTTGTAGCCAGATAATAGAATAGGCATGCTGCAGTATGTTGGGAAATTTGCTATGTCATTGAAACTGTTGGACATGCAAAGTAAAACTGTTAGAGTAATCAGTGAAAACAGTTGTAGCTAACAGTTGTTGCAAGTTTTACAACTGTTAGTACAAAAGATCAGAACTGTTAGTTCAGTTATACACAACTGTTAGAAGATCTTGAAATGAAGACTGTTAGAAGAAATTCAGAACTGTTTATTCAACAAACAGTTGCTGTTGAGCTATTTATGGAAAATGCTATCTTTGTGGATTTGAAGTATATCTCTATCAAGTTTGAAGATTATCAAGATTATCTCGGAAGATAGAAGATTGCCTAACTGTCAACTATTCAAGGAGGATCAAGAGCCTATATATACTAGTACTAGAATATTGTTTTTGAGAGCAATTCTACGCATTCATACTTTATTGTTAATTTGTTTTTCTAAAAGTGTGTTGACCTCTAAGTTTCATAGAAACCTAAGAACAAGTTGTGTTCTTGGTCTAACAAAAGAGTTAGATTAGAGGTGTTGGTGAATATTGTAATCATCATTGATTATTAATAAACATCTTGATTTTGAAAGTATTTTCTTGTGTTAATTGTTGAATTGTTCTTGTGATAAAACCTTAAACATCAATTAAGTGTGATTCCGCAACTTCTTAGTTGATTGTGATCAAATTGAAAGATTATCTTTAAACAACTCTGATTTAATTCTTAAAGGTAATTCTTGTCATTGATATTTGGTAATATCCGATCCTGACAAGTGGTATCAGAGCCTTTTCATTAAGGCTCCTTTGATCACTATTTGAAGGTTTTTCACCGATCTGCTGTATTCTGTTATTTAAAGTTTGTCTAAATCTTGTCGTGTGTTTTTCATTCATATTACTGCAATGGAGTCTGTTGGATCTTCTGATAACACTGGATCTGGGTCAAACATTAGAGTTCCCATGCTCAAACCAACTGAGTTTGAGATGTGGAAGCTAATAATCAAGCAGCATGTCCAATTAATGGACTATGCTGTTTGGGAAGTCATAGAAAAGGACCCCATTACTGCTGTTGATTTAGATGAAACAGGAAAACCAAAGAAGAAATCACCACCAAGAACAGATGCTGAAAAGAAAGAAAGGATGATTGAGATGAAAGCCCTTTGCATCCTTCAGATTGCTATTCCCAATGAATATCAGCATCAGTTCAAGAAGTTTGAAGATGCACACGAACTTTGGGTTACCTTAGAAAAGAGATTTGCAGGGAATGCTAGTTCCAAAAGGAACCAAAGGGACCTTCTTAAACAGGCTTATGAAAACTTTTCAAGTGGAAAGAATGAAAGTTTAACCCAACTTTTTGATAGGTTTTATAAGCTGGTTAGTCAACTTGAGAGTGCAAAAGTTAGACTAGAGCAAGATGAGATCAATAGAAAGTTCCTTAGGTCCTTGGGTGAAGAATGGACTGTCTATGTTGCACAATAGAGGACTAAAGACTCATTGGAAGATATAGAATTAGATGATCTATACAACAGTTTGGTTGTGTTTGAGGGAGAGATAGAGGGAAAAAGAAAGTCTATAGTCCCTAGTCACAATGCTGCTCTCCTTTCATCCTCAGGTATGGACTCAAACCATTCTTTATCTAATTCTGTTGATGTATGTACGTACCAGTTCTGCTGTTGGGTTAGATGTGAACACCCCTGATGCAGTGCTTGAAGCATTTCTTGCTAGCCATGCTAATTCAACCCTCACCAATGAGGATCTTGAACAAGTGCATCCTGATGATCTTGAGGAGATGGACCTCAAGTGGCAAATGGCCATGTTAACTGTCAGAGCAAAAAGATTCATTAAAAGAACTGGCAGACAAAACATGAACTTCAGGGAAAATGTCAACAGCCTGGTCATTTTGCCAGAAAATGCAGATCTGGTGGACAAGTTCAGAGTCAAGGACAAAGACCCAATCAAACCTCATCAGCATTGGTCTCACAGGATGACTATGGGTATGATTTGAGTGATCAAGCAGAGGAAGCTACTCACAACAAGGCACTGATGGCCTTGACTGACTCCTCCATCAAGCTGAATTCACCAGAATCAGAAGACACACAGGTATCTTCTAAACTATGCCCTGGTGAATGTAGAGCTATAGTAAAAAGGTTCAGGGAGCACAACAAAAAGGTGTGTGCTGCTCTGAGCAGAATGGAGGAGAGAAGATATGAATCTAGTGCTGTCATTGAAAGCTTTGAAAAGAAAATTAAAGATTATCAAGCAAATGAACTGCAAATGGACTATGATAGGAAGTATCATAAGTGGGAGAAGGAGCAGCTTCAGGAAGAAATTGATAATCCTAAGAAAAAGCTGAGTGAGAAAGAGAGTAGGATTGATGAGCTAACAAAGAAGTTAGAAGGTGTGGATATGGATTTGAGTATGTTCAAAGCAACAAATCTTAAACTTGAAACCTTGTTACACTCACAAATCAGAGATAAGGTTAAAACAGGTTTAGGCTATAAACAAACCCCACCTCCATACAATCATAACTACATAACTCCCATGTCTGATGTAGCTGATAGGTATGTTAATGAACCGTTAGAAGAAGACTTAAAGTCAGCTGATCCAAAATTAGAGAGTGAAAAGGAAGGAGTTGTGCATGAAGAGAGTGATGATGAGAAGGAGGAAGTAATGAAGAAAGAAGAGGATATTCCTATTGAAAACCACATCTGTTGTGAACCTACAGCACCAAAATCATCTTTAAAACCTGTGGTGTTTGTAAAAGCCACCTCTGAACCCTCCACCAGTGAAACAAAACCTTTTAAACCTGTTTATTCTACAAACAGCTACACGAGTACTGCAAACAGTCCCGAAAATTACACAAACAGTTCTAAACAGAACCCAAATAGTTCTAACCCAAAAACCTCAGCTGTTAGTGTTAAGACCAAGGAAAAGGAGAAGGTTAGTGAAGTTGGAATTGAGAAGCCAAAGAAGGAAGCTTCAAAGACAAAGTTTCAGCTCAAATCTGTGAAAAGGCATACTGAAGTGCCTGTCTGCACATGCAAACAGCATGGTGTGCAGAAATTTCCTCCTTCAGCACTTGTGAGAGGAAATCAAAGAAATAGGAACCAGTTTTGGGAACAAAGAACTGGTTTGCCTATAGTCAAAACCAGAAGGTGCTATATATGTGGGAGAGCAAATCACTTAGCTCACAACTATTATTATAACCCACAGATCTATAGCACCCAGAAGCCAAGTTACAGAAAACAGGCTAACAGTTCCACAACTGTTAGGCCAAAACCAAAAACTGTTGGTTTTGCTTGGGTGAAATTGCAGAAACACACAGTTTCTGAAAGGGCCAAAACTGTTAATCAAACTGAGTCACAAACTGACTCAACTGTTTTACCAAAATCAAAAACTGTTTGTTCAAAAGGCTCAACTGTTAATCACAACAGTTGGAAACCACATGTTGTCACTAAATACTCTTCACACAAGATAGAGAAGTCTAACCGTGATGAAATCAAGAAGACTCAAACTTTGTTTAAGTATTATGATTTAAATGGTGTGCCCAAGACCTGCATGGCCTGGGTACTCCCTGCTACTAATTGAGTTTTTATTTGTGCAGAGCATTCATAGGGCCAATCAAGGAGAAATTTGGCATGTAGATAGTGGATGCTCAAGGCACATGACTGGAAATCCACACTGCTTGAAGGATTTCAAAAGAATCAATGGAGGACATGTAGCATTTGGAGGAAATGCTAAGGGAGGAAGAATCACTGGTAAGGGAGCTGTAGAGGCAGGTACACTTACTTTCAATGATGTTTTCTTTGTTGAACAACTCAAATACAATCTGTTAAGTGTATCTCAAATCTGTGATCATGGAAACAAAGTCCTGTTCACAGACACAGAGTGCATTATCCTTTCAAAAGATTTTAAAGTGGATGAAAAGAATGTTCTTTTAAGAATACCTAGAAAGGATAATGTATACTGTTTGGACACACAAAAGGTTTATAAACAGAATGTATTAAGTTGTTTACTATCTAAGGCATCTCATGATGAGCCTGCCATTTGGCATAGAAGGATGTGTCACATGAATTTTAAAACCATGAATCTGTTAGCTAAAAACAATCTGGTAAAAGGTTTGCCCCAAAAGGAATTCTCATGTGATGATCATTGTATGGCTTGCCTCAAAGGCAAGCAACACAAAACTTCTTATAAGTCCAAAGAAGTTTCTTCCATTGTTGCACCCTTACAACTGTTGCATATGGATCTTTTTGGTCCTACTTCAGTGGTCAGTATAGGGAAGAAAGCCTACTGTTTAGTCATAGTTGATGACTTCACCAGATTTACATGGGTTCAATTTCTTAGAACTAAGGATGAAACTGCTGCTTTAGTTAAGTCTCTTATTCTTAGGATAGAAAATCAATCTGATTTGAGAGTGAAAGTCATTAGATATGACAATGGTTCTGAGTTTAAGAACTATGAGTTAAACAGTTTTTGTGAGGAAAAAGGGATTGAAAGGCAGTTTAGTGCACTTAGGACTCCACAACAGAATGGAATGGCTGAGAGAAGGAATAGGACTTTGATAGAGGCTACTAGATCTATGTTAGTTGATTCTAGACTCCCAATGACCTTCTGGGCAGAAGCTGTGAACACTGCCTGTTATGTTCAGAATAGAGTATAAGTAGTCAAGTCCAAAGGGAAAACTCCTTATGAGTTGTTCCTTAAAAGAAAACCTTTGATCAACTTCTTCAAACCATTTGGATGTCCCTGCACTATCCTTAATACCAAGTCACAATTAGGAAAATTTGAGAGTAAAGCAGAAGAAGGATTCTTTGTAGGATATTCCACTCAGAGTAAAACATATAGAGTTTTTAACAGTGTCACTAGGATCATAGAAGAGAGTATGAATGTCTCCTTTAATGAAAATAAGATCAATATTGCAGGTAATGGTCCTGATTGGTTATTTGATATTGATGCATTGTCTAACTCTCTTTCTTTTGAGTTTTCTACAGAAACAGTTGCAGGTTTTCCTACAGCTGTTAGTGCAAATCCTCAAACTGTCTCAAACAGTTCTGAAACTGTTAGCTCAAGTCCAACAACTGTTGGTAGAAACAAAGCCACTGAAGACTTTGTAGTGATTCCTTTGTTTCAAAATGACTCTTCCAATGTTGTTAGTCCAATGAATGATGATGCCGAACCTTCAAAGGATATGGAATCTCCCGTTTTCCAACAAAACAATGAATCTGAAAATCAAACAGTTGCAGATCAGGTATGTAATGCTTCTGGGAATGAGAGTGGATCTGAGGTTGATCTGTCTAATTTAGGGAATGTACTGACTGAAGAAAACTTCCCTACCTTAAGAATTCACAAGGACCATCCCATAGAGCAGATTATAGGTGATCCCATCACTCCTGTCAGAACTAGGGGTATGCTGCAAGGTGAACATAGTGGTGTGGATCTAGAACAGTTTGATGTGAATGCCTGCTTTCTATCACAGATAGAACCTAAGAAAGCAGTAGAGGCATTAAAAGACCCTTCATGGTTGGAAGCAATGCAGGAGGAACTCTTACAGTTCCACATTCAGCAAGTTTGGAAGTTAGTTGACCTTCCAAGAGGCAAGAGGGCTATTGGCACCAAGTGGGTGTTTAGGAATAAAAAGGATGAGAGAGGCATTGTAATCAAGAATAAGGCTTGGTTAGTTGCACAGGGTTATACATAGGAGGAAGGAATAGACTATGATGATGTCTTTGCACCAGTTGCAAGGATAGAAGCAATTAGACTGTTCCTTGCCTTTGCAGGCTTAAAAGGGTTCAAGGTGTATCAAATGGATGTCAAATCAGCATTTCTCTATGGAACTATTGATGAGGAGGTATATGTATGTCAACCACCTGGTTTTGAAGACCCAAAATATCCTGATAAGGTATATATGTTGGATAAGGCTTTGTATGGGTTACATCAGGCTCCTAGAGCTTGGTATGAGACATTAACATCATATCTACTTGAGAATGGTTTCAAGAGAGGTACTATAGATAAGACACTATTTACAAAGATTATTAAAACAAAGATTTTGCTTGTACAAATCTATGTTGATGATATAATCTTTGGATCCATTGATGACAGTCTGTGCAAGGAGTTTGAAGGCATAATGCATAAGAGATTTCAGATGAGTTCTATGGGAGAACTTACATTTTTCTTGGGATTACAAGTAAAGCAGAAGCCATCAGGTATATTTCTCAGTCAGTCAAAGTATGTCAAGGACATTTTGGACAAATTTGGTTATCAAGATGTGAAGCTGGCCAGTACTCCAATGGAAACACACAAACAGTTGGGAGCAGATCCTGAGGGGGAGGATGTAGACGTACACCTGTATAGGTCTATGATAGGTTCTTTAATGTACTTAACTGCTTCTAGACCAGATATCATGTTTGCTGTGTGTGTTTGTGCCAGGTTTCAATGCAGCCCAAATATGTCACACCTATTTGCTGTAAAGAGGATCTTTAGGTATCTCAAAGGAAAACAAAAACTGGGTCTTTGGTATTCTAAGGATTCACCTTTTGAATTGGTGGCATACTCTGACAGTGACTATGGAGGAGCTAATGTTGACAGGAAATCAACTTCCGGAGGATGTCAGTTCTTTGGCTCCAGGTTAGTATCATGGCAGTGCAAGAAACAAACAACAGTTTCCACTTCAACAGCTGAGGCTGAATATGTTGCTGCCTCAAGTTGCTGTTCACAAGTTTTGTGGATCCAGAATCAGCTTCTGGATTATGGTATGACTCTCTTGAATACACCTATCTATGTTGATAACACAAGTGCTATTAGTATTGTTAACAACCCTGTCAAGCATTCTAAAACAAAGCACATAGAGATAAGGTTTCATTTTATAAGAGATTGCAATGAGAAACGGTTAATCCAGGTTATGAAAGTCCACACTGATGATCAGTTAGTTGATCTGTTCACCAAAGCATTTGATGTTAGCAGATTCACCTTTCTGATCTCAAATATTGGAATGATTAACTTAGAATAACTTAGAATCACATGTTTGATTGTGTTTTTCTTGTGTTTTGGTGTTTTCTCTCTCTAACAGTTTGAAACTGTTAGTATTCTGTCTAACAACTGTTTGTGTTTGTGTTCAAGAGAAAGCTATACATAATGCAACTAACAGTTTTCCACTGTTAGTACATAGAGTCCACAGCTGTTAGGCAAACTGCATGGTCATTCAAGGGAAAGTCTTTCTTTTCAGTAACAGTTGTAGTTTATTAAGAAAACAGTTCTCAACTGTTAGTTCTTTTTTTAACTGTTAGTTTCTTTCAAGGGGTATTTTAGTCTTTGCAGGGACTTTGAGGGAATTTGAATTGCATTGAATATGCGTAACATATATAAGCCATTCCCTCCTCACAGTTTTCTTTATGCTTACTGAACTCCTTTCAAACGCTAAAACCCTAGAAACTCACTCGCAAATCGCCATGGCTCCCCTTCCATTCGTTAAGGAACACAACATGCTTGCTTTTCTGTTGAAACCCGATGATCTCAGTGCCTTTCACATTGTGATTGACTATGTTTTACTTTCCAACCTACGTCATGCTCTGACCATCAATCCCACCATTTATACTGCGCATATCGATCAGTTCTGGAAGAATGCTTCTCTGAGGGAAGAAGATGGAGTGAAATGGATTGACTCCAAAGTTGATGCTAATGATGTTTCTATCTCTAAGAGTATCATAAGACAATACCTTCAACTTGATGATTTCGAAGGTGAATATTCTGATTCTATTTCATTGGAATATCTGCATGTTGAGCTTGTTAAGCTGGGATATGAGGGCCCTAGGGGAAAGGGTACCTTTTATAAAGGGCAATTCTGTTCTCATTGGAAGTATTTGATTCACACTCTCCAACAATGCATAAGCCCTAAAAGAACTGGATGGAATGAATTTGGGAGCAACATTGCTCTAGCCTTAATTTGTTTGGCAAATAACCGTTCTTTTAACTTTTCTAAAATGATATTTGATGGCATGGTAAAACATCTTGGGACTAAATACGGTCTCTTTTTGATGTATCCACGATTTGTGCAGTTTTTATTAAATTCTTTAGGGCCAAATCCTAAAATGCACAAGAGGGTACTGATTCCCTCTACTCATGTGGCCTCCACATTGAGCAAACTGTTGATAAATGGCAAGAATTTTTCTGGTGCCATAACTCCACCACTCTCTGTAATGGTGGAGTTTCTGTCAAGAAACAGAGCTGCCAAAGCTGAGCAAGAGGCCTACATCATTGCTGATCCCACAACTCTGGAACCCCCAGCTCACGATACTCAAACAACTCAATCTGCTACTTTGATTCAAGCTACAACAAAAGCCCCCACTCTAATAACTTTCAGAAAAAGAAAGAAAACTGTTGGTGCTCCTTTCACCACAGTACCTAATGCCTAAGCTGTAAGCCCTGCACAAGAGCATTCTCCTGTGTAGAATATCCAAAGGGAACCCATTGTGCTGTCTCCCAGGCACACTGAGGAGGTGATCACCCCAGGGGAGAGTGATCATGTGGTGTTTGAGGCTGACACTACTGTTTCATCCGCAAGGGGTGAGCAGGAAAGTGTCAACATCTTTAAGACCTCAGCCACGGCAACAGAAGCTGTTCCAACATCTTCTTGAAATCCCCAGTACCAAGAACAGAGGGGTACTGGTGTGGAATCTTCTAGGAGTGACACACCAGTTATTTCTGCCAGTGATATGTTCACAGTGGCAACACTCCCTGACATTGAGGCTAGTATGCAACAAAAGGCATTGACGGATACCAATTTTGTACCATTCTTCGCGGCATACTTGCTTTTAAAGAAGAGAAATTCTTTACAAGATAAGCTTTTGACAAAACATAATGAGCTTATCATTAAGCAAGACAATCAAATAAGATTTTTGACAGAGAGTTTGAAAAAGGCTAATGCTGTGATACAGTTTCATGATCAAGTGTTGAAACAGTTAACTGTTGGTGCTAGACCCCCTCCAACTGTTCCAATCAAAAAGGGGGAGAAAACAGTTTTGCCAAATCCTCCAACAGTTGACGAGAGTGTACAGACAGTTGCTGAGATTCCAGAGAAAACAGTTGTACCGGCTCAACAAAAAACAGTTGCACCAAGTGCTCAAACAGTTGTAGAAAAATTGTTAGCAGTTGATAGAGTTTTGATTAATCAAATGATTATGTCTGGGGACTATCCAACTACTGAAGTATTCGGATCTTGGTCAAAAGTGAAGCAAGATCATTTGATTGATGTGTGTGCTCAAACTTTAAACTGTAGTGCATTTCAAATGAAACAAAAGAGTGAAGATGGATGGCTGGATGGTAAATCTTCAACGATGAAACCTATTGCACCAAAGCCAGGATTCAAAGGAATCAACATTTCTGAAAAAGCAGTGGAAAAGAAGATGCCTTCTGTGCAAGGTAAGGGTAAGGATATTGTTGTGGAACTTCCCAAGCTAAAACTTCCAAAAGAGCAGCAAGAGGAGTGTGACCATGAGTTAGCTCAAAGGATGGCTGCTGAGTTTGAACAGCAAGAGAAGAAAGATCTTGAATTAGCTCAAAAGCTAGCTGCTGATTTTACAAAAGAGATTGAGGAAGAAGAAAGGGCTAAGAAACCTGGTAAGGGAGTAAAAATAAAGAGAGTTGAAAGGAAGAAAATAGTTCCACCTCCCAAACCAACAGTTGAGAAGATAAAACAAACAGCTCTGCCACAACAACCTAAAAAATCCAAATCAGTTCAAACATCTGAAGATGCAGCAAAAGCAGGTATGGTACAAACCATTCTTCATGATAGACTCAGGGTAGAGGTTGAAGAAAGAATTGACAAATTAGTGGCAGAGCAGATAGGCCAGAAATCCCACACTACTGAGTGGAGATTTGAACTGTTAAGATGGGAAACTGGAAAGAAAGGAGTTACTATTATCAGAGAAAAGGAACCAATTGAAAGTTATTCCAGCTTCTTACAACTGATGGGTAACATTACAAGAAGAGATATTCAAGATATGTATGCTTATGGAGTAAGCAAGTATGAAAATGCAACACAGATTGAGGTGAGAGTGTTGATGAGGCATCTAAAGAGTATTTGCAATCCACTGGAGATAATGCCCATTTTGATAAGTGATGAAGCCTTCCCAATAAGTTATGTGAAAGTATATGATAAGGCAAGAGTTTATCATATGGTGATGGGAAAGGGACAAACTCAGTGGTTTGATTTTGAATTCGTTGATCATGGTAAAGCAAAGCTGCTGAATATGTTAAGTGCAAAGTTCTTTGGTCCTGCTGATATGAAGGATGATTTGATAAAAAGGATAAAGAAAAGGTTGGAGTTCTTAAAGTCAAATCAAAAGTAATTTTATTTTTATGTTTTGATTGTAACAGTTTGACTTTGCATATTTAATATAAATATTTTCTTTAATTATGTTGAGTTTCTGTGGTTGAACCCTATAAAACAAACAACTTAAATGTATTGTTCAATACTTTATGTTAGGGGGAGATTGTTGGGAAATTTGCTAAGTCATTGAAACTGTTGGACATGCAAAAAAAACTGTTAGAGTAATCAGTGAAAACAGTTGTAGCTAACAGTTGTTGTAAGTTTTACAACTGTTAGTACAAAAGATCAGAACTGTTAGTTCAGTTATACACAACTGTTAGAAGATCTTGAAATGAAGACTGTTAGAAGAAATTCAAAACTGTTTATTCAACAAATAGTTGCTGTTGAGCTATTTATGGAAAATGCTATCTTTGTGGATTTGAAGTATATCTCTATCAAGTTTGAAGATTATCAAGATTATCTCGGAAGATAGAAGATTGTCTAACTGTCAACTATTCAAGGAGGATCAAGAGCCTATATATACTAGTACTAGAATATTGTTTTTTAGAGCAATTCTACGCATTCGTACTTTATTGTTAATTTGTTTTTCTAAAAGTGTGTTGACCTCTAAGTTTCATAGAAACCTAATAACAAGTTGTGTTCTTCGTCTAATAAAAGAGTTAGATTAGAGGTGTTGGTGAATATTGTAATCATCATTGATTATTAATAAACATCTTGATTTTGAAAGTATTTTCTTGTGTTAATTGTTGAATTGTTCTTGTGATAAAACCTTAAACATCAATTAAGTGTGATTCCGCAACTTCTTAGTTGATTGTGATCAAATTGAAAGATTATCTTTAAACAAATCTGATTTAATTCTTAAAGTTAATTCTTGTTATTGATATTTGGTAATATCCGATCCTGACACAGTATGTATACAATACTCTCTGTAGCTGCAACTGCTTGGTCTTTTGTCACATATTTCACAAAAGCACAACCTGTCACCATGGTGAATAGAATATTTAATGGTTGATGCATTAGTTACAGATCTGAAATAAATTTATTGCTAATTTTTAGGTAACATAGTTGATAAATATGTAATTTATTGTTGCTCTAGACAGTTGATAAAATAGACTTTATGATATGTTGCCTAACTCCACATTCAACCTCCAACTCTCACAGTAGTTCTTTGAATATATCTCCACCTAAGACTTGCTTTTTTGATTCATTATATTCCACACTAGTTCTTCCTAAGTGTTAACATTGGCAATTTATATTTCGTGATTAATTTTCTTTTATGATTAATACCCAGATGGCAAGTGTAGATGTACATGAGGAAGTTGATCAGCCAAATGTCGAAGATCAACGTATTATCTTAAGAATTCAAAGCAATTCATAAGTTCAAAATTACACATATTTTTTTCACTTTTTTGAAATATTTTTTACATCTATACATCTATATATTCATGCATACAAGTATTAATGAATTTTTGTTTCCTTGTAGTTTTATACCCTCCCATACCATAGCAAGTAGCATCACAACCATTTGGAAATCACAGTTCAGGGGAGAATGGGACACATGGATGAGTGTTCCACTAAAGGAGAAAGACGTTTGGTTTGACACTTTCAAGGTAGCATGTTTGTTATTTAGACTAAAACCCACACAACTAATACAAATACTCACTCTCATGATTCAACCAGAAATTTTATTGCGCTTCATTAAGAATTACACTACATATATAAAATGAATAGTCAACTATACCTTATTAATAGATTTAAACATGCTTACAAGTGGAAATTCCTGTCTTCCTGTTGTCATGCTCGAAAATGCTAAACAACCAAACATGGTTGAGAAATCAAGATGCAGAATAATAGAAATTCTGTCTTCGTGTAGTGTGCTTCCTAATGTTTTTCAGATTTATTTTCAATACTAACTATAAAATAGAAAACCATGTTTGATTGTTAAGTAGGTTAACAGGGGTTCTTACGTGTGACTTGAAAGTGATAGTGTAATATGGAATAATCTGAAAAAGACAATCAGATGTAAAAAAATGGGCTATAGAATTAACTGATATTAAAATCTCAATTTGTTTGTTCTTTTCTTTCAACATTAAAAATCATAAGTAGTATTAGTTGCTTATACTCAATATCTAACTGCTACGTTTTTGGTCCATGTGTGAACTCTCTACTTTCTCACTTGGATAGTTTAACTAATTATAATCTTCTTTTCTTCAACAGGATAAATATAAGTGAGATACAAGGTTAAATGCTAAAGTTAAGAGATTGTTCAACACAATAGGATCAAGGAACTTCCGAAACTATATGTGTAAAGCAAGGAAGGCACCTACACACAAACCATAATTTATGAATGTTACTGCTTGGCAAACACTGTGTAGGAGGTGGCAGGTACGTGAATTTATTTCAAAATCTGAGAGAGGGAAAGTTGCTCGTCAAGCTAATAAGTGTTTGCATCAGTTGCTCAAGAAGTAAGTAAAGCCATGGCTCATGAAATGGGAAAAGCTACCCGCCACTTTTAGATGCAATTCGGGGTCGTTAATGGTTTTTAGTTGAACATTGGAAACATTTGATGTTGTACTCTTCAAATCACTTGCCTTTTATTAGTTTTTAGTTGAACATTGGAAATAGTTTGTAAATGTTTGGTTTGATAATAGAATATTTTAGATAGTTAAATCTACGTTTTAATAATTATTATAAATAGGGATGCTAAAAGGAAATGGAATAATTTCGAATTTTTTTTGTGCCAAATTAGTGACTTGCATTATTATGTTTGTAGCAAAATTATAATAAAATAGTGACTTTTTTAGAAACATGTATAGCGACTTTTAAAGATTATCGTCTTCATTAGAGACTTGGCTAGCGACTTTTAGAGATAGTGTCATCATTAGCGACTTTGGTACCGATATGTTGATAAATACTAGCTTTCCCAATAGCGACTCGTAATGTGACGGATATAGCGACACGTTACATAGCAGCGACCACCATAGCGACGCCGGTTTATTCGTAGCTAAAAAAATTAACGACTATATAAAAAACGTTACTACAAATGTCTCTACTTTTAGAGACATATGGTGAAAGTCACTAAAATCAGCGACTTCTTAGCAGCGACTCTCCCCATTACTTCACAAGGAGCGTCGCTACCTGTAAATATGTCACAAAAGATGTCGCTAAATTGGCTTATTATTGATTAATTGAATCTCTTTTCTTAAACCTGATTTGAGCTCATCATTGTTCTTTGTATTGTTTATGTATTTTGTTGAATTTGAATTATTGTAATTTGTAAAACTGAATAAATTGCATTGATTTATTGTTCATTTGTTTTCTTATTTCGTTGAAAAAGAAAACGGTAATGAGGAGAAAAGTCGATCACGTAAGAGTTTAAGACTAGGTTACATTTTAGGGATTTTTAATTGATTTGTAAAATGCTTTCTTTAGATAAAACTACGTAGTTTTGAAGGTTTCGCATCTAAGATTAGATGAGAGACAACCCCATATTTACTTTTCCCATAATAAAATTAAGAGTATAATGGGGAGAAATGTTTAATATAGTTTATACTTAATGCATAGTCCTGAGGGACAAATCTTAGCCGTTGGATCAATCTCATCAATGGTCTAGATTGAACTTTAAAAATTTGGACGTAGTGACATTTTCATAATAATAGTCATTAATAAGAGGGTTTTGATAATAACAGCCCCAACGGGATAAGAAATCAAAAACTGCAACAATCATTTAAACTTGGCGCTAAAAGTTGTTGGAGATTGTCAAGAAAACATATACTTAATTGTGAATCAAATACTAGGAGCTACTTTGGGTGTGTTCGACAATAGACTTATGTATGATTATAGGGGCTTGGGATTCTAGTTTTTATAATCCCAAGCCCTCTAGCCTCGTTCGGGTGTTAAAATCTTGAGGGGATTATTGAAAACATAATCCCTCGTAAGCCCCCAAAATAAATTTTTTTTAAGTGACTTATGACTTGAGCTTGAGATTATCAATTAATCAGCCCCAGTTACTTTTGCCAAACACACCATTTGATGGGAGATGGGATGAAGATTTCAGAACATGGAAACAGGATATTGAATTCTTGAACCTGTACTTGACTCTGTACTTGAGACAAACCATGAATGAACATGTTAAGAGATGAAAACTATTCGTCGTCGCATAGCGTGGGTATCCTACTATCAACTAAAAATGATAATGTTGATAAGATAATGATTAATTAGACCGTTATGTGGAAAGAAAAAAGTCTACTACAGTTTATGTTGGGTTTTAATGGTCAAAATAATTTTTTGGTTTATAAACACGAACACATTGTTTCAACGAAAAACTATTATACCTGTTTATTGACAAGAATAAAAGAATGAACTGAAGCATTTTAAACAAAAAGTGATTAAAACTTTAAAACCTGTAGTAGATATAGTTACTTTTAAGAACTTTAACAAAATAAACTTACAAGAAGGTAATGATAATGACCTTGGATGTCAACCTTCTTCTAGCCGGATCAACAATCCCCGAACAATCACGAATTCAGATTATGCGTATGACCGGAAAACAAAATAGCGAAGAACACCTTAGTGATTGTGGTTCCCGTTTGTTGAACACAAAGAGAGGAAGAGAACATTTTTCTTAATTTTCTTAACCCTTTTTTGTGAGGATTAATATCCTTTCAATAATTAGATAATCTATTTACTTAAGGATAAAATCAACTTTCAAAATTTTAGACTAACCTTAAACAATTTAATTGAAAAATCCTAATCCTTTATTTATTTAAATTTAAATCCTGACCATTCATTTTGATCACATTTAAAACTTGATTTTGACTTTAGTTAGTAAAACATGAAACTTAATTTTAACTTAAATCAATAAAATTTATTTAAATTCAAATTTAATATAAGATAAAGTATAGGATAAATAAAATATTATATAAATTCAAAAAATATAACTCTATTAAGTTAAAATTCCAAAGCAATACATATGATATATTGACTATATAATTTAAATAAAGTATTATTTAAATAACTCTATTATTTAACATATTATTTTTTATTTTCTTAGTATTTATCATATTTTTAAGTTTTCATTTTTTTCACGTGGTATAATTATTTATATCTTCTTATTATATCTAATATTAATTAATAAACTAACCCGTGTATCATAAGAGCATATAATCTAGTTAGGATAATATTTATCTAACTTAAAATTGGAATTTGAAAATTTCTTTTATTAAATTAATAATAGTCTATTTTCTTATATCTTAACTACTTATAAAGCATTTAGATCAAAATGCTTAATCTCTTAAAAATTAAGTAAATTGAAATTATTTATATATCACTCCTAACTCTATGCTATAAATGATATGTCATTAATTGAGAATTACTACTATGGCTCTAGCTGTAACACTGTACTTTTTAATTAACATAAAACTACGTGCGGAAGCTAATTACATATAATTAGATTAAAAGCAGAAGATAATTACAACTTTGATTGTTTGTCATTTTACAAAAATGCCACTACAGTGTTATAAACAAAACAGACTCTAATCAAAATCTTTGACATCGGAGTAGTGGTCTGTCCATATTCTCAGTATTCGTCAACCAGAAACTCACCACGAAGGATCTGCAAAACAATCTAGTGGGAATTAGCACAAAGCTAAGTGAGGGAATAAATATCTAAACATATACAAGGCAAACATGCCCAAACACATAGCTCAAAATCCAAGGAGAACCGGCGGTGTTGCAACCACCTACAACCAAGGTTGGCCAAAACCAAGGTTTATTGATAGCCCTGCTAACACGGACAATAGTACTAGTACCCTTGAATACAACAAATGCATGTCAAGATCTAATACTGTAAATCCCCAAGCAAATATTATTAATTATTTAACAATAACAACTAATAATAATACCACTTAATAAAATTAAATCTTAAGATTAGGAATTTAATTACCTTATTAATCTAGGCCGGTTAAGAGGGTGTTACAAATCTACCCCCTTAAGAAGATTCCGTCCTCGGAATCTCATCGCGCTCGAATAGGGAAGGATATCGACTCCTCATGTCAGCTTCGGTCTCTCAGGTCAAATCGGACCCCAAACTATGTTTCCACTTGAGCAAAACCATTGGTATCTGCTTATTCCTCAGCTTTGTTACTTTACGATCAAGTAACTCAACTGGTTCTTCAATAAGCCTCTGATTAGTATCCACCCAAAGATCCTGTATCGGAAGAATTTGAGTCTAATCTTCTATATTACATTTTCTCAGATAACACATGTTGAAAGTATCATGAATACCCGCCATCTTATCAGGAAGATCTAACGCAACTGTCTGATCGTTAACCACTCGTCAAATTCTGAAAGGACCAATATAACGGGGAGAGCCAACTTCCCGCGTTTAGCAAAATGAATCACACCTTTCCTCGGAGATACTTTTAAATAAACTTTTTCTCCCTCAACAAACGACACTGGTCGACGACGCGGATCTGCGTACATTTTCTGTCGATCTCTTGCAGCTTTTAACTTTTCTCGAGCAATTGCTACTTTATCAGCTGTCATCTGTACTATGTCAGGCCCTGCGAATTGCTTTTCCCCTACTTCTAACCAACAAGTCGGAGTTCTACAAGGACGCCCATACAACATTTCATACGGGGGCATACCGATGCTGGAGTGATAAGAGTTGTTGTAGGCAAACTCAACCAATGGCAGATGTGAATCCCAAGAACCCCCAAACTCTATCACACATGCTCGAAGCATATCTTCTAAGGTTTGAATAGTTCTCTCGGATTGACCATATGTCTGCGGATGATAGGTTGTACTCAAATTCACCATGGATCCTAATTCCTATTGCAGTCTGTTCCAGAAGTTAGACACAAACCTCGAATCCTGATTTGAGACAATGGATAAAGGAACTCCATGTCTTGATACTATTTCATCTATGTACAGTTGTGCCAACTTACTCAAAGAAACAGTTTCAGCAGTAGCAATAAAATGAGCGCTCTTAGTTAACCTATCAACAATGACCCATATCATATCATGACCTCTCTGAGTTCGTGGAAGTTTAGTTACAAAATCCATCGTAATATGATCACACTTCCATTCAGGTATTTCCATTTGTTTCAAAGATCCGTATGGTTTCTGATGTTCTGCTTTGACTTGAGCACATATATGGCATGTTTCAACAAATCGAGCAATATCCATTTTCATCGTCAGCCACCAATAACGAGTCTTCAAATCGTGGTACATTTTCGTACTACCCGGATGTATTGATAATCTTGATTTATGAGCCTCATTCAGAATCAATTCCCTCAAGTTTCCAAACTTCGGTACCCAAACTCGTGTATGATAAACCTTTAGACCACGCGAATCAGTAGCTAATTCATGTTGTCGTTTAACCATCAATTCCTCTTTCAAATTTTCATCTTTCAAAGCCTCAAGTTGAGCAGCCAAAAGTTGATCCACTAAATCAGATTTAATTTCCAATCGTATATATTTTACTATATCAGACGATCCCTTCCGACTGAGCGCATCAGCCACTACGTTTGCTTTACCCGGTGATACTGTATTTCACAATCATAGTCTTTAATTAACTCCAACCATCGGCGTTGTCTCATATTCAATTCCTTCTGAGTAAACACATACTGAAGGCTTTTGTGATCAGTGCAAATCGTACACTTGGTTCCATACAGATAATGTCTCCATAGCTTCAAAGCAAATACCACAGCGGCTAACTCTAAATCATGAGTTGGGTAGTTTCGTTCATTAGGTTTCAATTGTCTCGAAGCATAGGCAATTACATTTCCTCTTTGCATCAAAACACAACCCAACCCGGCGAGATAAGCATCGCAGTACACAACTAAACCCTCTGAACCCTAAGGTAAAGAAAGGACAGGAGCTTGACATAAAAGCTGTTTCAAAGTCTGAAAAGCACTCTCCTGAGCTGAACCCCACTGAAAAGGAACGTTTTTTTGTGTTAACTTGGTCAACGGACCAGCAAGTTTAGAGAAATCCTTGATGAACCTGCGGTAATAACCTGCTAATCCCAGAAAACTCTTAATCTCTGTCGGCGTTTTCGGAGCACTCCAATTCATCACAGCTTCGATTTTAGATGGATCCACTTTAATACCATCTTGACAAATTACATGCCCCAGAAATTGAACTTCACGTAACCAAAATTCACATTTCGAGAACTTGGCATATAATTTGTGTTGCTTTAAAATATCCAAAATCTGCCTCAAGTGTTGATCATGTTCATCCTCTGTTTTAGAATACACTAAGATATCATCAATAAACACAATGACAAACTTGTCTAAAAATGGTCTACACACACGATTCATAAGATCCATAAATACTGCAGGTGCATTTGTCAAACCAAACGGCATCACTAAGAATTTGTAATGACCGTATCGAGTACGAAAAGCAGTCTTAGGTATATCCTCTTCTGCTACCCTGACTTGATGATATCCTGATCTCATATCAAATTTTGAAAAGTATGAAGCCCCTTGTAACTGATCAAACAAATCATCGATTCTGGGCATATGATACTTGTTCTTGATGGTTCTCTTATTTAAATCCCGATAATCAATGCACATACGGAGAGTTCCATCCTTCTTTTTCACAAGCAACAAAGGTGCGCCCCAAGGTGAAGAACTCGGACGAATAAACCCCTTGTCTAATAGTTCCTGTATCTGAGTCATCATCTCTCGGATCTCTGAAGGAGCTAAACGATACGGAGCTTTTGCGATCGGTGTAGTGCCCGGTATCAGATCTATCTTATACTCAACATCCCGAACAGGTGGCAATCCTGGTAGATCATCTGAAAATACTTCCGAATATTCAGAAACCACATGAAAATCGGTGACAGGTCTCTTCTCCTTCTTCACATCAATGGCATAAGCCAGAAATGACGCACACCCTTTGGCTAGAGATTTTCTAGCCTTCATAAACGAGATAATCGGGAATGAAGATGAAGATCTATCCCTATGAGCCACGACATGCGACCCGTCAGCCAAAGGAATAGTAATCAATTTCTTGTGACACTGGATACTAGCTCTATGGTGACTTAACCAATCCATGCCTAATACTAAGTCAAACACCGGTATAGGCATCAACACACAGTCTACAGGAAATCTAGTACCATCTATATCTATTAACACCCCAGTCACAGAAGTAGTTACAAGCACTAATTTACTGTCTGCTATTTCTACCTCTAACAGAGAAGTAATCACAGTAGCAGGTAGTTTCAATTTATCACACAAAGATACAGATATAAATGATCTATTTGCACCAGAGTCAAATAATACACGGGCAGGCACAGAGTTAATAAAAAACATACCCGTGATTACATCACTGTTTTCAGCAGCCTCAGTGACAGTTATTTTGAAGGCCCTCCCTTTCGCAGAAGGTGCAACCTTTCGCTTCTGACCTGCAGAAGACGATCCCCCGACATTGGCTACCCCTTTCCCCGTCCCCTTTGATTTTTGCTTCGTGCAGGCTCCAAATCTGTGACCTTCTTCGTGACAGTTCCAACAAACATTTGTCTTGAATAGACAAGCATAAGGTTCATGACAAAACTCACCACACCTAACACACCATCGAGTTTGCGGTGTGCACTGCCCTGTGTGACGAGACTTACAAGGCCCGCACCAAGGTTTATTCTTATTAGAACCTGAACCTTTAGATATCTGATCTCCTCGATTCTGGTTACCATGCCATTTACCCTTGCTTCTACTCTGATTCTACAGACTTGTGAGATAACCCCTTCTCACGATTCATTCTTTCTCGAGCCCTCACGTCTCCCTCAGCAACTCGAGCTAAAGTGAATGGTTGGACCAGTGAAGTTGCCATATGAGTATTACCCCTATATTCAGGCAACAAGGCTTGAACAAAATGATCAATTTGAGAAGGCTCATCAGGTACCCACTGTTTTGCAAACCTCAACTTTTCATTGAATTTAGTAATCAGCTCATCATCTGACATCTTATCATCTTGTGCCAGATCCAAGAAATCCTGCTTCACCCTGGCTAAATCAAAAGCATTACAGAAATGCTCACAAAACTTGGTTTGAAATTGATCCCAAGTTACTGAGTTCACATCCTCCCTGGATAAATGAGCAGTTAAAGAATCCCACCATGTTGCAGCCTGACCTTTAAGTCTTTGAGTTGCCAACTTCACTCTATCAACCTCTTCACAATTGCAGGCATCTAAAGCCTTCACCGTCTCCCTCAACCAGTTCAAAGTAACAGTAGGGTCAGAGCTTCCAGAATACTCCGGAGGTTGACAATCCATGAAATTTTTTTACTGTCCTTTTGGTTTAAAACTGCCCTGTGGAGGATACCATGGAATAAAGAAGTTCTGTGACTGTGGTTGATAAGGTTGATAGGGTTGTGTCACTTGTGGCATTGACACATAAGGTGGAGTTCCAAAAGGTGTTGACACGGTGTTAAACGGTGCAGCAGTATATACAGGAGGTGTTATTGACTGGGTAAACACAACTGACTCTCGGGGCATATGGATGGTCTGGGTTTGCTGGGAGGACTGAGTCTGTTGTTGCTGCTGTTCCAACTCTTGAATTCTATCCCTCAGAGTTTGCAAAGTATCCTCCAACTGTAACACATAATCCTGCTGTTCCGATTCACCATTGTGTGAAGTGCCAGCTCTGTGATGCTGTTCATTAACTGCAGTAGAAAACTGATTGTTGTTTCTTCTGGGTGACGCAGGGGTAGTTGTTTGGTTCACGTTATCAGCCATATTATGTTCTATACATAACATCTCACAAGTTGTTAGATTTAATCCGTTAGTATAACCACAATAACTACCCACAAAGCTATACTACTAATTACCCACCCTGGGAATACTGGACTAACCAGAGCCTTGGTTCGAGTATTGCACAATCATCAATGCAAATCCTCAAACCAGGGCTCTGATACCAATTTGTACACTGTGCTATTTAATTAACATAAAACTGCGTGCGGGAAGTTAATTACATACAATTAGATTAAAAGCAGAAGATAATTACAACTTTGATTGTTTGTCATTTTACAAAAATGCCACTACAGTTTTATAAACAAAACAGGCTCTAATCAAAATCTTTGACATCGGAGTAGTGGTCTGTCCATATTCCCAGTATTCGTCAACCAGAAACTCACCACGAAGGATCTGCAAAACAATCTAGTGGGGAATTAGCACAAAGCTAAGTGAGGGAACAAATATCTAAACATATACAAGGCAAACATGCCCAAACACATAGCTCAAAATCCAAGGAGAACCGGCGGTGTTGCAACCACCTACAACCAAGGTTGGCCAAAACCAAGGTTTACCGATAGCCCTGCTAACACGGACAATAGTACTAGTACCCTTGAATACAGCAAATGCATGTCAAGATCTAATACTGTAAATCCCCAAGCAACAGGCCCAGCCGAAACCCCGCGACGTTGATCTCCAAAACAACATGTATACAGTTCAAACAAGAGCATAGTTACAATTAGGATATCATATCCTGTATATCCGAAGATATAAATCCATTTACCACAGTCTGCACTGATGGAACACACTCAGTTAACTAAATCACTGAGTCTTCTCAATTCCTGAGGAGATATAAACACAAGTCAGTATATAACTCCCAATACTGATTCAATATAAGTAATATACATATTCATACATCACATGTATATACATATATCGCATACATCACTGATATATTAAAAATCAGTATATCATAATCTGGATTGTTAAATAAATCTTTAAAGTCCCAAATTCTGGATATATCATACGGAATTATCATAATTCCGAATCCAACTTATAATTCCGAACAAGCAAAGGCAACTCCATACGGTATTACATTAATTCCGAATGTTAGGGCAATTCCGAATAGGTTCATTTTCCGATAAAGTTCAATTCCGAGCAAAGGCTAATTCCGAGCAAAGGCTAATTCTGATCAAAACCAATTCTGAGCATAGGACACAATTCTTAACATAAGTTCAATTCCGAATAATCAATAATTCCGAGTAAAGGCATATACATTCAATTCCGAATAGTTACCATTCCGAACATCATGTTAATTCTGATCTAAAGTAATTCCGAGCAATGGAAATGTTAATTCCGAATAAGTCTCAATTCCGATCAACAGACTTCAATTCCGATCATATGTATTCCATATAAATTGTTGGGGCAATTATTATATACGTTCAGAATTAATTATCATTCTGATCAATTTATTCGGATTCTAACCCAATTCCGATCATTTCGATCGGAATCCTCTAATTCCGATTGATTCAAACATCAATTCCGCATGATTCATATCAGGAATTCCGAATACTTTAACTTCATGCATATATTTAATTTCTACTTCAATTCTAATTGTAATTGAGCATGAAATGCATTCCAAGCTTTCAGTAGTCATTAAAAACACATAATGATCATATTTTAACAACAATTTCTAACATGAATACATCCTAGAATCATCAATCATCATATTTAAGCATTATTCCCACATAAAATTTATAAATCCGAATAAAAATTAACAATTAACAACAATTATGCTAACCTTTAATATCAGATCCTTCAACTAATAATTTGGCATGTAAAAATCACAGAATTTATAGTTGAATCTTCTTGTGTTATTCCTTCCCTTTGGCCGAGAGTACACAAAACACACACACACACACTGAATTTTCTTTCAATTTGCATGAAATGGGGAATGGTGGTGTGTTGGTGACTAGGTGTCACCACAATCGGCCACCTCATTCCACTAACTCATTTAATTAAGTTTAATATTATTAATATTAAACACAAATATTATTACTTATTTAACAATAACAACTAATAATAATACCACTTAATAAAATTAAATCTCAAGATTAGAAATTTAATTACCTTATTAATCTAGGCCGGTTAAGAGGGTGTTACACTAGCCTAGTGGTATGGGGGATTTTTACCGCACAGCCTAGGTCTTGGGTTCAAACCTTGGCAGTGGGTTTTTTTCCAAAAATAGTGGAGGGTACTACTCTCTCATGGCATGTGGTTTAGAGTTCGCATACTGCCCTATATGGATGTCACTGCGGATTTGGCCCACTAACTTTGCTGTTAAAGAAAAAATAAGAATTATTTTGGAAACAACTAAATGGGTAATAAATTTGCTGCAACACCACTAGCAAACAACGCCTCTCCATCTGTTGCAGCATGTAATTCACCAAGAAGAGAAGCAAGCAACCATAAATCAATAAAACTTGACCACCTCCGCCGCAAGGACTTCATCACCGGCGATACACTCTTCCCTGTCGCCTTCGCCGACTTCACCACCCACGATAACCTCTTCCCTGTCGCCTTCGCCGACAACTGCAACACCACCAGCATCGCTGCAGCACCACTGGAGAACACCGCCGTCAATAGATCTGGTTTCAGGTTTTGCTGCCCGATCCCTAGAGTGCCGCTGCCCTACAATCGCCACCGCCTAGTTCTACAATTGCCGGATCCGTTGTAGAGTTTGCTTGTTTTCTTTGACTACCAATCCCCACCGCCTGCCTGTTATTCTTTCCTTGTTTACGACCATTTACAAGGTAATGGTTGTTTGTTTCAAACTATTTTAAGGGTATGCTTTGCATATCCGGTTGTTGTCACTTTCGAGTTTATCGTGAGAAGTCCATTGCAAATGAACAGATATGGATACATATTTATATTTATATATTTTTTTTATTCTTGTAATTTAAATTTCTTTGTTTTTACATTATAATTACGTGTATCGAAAATATGTTATATTTATAAATTTGTGTATTGAAATATTTATATAGTTAATTGTTGAATTCATATATGAGTAGAAAATATATTTTTGTTTATTAATGAACACGCTTATAATATTAAAAAACGGACACAGATGTACAATTAATAAAAGTTGATAAAAAAGATGATAGAGGATATAATCAATGGTGAACAAGCAGAAAATAATTAAGCAAAAACCATTAATAGGTGTGTTCATCGTTACACACTGTAAAATTGTTAATTTATTATTAAATTCGTCTAAAATAAAAATGATATGAAAGATACGTTCAGTATTGAATATTGCAAATTTAATATTAAAACTAATATACTTTTGATTGTGTTCATTATTGCACATAGCAATGCCGGAAAACTAGTAATAGGTGTGTTCATCGTTGAACACCATAAAATTGTTAATTTATTATTAAATTATTTCTGGTTAATTTTGTTTGAAAAGGTTAGGAGAGAAAAATCCATGAGAGAGAAATAGATTAGAGAGAGAAAATTTTGATTTACTATTATGCCCTTTTTAAATTAAAAAAATAAAAAACATGATTAATCTATACCACTAGATCAAATACAATTAAGTGGCTGAGATTGGTTCTCGGATTTTTCGCAAATAAGACCCTTTTCGCATAATCCCTAACCTACACACATACACACTAGATGAAATGCTATATTGAGGCTCGTCGTCGTAAATACCGGGGTCTTTAACTTTTTTACGATGTAGTATTTTTGAATTTAGGGTTCTTCTTTTGTATTTGTAACATCCCGATTTCAGAAACTCCCTACTAGGAAGACTTACGGGTTATTAACTTGTTAACAAAAAAAGAATCATTCAAAGAGTTACTGACCCAATTTTTTAATTTAAGCATGTTCTAAGTGAGTAAGGGATATAGAATACTATTTAGTTAAGTGTTAGTATAAAATGGGGGATCATACACCTAAACACACACTTGTGTATGTATTCTTACAATGTAGTAAAGAAGGAAAGGTTGTAGAGAGAAAAAGTGTCAAACAGAAGTTAGTGATAAGTTATTGAAATACCCTTTGATAGATATGACACTAAGGTCTCATTTGTTTTGCAGGAAAATATAGGACTAAAATGGAGTTGAATATGATTTCCCTTTTTAACAAACAAACGTAATACGAAATCTCATTCCTTAGAAATTTTAATTCTTTAGGAATTCAACTCAAATAATTCACTCTCATATTTTTGAATTCTACGAAACAAACAGGACTTAAGATCTTACTTTGTTGCCAATGGAAGGACCTCAAAGCTGGATAAAGGATGCAGGGTAGCCATAATATAACAAAATCAGGGGGAGAAGAAATGTTCAAATTAGAACTAAAGAGGAGTTTAAGCTTTTTTAGTTCACTCATTAAACAATTTCATTATGTAAGATTAACTCTTATGTTTCTGATAAACATTCCGTGAAACAAACGGGACCCAAGTGTCATTAAGAAAAATATGTCACTAAATGATATATTTTGTAGTATTCATACCACTTGTAAGTTTTGGGACGGGCAAATGATACTACTTTAAATAATGCAAACACAAGTTATATAAGAATGGGGTTTAATATTCAAACTTTTCAAAACTTTACTTCTCATTGCTTCTATAAAGAATTATAGAAGTGTTAAGCGGAAAAAAGAGTTAAAGCACTTATCTAACATTACTTAATTAGACATACTTGAATCACAAACTAGATCTAATACTACTCGGACATACATAGAGTAAGATATAATATGCATGTACAATTGTTTGTCTACAGTCTACATACACGTTGTATAATCAGAGTCTCCTGAGTTCTTGTAACGAGAGTTAAAAAGCATTTCAACAAGAATATATAGGTATAAAGATAGTAATATTGGATTTCTGAAGGAGCTTATATAATCAAGGTCATATATTAAATGCTTTCAACCATATTTCTTTGATATTGAAATCTCATTGGCTGAATTAAGGAGTATTAAAGGATATTTTTTTAGAAGTCTTTCTACAAAGTATACAAATGTAGAATAAGTATTACAGGATATTTTTTTAGAAGTCTTTCTCCTAAAAGATCTTCACACCTTTAATGGCAAATAAATACCCCTCCTGAAAGATTTCATTAGTGATCAATGGTATATTCAAGTTTAGATTTGAAAGAAAACTGTAACCTAACACAATGTAATTGTTTTATATACGTCATTATAGATTGACTAATACTTGAAAGTTTTTATCAGAGGATGATGAAGATGTTAGCTTGAAGGCTATACAATAATACTAACCACATGCAATATGTGATTTTGGGTCGAGTAAATACACATGGCAAGTAATTTGGTCATCCAAAAAGAATGATCATAATAAACACCTCTCGAACTTGAGAGCTTTCTTTATTTTATAAAAATAGCATTATAACTGCGTAATGTAACGGCGAAAAATAATTTCTCTTTCGTAACATGAAGTATTTAAGAATGTAATGATATATTTTTTTGTGTAATTTAATGTCACCGAATAGTTTTTGCTTAGTAACATATCCGTTTTTTTATTTCTTTTATTTCCATCAACCCTTTTAATAATTTTATAAATAAATTTAAAAAAATTAAAATAAGAAAGAAGAATTTTATTTATGAAATAAAAAGAGAAAAAGATAATAAAATATTGGGAATTATGTTGATGTGATCGACTCGCAGATCGAGTGAAAAAAGTATGTTGGTACAAAAGAGTATGTTAGTTGGATGGTTTATATTAATAAATTAAAAGTTAATGTAAATTAGTAGAGAGATTGAAATGTTTAAATATTTTGCACGTGAGATTTATTCAAATAGAATAAAAGGTCAAGATGTTTTAATTAAAATTTAAGAACTCCTAAAGTGAATTAGGAGAGAGAATATTAAATAGTTTATATTTTTTTGAACCGCAAACATACACTCAATAAACCCACCCTTAAATTTACTTCATTGTCCACAATGAAACTTAAAATCAATAACCTATTGGGAGAAGACGCCATTCCACAATACAAGATTCTGTATTATAGAAAATTATATATCCTCCTATTAAATCCTTTTTAGTTCATGCTCGTCCTCCCATCAAATAGATGATAACATGTGGATTTACTAGTTCTCTTCCTTTATCTCATCTACTAATTTTGATACTTTTCTTCATCTTGTGAGTAAAAATAAAAAGTAGGAGTGTATAGAATTGAATCTCTACTATACGGTTAAAGGGTTGTTTGTTTGCTATTTAATGGAATCATTCATCGCTAAATGTTGAATCGTTTAACATTCAACATATTTGATTAGTGCTTCTGAATGAAGACTGTGTTGAATGAAACAGAAGAATACTGCTAAATCATTCTACCTTAAAGCATATTCTGAATTATTAACACAAAGTATTTTACTCTAATACTCATTTCACAGATTGTCTTGTTAAACAATCATATCTTATAATATAATATATCACTATTAATCTTAAAATGGTAATTTGATCATTGAGATTGTTCAGTCAGAATTTTTATCAAACAACATGTCACATTCAGAGGCAGATTCATTCAATTCAGAGTCTTTGAATTATTAGACCATATAATTATTCAGTGCTTAATCATTCTGTTTTAATAAACAATACCTAAGATTCTCTCATGTTATAGTCAAGCATAACCCTTCATATTATGTCACAAACATGCAAATGAATTCCTTATTTTAAATCAATAATGAGTCTTATTATAGTTTTAATTTTTATATATATAAGAGAATATAATAGACTATATATTTCATAAATATAAAAATAAGTCTTTTATTTTAAAAGGACTATATATATTTCATAGACTGTATATAGTTTTAATTTAGACTATATATATTTCATAGACTACATATAGTTTTAATTTTTAACCGTGTATAGTATTATACCTTTTCGGTTAAAACACTGTCTATCATACCCATACCATGGTACACAAATGTGAAATGTTACACATTTGTCATTTAACATTTCACTTGCTTTTTCACCACTCAAACCAAAACCTTAAAAGGTACAGTAGCCAAGCTAGCTAGCGCCATTCCTGTTTGATTTCATACTTTCATGTCACACTCATATTTTGCTCCAAAAATGTCGCTGAAACACATTATACCAAACTCCGATCACCACCCATCCCCCTCCGTATTCTGCGGTTCCACCACCCATGATCACCACCACCACCACCACCACCATCACCATCACACAGTTGTGAAAGAACACATGTTCGAGAAACGCTTGACTCCCAGCGACGTCGGGAAACTCAACCGTCTGGTCATCCCAAAACAATTCGCCGAGAAGTACCTCCCACTCGTCTCCACCACCGCCGGCAGCCTGCTGCTGAATTTCACCGACGAGTCAGGAAAGCCGTGGAAGTTCCGGTATTCTTACTGGAACAGTAGTCAGAGCTATGTTTTGACTAAAGGGTGGAGCAGGTTTGTTAAGGAGAAGAAACTTAACGCCGGCGACGTTGTGCTTTTCCAACGGCAGACCCTCCATGGCCGCGCGACCGCGATCATGTTTCTAGGGTGGAGGCGGCGGAGTAACGACGGCCGGTCGGTTTCATCGTCATTTACAGAGATAAAGAGAGATGTAAAGTGTAAAACTTTGAGACTTTTTGGAGTGAATCTGGAATGTACGACTGAAGAACATGAGGAATCCATAACCTCCATACGTCATCGTCATCATCATGATGGCTGATTTAGCAGCAACATGGTAATCAATATATATTTACCTTTAGTTACTTTAGAATCTATTCCGTATAAAACATTAATATAAATATGATTTTTACTTACTTTTATAGAATACAAACTAGATTAAATACCTATATGATATACGAGTCAATTTTAAAAAAAATATTAAATATTAATAAAAAGTATTAGATAATTATAAAATATGAATGAAATGATAATTTTTAAAAAATGACGACAATCGTCGTTAATGCTTAGACGCGTGTAACATACGGGTTGGTTTAAAAAATAATAATGTTTAACATTACTAAAAAATATTAAATAATTATAAAACGCGAAAGAAATAAGAGTCTAAAAATGGTGACAGATGGTGCGAACACCAAGACCAATGATGACGCGAGGGGCATATGTGATAACAGAAATGTGGTATCATAATAAGAAGATTTGTGATTATATTTCTTATACAAATAATTGATTATTATGGTTATAAGTATAAGCAATATGGTTAAAGTTACTGGTTATATTTTGAAAAAGTTTTAAATGATTATAAAACATTTTAAAATAAAACACTAAGAGTTTGATTAAATATGATATTTGAAATGTTATAAGAGATAAATATGATATTTATTAAATAGAATAGAAAAATACGCTATTTTAAAGTTTAAGTATGGTATATGTGACATTATCTTTGAATAATTTTAATTTAAATTAAAGAACTAACTTGTCAAAGTTAAATCAAAATTAAATTCTCAAATTTAAATTAATAAATAAAATTGAATTTTACTAAAATAAATGATAATATAAGATTGTCTAATAAAACTATTCAAATTTGTCTTTATTTATTTATTAATTAAGTATATACAATTAGTGTGGGTGAATGGTATTGTTGTAGTGAAACATATGACTAAAGTGAAAATTAAATTTTGTTTGTTTGGAAATATGATTTAACTGTCATGCAACAAAAGCAAGTTTGTATCCACTTTTGCAAAATGTTATTTTTCTAGCAAACTCAAACAATAATATAGCTAATTATCCATTCCTTTTATAAGATAGAAATGTATCAATAAGAAAAAAATGTTAAGTAATGTTAACAATATTTATATACTTTGTCAAATAATTAAATATGTTTTCTTTTAAGTTTATGTGTAAAAAATCCAGCACCTTAAACTTTTACTGCAAACATTATTTAACATTAAAAAAAACATTTATATATATAACTTGGTGAATGGGTAAAATTAGAGAAATTTAGGTACTAAAGTGAAGCTTGTCTGGATTGCAGTGGCTGCAGAAGGTTATAATGAAGGTGGGACCATGCAGGAATATGTACCTAGAGGAAATGGTACTGTTGGGATTTTCCCCTGAAACTTGTTTTAAAGTTAGAGCAATCCCAATTTGAAGTTATATCAATATATCTATCATTGTTCATGTCTCCTTCCTCCTATAATGTATTAGTATATATAAAAATATATGGTTATTGGATACAGAAAGAAAAATTTTCTAGCAGGTTGGAATATATGTTAGATTACATGTGTTAATTACAGCTAGATCAAGAGCTATTGGTCTAGCGGTACCAATGTATTGTTAAGATGTTTCTTTCTTTTTGAGATTGAGGGTTCAAGTCTCATTGTGAACATAAGTGTAGTTTAGTGGAGTGTGTGTATTTGCTATAAAAAAAGAAGTTACAGCTAGATCAGCGTATTACTATCATGATTATCATGACTAAATGATATTATAATAATTAATATTAACACCTGCCAGTAATAATTAATGTTATTATGTGTCACATTCAAACATCAATTTAATTTAACCTACCCGTTAAATATATAACATTTAAAAAAATATATTTTAGGCTCGCAATGCTCATCACACGCCTAAAGAGCCTTTACACCACTTATAGTAGCTTGTCAAGAGCACAATGACGAGCCTGTCATTCTCGTTCTCAGCTAGTCAATTGCTATGTTATTCATCGTTTGCTCGTCATCCGAGTGCTCATCATTTTGGTGATGAACTCGGCGAGATCGTTATCGATTTTAATTTTTTCTAATTGTCTTCAAACAGTCAAATTAATCTAAATTAATATTATGTAGGTCTAGTGATAGTAGTGATGGTGAGGTGACTATTTGTTATATAATAGTCATTACTATGGTGGGTAGTCTTGGATAATCATAGGTTAGTAATGTTGATGTGTCATGCAGTTATTACTATGTGTGGTCTTACCACGAAGCTAAGCGACGAACAAAGTAAGAACATGGGTGAGTAGCATGACGTGGATGACAAGCATCGTGATGGTGATGACGAGTTATTACAACTACATGAGTTCTTTCCAAGATTAATTCCATAAGACTACACACAGCAGTGGTGTTTAGCTTGTCATGGCGAGCTCGTCTACCCGTCATCATCTCGTCATCCACTAGCCCCAATGTCTTCGTCGTTTCGTCAAAGCATAACTTGTCATCTGGATGACGAGCCACGCACCTCGCGTTCCACCTTTTTTATTTGAAACGAGTCTTCATTGACCGTGCTTCACACCGGGATGAATTTATTATTAGATTGGTTTTAGTTTATACTAGTTACTTCTTTTTGTTTCTTAAAAAGTCTAAATAAATGCCTAATGATTTTAACCTCAACTTCCATCGTTAACATTAATATACATAATCATAGGACTAAAGACTTAAATTGTTTTTCACATAGCAAACAAAATGTATACGATAATATTATTTTATAGAACAAAACAAAAAGTTACTGTTCAGCTAACTTTTTAAATATATACATAAAACGTTTGATTTTCATTTTATTCCATATAATCTTATAGGGTTATAATTCTAGAAATAATAGTAGTATTAAATAAAAAAGTTTAGCTTTAAATGTTGCATTGTTAACTATTGGCTTAAAACATATAACTTTGTTTCGTTATTTTTAATCTTAAATGATCAAATCTTTAATAATAATTATAATAATAATAATTATTATTATTATTATAAAGATGTGACTAAGGAAAGTTTGTTTTAAGTAAAATAAAGCATAATAAGTAAGAAAAAATGAAATATTAAAATAATATTTGTAACGTTTATATAAAAAAATATATATTCATAATGAATTATAGAATATATTAAAATAAGGGTTTAGTTCCTAAAAATATACCCAAGTTATCACTTTTTGCTATTGTGTATACCCATCTTTCAAAATTTTCATTTAGTGTATCAAAGTTCCTAAAACTCACGATTTATGCATTGTTAGCAGGTAACCGGTAATTCTGAAATTTTTGATTTATTTTAATGTTCCTAAATGCCACATGTATTTGCCACGTCATATTTACCCTTTAATTTTAAACCATGAAGATGAAGATGATGAAGATCATGAAGATGATGAATAACATAAAGATGATGAAGAACATGAAGAACAGATCTGTGAACTAAACCCATGAATCAAACAAACCTAGAACATGAAGAACGGATCTGTGAACTAAACCCATGAATCGAACAAACCCAGAACATGAAGAACAGATATGTAAACAACAATCAGATTAAACATGAAACATGAATCGAATTAACTAAACAAACCCAGAAACATGAAACATGAATCGTACAAAACCCCCAAATCTGGAGCAAGATGAAGATGAAGATCTAAGAACCGAAAACCACCATACCTTGGATGTATTCAACAGATCTAATGTGTACAAGAACAACTGAACGAACCCTAAGTAGGTAACCGGTCTCCGGCGACGTCGTGGGTGGGGATGGTTTGAACAAACCCGTTCTAGGGTTTTCTGCAACTGATGTCACATGTACAGATCTAAACTAAAAAACGTGTTCAAATCTTGGAACGAGGATGAAGATAGTAGAGGATGACAAAAACCTTGTTCAAATCTGAACTCAAAAACAAAAACCGTGTTTTAGGGTATTCTTGGAACGAGCCCTAAATCTTTGAATCGCATATCGATGAAGCCTCTGTCGAGTTCATCTTCAAGAACCCTAAAGCCTCGGTAGAAGTTGAAGCAGATCGATGAAGCTAAATCGTGAATCTTGAAGCCTCGGTAGAAGTTGAAGCAGGCATGATGGTGACCTACGATGGTAGCGATGGTGACCTCCGATGGAGGCGACGGTGACCTCCGATCTGTTCTTGCAATGGTGAGATTAAGATGAAATCGATCTCTGTTACATTCCGATGAAACAGATAGGCGACGGTGACCTCGATAGATCTGGATTTCAAATGTAACTTCCGATCTGTTCTTGCGATAAAAACTGTTGGAACCTAGAGGGGGTGAATAGGTTATATATCCAATTTTTGAAGTTTTTACAAGTTCTTGCAAGAAAATAAAAGATATAGAGTTAGAGAGATATCACCAATCACAAGTTGAACACAATGATTTATAGTGGTTCATGCAAGTGTTAACAAACTTGCACTACATCCACTCCTTGGCCTCACCCACCAAGAATTTGATCCACTAGCTTCTCTCTTTGAAGGTAGAGATAAACCTTTTACACTTCTCTTTTTATACTTGCAAGAATTAATCTTCAAACTTGCAAATAAGGTAAAGATAACCTTTCTTCACTCTAATTCTCAAGGCTAGAGTTGATCCTCACTTCACTCTAATTTGGTAGGATAGAGTTGATCCTTACACTATTACAAATAATATGAAAGTATGGAGTAGTGTTTAAGCTTTGATGGCTTTGACTCTTGCTTGAATCTTGAACTTGAAAGATGAAATAATATTCAAAGATATGAGCTCAAGTATTAGAGAGTATTTAGAATGTTTTGTGTTTGCAAGAGGTGAGTAATGAATGAGGTTTGAGTTGGTTTAAATAGAGAAAAAGGTCCAAGTCTCAAAACTGTCCAGACGCGTGACGGTCGAACCACGGTCGACCGTGGCTTCGGCCGTGAGACGTCTGGCATTTTTTGGTTTTTGCAATATAGACGTTGGGCTTTATTTAAAACCACACTCAACTCATTTTTACCTTAAAAATCAACTGAAAAGTAGATGTTCAAAAGGTTGGTTGATCCCATACTTCTAATGTTTGAATTTAAACACAAAAATGGAAGTTTGGAAACCAATACATAAAGCATGTTGGAATTTTACCCCTTTGGGAGATTTCTTTGCTAAATATGGTTGTGTATTGTTTTTAAGTGGGATTGTGTTTGGTATTTGCTAAAATGGGAAACTCTTAGATTTAATCAACCAACACAAATGAGTTTATACAATATTTGTCCATTTTTATAAAAAGTTTTATAAAAATAATTTTATAAAAACTTAAACTTATTTTAATTATTTATTTTTATGCTCATATCAATTGAATTTGTTCTTGTAGGAATCTTCGGCGAAGACTTCATCTTGAATGTTGATGGCGCTTAATCTTGGACGATTTGGATTTTGATGATTTGAATAATCAAACTTTGTAACAAATAAATATAAATATTTATTTGCTTGATTATATATATAGATGTATATATGCACATATGTTAATGTTAATGGATACAATTATATAAACATATTGTATATTTTTGAATTAACAAAAGAGGATATAAATTATATTCCTATTTTCCCAACAATCTCCCCCTTTTTGTTAAAGACAAAAATTAACAATTTGTGAACAAATTGTATAGATAACTTTAACATGTTAACATATACATATATACATGTATATATATACCTTCTCCCCCTTTTTTTTTAACAAAAAGGACTCCCCCTTGACATGTGCTCCCCCTTGATTGTAGAACTCTACTTCTTGAAATCTATAAAAGTGTAAGGAGAAACTACCAAGGACTTGCCAAGGAGGGTGAATACATAGTAGAGAGACAACAACCATATCATACTAATACAATGTCACCACAACACCAAATCATAAGCATACAAAAAGTCATACATAACTAATATATCAAATTGTCTATTCATCACAAACTAAGTCATAAGCATGCATAGTAAAAACCATTCATACCTAATATGAAAATTGTCCTTACATCACAGACCAAAAATAAATTGTTTAAAAAGAAACATATGAACTAGGAATGGCAACGGGGCGGGTTCGGGGCGGGTTTTGGTTGCCCCGACCCCGAACCCGAAATGAAAACCCGTCCCCGTCCCCGCCCCGTTCCCCGTCGGGGATTGTTTCGGGGCACCCCGTCGGGGCGTATATCAAACCCGACCCCGAACCCGAACCCGAAAAATCTCCGAACCCGACCCCGAACCCGAAAAAACTTAATTAATATAAAACTTAAAAGAACATAAGTATTATAATTTAACAAAAAACTTCATCATTTTAGAAACTTCTTTATTAATATATATACAGCCATTATCTTTATATATTCGTATACATTATTATTTATATAAATATATAAAGCATATATGTATATAAATATATAAATATATAAAAAATATATATATAAACATATATCGGGGCGGGGCGGGGCGGGGATAGTGTGCCCCGTCCCCGAACCCGAACCCGAAAAATCCCCGAAAAAAAACCCCGAACCCGACCCTAACCCGAAAATATCATCCCCGACCCGACCCCGAAACTAGTCGGGTTCGGTTTTCCCCGTCGGGTTCGGGTTGTTTTGCCATCCCTAATATGAACCAAAGTTATATTGTTTATGGACATACCGTAATAATAAAATCAATCATCCCCTTTGAGAAGGCTCCCCGACGTTGGTCTCAGAATTACATTTAAGGGCATTCATGATTGCCCGTAACATTCCCTTTATGTCAGGATCGGATATAGATTATATCAAATAACAAGAACTAACTTTTAAATAATAAATCAGAGTAAAATAAAAGTTAATCTTTAACTATGATCACAATCAACTAAGAAGTTGCGGAATCACACTTAATTGATTAAAGAAGGTTTTAAACACAGATCAATTCAATCAAACAGTAGTTTTATTAACCAACCAGAATGATTACAAAAGCAAACTTCACCTCCAATCTAACTTATTATGTTAGACGAAGAACACAGATTGTTCTTAGGTTTCAACAAGAAACTTAGAGGCTTAGCACTATTCAGAAAGCAAATTACAATTTTAAGAACGAATGCAAAAATATAATCAATGAGTAGGTACGTACAAATTATGAATTCTAATCTATTATATATACTCCTTGATCTTCCTTGATTTGCTGACAGTTAGGTAATCTTCTATCTTCTGAGATAATCTTGATGATCTTCAAAGTATTTCGAGATATCTTCAAAGATAGGATTCTTCCATATATAGCTCAACAGAAACTGTTTAATGAATACAACAGTTCTTGATTCTTCTAACAGTCTTCAGCTTCAAGGTCTTCAAACAGTTGTAGACATTTACACTAACAGTTCTCAACTGTTTTCATATTTTCAACAAACAGTTTTAAACTGTTTCACCAACCTTCATCAAACAGTTCTCATCTTTATGTTCAATAACTTAGATTATTTCCCAACAATCTCCCCCTAACTTAAAGTATTGAATAATACATTTAAGTTGTTGATTCGATCATAGACAAATTAATATAAGTAATGAGTCACATTTCTTCTAACCTCCTTTTGAATCTGTTCAATAAGTCTTCCTTCTGTTTTGAGTCCCCATGGAATCTAGCTTTTATCAAAAACTCCAGCTTAGTCTTGTGATGCTCAATGAAGTTCAAATCAAACCACTCATGCATTGTATTTCCCATCACCATGTAGTATGTCCTTGATTTTGCATATACCTTCACTGCCTTTATGGGAAAAGCTTCCTCTGCTGTCAGTTTGGGCATAATCTTCAATAGGTTGCAAATGCTGGTAAGATATTCCATCAGAATCTTGATTCCTTCATTTGAGTCACTAAAGTGCTTAATTCCATATGTATACAATTCTTGTACATCTTTTGGTGATATTCTTGTCATCATTTGTACAAAATTGTCATATACCTCAACAGATCCATCTTCCCTTGCAATAGTAATGCAATGTTTGTCACTTGCTTTTTCTTCAAACTTCCATTCAACAACATGAGACTTTTCACCCAATTCTTTTTCCAATTGGTCAATCCCTTGCTGAACGTTTACTGTCAGTTTATCTTTCAGAATTTTGTGAACCACAACAGCTTTGTTTGAAGTGGGAAGTTTCTTGGTTGGCTTGACTGTAGATGCTTTACCTTTTATTACCCTTTTTCTTTTCACACCTTTCTGAGATCGTTCCTCCTCATCAATTTCAGCTGTGATTTTCTCACCTAGCTGAAGAGCCATAGCAAAATCTTTTTCTTCTTGTTCTTTCTTCTTGGCAGCAAGCAATTCTTGATCCCTTTCTTCAGCTGCCAGCCTCCAAGCCAACTGATAATCATCTTCAAGTTGTTGAGGCTTTTTAAGAACTTTAGTAGGAAGAACATCAACTTCCTTTCCTTTTCCTGAACCAGAAGGCATTTGATCAGCAATTCTTTCTTCCTGAATTGCAATGCCTTTGAATCCTTTCTTTGGTGGTAATGGTTTCAGCTCCTTCATACCTTTGAATTTACCTTCCAACCAACCATCCTCAATACTTTGTGCCATCCTCTTGGTGTTAAATCCAGTAGTTTGAGCACATAGGTCAATCAAGTAAGTTTGTTTAACCTTGGACCATGACTTGAAGACTTCAGTAGTTGGATAGTTAGCAGTAACAGCCATCTTGTTTATCATCATCCTATCCTCAGCTAACAGAGTTTCTTCATCTTCAGTAACAGCTGTTGGGTCAATGGTTGCAACTGTTTGTTCAGTTGTAGTAACAACTGTTTGTTGATCCTGTGGAACTGTTTGTTGAACTCCTTCCTGCTTGGATTTTCTTCTTCCTTTAGCTTGAGCAGTTGAAGAGGTTCTCACCAAAGATTTGGGTTTAAGCAGCATCTCATGAGTATGAAGAACATTGGTTGCCTTCTTCAGATTCTCATCAAGAGAGTTCAGCTGCTTATCTTGCCTTATAAGCACCTCATTGTGAATTGCTATTACCTTGAGTACTTCAGTTGCCTTCTCCAACTTTTCAGTCAGTTCTTTTATCTTCTCATCTTGAGTAACTATCCTTTTGTTTTGAAGGGCAATCCTTTTCTTTAGGTGTAGATGAGCAGCAAGGTAAGGTGCAAAGTTAGGATCCGTCAATGCATGTTGTTTCAGTCTAGTCTCAATGTCAGTTAGTGTTTCCACTGTGACCATATCATTGACAGTTTTCACTGGTGGTTGACTCCCCTGAGTCTCACCATCAGTACCCCTCTGTTCTTGGTTCTGGGGATTACCAGAAACAGTTTTATCAGTCTCTGTTGCCATGGTTGAGGTCTTAGCTATGTTAACACTGTCCTGGTTATCCTTTGCGGATAAAACAGTAGTGTCAGCCTCAAAAACCATATGATCACCCTCAAAAGGAGTGATCACCTCCTCAATGTTCCTGGGAGACAGCACAAGGGATTCCCTTTGGATATTCTGCACAGGTTGTCAGGATCGGATATATATTATATCAAATAACAAGAACTAACTTTTAAATAATAAATCAGAGTAATATAAAAGTTAATCTTTAACTATGATCACAATCAACTAAGAAGTTGCGGAATCACACTTAATTGATTAAAGAAGGTTTTAAACAAAGATTAATTCAATCAAACAGTAGTTTTATTAACCAACCAGAATGATTACAAAAGCAAACTTCACCCCCAATCTAACTTATTCTGTTAGACGAAGAACACAGACTGTTCTTAGGTTTCAACAAGAAACTTAGAGGCTAAAACACTTTCTGAAAAAATAAATAACAATAAGAACAAATGCTTTGAATAATGAGATCAAGTCGTCGTCATCAATTGATCATCTAATGAAGTATATATAGACTCTTGATCCTCCTTGAATTGTTGACAGTTAGGTAATCTTCTATCTTCTGAGATAATCTTGATAATCTTCAAAGTATTTCGAGATATCTTCTAAGATAGGACTTTCCAAATATAGCTCAACAGAAACTGTTTAATGAACACAACAGTTCTTTAGTCTTCTAACAATCTTCAGCTTCAAGGTCTTCTAACAGTTTTGACTTTGCCAACTAACAGTTCTGAACTTTTGAACTAACAGTTGTAAACCTTGCAGCAATTGTTAGTTACAACTGTTATCACCAAAACACTCTAACAGTTTTTTACCTTTGCATGTTCAACAGTTTCAATAACTTAGCGAATATCCCAACAATCTCCCCCTAACTTAAAGTATTGAACAATACACTTAAGTTGTTTTATAGGGTTCAACCATAGAAACATTCACATAAGCAAAGAACACATTAACATTAATTTTGCAAAGTAAAATTGTTATAATCAAAATATGAAAGAAAAATTACATTTTCTCTTTCTCTATTAGCTCCATTCTTTCTTTCAGTCTTCTTCCCAGATCTTCCCTTAACCTTACAGGACCATAGAACCTTGCCTTTACCATGTACATCAGCTTGGTCCTACTGTGATCAACAAAATTAAGATCAAACCACTGTGTTTTAGCATTGTTTGTCACAAGACTATACACCCTTGATCTTTCAAAAACTTTCACAGTCGATATAGGAAATCTTTCATCACTTGTCAGTATTGACATTACTCTCTGTGGATTACATATACTCGATAAATGTACCAAAAATACTTTTATCTCAATTTCAGCATCCTTTCCAAAATGACTTACCCCATATTCATACATTTCTTGTACATCTCTCCTGGTCACACTATCCATCATTGCAGAGAAACTGACATAGCTTTCAATTGGTTCCACCTCTCTAACAATGGTGACACCCTGCTTTCCAGTTTCCACTCTCAGCATTTCAAACCTCCATTCTTTGATATGAGACTTTTGAGCTTCAAATTTATCAATTCTTTCTTTTATCTCTTTTGAGAGTCTATCTTGCAAAATAGTTTTGACCAACCCTGTTTTGACTTTTTCTTCAGACTGTTGGGGTTTTTGGACTGATTGGGGTTTCTTCTTTTCCACTACTGGCTTGGGAGGTGGAACTGTTTTCCTTTTTACAACTCTTTTTCTTTTTACTCCCTTACCAGCAGCTTCCTTTACTTTCTCTTCTTCATCAATCTGAGTAGTAATCTCATCAGCCAGCTTCTTTGCTATCTCAAAATCAGTCTGTTCTTGTTCTTTTAGCTCAGCTGCTAGCCTTAATGCAAATTCATGATCACGCTCTTCTTGTTGCTGTCTTGAAAGCTTGAGTTTAGGACAAACAACAACAATTTCTTTACCTTTGCCTGAAACAGGAGGCAACTCATATTCTTTCTTTTCTTCTTTCTGTTTCTCAGCAAAAGCAATGCCTTTAAATCCTGCTTTAGGAGGAAGTGGTTCCAACTTCTTTACCTTTCCTTCTAGCCATCCATCATCGATCCTTTGAGCCATTTTAAATGTGCTGATGTTGAGAATTTGAGCACCTATTTCAATTAAGTAATTTTGTTTGACTTTGGACCATGATCTGAAAGCTTCAGTCGTTGGATAATCACCTTGCATAACCATTCTGTTAATCATCACTCTATCCACCGCTGATAACCTTTCTTCTTCAACTACAGCTGTTTGCACATCTTCAACAACAGTTTCATCAACTACAGCAACTGTTTCAACAACTTCAGCAGCAACTGTTGGCTCAATGGTTGCAACTGTTTGTTCAGTTGTAACAGCAACTGTTTGTTTATCCTGTGGAACTGTCTGTTTAACTCCTTCCTGCTTGGATTTTCTTTTTCCTTTAGCTTGAGCAGTTGAAGAGGTTTTCACCAAGGATTTGGGTTTAAGCAGCATCTCATGAGTATGAAGAACATTAGTTGCCTTCTTCAGATTCTCATCAAGAAAGTTCAGCTGCTTATCTTGCCTTATTAGCACCTCATTGTGAATTGCTACTACCTTGAGTACTTCAGTTGCCTTCTCCAACTTTTCAGTCAGTTCTTTTATCTTCTCATCTTGAGAAACTATCCTTTTGTTTTGAAGAGCAATCCTTTTCTTTAGGTGTATATGAGCAGCAAGGTAAGGTGCAAAGTTAGGATCCGTCAATGCATGTTGTTTCAGTCTAGTCTCAATGTCAGTTAGTGTTTCCACTGTGACCATATCATTGACATTTTTCACTGGTGGCTTACTCCCCTGAGTATCACCATCAGTACCCCTCTTTTCTTGGTTCTGGGGATTACCAGAAACTGTTTTACTAGTCTCTGTTGCCATGGTTGAGGTCTTAGCTATGTTAACACTGTCCTGTTTATCCCTTGCGGATAAAACAGTAGTGTCAGCCTCAAAGACCATATGATCACCCTCTTGAGGAATGATCACCTCCTCATTGTGCCTGGGAGGCAGCACCAAAGGTTCCCTTTCGATATTCTGCACAGGTAAATGCTCCTGTGCAGGGCTAACAGTTTGGGGATCACTAACTGTGGTGGAAGGAGCACCAACAGTTTTCCTCTTCTTTCTAAATATTTTTAGTGCAGGGGCTTGTGTTGTAGCTCTTTCAAAAGAAGCAGGTTGGAAATTTTGAGTATCTTGGACTGTGGGTTCCAGTGTTGGTGGTGTAGCAATACGATGGGTTTCATGCTCAACACTGGCAGTCCTGTTTCTTGACAGAAACTCCACCATTTCAGAGAGTGGAGGAGTTATGGCACCAGAGAAACTCTTGCCATTAATCAACAGTTTGCTCAAAGTGGAAGCCACATGAGCAGAGGGAATAATGACCCTCTTGTGTGTTTTCAGATTTGGCAACAAAAAGTTTAACAATACTTGCACAAATCGAGGATACATCAAAAAGAGACCATACTTGGTCCCTAGATGTTTTACCATGCCATTGAAAATTAATTTTGAGAAATTGAAGCAACGATTGTTGGCCAAACAGATTAAGGCCAAAGCAATGTTGCTTCCAAACTCGTTCCATCCTGTTCTTTTAGGACTAATGCACTGCTGGAGAGTATGGATTAAATACTTCCAGTGAGCACAAAATTGTCCCTTATAGAATGTACCCTTCCCTGAAGGACCCTCATACCCAAGCTTAACAAGCTCGGCATGCAAAAAATCTAGTGAAACTGAATCAGAATACTCACCCTCACTATCATTGAGTTGTAGAATTTGGCGAATGGTGTCCTCAGAGATTGAGACGGTCAACTCATCAATGGTAGAATCAATCCATTGCACGTCATCAGTTGTTCGAAGTTGAGCATGTTTCCAAAACTGATCAATGTAAGAAGTATATATAGTAGGATTGATGGTGAGTGCAGTGTTGAGATCGGACAATGAGAGATAATCAATCATATCGTGAAACATGTGAAGATCATCAGGTTTTGAAAGAAAAGCAAGCATGTTATGTTCCTTGACGAATGGAAGGGGAGCCATGGTGATTTGATAGCAGAATTCTAGGGTTTTAGCGTTCAAACGAAGTTCAGTATGCGTAAAGAAACCTCTGAGGAGAGAATGGTTTATATATGTTTCGATTTTTGAACGTAATCCAAAGGCTTTCAAAATCCTGCAAAGACCAAAGCACCCTTTAAAAACTTAACAGTTGACGGACAAAAATGAACTAACAGTTGAGAAACTGTTTTTACTAGCTTAACAGTTGACGGACAAAAATGAACTAACAGTTGAGAAACTGTTTTCATAAGATGTAACAACTGTTATTCAAATGTTCACTCCCTTTTGTTTGATCATTTATATGAATTGACAGTTGTTTAGGATTTACAACTGTTCTTTATTTCTCGCCCTTAGTTGACGAATTTCTCCCCCTCAGTTGCACATGGACTTTGTCTAACAGTTGCCGAAGCCATATGCTAACAGTTGAAAAACTGTTAGTATTGATTGAAACAGAAATGTGCAACTGTCAAACAAACTTTCGGCTCACATATATCAAATGCTGAAGCAATAAAAATAAAACATTAGAGAACACAGTCATCAACAGAAGATATATTTTATTCAAGATAATCACAATTGAGCTACAATAAGTTGAAAAGAAAAACAAAACAAAAACTGTCTTGTACTATAGATCTAAACACAGCTTATAAGAACTGTCTTAACTCCTAGATCTACATATGACAAATGATTGATAACAGTTTGTATCATCAAATCTGAACTTTAAGGGAAGACAATCATCATCACATTCACATTCTTGCTCAAGACTGTCTTCGTTATTTAAGAATCGAGTTCAGAATAGCCTCTACAGTGCCACCATCGTCTTACTGAGAAGCCTGTCTTTAAAGAATGGTCATGTAATACACGAGCCATTGTTGGTACTGCTTATCTAATTGTGCAAGGCCGTCTCGTAGGTGTGGGAGAACAATGATCTACACCGTAAGTGTAGACAACTTTCTCCGTCAACTGTTGATAAGCCTTAGACAATTGTCAAAACATACTACCTACCAATGGGTGTGCAGTAGACCTTCTCATCTTATGCATCACCAGAGACGATTGTCATAATTTGCCTCGTGGGTGTGCAGTGGAACTAGTCATCTAAGACAGTGACTTCCACTGCCTCATCATCTGAGGCCCTCTGGTGGTTACGAGTATTATATCTTCGAACATTGAACCACACTACGGAGTTTGTAGTGCCTGCTAGGTTCAAGACGAATCTTAGACAACATGGTGTAGGCAATTCATGAAAGAGAGTGAAATTTTCAAAATCACCTCTTATACGAATATGATCAATTTGTTTATCTGGCCTACGTGGATCTGGATGTTGTGTCAAGGGAAACCTATCCCGATCATCATGCATCCTAAGAACACATGATGAGTGATGCCAAAGCTCATGCCTTCTTACAAATGGGGCAGGGATGGTTACATAACTTTGTCTAACATTAATATCTTTGAGGGTTATTAGAAAAAGTTAGTATCCATTTGCAGAGAGAAGAGTGTGCAAATGTAGGTGTGATTTGTGAAGGATGGGTGCAAGACTATTTATAGAGAAACTAGGAGGCATTAATGTCCGTTAATAGCCATTAATGACCATTAATATCCAGTAATTTCCATTAATAGCATGCAGTGACTGGTCATATCAAATGCACTATAGAACAAGCAAAAGGACTCACCTTTATCAGTTTGGAACTGTTGATTCAAGAAAGTGAATTTACCTTTACCTCATAACAAGGACAGTCACGAGTGTGAAGAACTGTTTGTGAGACAGGTCAGCAGATATGTCCAAAACTGATGTGTGAAATTGCATTTCCCTCTCTGAATACTTAAAGGATAACAGTTGTTAGAAAACGTAACTAACAGTTGCAAACTGTTAGTGTGAAAAACATGGAATAATGGACAACTGTTAGTCCAAGTTAATCATTCCAATGTTGGAAATCAAAAAGTTGAATCTGCTCACATCAAAAGCTTTAGTGAACAAATCAGCTAATTGATCATCAGTATGAATTTTCATAACTTGGATTAATCTCTTTTCATTGCAGTCTCTTATGAAGTGAAATCTGATTTCAATGTGCTTGGTTTTAGAATGCTTCACTGGATTATTAACTATGCTAATAGCACTGGTGTTATCAACATAAATAGGAGTATTTAAGAAAGACAAACCATAATCCAGAAGCTGATTTTGGATCCATAATACTTGTGAACAGCAGCTTGATGCAGCAATGTATTCAGCCTCAGCTGTTGAAGTTGAAACTGTTGTTTGTTTCTTGCATTGCCATGAGACCAGCCTTGATCCAAAGAATTGACATCCTCCAGAGGTTGATTTTCTGTCCACATTGGCTCCACCATAGTCACTATCAGAATATGCCACCAAATCAAAAGGTGAATCTTTAGGATACCAAAGTCCCAATTTTGGTTGGCCTTTGAGATATCTAAAGATTCTCTTTACAGCAAACAAGTGTGACATCTTCGGACTGCATTGGAACCTGGCACAAACACAAACAGCAAACATTATATCAGGTCTAGAAGCAGTTAAGTACATTAATGAACCAATCATTGATCGATAGAGGTGTATATCAACATCCTCCCCCTCAGAATCTGCTCCCAACTGTTTGTGTGTTTCCATTGGAGTACTTGCCAGCTTCACATCTTGATAGCCAAACTTGTCCAATATGTCCTTGACATACTTAGATTGGCTTAGAAAAATACCAGTGGGCTTCTGTTTGACTTGTAATCCCAAGAAAAATGTGAGTTCACCCATTGAACTCATCTGAAATCTTTTGTGCATAATGACTTCAAATTCTTTGCACAAGCTGTCATTTGTGGATCCAAAGATTATATCATCAACATAGATTTGAACAAGCAAAATCTCTGTTTTAACAATCTTTGTAAACAATGTTTTGTCAATTGTGCCTCTTTTAAAACCATTCTCAAGGAGATAGGATGACAATGTCTCATACCAAGCTCGAGGAGCTTGATGTAGACCATATAGGGCTTTATCTAACCTATATACCTTGTCAGGGTACTTTGAGTCTTCAAAGCCAGGGGGTTGACACACATATACCTCCTCATCAATAGTGCCATATAGAAAAGCAGACTTGACATCCATTTGATACACCTTAAATCCTTTGAAGCTTGCAAAAGCAAGAAATATCCTAATGGCTTCAATCCTTGCAACAGGTGCAAAAACATCATCATAGTCTATTCCTTCCTCTTGTGTGTAGCCTTGTGCAACCAGTCTTGCTTTGTTCTTGATAACAATTCCTCTTTCATCTTTCTTGTTTCTGAACACCCACTTGGTGCCAATTACTCTTTTACCTCTTGGAAGCTCAACCAACTTCCAAACTTGCTGAATTTGAAATTGTAAGAGCTCCTCTTGCATTGCCTCTACCCATGAAGGATCTTTCAATGCCTCAATTGCTTTCTTTGGTTCTATTTGAGACAAAAAGCAAGCATTCACGTCAAATTGGGCAAGATCCATACCACTATTTTCATTTTGCAGCATATTTCTTGTTCTGATAGGAGTGGTTGGATTTCCAATTATTTGTGATATTGGATGAATCTTGTGAACTCTTGATGTAGGAATGTTTTCTTCAGTCAGTTCATCCCCTAGATTAGACAGATCAAACTCACATTCACTTGAATTTTCAGCGTTATCACACACAGAGTCAGTGTGATGTTGAGGATCATGGGATTCCATGTCCTTTAAAGATTCAGCATCCATCAATGGATCAACAGCGTTGGAGAACTCTTGTTGAAGCATAGGAATCACAACAAAGTCTTCAGTAACTTTGTTTGAACCAACAGTTGTTGGTTTTGAGCTAACAGTATCAAAACTGTTTGGGCTGGAGGAAGATGTTTGATGACTTTCACCAACAGTTGTTGGGGTACCTGTAGCTGTTTCAGTAGAATACTCAAAAGAAAGAGATTTAGACAATGCATCAATATCAAATAACCAATCAGGTCCATTACCTGCAATATTGATCCTATTTTCATTGAAAGAGATATTCATACTCTCTTCTATGATTCTAGTGACATTGTTAAAAACTCTATAAGCTTTACTTTGAGTGGAGTATCCTACAAAGAAACCTTCTTCAGCCTTACTCTCAAACTTGCCTAACTGTGACTTGGTATTAAGGATAGTGCACGGACAACCAAACGGTTTGAAGAAGTTGATTAAAGGTTTTCTCTTGAGAAACAACTCATAAGGAGTTTTCCCTTTGGACTTGACTACTTGTACTCTATTCTGAACATAGCAGGCAGTGTTCACTGCTTCTGCCCAGAATGTCATTGGAAGTCTAGAATCGGCTAACATTGACCTAGCAGCCTCTATCAAAGTCCTATTCCTTCTCTCAGCAACTCCATTCTGTTGGGGAGACCTAGGAGCACTAAACTGTCTTTCAATACCTTTACTTTCACAAAAACTGTTTAGCTCATAGTTCTTAAATTCAGAACCATTGTCAGATCTAATGACTTTCACCTTCAAATCAGATTGATTTTCAATTTTAAGAATAAGGGACTTAACTAACTCAGCTGTTTCATCCTTTGTTCTAAGAAATTGAACCCATGTGAACCTGGTGAAGTCATCAACTATGACTAAACAATATGCTTTCTTCCCTATACTCATCACAGATGTAGGACCAAAAAGGTCCATGTGTAACAATTGTAAAGGTGCAGTAATAGAAGAAACTTCTTTGGTCTTATAAGAAGTTTTGTGTTGCTTGCCTTTAAGACATGCCACACAATGATCATCACATGAGAACTCTTTTTGGGGCAAACCTCTTACCAAACTGTTTTTAGCTAACAAGTTCATGGTTTTAAAATTCATGTGACACATCCTTCTATGCCAAATGGCAGACTCATCATGAGATGCTTTGGAGAGTAAACAGCTTAACACATTCTGTTTAGCAATCTTTTGTGGATCAAGACAATATACATTATCTTTTCTAGGTGTTCTTAAAAGAACATCCTTCTCATTTAATTTAAAATCTTTTGAAAGAATAATGCATTCTGAATCTGTAAACAAAACTTTGTTTCCATTGTCACAGATTTGAGATACACTTAACAGATTGTACTTAAGCTGTTCAACAAAGAAAACATCATTAAATGTAAGTGTACCTGCCTCAACAGCTCCTTTACCTGTGATTTTTCCTCCCTTTGAATTTCCTCCAAATGCTACAAATCCTCCATTGATTCTTTTGAAATCCTTCAAACATTGTGGATTTCCAGTCATGTGCCTTGAGCATCCACTATCCACATGCCAGATAGATCCATGATTGGCCCTATGAATGCTCTGCACAAATAAAATCAGTTAGTAGCAGGAAGTACCCAGGCCATGCAGGTCTTGGGTACACCGTTCAAGTTATAATACTTAAACAGAGTTTGGTTCTTTTTGATTTCATCCAACTTAGATTTCTCTAATTTGTGTGATGAATACTTTGTAAGAACATGTGGTTTCCAACTGTTGTGATTAACAGTGGATACCTTTGAACAAACAGCTGGTGGAGTTGGTAAAACAGTTGAATCAAATTCCTTTTGAGTTTTAGTTTGAAAAACAGTTTTACCTTTTCCAGAATCAGTTTGTTTCTGAATTTTTATCCAAGCCAATCCAACAGTTTTTGGTTTTGCTAAAACAGTTTTGGAACTGTTAGTTGGTTTGGATGTAACAGTTTTAGAACTGTTTGCCAGTTTTGGCTTAACAGTTTTAGAACTGTTATTCTGTCTTTTGGGACTTTTGTTTTGAGTGCCATTGATCTGTGGGTTATAGTAACAGTCTTGAACTAAATGATTAGATCTTCCACAAATGTAGCACTTTTTGGTTTTTACAATAGGTAAACCAGTTCTTTGTGACCAGAATTGGTTCCTATTTCTTTGATTTCCTCTAACAGCTGCAGATTGAGGAAACTTTTGGACACCATGTTTTTGACATGTGCATGCAGGCACTTCAGTATGCCTTTTCTTAGATTTGGGTTTAGCCTGAGGTTTTGCAACTTCCTTCTTCTTCCTAGTATACACAACTTCACCAACTTTCTCCTTTCCTTTGGCTTTGGTACTAACAGTTGGGCTTTTTAGCTTAGAACTGTTTGGGTTCTTGTTGGAACTGTTAGTGTAAAGATGAGGACTATTTGTAACAGTTGTGGAACTGCTAATAGAGTTAACAGTTTTTGAGGATTTTGGCTCATTGGTGAGGGGTTCAGTGGATGCTTTTACAAACACCACAGGTTGTAAAGATGATTTTGTGGGAATGGGCTCACACAAGATGTGATTTTCATATGGAATACCTTCATCCTTCTTCACAACTTCCTCATTATCTTCAACACTTACTACTGACACAACTTCATCTTCATAACTCTCAAACTTTGGATCAGCTGACTTAAGTTCATCTTCCAAAGGTTCATTAACATATCTGTCAGCTACCTCAGACATTGGAGTTATGTAGTTTTGGTTGTATGGAGGTGGGGTTTGTTTGTATCCTAGGCCAGTTTTCACTTTGTCTCTCACTTGAGATTGTAGCAGAGTCTCAAGCTTAAGGTTTGCAGCCCTGAACATTCCAAGATCAATGTCCACACCCTCCAATTTCTTTGTGAGTTCATCCACCTTGCTTTCTTTTTCCACTAACTTCTTTTTCAGACTATCAATCTCATCTTGAAACTGCTCTTTCTCCCACTTATGATATTTTCTATCATAGTCCATTTGCAGTTCATTAGCCTGATAGTCTTTAATTTTCTTTTCAAAATCTTCTATCACAGCAGTATACTCATACCTTCTCTCTTCCATTTTACTTAGAGCAGCACATACTTTCTTATTGTGCTCTCTAAATCTCTTAACAATAGCTCTACATTCACCAGGACATAGTTTAGAAGATACCTGTAGGTCCTCAGATTCTGGAGAATCCATCTTGATGGAGGAGTCAGTCAATGCCATCAAAGCTTTGTTGCTGGTAGCCTCCTCTGCTTGATCACTCCAATCAAATCCATGGCCTTCTTGTGAGACCAATGCTGAGGAGGTATGGTTCTGAGTTTGCCTCTGACCTTGATTCTGAACTTGTCCACCAGATTTGCATTCTCTTGCAAAGTGGCCAAGTTGTTGACATTTGAAGCATCTAACCTTTGATTTGTCAAATCCAGCCTTGCCATCAGCTCTGAAGTTCATGTTTTGCCTTCCAGTTCTTTTAATGAATCGCTTGGCTCTAACAGTAAGCATGGCCATCTGCCATTTGAGATCCATTTCCTCAAGATCATCAGGGTGCACTTGTTCAAGATCCTCATTGGTGAGGGTTGAATGAGCATGGCTGGCAAGGAAAGCTTCAAGAACTGCATCTGGAGTATTCATATCTAGTCCAACACCAGAACTAGTACCTGCACCACTATCAAGAGAGTTAGTTAATGAATGGTTTGATTCCATACCTGAGGAAGATAGGAGAGCAGCATTATGACTAGGGATAGCAGTTTTTCTTTTTCCCTCTATCTCTCCCTCAAACACTATCAAACTATTATAGAGGTCATCTAACTCTATGTCTTCAAGAGAATCCTTGGTTCTCCATTGTGCAGCAAACACAGTCCATTCATCACCTAGAGACCTAAGAAATTTTCTATTTATCTCATCTTGATCAAGCCTAACCTTAGCACTCTCCAGTTGACTCACCAGTTTGTAAAACCTATCAAAGATTTGGGTGATACTCTCATTTTTCCCACTGGTGAAGTTCTCATAGGCTTGTTTAAGAAGATCTCTTTGGTTTCTCTTAGAACTAGCATTCCCAGCAAACCTCTTTTCCAGAGCATTCCAAAGTTCATGAGCATCATCAAATTTCTTGAATTGATGTTGATACTCATTGGGAATTGCAATCTGAAGGATGCTGAGGGCTTTCATCTCAATCATTCTACTTTTCTTTTCAGCATCTGTCTTTGGTGGTGGTTTCTTCTTTGGTTTTCCATTCTCATCCAGTTCAATGGTATTAGTAGGAACAGTTTCAATGATTTGCCAAACATCATAGTCCATTAGTTGGACATGCTGTTTAATTCTTAGTTTCCACATCTCAAAATCAGATGGTTTGAGCATGGGAACACGAATGTTAGACCCTGATCCACTGTTATCAGAAGAACCTCCCGAATCCATTGAAACAAATTGATTTAAAAAAAAAACAGTTTGAGAAAAAAATAAAGCAAGGTAAAGCAAAGACCTTCAACTGGTGATCAAAGGAACCTTAATGATAAGGCTCTGATACCACTTGTCAGGATCGGATATATATTATATCAAATAACAAGAACTAACTTTTAAATAATAAATCAGAGTAATATAAAAGTTAATCTTTAACTATGATCACAATCAACTAAGAAGTTGCGGAATCACACTTAATTGATTAAAGAAGGTTTTAAACAAAGATTAATTCAATCAAACAGTAGTTTTATTAACCAACCAGAATGATTACAAAAGCAAACTTCACCCCCAATCTAACTTATTCTGTTAGACGAAGAACACAGACTGTTCTTAGGTTTCAACAAGAAACTTAGAGGCTAAAACACTTTCTGAAAAAATAAATAACAATAAGAACAAATGCTTTGAATAATGAGATCAAGTCGTCGTCATCAATTGATCATCTAATGAAGTATATATAGACTCTTGATCCTCCTTGAATTGTTGACAGTTAGGTAATCTTCTATCTTCTGAGATAATCTTGATAATCTTCAAAGTATTTCGAGATATCTTCTAAGATAGGACTTTCCAAATATAGCTCAACAGAAACTGTTTAATGAACACAACAGTTCTTTAGTCTTCTAACAATCTTCAGCTTCAAGGTCTTCTAACAGTTTTGACTTTGCCAACTAACAGTTCTGAACTTTTGAACTAACAGTTGTAAACCTTGCAGCAATTGTTAGTTACAACTGTTATCACCAAAACACTCTAACAGTTTTTTACCTTTGCATGTTCAACAGTTTCAATAACTTAGCGAATATCCCAACACAGGTGAATGCACCTATTCAGGGCTAACAGTTTCAGTTTCAAGAACTGTGGTGGAAGGAGCACCAACAGTTCTTTTCCTCTTCTTTTGAAATATTTTTAGTGCAGGGGCTTGTGTTGTAGCTTTTTCAAAAGAAACAGGTTGGGAATTTTGAGTATCATGAGCTGTGGGTTCTAGAGGTGGTGGTGTAGCAATAAGTTGGGCTTCATGCTCACCCCTGGCAGCTCTGTTTCTTGAAAGGAACTCCACCATTTCAGAGAGTGGAGGAGTTATGGCACCAGAGAAACTCTTGCCATTAACCAAAAGTTTGCTCAAAGTGGAAGCCACATGAGCAGAGGGAATAATGACCCTCTTGTGTATTTTAAGGTTTGGAATCAAAAAGTTTAAACAAGTTTGCACAAACCGTGGATACATCTAAAATAGACCATACTTGGTCCCCAGATTTTTTACCATACCATTAAATATCAATTTTGAAAAATTAAAACATCTGTTGTTGGCTAGACAGATGAGTGCGAGAGCCATGTTGCTCCCAAACTGATTCCAGCCCGTTCTCTTAGGGCTTATGCACTGCTGGAGAGTATGGATAATGAACTTCCAGTGTGCGCAAAACTGCCCTTTGTAGAAGGTACCCTTAACCCCAGGGCCCTCATACCCAAGTTTTAGTAACTCAGTGTGTAGATATTCTAATGCAACCGAATCAGAATACTCACCATTAAGATCATTCAGTTGTAGTGCATGGCGAATAGTGTCTTCGGTTATAGAAACCTCCATATCATCAACAGTTGTAGAAATCTGTTGCACTCCATCAATTTCTTGGACTTTGGCATTATTCCAGAAGTTCTCAATATGTGAGGTATAGATTGTGGGGTTGGCAGTTAGAGCATAATGAATGTTTGATACCGTGAGATAATCAATCATGACGTGGAAAGCGTCAAGATTGTCTGGTTTTTCAAGATAAGCGATCACATTGTGCTCTTTGACAAATGGAAGAGGAGACATTTTGATTTCGATCTCTGAGAGTTGTTGAGGGTTAGGGTTTGTTTCTGATCGAAGTTCGTTTTGGACGTGTGAGTTGCTTGATAAGGAGGGAATTGCCTTATATATGTTTCGACTGTTGAATGCAATCCAAAAGTTTCCAAAATTCTGCAAAGACCAAAGCACCCTTTAATAGCTTAACAGTTGACGGACAAAATGACCTAACAGTTGAGGAACTGTTTTCATAAGAAGAACTGTTTTCATAAGATGTAACAACTGTTATTCAAAAGTTAACTCCCTTTTGTTTGATCATTTATTTGGATTAACAGTTGTTTAGTGTTTACAACTGTTCTCATTTCTCCCCCTTAGCTGACGAATTTCTCCCCCTCAGTTGCACATGGACTTTGCCTAACAGTTGTGGAAGCCATATACTAACAGTTGAAAACTGTTAGTATTGATTGAAACAGAATTGTGCAACTGTCAAACAAACTTTAGCCCATATAAGTCAAATGCTCTTAACAAGGACAGTCACGGGTGTGAAACTGTTTGTGAGACAGGTAAGCAGATATGGCCAAAACTGATGTGTGAAATTGCATTTCCTTCTCTGAATACTTAAAAGATAACAGTTGTTAGAAAACGTAACTAACAGTTGCAAACTGTTAGTGTGAAAAACATGGAATAATAAACAGCTGTTAGTCCAAGTTGATCATTCCAATGTTGGAAATCAAAATTTTGAATCTGCTCACATCAAAAGCTTTAGTGAACAAATCAGCTAATTGATCATCAGTATGAATTTTCATAACTTGGATTAATCTCTTTTCATTGCAGTCTCTTATGAAGTGAAATCTGATTTCAATGTGCTTGGTTTTAGAATGCTTCACTGGATTATTAACTATGCTAATAGCACTAGTGTTATCAACATAAATAGGGGTATTTAAGAAAGACAAACCATAATCCAGAAGCTGATTTTGGATCCATAACACTTGTGAACAGCAGCTTGATGCAGCAATATATTCAGCCTCAGCTATTGAAGTTGAAACTGTTGTTTGTTTCTTGCATTGCCATGAAACCAGCCTTGATCCAAAGAATTGACATCCTCCAGAGGTTGATTTTCTGTCCACATTGGCTCCACCATAGTCACTATCAGTATATGCCACCAAATCAAAAGGTGAATCTTTAGGATACCAAAGTCCCAATTTTGGTTGGCCTTTGAGGTATCTAAAGATCCTCTTTACAGCAAACAGGTGGGACATCTTTGGACTGCATTGAAACCTGGCACAGACACAAATAGCAAACATTATATCAGGTCTAGAAGCAGTTAAGTACTTTAATGAACCAATCATTGACCTATAGAGGTGTATATCAACATCCTCCCCCTCAGAATCTGCTCCCAACTGTTTGTGTGTCTCCATTGGAGTACTTGCCAGCTTCACATCTTGATAACCAAACTTGTCCAATATGTCCTTGACATACTTAGATTGGCTTAGAAAAATACCAGTGGGCTTCTGTTTGACTTGTAATCCCAAGAAAAATGTGAGTTCACCCATTGAACTCATCTGAAACCTTTTGTGCATAATGACTTCAAATTCTTTGCACAAGCTGTCATTAGTGGATCCAAAGATTATATCATCAACATAGATTTGAACAAGCAAAATCTATGTTTTAACAATCTTTGTAAACAATGTTTTGTCAATTGTGCCTCTCTTAAAACCATTCTCAAGGAGATAGGATGATAATGTCTCATATTAAGCTCTAGGAGCTTGATGTAGTCCATATAGGGCTTTATCCAACCTATATACCTTGTTAGGGTACTTTGAGTCTTCAAAGCCAGGGGGTTGACACACATATACCTCCTCATCAATAGTTCCATAGAGAAAAGCATACTTGACATCCATTTGATACACCTTAAATCCTTTGAAGCTTGCAAAAGCAAGAAATAGTCTAATGGCTTCAATCCTTGCAACAGGTGCAAAAACATCAACATAGTCTATTCCTTCCTCTTGTGTGTAGCCTTGTGCAACCAGTCTTGCCTTATTCTTGATTACAATCCCTCTTTCATCTTTCTTGTTTCTGAACACCCACTTTGTGCCAATTACTCTTTTGCCTCTTGGAAGCTCAACCAACTTCCAAACTTGCTGAATTTGAAATTGTAAGAGCTCTTCTTGCATTGCTTCCACCCATGAAGGGTCTTTCAATGCCTCAATTGCTTTCTTTGGTTCTATTTGAGATAGAAAGCAAGCATTCACATCAAATTTGGCAAGATCCACACCACTGTTTTCATTTTGCAGCATATTCCTTGTTCTGATAGGAGTGGTTGGATCACTAATTATTTGTGATATTGGATGAATCTTGTGAACTCTTGATGTAGGAATGTTTTCTTCAGTCAGTTCATTCCCTAGATTAGACAGATCAAACTCACATTCACTTGAATTTTCAGCATTATCACACACTTGATCAGCAACTGTTTGGGATGCAGAGTCAGTGTGTTGTTGAGGATCATGAGATTCCATGTCCTTTGAAGATTCAGCATCAATCAATGGATCAACAGCATTGGAGAACTCTTGTTGAAGCATAGGAATCACAACAAAGTCTTCAGTAACTTTGTTTGAACCAACAGTTGTTGGTTTCGAGCTAACAGTGTCAAAACTGTTCGGGCTGGTGGAAGCTGTTTGATGATTTTCACCAGCAGTTGTTGGGGTACCTGTAGCTGTTTCAGTAGAGTACTCAAAAGAAAGAGATTTAGACAATGCATCAATATCAAATAACCAATCAGGTCCATTACCTGCAATATTGATCCTATTCTCATTGAAAGAGACATTCATACTCTCTTCTATGATTCTAGTGACATTGTTAAAAACTCTATAAGCTTTACTTTGAGTGGAGTATCCTACAAAGAAACCTTCTTCAGCCTTACTCTCAAACTTGCCTAATTGTGATTTGGTATTAAGGATAGTGCAAGGACAACCAAATGGTTTGAAGAAGTTGATTAAAGGTTTTCTCTTGAGGAACAACTCATAAGGAGTTTTCCCTTTGGACTTGACTACTTGTACTCTATTCTGAACATAGCAGGCAGTGTTCACTGCTTCTGCCCAGAATGTCATTGGAAGCCTAGAATCAGCTAACATGGATCTAGCAGCCTCTATCAAAGTCCTATTCCTTCTCTCAGCAACTCCACTCTGTTGGGGAGTCCTAGGGGCACTAAACTGTCTTTCAACACCTTTACTTTCACAAAAACTGTTTAACTCATAGTTCTTAAATTCAGAACCATTGTCAGATCTAATGACTTTCACCTTCAAATCAGATTGATTTTCAATTTTAAGAATAAGAGACTTAACTAACTCAGCAGTTTCATCCTTAGTTCTAAGAAATTGAACCCATGTGAACCTGGTAAAATCATCAACTATGACTAAACAATACGCTTTCTTCCCTATACTCACCACAGATGTAGGACCAAAAAGATCCATGTGTAACAATTGTAAAGGTGCAATAATAGAAGAAACTTCTTTGGTCTTATAAGAAGTTTTGTGTTGCTTGCCTTTGAGACAGGCTACACAATGATTATCACATGAGAATTCTTTTTGAGGCAAACCTCTTACCAAACTGTTTTTAGCTAACAAGTTCATGGTTTTAAAATTCATGTGACACATCCTTCTATGCCAAATGGCAGACTCATCATGAGATGCCTTTGAGAGTAAACAGCTTAACACATTCTGTTTAGCAATCTTTTGTGTATCAAGAGAGTATACATTATCTTTTCTAGGTGTTCTTAAAAGAACATCCTTCTCATTTAGTTTAAAATCTTTTGAAAGAATAATGCATTCTGAATCTGTAAACAAAACTTTGTTTCCATTGTCACAGATTTGAGATACACTTAACAGATTGTACTTACGCTGTTCAACAAAGAAAACATCATTAAATGTAAGTGTACCTGCCTCAACAGCTCATTTACCTGTGATTTTTCCTCCCTTAGCATTTCCTCCAAATGCTACAAATCCACCATTGATGTTTCTGAAATCCTTAAAACAGTGTGGATTTCCAGTCATGTGCCTTGAGCATCCACTATCCACATGCCAGATAGATCCATGATTGGCCCTATGAATGCTCTGCATAAATAAAATCAGTTAGTAGCAGGAAGTACCCAGGCCATGCAGGTCTTGGGTACACCATTCAAGTCATAATACTTAAACAGAGTTTGGTTCTTTTTGATTCCATCCAAATTAGATTTCTCTAATTTGTGTGAGGAATACTTTGTAAGAACATGTGGTTTCCAACTGTTGTGATTAACAGTGGACACCTTTGAACAAACAGCTGATGGAGTTGGTAAAACAGATGAATCAACTTGTGATTCCTTTTGATTTTCAGTTTGAAGAACAGTTTTACCCTCTCCAGAATCAGTTTGTTTTTGAATTTTCATCCAAGCCAGACCAGCAGTTTTTGGTTTTGTTAAAACAGTTTTGGAACTATTAGTTGGTTTGGATGTAACAGTTGTAGAACTGTTGATTTGCTTTGACTTAACAGTTTTAGAACTGTTATTTTGTCTTTTGGGACTTTTGTTTTGAGTGCCATTGGTCTGTGGGTTATAGTAACAATCTTGAACTAAATGATTAGATCTCCCACAAATGTAGCACTTTTTGGTTTTCACAATAGGTAAACCAGTTCTTTGTGACCAGAATTGGTTTTGATTTCTTTGATTTCCTCTAACAGCTGCAGATTGAGGAAACTTTTGGACACCATGTTTTTGGCATGTGCATGCAGGCATTTCAGTATGCCTTTTCTTAGGCTTGGGTTTAGCCTGAGATTTTGGAGCTTCCATCTTCTTCTTTGCATACACAACCTCACCAACTTTCTCCTTTCCTTTGGCTTTTGTACTAACAGTTGGGCTTTTTAGCTTAGAACTGTTTGGGTTCTTGTTGGAACTGCTAGTGTAAAAATGGGGACTATTGGCAACAGTTGTGGAGCTTTCTATGGAATGGATAGCTTTTGAAGGTGTTGGCTCAGTGATGAGGGATTCTGTGGAAGCTTTTACAAACACCACAGGCTTGAAAGATGGTTTTGTGGAAATGGGTTCACAACAGATGTGATTTTCATATGGAATCACTTCATCTTTCTTCACAACTATCTCAATATCTTCAACACTTACTACAGACAGAACTTCATCTTCATAACTCTCAAACTTTAGATCAGCTGACTTTAATTCATCTGCCAAAGGTTCATTGACATATCTATCAGCTGCCTCAGACAAGGGTGTTATGTATGTGTGATTGTATGGAGGTGGGGTTTCCTTATATCCAAGTCCAGTTTTCACCTTGTCTCTCACTTGAGATTGTAACAGAGTCTCAAGCTTAAGGTTTGCAGCCTTGAACATTCCAAGATCAATGTCCACACCCTCCAATTTCTTTGTGAGTTCATCCACCTTGCCATCTTTTTCAACCAATTTCTTTTTCAGACTATCAATCTCATCTTGAAACTGCTCTTTCTCCCACTTATGATATTTTCTATCATAGTCCATTTGCAGTTCATTAGCCTGATAGTCTTTAATTTTCTTTTCAAGATCTTCTATCACAGCAGTATACTCATACCTTCTCTCCTCCATTTTACTTAGGGCAGCACATACTTTCTTATTGTGCTCTCTAAACCTCTTAACAATAGCTCTACATTCACCAGGGCATAGTTTAGAAGATACATGTATGTCCTCAGATTCTGGAGAATCCATCTTGATGGAGGAGTCAGTCAATGCCATCAAAGCTTTGTTGCTTGTAGCCTCCTCTGCTTGATCACTCCAATCAAATCCATGGCCTTCTTGTGAGACCAATGCTGAGGAGGTATGATTCTGAGTTGGCCTCTGACCTTGATTCTGAACTTGTCCACCAGATCTGCATTCTCTTGCAAAGTGGCCAAGTTGTTGACATTTGAAGCATCTCACCTTTGACTTATCAATCCCAGCCTTGCCATCAGCTCTGAAATTCATGTTTTGCCTTCCAGTCCTTTTAATGAACCTCTTGGCTCTAACAGTAAGCATGGCCATCTGCCATTTAAGATCCATCTCCTCAAGATCATCAGGGTGCACTTGTTCAAGATCCTCATTGGTGAGGGTTGAATGTGCATGGCTGGCAAGAAAAGCTTCAAGAACAGCATCTGAAGTGTTCATATCTAGTCCAACAGCTGAACTAGTACCTGCACAACTATCAATAGAGTTAGTTAATGAATGGTTTGATTCCATACCTGAGGATGACAGGAGAGCAGCATTGTGACTAGGGATAACAGTTTTTCTTTTTCCCTCTATCTCTCCCTCAAACACTATCAAACTATTATAGAGGTCATCTAACTCTATGTCTTCAAGAGAATCCTTGGTTCTCCATTGTGCAGCAAACACAGTCCATTCATCACCTAGAGACCTAAGAACCTTTCTATTTATCTCATCTTGATCAAGCCTAACCTTAGCACTTTCCAGTTGACTCACCAGTTTGTAAAACCTATCAAAGATTTGGGTGATACTCTCATTCTTCCCACTGGTGAAGTTCTCATAGGCTTGTTTAAGAAGATCTCTTTGGTTTCTCTTAGAACTAGCATTCCCAGCAAACCTCTTCTCCAGAGCATTCCAAAGTTCATGAGCATCATCAAATTTCTTGAATTGATGTTGATACTCATTGGGAATTGCAATCTGGAGGATGCTGAGGGCTTTCATCTCAATCATTCTATCCTTCTTTTCAGCATCTGTCTTTGGTGGTGGTTTCTTCTTTGGTTTTCCATTCTCATCTAGTTCAATGGGATTAGTGGGAACAGTTTCAATGATTTGTCAAACAGCATAGTCCATTAGTTGGACATGCTGTTTAATTCTTAGTTTCCACATCTCAAAATCAGATGGTTTGAGCATGGGAACACGAATGCTGGACCCTGACCCACTATTATCAGAAGAACCTCCCGAATCCATTGAAACAAATTGATTAAAAAAAAGTTTTGAAAAATAAAGCAAAGTAATGCAAAAACCTTCAACTGGTGATCAAAGGAACCTTAATGATAAGGCTCTGATACCACTTGTCAGGATCGGATATAGATTATATCAAATAACAAGAACTAACTTTTAAATAATAAATCAAAGTAAAATAAAAGTTAATCTTTAACTATGATCACAATCAACTAAGAAGTGGCGGAATCACACTTAATTAATTAAAGAAGGTTTTAAACACAGATCAATTCAATCAAACAGTAGTTTTATTAACCAACCAGAATGATTACAAAAGCAAACTTCACCTCCAATCTAACTTATTATGTTAGACGAAGAACACAGATTGTTCTTAGGTTTCAACAAGAAACTTAGAGGCTTAGCACTATTCAGAAAGCAAATTACAAATTTAAGAACGAATGCAAAAATATAATCAATGAGTAGGTACGTACAAATTATGAATTCTAATCTATTATATATACTCCTTGATCTTCCTTGATTTGCTGACAGTTAGGTAATCTTCTATCTTCTGAGATAATCTTGATGATCTTCAAAGTATTTCGAGATATCTTCAAAGATAGGATTCTTCCATATATAGCTCAACAGAAACTGTTTAATGAATACAACAGTTCTTGAATCTTCTAACAGTCTTCAGCTTCAAGGTCTTCAAACAGTTGTAGACATTTATACTAACAGTTCTCAACTGTTTTCATATTTTCAACAAACAGTTTTAAACTGTTTCACCAACCTTCATCAAACAGTTCTCATCTTTATGTTCAATAACTTAGATTATTTCCCAACACTTTATGCCTTTAACCTCCTTCCGTAAGGACCGGTGCTCATTACGCAATTCATTGATGTTGCGATTTAGAGCCGCAATCCTCTCATCGGTAGTGCCTTCAACCATCCCATAATCCGGTGCAAGTGAACTCTCCACCTCCGCATCTCCTTCTTCTTCTTCAAAAAATCTCTCAATATCTTCCTCCGTTTCATGGGAAGAGGAATGTGCCCTCTTCTTCCCTTTGCGGGAATGAGAATCCATCTTGCGTAGAGTAGCAAGATCGATTGGCAATGAAGTACCCGGAGTTGGGTTGAGAGGAGGAAGGTTGGGAAGTTGTTGAAATAGAAGTGTTAGGAGTCTTCCATATGGAAGATCCCGACGGCTCGAGGGGAGACCAACCATCCTTTTTGCAAGGATATACATAATGTTAATCTCCGAGCATGACTTAAGAGCATGAAGAAGAACGGCTTGAGTGGCACTAATCTCCGAATGATGACCGGATTTAGGAAAGATATTGGAGTCAATGACTTTGTTCCATACATTGCACTCACTTAATAGATCTTTCCCTAAAAGATTGGTTTTATCTCGGGGGATATTTGAGTGGCAAATGGACCCGATTATCACACTAGTGGTGAAAGCCGAAGGGAGGTTGTTCAAACTATGGGAGTCATGATAAAATTTTAACCCCGAAAAGGGTACTTGCAATATATCACCTAGTTGAGCAAGAGTGAAAGCAAACTCTTGGGTGGAAATTTTAAATGTGATTAGATCATTATCCTCGTCATACGCATAAGATGCATAGAACTCTCGAATGCGCCTCGGGAAAATGTTGCTTGGGAGTCTTAGAAAGGTTGACCAATGCATTTGGTCAAAGGTGGCTTGCAAGTTAAACTGTTGCAAGTGGGCAGGTACGACCAAGCGTCCTTCATTAATGGGGCGCTTGTTGAGGTTAGCCATGATATCCCTTGGAGAGGGAGCGGCGGAGCGAGAGGAAGATGTCTTTAGGCGTGGCATGTTAATCTATTGATGCAAAAATTAGTATATTATTTACAAATAATCGTAATGAATGATAGGGAACCTAGTGTGTGTCTATGGTTTAACAAATGTTCATCCAAGCTTGTCAAGACACTAGAATTATAAAAGACACTTTGTTTTGCAAAATTATGACAAGAAGATGATAATTCAATATATATAGAACATATTTAGAGAGTATAGTCAAGTGATATAACAAACTCTATAGGAATATGTTCATACATTGTGTGTGCATGTCCTAAACGTGAGAAGATTTTATGAAAATTGTGAATCATGTGAATACTATTCTTAGTTATACTACAATATGCCTAAATAAGATTGATTTGGAAATTAAATGTCAAAAAAATAAAAAATTTGAAAAATTAAAATAATTCCAGCAAGTTCACGGTTTTAGCACGGTTTCAGCCGTGGTTCGACCGTGAACATGCTGATCATTTTTTTTTTAATTCAGAACATGATGGTTTTTCTCACGGTCGACTGTATGTTGACCGTGATTAGGCTGTTCGAAATTTGTACTTTTTATCCAATTTTATAACATAACTTTTATCTAATACAAATATATCACAGATCTTTGTGTTAAACCAAATTTTCTATAACCCTCTCATTAAACAAAACCCCCAACCATACCCAAATGCTTCAAGTTTTTCACCAAAACTCCAAAGAAAAAGAAACCTAAAATCACATGATTTTTAGTGCAAAAACGAAATCCTAATGAGGAGGAAAGCAAGAATGGTGAAAAATATACCTTTGGAGATGAAGATTTCGTGAAGGTGAGAAGAGAAACCGCGAACAAAAATCGGAAAAAGAGTGAAGAAATCGTAACTTTTCACCGTAGATCTTCCGAGAAAAGCTTCGTGGATTCGACCGGATCTTCAACCGTAAGTTAATCCTTAATTTTTTTGTGAATTTTTGAAGAAAAAATGGACCTTTTTTTAGCTCTAAAATTGGCTATGGCGGCTAGGGTTTGAGAGAGAGAGAGAGTTGAAGTGGTAAAGTGAAAGAAGAAAGAGAAAGAGGGCTTAAATAGGGCAGTCTCGTCAGGTACCCGACGGTCGATATACGGTCGACCGTGTATCGACCGTATGTTCCTTTTATTATTTTGGACAGTAACCCCACGGTTGATACACGGCTTCGACCGTGGTTCGACCGCGAACATTCTGGAAATTGATTTTTGGCATTTTCATACAATCATTCATAATTTTCTAAGGCACATGCTCCATCATTCCTAAACCAAGTCTCAATAGGTCAAATGTTTCTCTCTTAAGCGGTTTAGTGAATATATCCGCAATATTCTCACATGAATCAACCTTTTCTAAGCTAATGTTACCTTTTTGCACATTGTCACGTAAGAAATGATGTCTAATATCAATATGCTTAGTTCTAGAATGCAAAACAGGATTTTTACTTAAATCAATAGCACTTTTGTTATCACACATAATGGGGATATCATTTAAATGTACCTCATAATCCAATAAGGATTGTTGCATCCATAATGCTTGTGCACATGCTTTTCCGGCGGCTACATATTCGGCCTCGGTTGTTGATAGTGCTACGAATGTTTGCTTCTTTGAAAACCATGAAGTAAGGCAATATCCAATGAATGCACATACTCCACTTGTACTCTTTCTATCCAAGTAACATCCTCCAAGATCCGAATCCGCATAACACATGATATCAAGTCCACCCTTCTTTGGATACCACAATCCTAAGTTGATTGTTCCCTTTACATACCGGAATATTCGTTTAACGGCCTCATAGTGTGATTTCTTGGGATTCTCCTGAAAACGAGCACAAACACAAACACTATACATAATATAGGGACGACTTGCCGTTAGATAAAGCAAGCTCCCGATTAAACCACGATATTTTGTACTATCAAATATTTCACCTTCTTCATCAAGTGTCAAGTGTGTGTTTGTGGCCATAGGAGTACTCATAGGTTTCACATTTTCAAAATCAAACTTCTTAAGCATATCCTTGATGTACTTAGATTGGCTAATGAATGTACCATCTTCATATTGTTTTATTTGAAGTCCAAGAAAGTAATTCAATTCACCCATCATGCTCATTTCAAATTCATTATACATAAGGGTTGAGAATTCATCACATAAATCTTTACATGTAGATCCAAAGATAATATCATCCATATAAATTTGCACAATCAATATATCATTTTTCCTCTTCTTTGTAAACAAGGTATTATCAACTCTTCCCATGATATAGGCATTTTTCAACAAGAATGATTTTAATCTATCATACCATGCTCTAGGTGCTTGCTTAAGACCATACAATGTTTTTCTAAGTTTGTATACATGAGATGGATTAATTGGATCTTCAAATCCGGGAGGTTGACATACATAGACTTCCTCTTTTATAAAACCATTTAGAAAAGCACTTTTGACATCCATTTGATATAGTTTAAAATCATCGGCACATGCATAAGCAAGTAGAATCCTAATGGATTCCAATCTAGCAACCGGAGCAAATGTTTCATCATAATCTATCCCTTCTTGTTGATTATATCCTTGGGCGACTAATCTAGCCTTATTCCTAGTAATGACTCCATTTTCATCCACTTTGTTTCTAAACACCCATTTGGTTCCTATTATGGTATGACCACTAGGCAAAGGTACTAAGTCCCACACTTGGCTTCTAGTGAATTGGTTTAGCTCTTCTTGCATTGCCATTACCCAACTTTCATCCTTAAGTGCTTCTTTAATATTCTTGGGTTCTATGTGGGATACAAAGGCAAATGATGTACTAAGGTTTTGTGCTTGGGATCTAGTGAGTCTTTGGTTTAGGTCTCCTATAACTTGGGTTATTGGATGGTTCCTATTTTCCCTAACCTCATTTTGTTCACTAGTTATCTTATCATTTACTATTGTATTTTGGTCACTAGGTTTATCTAAGTCAAGTCTAGAGAGTTGTGTTTCAATGGCTTCTTCTTCTAGTTTGTCATCATCTACTAGAGGTTGAGTCTTAGGTGGTGGAGATTTATCAAATGTAACATTAAGGGATTCCTCCACAACCATAGTGGATTTGTTTAGTACCCTATAGGCTTTGCTATTTAGAGAGTATCCTAAGAAGATACCCTCATAGGCTTTTGGGTCAAACTTGGTCAAATAGTCTTTGGTGTTAAGGATAAAACACTTACTTCCAAATACTTTAAGGTGACCTAAGGATGGTTTCCTACCTTTGATAATCTCATAGGGTGTTTTACCTAGCATAGGTCTAATCAAAACTCTATTGAGTATGTATGTGGCCGTTGAGACCGCATCACACCAAAACTTTTGGGGTATGGATTGTTCATTAAGCATAGTCCTACTCATTTCTTGTAAAGTCCTATTTTTCCTCTCAACAACCCCATTTGATTGAGGAGTGCGAGGAGCCGAAAAGTTATGAGAAACTCCATGTTTATCACAAAATGCTCCAAATTGCGCTTCATTGTCAAATTTTCTACCATGGTCGGTACGAATTGAAATAATCGTACAACCAAATTGGTTTTGAATTTTCTTTCCAAGAATTTTAAACTTGTCAAAAGCTTCATTTTTTGTTTTAAAAAAGGATGTCCATGTATATCTTGAAAAATCATCTACAACAACTAGTGTGTAGAAGTTTCCTCTATAGCTTTGAATTGATGAAGGTCCAAAAAGATCCATATGCAAAAGCTCAAGACATCTCTTAGAGGATATGACATTTTTAGACTTATGAGATGAATGCACTTTCTTACCTATCTTACATGCATCACAAAAATGATTATCAAGTTTTACAATAGGCATGTCTCTAACAAGATCACTACTAGACAATTTATGCAATAATCTCATGTTAGCATGTCCTAGTCTCTTATGCCACAAAGTTGAGTTATCAACAATAGATGCAAGACATACTTGAGTGTTAGGATTGTCACCAAGTCTACATGTATAGAGTCCATTCTTCCTAACACCTTTTACTAGCACATGATCATCTTTGCATATAACACTTTCATGCTTGGAAAATCTAACATTCAAATCTTTATCACACAATTGACCAACACTTATCAAGTTATAAGCTAGACCATTAACATGCTCAACATTTGTAAATTTAATATTGTCATGAAGGATGTTACCTCTACCAACCACCTTTCCTCTTAGGTTGCTTCCAAACACCACATGTCCTCCATCATACTCTTTGTATGATGTGAAGAGTTCTCTATTTCCGGTCATGTGTTTTGAGCAACCACTATCAAGTATCCATTCATGAGACATAATCTCATTTTTGTTGCAAGCCTACACACATGGAATGATCATTCAAACTTTTGGTACCCAATGTTTCATGGGTCCAGGATGGTTAGCATCAAAAACTCCTACTCTAATTCACCTTTGAGTAATCTTGAAACCTTTATGATACCATGTGTTCAAAGAGTTAGTAGGTTTGATGAAATGCTTTGGTCTTTGAACCACATTTGACTTAGGTTTCTTGAATCCAAGTCCATGCCTTATGGTTGGAGTGTAAAATCTTTTTACTTGTTCATCACTTGCAACTTTTGGTCTACAAGTGGAAGAGCTAGAGCCAAGGGACAAATTTTGAAAATTTGAAAATTTCCAGTGGGTCGACGGTATTTTTTCTTTTCCTTTTTCTTTCACAAATTGGATTGTTTTCACATGGCTCATAGGCATGGTGTTAGAACAACTTAAGAAACCAAGACCACCCTTATCATTTAATGATTTTTGAACTTTAAGTATTTCATCTAGCCTATGTGTGCTCTCCTCAAATCTTGACAAGGTGGAGTTGTCAATATTTGTCTTTAGCTTATTCTCCAAACTTATCAAGCTTGGAGATAGATGAGGAACAACTTGACTTTGTAAATCTTTAATAGTCAAGTTTAACTTTTTAATCTCCTTTTTCAAATTTTTGTTTTCAAACTTTAGTTCCTCATTTTTTTCAAGAATTTTTGAGCTAAAGTCACACAATTGATCATATTGGTCATTATCACTATAATAACTTGAATCGGATTGCACCTCACTTGTCTCAAATGCCATGAGACATGTTTCATCCTTGATGTCTTCTTGATTTTCATCACCACTATCACTCCATGCTCCTCCTAGGAATGCTTTGTGGTTTTCTCTCTTCTTTGAAGCAACTTTTGGACAATCACCAATGAGGTGTGAAGAGTCACCACACCCATAGCATTCTCTTGATGGTTTCTTGTCTTTCTTTGCATCAATGCTTTGCTTGTACTTCTTTGGGTCAAAGGGAGCCTTTACATGCTTACCCTTTCTCTTGAAAAATTTCTTGAAATTTCTCACCATCATAGCATATTCTTCATCATCATCACTATTGCCATCATCTTCCTCATCACTTGAGGATTCTTTAACATGTTTGGCTTTGAGAGCAATAGATTTTGACTTCTCCTTCTTTAATTTGGCTATTTCATCATCTTTTTGCATGATAACCTCATACACCTTGAGGTTTCCAATAAGCTCATCCATTTGGAGTAGATTTAAGTCTTTTGACTCCTCAATAGCCGTCACCTTAGCTCTCCATTTTGGTGAAAGAGCCCTAAGAAACTTTCTCACAATTTTCTTGTTAGAATAACTAGTTCCAAGTGACTTGAGACTAGAGACAATAGTATTAAACTTAGAGAAAGCTTCATCAATGCTCATTTCATCAAGAATATTAAATTGCTCATATTGTTGTACAAGCAACTCAACCTTGTTGTCTAGGACTTGAGCATTTCCTTGATGGGTGGTGACAAGAGATTTCCAAATTTCATTTGCACTATCTAGCATAAAAACTCTTTCATACTCTTTTCTAGGTAGTGCATTGTATAAAAAGAGTTTTGCTTTAAAATTTTTTGAAATCATCTTCTTGTCATCTTGATCCCATTTGTCTTTAGGAGTTGGTACATATGCATCAATTTTAGAATCAAAGGTTTTTGGCACATGATCACCATCCTCTATGATTTCCCAAAGATCAACATCTTTGGCTTTAACATATGTCATAAACCTTTGTTTCCAAAAGCAAAAACCTTCTTCTTCAAGAAGTGGAGGTCTAACCATAGAATTCCCCTCTACAAAGTTTTGTCCCATTTTTAACTCAAAGAATTTGTGAAAAATGTTTTAGAACACTTTAAAGCAAGTTTTCAAAAATTATCAAGAGCAACTTGCTCTGATACCAATTGTTGGAACCTAGAGGGGGGGTGAATAGGTTATATATCCAATTTTTGAAGTTTTTACAAGTTCTTGCAAGAAAATAAAAGATATAGAGTTAGAGAGATATCACCAATCACAAGTTGAACACAATGATTTATAGTGGTTCATGCAAGTGTTAACAAACTTGCACTACATCCACTCCTTGGCCTCACCCACCAAGAATTTGATCCACTAGCTTCTCTCTTTGAAGGTAGAGATAAACCTTCTACACTTCTCTTTTTATACTTGCAAGAATTAATCTTCAAACTTGCAAATAAGGTAAAGATAACCTTTCTTCACTCTAATTCTCAAGGCTAGAGTTGATCCTCACTTCACTCTAATTTGGTAGGATAAAGTTGATCCTTACACTATTACATATAATATGAAAGTATGGAGTAGTATTTAAGCTTTGATGGCTTTGACTCTTGCTTGAATCTTGAACTTGAAAGATGAAATAATATTCAAAGATATGAGCTCAAGTATTAGAGAGTATTCTGAATGTTTTGTGTTTGCAAGAGGTGAGTAATGAATGAGGTTTGAGTTGGTTTAAATAGAGAAAAAGGTCCAAGTCTCAAAACTGTCCAGACGCGTGACGGTCGAACCACGGTCGACCGTGGCTTCGGCCGTGAGACGTCTGGCATTTTTTGGTTTTTGCAATATAGACGTTGGGCTTTATTTAAAACCACACTCAACTCATTTTTACCTTAAAAATCAACTGAAAAGTAGATGTTCAAAAGGTTGGTTGATCCCATACTTCTAATGTTTGAATTTAAACACAAAAATGGAAGTTTGGAAACCAATACACAAAGCATGTTGGAATTTTACCCCTTTGAGAGATTCCTTTGCTAAATATGGTTGTGTATTGTTTTAAAGTGGGATTGTGTTTGGTATTTGCTAAAATGGGAAACTCTTAGATTTAATCAACCAACACAAATGAGTTTATACAATATTTGTCCATTTTTATAAAAAGTTTTATAAAAATAATTTTATAAAAACTTAAACTTATTTTAATTATTTATTTTTATGCTCATATCAATTGAATTTGTTCTTGTAGGAATCTTCGGCGAAGACTTCATCTTGAATGTTGATGGCGCTTAATCTTGGACGATTTGGATTTTGATGATTTGAATAATCAAACTTTGTAACAAATAAATATAAATATTTATTTGCTTGATTATATATATAGATGTATATATGCACATATGTTAATGTTAATGGATACAATTATATAAACATATTGTATATTTTTGAATTAACAAAAGAGGATATAAATTATATTCTTATTTTCCCAACAAAAACTTTATAAATTTTATTTATTTATTTATTTATTATTATTATTTTTATTATTATTATTATTATTATTAATATTGATATTATTATTATTATTATTATTATTATTATTATTATTATTATTATTATTATTATTATTATTATTATTATTATTATTATGCCAAGTCAGCCTCCAAATCATATGCCAAGTTAACAAAACAGTTGCCACATCATTGTTACCTGCTTAGCAGGAAACCCAATGCATTAATCGTGAGTTTTAGAAATGTTAATATACTAAATGGGAGTTTTGAAAGATGGGTATACTGTTAGGGAGATAGTGATATCAAACCGAAATCAAACATGTCTATTATTTATAATAGGATTTGATGTTAACAAAACCACATATTCAGTTTTGTACTTAGATCAGTGAAAAACATGTGTTGTTTGTTTCATGTTAGACTTAAAGAATTTTGTGAGTAAGAAATGTCAGCTGAAGAACAAAAGTGTCAGCTGAACACTGAGTATCAGCCAAAGGACCAGCTTCAGGAAAATCAGCTAAGAAGAAAAGATAAGTCAAGAAGCATCAGCTGAGCAGCTACAAAGCATCAGATGATGGTTTGGACCATCAGCTGAGAGTCTCTTCAAGATCAGCTGAGCAGTCACGGATCAGCTGACACTATCACATTAGTTAGCTGATGCCTCTCATCTATCAGATAAGATATTCATTACTTATCCAATCTTTTCTTGATAAGCTAATTATACTCAAACGATTAGCTGAGCCCTTGGGATTAGCTGATTGTTTAGGTTGATTAGTTTATTAGCGGTATACTGATATGTATTATTAGCTGAGCAGTATGATCAGCTAAAAAAATCTAAGCAGCTGAGTCTTTCACATCCATCCTTAGCTGAGCAAAGTTATGTTTGCAGTTCAGTGTCTGTTAGCTGAGTCTTTACACAGATATCTCAGTTAATAGTTTTTCAATGTAATAATTTCGTAAGTCAAAGGCAGAACATGTGTTGTTCTATTATGCCTTAGATCTTTCTTTGTAAAAGTATTTAGCACCTTTTGAATCTGCAAAGAGACAAAAAAGATTGATCTTGATCCCCTGGAAAAAGGTGAAAGATACATTAGAAGAGAAGATCTCGAAGATATGCTTCAACAACTAAGTATGGCTGGCAACTCTATACTTGGTCAAGTCAAGTCTTCAAAAAGCATGGTGTTGATAAAAGTACATGCATGGAAAGAGAAATTTACTCTTCCAAGACATAAAAGTAGTACTTTAATAATATAATAATAGATAGTAGATTTGACTTTACCGGATAGTACATTCACTTTACACACTTTCTGAATAAAGTGAACTTACTTTTTACCCACTAACTTTATCTATTATAATATTATTAAACCAAGTACTTTTGTCTTCTTCTCTACTCCATCAACCCGGACACCATCTTGCTTATATATACTAATGCATGGAAACATGCTAAGTAGTTGAACACTGAAATCTCATCTGTTGAGAATCTAGAAGAGTTAGCATTTTACTTTCGGTGTAACAAACTTGTTCATGTGTTGAACATCTTAGACATAAGTTGTTTAAGATTAGCTTAGTCTATGTGTTAGACAAATTTAGTTGCCACCTTTTATTGAACTTAGATTTTTCGCATCTAGTTCATGTAATTTTTGATTTACATCAATAAGAATTATATAAAAGTAAACCGTGTGTCTCTTAAAATTTAAATAGCTAAAGTTTGTATTCAACCCCCCCCCCCCCCTTTCTACAAACATTTGTTGTTGTAGTATCCAACATATACACAATAGCAAAAAGTGACAACTTGAATATACTTTTAGGAACTAACCCAATACATAATATATTAAATATATTGGAATTGAAATAAAAAATAAAAGAAAAAGGTGTATCGTGATTTAAACCCAAAATTTCTAGCTTTGCATGACAAGTGCCACACCAACACATCTATCAAACATCTAGTTAATTTGCAAGGCTTTCTTTTTATATCATATACATTACACAAAAAAATACATTTACACATACTAAAAGATACGTGTCACTACATTTTGTATAGTCATGTCACCTCATCTATTTAAGGGTCAGCATGATTCAGTTTGGTTCGTTTTTGGCATAAACTCGAAACCTTGCCAAAAATTTCGGTTTTGAAAAACCAAAATCGTTCGGTTTTCGGTTTTGAAGTCGGTTTTCTGTTTGGTTTTTGGTTTTTGGTTTGGTTTTACAACTTTTCTATTTTAACCATCAAGATTTGATAATATACAACCATCATTGTAACGATATGAAATTACATATGATTGAAATTATAATAATAAATATCAAGATGCTTGCCACCTAATTCAAGTTATATACATTGCAATTGCTACAAACAAAATGTCGGTCAAATAATGTTTTAACTTTAAATCCAAGGTTGAAACAAAGCTCAAAGAAAAAACATATTAGCAAAATTGAGAATGGAGATGAATAACCAATTAACTTCAGATAATCTACATGCAACTCATAAAACTAGAACCTGAAAATTGAGATAAACAATTATAAATGGATTTTTATATTAAGCTGTAAATGGATAAAAAGGAGAAGAAGTGAACTAACTAGTCCACTCGAAATGAAGTGATATTTACAATAGTGCTCCTTGGAATGGTTCAGTTTGGTGTTTTTGGTTTTTGAAATCTCAAAAACCAAATACGAACCAAGAAAGTCGGTTTTTGAAAATTTGAAAACCAAAACCGTCGGTTACTATATTTGTTCGGTTTTCCGGTTTTTGGTTCGGTTTCGGTTTTTTTTGCTTACCCCTACATCTAACACATACTCCATGCATGTTAAGCCATACTAAATTGTAACTCTTTTACTAACATATATTGATTAATTTTGAACACACATATATATGTAGGTATAGATAACTATTGATAATCGATATCCACACATAATATATGCGTAGGTAAATATCATTACCTACATTATACTTATTTTATGTGTGGGTAAAGATAATAACTCAGATATATTGATGTTTTATCCACATATAACGTGTGTGTAAACACCTCAATTCCTTGTAATATATATTATACATACTAGTATTTTATCTACGTATTGTGGTCGATCACATGTTAATCTTTTTATAAGATGTCAATTCAATATGCTTTTGAATCAATTTAGGAGAAAAGTATAATTATCGATAACTGCAAATTTTGTATAAATTTTAAATTAATTAAACACTTAAATTTGGTGAATGACATGATGTGTTTTTTTACCTATATGATTAAATTTTCTTTCTTGATAAATTTAATACTTTTAAAATATATTTATCTATAAAGCTTAGTGATTTTTTTAGGAAAACAATTCTGATTGAAAGATACTTATGTATAAGATTATTAAACACAAGTAAAAATTTATTAAAATTTAAAAATACACACTATTGCATGTTAAATTATATTACAATAATGACTTCCACCAATATTTATTATAAATATTTTACAACATTTTTGTGCGATTTATTGCGTATAAATTTCACCCAAATTTAGCTTAAAAACATATACTATCTTAAGGTATTATTAAAAAGGCATTAGATGTCATATTAATTAAACTTTAAATTAGTTTTAAAGAAAGTACAAATGATTTATATAAAAATCCAGATATATGAGTACAATTTAGGCAAGTTAAAAAATAATAATGAGTAAATATGTTTGTGTTTTAACTAGAGGTAGAAGGGGGGAAAAAAGGGAAGGTGTCTCATATGCAAAAATCTGTTGGTGTGTTCATAGAATAAACCAGGAATGGCCAAACATGTACTACTCGCAAGCAAGTGACCATTATAGCTAGTTTTTTCTCTTTTTTATCCTTTATATTTACCAAATCATGTCAACATAAAAAACTTAATTTTCACCACCATTCTAGCTACTGTTGTACTTGACTTCTTTGTCGTTTTTTGAATCCTTGTCTTTAATATTTTTTATATTTTACTTTTACGATATTATCATCTTAACCCTCTATTTTTTACAAATAAGATATGATACATTAATTAATTCTAGTTTTTAATACTAATCATATACTTATAAGTATCATATCACATGAGTTGAATTAGATTACCAAATGAATCTAAATAATTTCACCCTTTATTTATTTTAATACATTTAATCATTATATATAATAACAAATACTAGAAAGTTATGTACAATAACTTTCCTCGTATCTATTATATATTTAAAAGCTGCAAATGATAATAATCTTTTATTTAACAGGTTGGTAAAGTTTTTTACCCCTAACCCTTAAGTCAAGAGTTCGATACCTCAAACCCACAATTTCTTTTTGTCTTGCATTACTTTTTTTCCAGCCGGCGATTTTATTGTTGTTTACCAATTTTCCTTAGCCTTAATTCTGCCATGCAGATATTTCAATTCTCATTTTTATTGTTACTTATATTTATTATTATAATAATTAATTATATATTATTTATTTTTCTTCTAAATTTTATTATATATAATATTTAGTGAAATTATAAATATATTTTCACGACTGTCTTATTGCTATTGACGTTTTGATATTAGAATAGTTCTATCACAGTTCTTTTTTTTTTTAATTTGTCGAAAAATTCTCGACTGTGGTGGTAATAAATACTAAATACTTATAACATGACTCAATTTAAATATAAATCAAATTATACAACCATCTTACATGTTTAAGTTTTTTTCTACTTTTATTCATCCTAGAACCATGTTGTTTGATTTTCTTCCTACTTTTATTCATCCTACTTTTATTCATCCTAGAACTCACCGCAACGCGCGGGTCCAATGTGACTTGTTTAAGAACATCAAGAAGTACAAATCAAAGTTATAACTTAATTTAAACTAGCTTAATGTTGGGTTTAATTTTTGGTGCTACATGTGTGTTAGGTTTCAGAGTGTACTACTTGATATCTCGAATACCGAAGGGCTTTGACTTATCGGCATTGAAGTTTAGAAAAAGGTGCTCTTAAGATTGTGAGTTCAAGTCTCGATAGTAGACATATGATATATGTTAGAAAGTTTACTAAAAATTATGTATTTTTACTAACATTGGACATATTTAAATAAATACATATGTATTCTTTACATTAAATCCTTAGTGGATTTGTATTCTTCGTTATGAGAGCTTCTAAGCGATATATAATGTGTCTAACACGGAGTATGTGTGAATGTGATATCAATACTCAAAGTTGAGTACTTGACATGAAATTTGACAAAACCAAGTGGGTGTGGAATGTGCCCCACATAGGAGGGAAGAATAACATTTTAGTGGGTTTATAACCATGGAAGCATAAGGGCTTACAAGCTTCTTTGTGTGGTTTTACATCAAGTCCTACCCGCGCGCAGGGCGGGTGCCGATGGTGGATTTCGTAGGATAAAATTTGCAAACTTTTGTGTGGACACTAGTACGGCTCCAAAATGTCGAGTTCACGCAGCTTGGTTTTCCTAATTAGTTGAAACGTTGTGTAAACTCTGAAATAGTCGCAGTAGTTTTCTTTTGATTAGGTGAGACACATATAAGTATGATATGTATGTTTAGTGTACTATAATGTTGCAATTAGTGATATAACTAAAGTCTTGTGTTGATAGTTTTCGTATCAATTATGGTTGTTGCCCAACATTGGATAATTGTGGTAACATGTAACTATGTGTGTGATCGAGGTTGGATTCCAAGGACGGAATCCTCTTTAAGGAGGGTAGATTTGTAACATCCTGAAAATGGGCCTAGTAGTACCTAGTTGTACTTCATGCTCAAGTGATTGTACCTTGGCTTTAATTGAGAGTTTAGTTGCTAACTAGTGTTGTTACTTGATTAAAGTCGATATATGAGGTGTTAGATGAAACTTGAGGTTAGTGAGTAAAAGTGATAAAATATTAAATGGTTTCGCGTAATGATTCCGTAGATATCCCCGTTAGTTGAAACGGGATGGTGTGTGTTAAGTTGTAAGTTTAAAAGGGGAACAAAATACCTCGTGTCTAGTTTAAACACCCCTAAGTCAGTTCTTTTGTTTCCTTATCCCTTGACTTTTATAATCACACAGTAAACACACATACATACATACGAATACATACACACACATATACTCTCTCAACTTTGAGTGAAGAAATCAGTAGCAAGGAAGAATTGTAGCTGGAAACAAGTGTATAACCTGTTCTTTTATCATCTCCACCTTCTATTGTAAGTGTTCTTCAAAGCTAAAACCTAATTTTTAAGTGTATGAAAGAGATGAAGTGATTCAAGTGTGTAAATGGTGTTCTAAGTGTTAGTTATTGTGTCAAAAGTGTTCATAAGCTTTAGTTGATGTCAAGCGAAGTGTGTAAACATTTGGAATTGACCAAAAGTCGGTTTTCATGTCAAAAATGTGATTTACAGAAGCTGTGCAAAACAGAGTCGAAGTCCTGCTATACCGACCTTGCTTACGGTCGCAAGGGAGGTACATGCGGCCGTATGCAGTGTTTGAAGTCCTTGCAGTCGCAAGGAATAACCTTTGCGACCGTAAGCTGTCTAAATGGTCCTTGCGGCCACAAGCAACGGTACTTGCAACCGTAAGGGTGTGTTTTGTTGGTTTACCGCCTACGAGCGAAGGAAATGAGGTTTACGAGCGCAGGTACTTAACTTGCGATCGTAGTCAACCAAGGAACCATGCTTGCGGGCAAAAGGGATTTCCCTTGCGGTCGTAAGTATTGGTTTTTGGGAAAGGAACTCTTGCGGTCGCAAGGAATGTCCTTGCGGTCGTAAGGGGTGTTCCTGAAGGTCCTTTGCGACCGTAAGGTATGTACTTACGGCCGCAAGCAAGGGTCCAGTGTGACATCTCGTTTAACTTGTGTTTAGACCTAAGTGTGCTATGTGTAGGTAGTAGTCAAGTATGTATATGTTGTGTTAGGTGTTCCCGAGGAACCGTAAGACGCTGATCGTTGTATTAGCTTGTTGTGAGCTTAAGGCGAGTACCTGTTTTCCATGAGGCTCAGTAAGTAGGGCTTACTTTTGTGTGCTATGATGTGTTATTCGTACTCCTACATGTGTGTACGTGAGGCATGTTGTGATATGATATGCCATGTTTATGATGATTACAATTTCCATGAAAGTAAATGAATACTTGTGACATGAATCATGTGGTAAGTATATGCTACGATTAAGTTATATTCGCATGTTCTGCTTGTCAGTATGAGCAGTAATTTTTGTGATTATATGGGCGCATGTTATTGGATCCTGATTGGATCGGTTATGTGTTATTGTTATGTCCGGACACTCGGGGGGCTGTATATCAATTCACGACTCGGTTGAGATCAGCTACGGCTGGATCCCTTGAGGGCCTGATGGTTGGTTATTCGGGATCAACGGTGGCTCGGTGGTACACGCCGGGTCTCAGGTACTGCAGGACCGCCGTTCCTCGACATTGTGGATCGGTCTCGGCTAACGGCCAGGATCTAGCTGAGTCCTTGGGGCTCCGTAACGTGCTGGGTAGACAGCTCTTCGCTTCCCCCACCAACGCGTTTGGGTGCGTCTGATTTTCCAGTTAGGGTCGTTGAGCTGGGTTGGCTCCCCTGCGAGATATGACGCCTACTAATCATGTCAGCGCACCACGATGTGATAGGATAGCCTTGTGTGCTTTTCATGTGTTGTGGTTAGCATGATTGTTGATACTTATGTGCAACTTGTACTCACTAGCTAGTGTAGCTAACCGGTGAATGATTTACCTTTTTCGCAGGTAAAGACTAGGCAGCATTGTGAGGCAAGTTCTTATCGGTATTTGTAATTACCTTTCGGGAACACTACTTTGTTATGCTCATTTACTTGTGATCCGGTGGTCGGTTTATAGCGTAGTAATACCGGTTCGTTTTGGGACTTGGCTTATGGTGTTATTGTGTTATTAATCGCCAAGTCGGATAACAAGATATTATATTTTGTAATTAGTGTTTAGTTTCCGCTGCATGCTTTTGATAAACAAACTTTAAAAGTTTAAATTATTACTGATTTTAAGATCGTGAAACCCGGTGTTACATCCGAAGTTCATTTATTTGAAGTACCTATTTGAATTAGCTTCAGAACCCAACTTTCAGAAGTTTGTTTCTTGAAATTTTTATTGAGATCGCGTATTACCCAAAAACTATAACCTTTTCTTTTTTAAAACTTAACGCTTATAAATCATTCAATCCCACTCAATATTAATAAACAATGTACTCAACTATCAGTGTTGAAAATCTTAAATATAAACATTTGAACTATCAGTGTTGGAAATTTAAATAGAACTATCAGTATTGGACATTAAATAAAACACATTATGTGGTTTCAACGATTTTTTCACGGATTTAAGTTAGAAAACAAAATTTCTACGGATTATTTACGGTTTTAAGTTAGAAAGCAAAATTTCAACAATTTTTTATGGATTTCGTGGGAAATCCCTTGGAAAACCGAGAGAAATGGTTTCCCGTGAAGCTTTAATCCACGGTCGATTCCAGGAGAAATCCGAGGGAAACATTATTTTCACACAGACTTTCCCTAGAAGCTTTTATCCATGGGTGATTCAGTGAGAAATCCAAAGGGAACATCATTTTCTCACGGATTTCTCACCAATCTATCCAACACAAAAGGAGTCTTGTGTTGTAGTGGCTCGTGATTAGAGTGGTTCAATCATCAATTGCTCACTACTCAACCTTTAATCCTTATTCCTTAATGTCGATATCGATTAACATTTTTCTAAAATAAAATAATATATAATAAACTTTTTTTTCTTAAAAATATATAATTAACTTTATAATTCTTTCATTGTCTACAAATAGCTAATATTTTTCGTGTCTAATTTTTAGTTATCATTGTATATATACAATAAACTTTATCATAATTCTTATGGTATACAACAACTTACATATAATAAGATTTTTTAATTTAACGTGACAAGTCACATAGAATTAGCATCAACTTAATATGTTTCTTATGTTTTGAGTAGCTTATAGAAGTGTTATATGTAACATGAAGAATAAAAATTGGTTTATAACATTGATATATGATATTTTTTACTTTCAATATTCATATATGATTAGATCATCTAAAAAATAATGGGAGGTTTGGATTCATAGAAAAGGGCAAGGTGCTTGCTTGTGATGCTTTTAATGTCATTGTTAGACTATCTTTTTTGTGGATATCAAATAGGATTCATAGAAATACAATCAAATGGGAGATTTGGATTTCAAGCCCTCGTCGTATGAAAGTCTATTAACTATTCGGTTCTCCAACTTTGAGAGCCATTTTGTACATTCACTTTAACTTTGATTATAATATAATCCTCCTTGACTTTAAAAAAAAGTCATCTAAAAAATAATTACATTTTTAAATAGGTGACAAGAAAATAATAATAAAGGTATAATGTTTTACGTATATTTAATATTAATGTAAAAATTAATAAAGAGAACGGAAAAATAAGTACTTAGATAATTCAACAAGATACATCTTTTACACTAAATAGAGAAAGTTTTTGGTAAAAAACATACAAGCTCCAAAAGAGTAAATAGATCAGGTAGGTAGGTTGAAAAAAGAATATAAAAAAATAAATAAGTTCTATATATAACTTGACATAAAAAAATTATTGTTCGGATTCTAATATAAAAAATAATAATAGTAATAATAGAGTATTTTATATTTTTGTTTGTGTTGTATAATGCTTAGATATAAAATATATGATTGGTTTGTGTTTCAAATGTATTTTTAGTAGTACAATTTCATCAAATATTATATACTAGTGTACCCGCGCAATGCTGTAACGGTAAATAGTTTATGTTTTGTAGTTGTTTTCAAGGATGTAACACGTAATTCAATGTCACGAAAAAAAATATCAGCAAACATGTCCGTTTTTTTCTTCAATTTTTCTTATATTTGGATCAACTATTTTATCAATTTAAAAATAAATTCTAAAAAATATTAAAAATTAAAAAAGATTTATATTTATGAAATAAGAAGAGAGAAATTAATAAGATTTTAAAAATTATATTGATGTGGGTGGATAATTATGTTTGTGTAAGAGAGCGTGTTAGCGAAAGAATATATTTTAAACAAATAAAAAGTTAAAGTTTATTAGAAGAAAGAATAGTTAAAAATTGAGTGAATGAGATTAATTTGGATAAAAAGAAAGGTGAAGATTAGAGATTAACATAATTTTAAAAAGTTCTTAAAAGTTAAAATGATAGAGTGTTAAATGATTTATATAGTAGTATAACTAAATCGATAAATTTAAGGGTTTAGAATTTTTTTTAAAAATGTCAAAATAAACAATATTTTTTACGCTGTTTTGTTTGTGTTGTATAATGCTTAGATATAAAATATATTATTGGTTTGTGTTTCAAATGTATTTTTAGTAGTATAATTTCATCAAATATTATATAACACTAGTAGTGTAACCGCGCAATGTTGTAACGGTAAATAGTTTATGTTTTGTAGTTGTTTTCAAGGATGTAACACGTTATTCAATGTCACAGAAAAATATTTCAGCAAACATGTCCGTTTTTTTCTTCAATTTTTCTTATATTTGGATCAACTATTTTATCAATTTAAAAATAAATTCTAAAAAATATTAAAAATTAAAAAAAATTTATATTTATGAAATAAGAATAGATAAGTTAATAAGATTTTAAAAATTATATTGATGTGGGTGGATAATTATGTTTGTGTAAGAGAGTGTGTTAGTAGGAGAATATATTTTAAACAAATAAAAAGTTAAAGTTTACTAGAAGAAATAATAGTTAAAAATTGAGTGAATGAGATTAATTTGGATAAAAAAATGTGAAGACTAGAGATTAATATAATTTTAAAAAGTTCTTAAAAGTTAAAATGATAGAGTGTTAAATGATTTATATAATAGTATAGCTAAATCGATAAATTTAAGGGTTTAGAATTTTTTTTAAAAATGTCAAAATAAACAATATTTTTTTATGCTGAAAATATATATATAAGCCAAAAACAATAGTGTTAGAACTAAAAGGAAGGTAAGTAATTTTCATATTAAAAATATGTCATATAGTTAGACCAATTTAATTTCATAACTAATAATAAGTTTGTTAATATATTTTGAAAAAAAACTTAATTTTTTTTCCTCTTTGTGAGTTTATATTTAAAGGGTGATATTTGTATATAACAACCTTTTATCATACAAAATAATTAGGACTTTTATATACCAATTAACTCACTAAGTTTTATTTTCATCAACAAATACAAAAATATAGTAGTTTAAACAACCATTTTTTATTATGTAAAATAATAAAAGTACTTAGACATAAACCATAGTGTATGATTTTAAACACTTATTCTTATATTAATAATATTAAGATCACTTGGAAAATATTAATAATTAGATCTCATAATCAATCAGAAATAATAAAAATATAAGCTGAGGTGTCTAAGATTTTTAAAGTAGGGTGTGTACTACTATATAGATTATTACCTTCATAAATCATCACTAATAGGCAATCATTTAGTTGCCTACTAACAAATTTTTGCCATATAAAACAATTAAAAGTTTACATCCCTACCAACTTACTCTCTTTTATTTTTCTCTATACATTCAAATGTATAATAATCTAGAAAATAACTTTTTATTATGTATCACAAAAAAATTATTTTCCATAACTCATCACTATCCAAATATATATATATCCAATAAAATGTCTCACCAGAAATGACCGGTCATGAGAACGATAGTCGGATGTAGTAAACGTCCAATCCTGTCTTTTCGCTTCCATTATTCCTCGGTCAACAAGAAAACCATCAAAACAAACTTATTTAAGTGACTATAATATTTATTTTTTTATATTTTCATGTTCGAATTTATGGTTCTAACAAATAGGTTGAAGATCCATTGTAAGACTTGCAAAAACTTACAATGGAACCACCAAAATCAATCATGAAACATAAAGAGAAGAAGAATCGATTGAAGGCGAAGCCGAGTAGGAATGATATAGGTAGGGTGTGTTTGACAACAGACTTATGGGAGATTAACATTTTAAGGGGATTATTAAAATCATAAATCTCTCATAAGCCTCAAAATAAAAATCTTTTCAAGTAAATTATGACTTGGCTTTAAGATTATAAATTAATTAGCTACACTCTCAGCTCCAGCCTTAGTTAGTTTTGCCAAACACACTCATAGTGTAAAGACCTTAAACTTGAACATATTATTTTGATTTATAATATTTCATAGGATAAATGTTGTTAATAAATGTTGATAAATCAATTAGAATTCTTGATGTATAAATAGCTTATGGTTGGTCTTGAGGGATTAAATTATGTAGTTGTTAGTGTCTAAATAGTTTTATCTAGATTAGTAAGTTTACTGCGTATATAATGTGTCAATTTGATAAATGTATTATAACAGGCTTAAGTTATTATTTTGAATAGCCTAAGGTACAAGGTATAGTAGTGTTTTGATGTATATAATGGCAGATTATTAATCTTGATCATGGTTCTAAATAACGTAAGTCGTGGCATGACGGCGAGGTCAAGCCTCAAGCTTTAGGAGTCATGGCGAAGCCCTGACGTTTTTTAAGGCGTGACTTAAGACGGCGATTTTGTATATATTTTATAATTATATATATATCAAATATATCATTATTAATATAATAATTACACAAAGTTAAATAAATGATGAGTAAAGTAACATATACAAAATACGAAATACAAATTTATAGAAGTTCTATACACGCGATCGCAAAATGTATACAAAAAAGTCCATTTTATTTTTTCTGCGTCACGTTTTAAAAATCCCGCCATTTGGCGTGCAAAGGCGCGCCTTGGCAAGCCTTGGCGCGCGTCACGACTAACACTCACGCCTAAGGCCATTTAGCCTTGGTGCGCGTCACGACTAGCACTCACGCCTAGGGCCATTTATTAACGGCGGAGCCACGCCTCACGCCTTGGCGACGCCATGACGCCGCCATAACGCCCCTTTTAGAGCCCTGATCTTGATGCATAGTGTTATAATTAAGTAATGAAGGGGAGTTGGTGTATGCTACCTTTAATTAGAGGCCAAAGAGGCAAAGACCCATATTGTTTCTACTGCGGTGTATGACAAAAGATCGAAATTACTGAGCTTTGAGTTAACTCTTAAAAAATAATGTTTAAACTATGTATTCGTTACCCCATGTTGTAGCGGGACAAAAAGATTTAGGGTTTAGGTTTTGTAAATTTATCTATTTTGTTATGTTTTGTTATTGCATATACATACAGAGATTAGAAAAATACTATTATATGTATCTAACTCTTAAAATTAACTATACGATGTATCATTTTACTTGCTAAGCATGTAATATGTAATTCCAATATATTTTATTTATCTTTTTATTACTGAAATATCACATGTAAGTCAAAGAAAGAACTTCAAGAACATAAAATTGAATTTCAAGAACAAGCTGATAAACTACAAAATGTAAATCACAATCAGTCAATGAAGTTCGAAAATACAAACACAAACAGATCGATAATAAGATTGAAACAAGTATGATGTATCGATAAAATCAAGACCATAAAACTTAACAAATGAAGGTATTGATAAAATCAAGAAACCCAAGACTTACCTGAAGATGAATGTATCGAATGTATGAAGCAAGATGAACGTGAACGAAACCGTTGATTGTAGCGCAGATGAAGATTTAAAAATCTATGAAACCAATAGGATACCCTTGATGAATATAAAGATCGAAACCCATTGTTGAGGAGATAATCACTTCAACTCAATAATCAAACATGTCTATTGAAATACATAGGATTTGATGTTAACAAACCATACATTCAGTTAGACTTAGAATGTTTCATAACATGTGTTGTTTGAAACGAACTTGAAGAATTTCTCTAAGTATGAAGTATCAGCTGAAAATCGGCTAAGTACTAAGTACCAGTCAAAGTACATCATCTGAGGTCAACCGAGAAGAAAAGACAAGTGTAGAAGACCATCAGCTGAGTGTTTACAACTATTAGCTGAGAGATAACTTTGATCAGCTGAGCAGTGAAATAGATCAGTTGTGTCTACAATTCGATCATCTGAAACCATCCTGCATGAGTTAAATAACCTTTAGCTCACTTAGTCTATTTTCCATCAACTTATCACTCTGAATGATGAGCTGAGCATCTTTGTTCAACTGATCATCGGATACGGGGTTTTTACCAACCCTGCCGATAGAGAACATCCAAGGAAAGTGATAGAGAGTGTCACGAAGAGGGTGGTGTGTGAAAGGGATGAATTAATAAGTCTTAAATATGTTTTAACCGGTATAAGAGATAACAAATCATCATATGCTTATTTTAAAACAAATAATAAAGTTTGTTGCTTTGATAGCGAAAAATTAAATTATATTTTAGAGAAGATCACTATTTAATTACTTATATACTAAAAAATAATGGAAGATACTTTATACGCAACAATAACTTTTTTATACACACTATGACTTTACCATCTATTCAGATTTATTAACTTTTTTTCCCTCCTTACATATAAGAATTCATTAACTAAATAAAACTTTGTTTCATTTTTCTAAAACAATGTCTTATTTCAAATATACATTTGGGATATGTGAAGAAACCATAAACAACATAGGATTTTATTTTTTCTTATTTTGATTATATGAAGAAATCATAAACCATATTTTTTACAGATCTTCATATATTTAAGATTTTCTAAAACATCTCTTATCCTAAAAATTTGAATTAAGATGTAGGGGAATGCTCAAATGAAAATGAGAAATTAAATGAGAATGAGAGACTTAATCTCAGTCGTTCATTTTGTAAGTGGAATTCATAGATGGAGAGCGTGGAAAAATAGAGTGTGACATGATGCATATGATGAATTCATGGGTGGATAATACATTGAAAGAGGGAAATTGGAAGCTTGGATTGAATCTCCCATTCTCATATTATTTAAGATTCTCGTTTGAACTTTTCACTTAAAACATAATACTTATGTCTTCAAAAACAAACAACAAGTGATTATGACAAATTCGTGCACAAATCATCTCAATAAATCAAAAGGAAAGGATACTTATATGACCAGCGATTTTTATGAAGGAAGGTGATTTTTCTAATCATATCCATATAATATACCTCTTTCTTGTAAGGCCTTGAGCCCAAAACCACCAACATGAGTCAACTACCTTGTCCATTATCCATCCCTTATTATACCTACCTTAAAGTCACTTTGGCCCAACCAATCAATCTTAAGCCCACAACTATTAATCTAAGTCCACTGTCCAAATCTAACAAATTCATAATTTACACGGATACACTGATAATAATAATAATAATGTCTAAATAAACATTCTTTTATAAACTCTAAGTTCAACATAACCTTATAATTATGACTTGAATAAGTACATCTAAAGTAATAATAATCATTAATAATAAATATCCTTTTTAAGCTCACTTACAACAACCTAAGCCCAAAAGCCTATAACTCCATTGTATAATTTATAACTTGTACGAGATGTGTCAAGAATAATAATCGTCAAAATAATATACATACTCTTTATTTACTTTCAAAAATCGGATATTACAAAAAAACCTATCATAAGTGCTTCTAGATATACACATCATATTCTCATATATTTTTAAAACTATGTTGCACATTATAAATCAATTTTATAAAGAGAAACATTAAATGTGAACCAAAAGTACTGTTCATATTGTCATACTTTGAATAAAGGGTGTTATAAAGGGTGTTAGACTTTAATTTATATAATATATACAATTGGGAAGCATTAAATGTGAATCAAAAGTACTCTTCATTGCTGGATTTTGCTATTTTGCACCACTATGATTTACAATATATACTATGCTTACATAATTTTATCATAAAGCTCAATACCCTCTATATGGTAAGACTCCTCACCTATTTCCAAGAAATGCCAGACTCGAATCCTCCTCTCTGCTTATTTTTTAGCTTTTTGCAAATCTTCTTTGACATTTATTCTATTTTATTTTTCATCCTTATGATAAGGGCTATGCACTAAGACGGCACATCCCTGCTTATTTATTAACTTTTTGCAAATCTTCTTTGTTATCTCATTAATGATTAGATATTTGAGTGATGTTAATAAAATTATAAAAAATACAAAATCTAAAAAAACATTGAGAAATAGTAGTATAAAATCTAAAAACAACTTAGTTTTTTACATAGTTGATGCTGTCATTTTTGGCATGTAAAAGATCACTCATATAGTTTTTTACATATAAAATAGTAATAGTAGTAATAGACGTGTACTGACATTTTCTTTATAAACATATGGTATAATTGTCCTTAAATTTACCAACTAATATTTGTAACGAAGCACGAAGACATACACTCATTATATTGCTATTAGATTTATTTAATTTTTAATTTAATTAGGCTGATTTTAAAAAACTTATTTAAAATGTTAAGACATTATAATCCGCATCAAAGCGCGGGTTACTAAACTCGTTATATTGGTCCGTTTAGGATACGTCAAGTGATTATGGTCAGGCGGTATACGAGTTGAAAGTTGATTTGAAGAAAAGATTAGTAGAAGAACCTGTTGAATTATTGGATTGTTAAGTGACTACGCTCCGCAAGAAGCAGATTCCAATGATACTAGTCAAGTGGAAGCACAGTTTGTTGGGTTTTATCACAGATAATACACCTCCTTGTGTTATCCTGATCTAAATTCAAACTGGTTTAGACCGACACAAGGATGAAACTGATCAATCATTCATAAAAGCGGAACTTGAATGATCAACCACCCGAAAACCCTAAAGGGTTAGGATCTTTGTTTAATCCAATGTATATACATATAAATCGAGATATGCATGTACAAACAATAATATGAATAAAGATAACAATCACAACATTCATATTATAAATATCATACATTAACCATGATCAAATCATAAACCATATATATATATATATATATATATATATATATATATATATATATATATATATATATATATATATAGGTAAAAGTTCAAACGAGAACTGTTTTTCGTACGAGAACTGCGATAACCAATCTCAACCGTCCAATTCCCCCTCCTTTAATGTCATTGCCCACCCATGAAATCCTCACATGCACCCTGCCACACTTGATCCCCTCCACGCTCTCCATCCATGAACTTCCCATATCCAAGGAATGGCTGAGATTGGTTCTCGCAGTTCTCGTACGAAAAACAGTTCTCGTTTGAACCCTCCTATATATATATATTCGATCATCACCACTTAAAGCACAAGAATATTAGTAGATGATTTTATACCTTTACTCACCTAGGTTTGCTCAAGTAATGATCCACCCGTAATGAAGCAAGACAAGATCCCGCTAGAAGGGTGTGCAAACCACGATTACTGTAACTCGCGATCGAACCAAAACCGACCCTCGGTTTTGGTTGGTGTCTTCGGCCGATCTCAATGGGGAGAGAAGGAGAGAGTTTGTTTTCTTTTTCTAATTCTTAGAAAAATGTAACCTCTAATTCAAATACTAATCCTCTATTTATAAGAATAGATTCTAGAATTAGTTTAGGAAACTATTACACATTGAGCCGGCGGCTCATGTGTATAAATATATATTTTTTCTTTTTATTTAATTAGTAATAATAATAATAATAATATTTAAACCATTAATAATTTAAACTTAAATTATTAATCTTATTAATTAACATTGTATATTAACTATAAATATATATTTCCTTGTCAATTAGTAATTTTGCAATTAATATTCTTCGTAAGTTAATAACATAACTTACAATTACTGGTTTATAATTAGCTAGTTACAAAACCGTTCTCCTGATTGTGGTTGCATTACTTCTTGTGACCCTTGAGTGCCTCATGACATTAGACGTGGTATCAGGGTTCGATGGTTATACACACAAATCATATTATACTCCCACTTGTGCACACCGTCAACCAGGGTATCTTGATGACACTGGCTTAAGGAGACCTCTAGACAAGTCCTTAGGTTAACCAAGCGATAATGACTCTTATGCCCAGGTGTTATAATAAATCTTTTATAAAACTATTTTATAAATTATAAAACTAATTGTTTTATGATAAAACTTCATAAGAACACCCTGTCTTATGATTGGGTATACTTTAGGCTTTTCCCTCTTCATCCCAATGTTTCGATTGTGAGTGTGAATATGGTATGAGTCAACTCTGAACACTCAGAACCTTTTTCATGACTATCCGACATAGACTGCGTGATAAACGACAAAGAACAAATTAGTTCATTTGGGCATGGCCATGCACTTCCACAGTCTAGATCAATCAAGGGGCCCAAAAACATCTCTCCTTAAAAAGAGTTGCAGAATGCCTCTCGCATACTTGCATTTGGCAATACTTGCATTTGGCAACACGCTTTCTACTAACACCAGAATGCCCGTTATGACTACCCTGTTACGGCGTAGTGTTAGGTACATTCCAAATGTCAGAAGTCCCCGCATCCCAAACCAAATATCTTAGGCTTAAGGACAACCTATGTGACGAATACCTTTGACTCGAAGACCACACGATATTCTTCACGATGTCACTATCCAATATTCACATCCCTGTTGGAACACGGTATGGAGCACAAGCACAGCGGAAGCTTTTCAAAAGCGAGTTTAAAACCGAACAAAATCGGGTACATAACATGTTCCAAAGTGAAGATCTTTCTACAAAAACAAATTGCAACTAAGAAAAGAACAAGAAGGGCAGAAAATACCTAACTACCTTTCTTGAATCGGGCTAAAAAGCACAAGGCCGGGATGTATGTGAGAACCTAAGTGTGTCCTCCTCTATTGTATGATCCATACCAAGTTTGCTCGATCCCTTTATGCTAGTAAACCGTCAAGTGAACGTCCCTAATGAGTTCACCTTCTGGAACAGCCGCAAATGAACTCCTCTTGCACCGAAAAAAACACTCACTACACTCAAGTTCTACCAACTTAGTGTATAATATGTGTGTGTATCATGTAGCACCAAGAGAGCTCTTAGAGAGAGAGGAAAAGGTGTCTCATGCATGTTCCTGTAACTTCAAAACCCCAAACACTCGGTTTTGGCTGGATTCAAAGCCCCTTTTCATTGGACCACAAAATGGCCCAATCAAATAAAAGGTATTCATGCAGACAAGTCTTCACGGCCTCTCATGGCCCGTGAAGCGGTCGCGAAGGCAAAATGCGCCATGACTGGCCATAGTCCTTCACGGCCCGTGCCGCGTCGAGTGACTCGTGAGGGCGTTAACCTCTACGACCCCTTCACGACCTCTCACGATCCGTGAAGACTAAATCATCACGACCTGTGTGAGAGTCGTTGAGTCAAACGTGAGGGCAGTGGGCGTCACGACCCGTGGAGCATCCTTCACGACCGTGAAGCCCCAAAATCAAACAATTTGATTTTCGGACCTTCTCTCTTTATCAGTAAGCTATCGGAATCAATCCTTGGCGTGTTACCCAATAGGCTCACACTTCATCAGCATTAACACTATTGTACTTGTGTCAGTGGGCATACTCCAACAGACTCCCACTTGCACATGACACAACGTACTCAGAGGTATCACAGACAGGGAGCGGCCTCTAGCAAGGCATCCCTGCCCCCCAAGTCAGTACGAGGTATGTCATCCCTTAGACAAGTACCAATTCACAACCCAATGGTTTGAAATGGCCATATAGATAAGTGATCAATCATCCTTTTGTTCGCGATATCCATGTGAAGACTAGACATGGTACTAAGTCATTCTCAGTCCTTCACGATTACGTTTCTCGATCGAGATTGGTGGTGACCAAAATATACAAGTTGCAATCGATCACACATCATTGCAAGCTTAAGCACGGCCATGCATTTTGGTGTCAGCGCCCAATCATCGAGGGGCCCAGGGATATCTCTCTAAACAGAGGAACAAATTCCTTTAACTACATTGCCCACCACAGTGATCATACTCTGCCCAGCTACTCCCTTTATAACAGCCAGTTACGGACTGCGTTTGAAAGCAACAAGAGCAAAGCAAACCAAAGTGATGCAGACACATGTATCTCAAGTATGAGGATGAACTGATATTATCATCCTGAATCACTCATGACAAGTACCACAAAGTGAATTCAGGTGTGGGTCGTCCAGTCACTTGAAACACTTTCAAGTACAAGCGAAGTATTGCGTCCCTGTGTCCCAATTACCATTGGACACTTGACCAATCACTTCCCTCAGCCTTCGTTCAGACTTCCTTCCCTTGAAGAATAACTGGCTGTGGACATTTAGAATGTAAACACATTCAGGGAAGAGGTAAAACATGCTAAGTTGGAAAACAATAAGGCTTACTGAGAGTACCAGCTACACGCGCATTACCAAATCCCCATTTGATAATCAATACAAGCAGAAGCACAATATTGCTTAATGATCCCAAAGATAAAGCATATTAAAACTTTACTAAAACAAACTTAAGCCAAGTATATGCATGCCCTAGTTTGATAATAATCACTAACCTGCTACTTTAGCTTAGTGAACGGATCCGCCACCATGCTATCCGTGTGTACTCTGATAGTGACCATATCCCACTTCAACCAATCACTCATCAAGTGTGCGTTGATGGGATTACGATCATTTATCCAAGCCATTATACCTTCATTGTTTCAAGGAACCCAATAAGGCAAACAACGCTTGGTTTTATGATTTTACATGCATAAGCCATCGTACTCTCATAGTTTTCATAAAGATCTCTATAGAGTCAGCGATGCTTCAAGAATAAAACCTTATGTGCTTAAGCCATCGTACTCTCATAGTTTTCATAATGATCCCTATAGAGTCAGCGATGCTTCAAGCATCATACTTATTAACGACACAATGTTTGTAGGATCACGAACCCCAATCAAATTGACGGTTGTACTTTAAAACAGAAACTATCACTTAGAGTAACAACTTACTCTTAGCTTCTTCTAATCAACAAGAACATATCTCGATCTTTCTTGTTCTTTACACATTGCCTTGTTTATCCTTAACGGACGCATAATTCTTGACTCAAACTTATAGCCTAGCATGATCAAGACATTATCTCCATTATGACAGATGTTCTAGACATATTAGATAGGATAACAACAGTGCTCCCACTAGCTCTGGCATCTATGCAAGTTTCATCATTGCTTATTGAAAACTCACCCAGGTGATTTTCATAGCAAAACACGAAACTTATATATATATATTGAAGTCCAAAACAGACTCCCTTATATTCTTGTAAATTTTTCAAGGATACTCAAGATGTAAAAGACCTTTGGATAGTGTTATGAACACTCCTCATTTAAATTCCTCTGACGGAATGCATTCTTCGCATCATGCTGCCATAAAACGGCATAAGTGTCTATGTAAACTTCAACATAACTACTGGAAGAATGTCTTCATATGATACCTTCCCCATGATCAATCATCATGAAACCATTCCTACCATTCAGTATTTGAAGTTATCTACAAACTAATCTATGCAGATCTTATATCCAAAAGATCTATATACACCTTACAGTTCAAAACTTAGGTGTTGGATTAACCAAGCTCAAGCTTGAAAATCCATCATGGATTACATATTATCTCATTACCTTTTCTCATCTAAGCAGACCCAAGGCCCACTACAGATTCCGGTAGTTGATGCATACAACACGTATCATCAATGAATCATCGTCCTCAGGTATAACTAATTATACTCTTCTGGCCTTATGATGACTTTTACCAGACTTATGAAGAGGTAATATCTTTATGCCAGATACTCCAACATAACCATGTTGAGTTCCAATCATCTCTGATTGAATGCTAGTGTCAACATCAGGTCTTCATTCAAGTCTCACGTTCTTCCACTGGAATGCTTCAGTTGTTCATTTCCCTTTTCGAGCAACTAAACCACGCTCCTAAAAAGTTTACGAAAAGAACATCTAAAACTTAGAAGAACATCTTGAATGCATCAGCATCCATTAAAGTCCATCCATCTCCCACTAAATATAGATTAGATGACTTTAATCTATGAGACTAACAAGCAAAGAACACTTTCTAGTCGAATCTCCTTATATGCTAATTTGACCATCTTTGTTGATTCAAAATAGGAACATTGCCCGCCATTACTCAAGTATACCCACTCAACTGGTTACTTAATTTTAAGCCATCAAATAGAATCATAACTAGTATGTTCCGTTTCTCCACTCGACGATGCATGTAAAACATGTATCCTAGGAGAAGTGAATTACGAGACATTCCCATAATTCTTATGATGGTTGAGGAATCTAGAGTCTACACGCTCAACATCTTGCCAGATTTGAGTAACTCAGTTCCTCTTGCCCTCTTTATCTTAAATTTGTTACGGGTGAGTCTTGAACACCTCTCAGGTTTCAGACATTTATCTAATAAATTAAATATACCCTTCCCTTGTACCATCATCGGTAAAGGTAACAAATCACATATAGTTAATCCTTATGATTTGCTTGATCGGTCCTCACACATAAGTGTAAACGAAGTCCAACTAGCTTTCATTCCTCTCACTTTAACCAGTGAAGGATTTCTTAGTTATTTAACCACATAAACAAGATTTACAATCAATAATTGACTCAAAGTCAAAAGCATTCAAGTTCCTATCCACATGGATATTGGTGATGTTAGTCTTGTTTATATGGTTAAATCAACAACGTTATAAGGATAACTAATTCATAAACATTCATGATCATATTATTACTTCTTAAGCAAAAGCTTATTACATATGCCACAAGCCCACGACATGAATAAACTTTGAAATAAATCTCAAAAACCCACAATTTCATAATTCAAAGTAATATTCATCGTCATCAAAGGCATAAAAGATACAATGCTTCTTGCCACGCAGGGCGTAAAAACATTTATCTAGTGAAGTAATAGTTTAGCTGAAGGAATGGCAAAGTTCACACTTTCAATCCTTTTAGTAAGAGACAAACATTATGCTTCTCTTCACTATCACTAGCTCTCGATGCATCATCGGCCTACTTAGGATAAACACCTACATTTTGCAACAAACAAGTTTGTAACAAACGTAAGTGTTTTGACTAGCGTTCAAAAACCTAGTCTATTGAAGTAGAAGATCAATGGAGTTTAATCATGAATGTACCTGAAGTCGAGGAGCTAACGTTCTTCCGCTTTAGGATACTTAGCTCATTCAGGCACTTAGGGCATGCGTGACGGTGCCAATTTCCAATTCCTCCGCAAAAGTAGCAAACTACCCCAAGTGGAACGTTATCTTGAGGCACAATCTCATTGCCCTCTACTTCCACGTTTATGGTAGGTTTAGTCAAACCAAGCTTCCCATTTGAGGTCAGTTTCTTCTTTTCAGAGTTTTGTTTCCCAGTAGCCTTAACGGGTGTGGATGAGACTAGCTTACCTTTGGCCATGTTAGACTCAGTAGCCTTCAGCATGCCATGTAGCTTAGTCAAGGACCATTCCATATTGTCTTTGAGATAGTTCTTGACAAACTTCTCATAAGACGCGGGCAGGGACTGGAGAATCATATTCACCGCGAGCTCCCTCCCTATGGGAAATCCAAGTCTCTCCATTTGGTCCATGTATGACTTCATCTTAAGGACATGAACACTTACATTCCCGCCTTCCTGCATCCTACAACCGACTAAAGCCTTGACATACTCAAAAAGCTCTTGTCTAACCTGCTGTGGGAACATGTCCTTTAGCCGGTTAATCATGTCGTACACACTAAATTGCTCGAGTTGCTATCGCAGCTCAGAGCTCATAGTCGATAGCATGAGACAAGAAACATCTTGTGTATCTCTGACACGCTTTTCCCATGCGTATCTAGTGGCCCAGCTCGCGTTGGTAGCAGGAGGCTCCAGAAGAGGCTCCTTAAGGACGTGTACCTTTGACTCGTGTTGAAGGACAATCCTTAGCACATGATACCAGTCAACGAAGTTCACTCCTATGAGTCTCTCCTTTTCTAGGAACAAACGAAATGATAGTTTTGATGTTGTGTCATTAAGGTTTTCCATCTAAAATGAGAGTACGCGTTTTAGTAAGTTTCGATATAATCCTCGTTAAAACAATTACCCAATTGATTTAAGAAAAACAAATTATCTTAACAAGGGCTAAGAATCTCAAAATATCCCAATTCATGACGGGTTTGCCGCGGATCACCTCATGGAGCTATTTTAGGCCGGTAAACGCTTTACCAATTGTAATCCGATATTACAACTCTTAGACACTTGCGGGATTCACCGATACTCATAGCATCTGTTTGGCATGTTTGATCCCTTCTCTTACCGATTCCTCATTAATCCGCTTTGATAGCTCGGCTAGAGCTCGACAACTACCAAGGTGTATCAAGTGTGGAATTGTAAATCGACCGTCAAGATACACAATGGTACTCTAGCCCAATGGCCGGCTCGGCTAGAGCTCGATAACCGACCCTTGCGAGTTGCCACACGTACCTTCCACACAACAATGCAAAACCGATCTCGGCTAGAGCTCGACGACCGATCTTGTTTCACTAGATTCGGGTGGTGTCATCTTACCGGAGGCGAGTGATTTACATTTGAGAAAAACAGGATTTAGTTTTTCCGGTTAAAAACCTCTCGGCATGTTGATTAACAAACAAGTGACAAAAACGCATATTTCACTCCTCGGGAAAATAAACTAATTTATTATCCGTTTGTTAATCGTGAGTGCGTGCAAGGTTTGTTAAACCAATTTAACAAAACTCTTGTGATTTTATCATTTAGAAAAATTTTCTACCGAGCGAAGATCCTAAGCAACCACTCAAGAAAATAAACAAAATCACAACCACGCACAAACAAACATCCGGTAACATGCCCCTAAACCCTATGTGCCCTCCTCGTGAGCCAAACGAGGAGAGCAAGGCCAAACTAAGGACACAACCACTTGGCCCAGCTAGAAGTGCTCCCACTGAATCCGTCATCTCCAATGAACCTCCGGATCCACCATAGCCAAGACGTCTCCTCCACGACTCTTGATGGTTGTCTTCGGTTTTATTTTACAAATACATACAAATATTTGAGTGAAACGGCGCGCAAGCCGCGAAATGCTAATCTAAGCTAATCTAACAATTACAGAGAAAAGCAATCGGCGTGCAAGCCAAAATAAAGTACAAAATACAAGACTGAATAAATTTAATTATTACAAACCAATTGTGGTACAAACCACCAAATGAATGAATAATCAAATAGAACCAAACAACCAACACATAGGTCTAACGGGTAAGGCGTTACCGGATCAAAAACAACCACAAACAAAGCATGGTGTGCCACACCAAACCATGCAAAAATGTATCTCGATTAAGATTGTTCAAACTTAGCTAAACACTCAAGGTATAAAGTGAACAATCCTTGTACATTTGCATTAGTACCCCAAACACTTTGAGAATACATATTCATATATACACAATACAAGTATATGCATGTGTGCATTTCATGCCAAAAACCACCCAATACATATAAATGTATGAATCAAGACACATATGGGGCTTTTCCAAGTCCAAACAACCTTGGACTGATTCTGGAAAAATAGAATCGAAAGGAGCTAAAACCAAAAATGATTTTCTTTTCAAAAGGACCAAAAACACTATTCACGACTCCTTCACGGCCCCTCACGGACCGTGAAGCCCATGAGCTCCACGACTCTGACACAGTGAAAAAACCTTTCATGACCAACACCCCACGAAACTGGTCGTGAGCCTTCACGACAATGAAGAACAATCCTTCACGACCCGTGAAGACATTCTGGACAGAATGTAAATTTTCGGTTTTCAAGCCAACAAAGTGCAATTTGTTTGTAGAGTTGGCTCTAATACCACTGTTGGAACACTGTATGGAACACAAGCACAGCGGAAGATTTTCAAAAGCGAGTTTAAAACCAAACAAAATCGGGTCCATAACATGTTCCAAAGTGATGATCTTTCTACAAAAACAAATTGCAACTAAGAAAAGAACAAGAAGGGCTGAAAATACCTAACTACCTTTCTTGAATCGGGCTAAAAAGCACAAGACCGGGATGTATGTGAGAACCCAAGTGTGTCCTCCTCTATTGTATGATCCACACCAAGTTTGCTTGATCCCTTTATGCTAGTAAACCGTCAAGTGAACGTCCCTAATGACTTCACCTTCTGGAACAGCCGCAAATGAACTCCTCTTGCACCGAAAAAACACTCACTACACTCAAGTTCTACCAACTTAGTGTATAATATGTGTGTATATCATGTGGCACCAAGAGAGCTCTTAGAGAGAGAGAGAGAGAGAGGAAAAAGTGTCTCATGCATGTTCCTGTGAGTTCAAGACCCCAAACACTCGGTTTTGGCCGGATTCAAAGCCCCTTTTCATTGGACCACAAAATGGCCCAATCAAATAAAAAGAATTTATGCAGATAAGTCTTCACGGCCTCTCATGGCCCGTGGTCGTGAAGGCAAAATGCGCCACGACTGGCCATAGTCCTTCACGGCCCGTGCCGCGTTGAGTGACTCGTGAGGGCGTCAACCTCTACGACCCCTTCACGACCTCTCACGATCCGTGAAGACTAAATAATCACGACCCGTGTGAGAGTCGTTGAGTTAAATGTGAGGGTAGTGGGCTTCACGACCCGTGCAGCATCCTTCACGACCGTGAAGCCCCAAAGTCAAACAATTTGCTTTTCGGACCTTCTCTCTTTATCAGTAAGCTGTCGGGATCAATCCTTGGCGTGTGACCCAATTGGCTCGCACTTCATCAGCAGTAACACCATTGTACTTGTGTCAGTGGGCATACTCCAAAAATCCCGTGGTGAATATTTGTACATCATTGGCCTACACCTCCTGGTAGCTATCTTCAATCACCATGAATCTCTACTAAGGATTACAATGACGTTAATATCTCCCTAATCGAGGTTCCCACCAAGATATGTAGTCACGGACAAGATTTTAAATAATAAACTTTTATTCACGGATACTACCAAACATGCAAAATCTGTGAAGAGTAATGTGATTAATAATGTACTTTCAATATTCTCCTGGAATAAAGTACAAAATTAATGATAATCCACCGTCTCAATTCACGTCGCCTACTTGTGTTACTATTTTGGTTCAAGTAGACTTATCACGAATCAAAACTTGAAAACTACAACGTTACTATGAACTAAAAAGAAGTATACACTGACTAGTGCTCCCAACTTTGCTAGATAAATTGTTTTCCGCAAAATTTGAAAACAATTATAGTCTTTCTAATTTTATTATATTCCCTGAACTTGGAGAACTGGATTAACTTCTTGAATCTGAATATATAAAATTATTCCGTAACTAGACTTATTTACATTGTAGATGTATAAGACCTTTCTATCCCAAGAAATAGGTTAAAATAATAAACCTTTTGCTTACATTATCCCGTAAACAAAGTTAGATACCCAGTGTATAAACATTTATCTAATGTGCTATTATTATTTTCAACACTTAACTCCTTTATATATTAATATTGTTGACGTTGAATTTCAATATATAATTATGAGCCTCTGGAATTAGTCTTAACACCTGGACCACTTTAAATCCTAAAAATCCCGTAATTAGAATTACATACAAACTTGAAATTCAACAAGCTAATAATGTGTTTGTTCAAAACACTTACTAGCTTCTACGCAATTATATGTCTTAGTTTATCAAAACTTTGATAAATACCTTAGCGTAGGTCAATTGCTCCCACTGACATATGAGTCAAAATTCTAATTTTAAGTATAAATCTAGAATTTAGATTTCGAATAAGAATCTTAAAGTCGACGAAACCTTAAACTTGGATTTTCCACATATCCACTGTTTCTTATTACGGAAATTGGTTTCTCGAAACTTTACATTACTACAAGTATAACACACTCGTATGGATTCTCATTTATAACACGTGGTGCCCTTGATTACAATAAAGATTATAATCATACTCATAAATGTTTTATCCTTAAACACATCACAGAAATAATAACTATTATTTCAAGTGTTTAATCCTAGTTCAATACTTGAACTTGTTTTCATAAATACTTATAATTACTTTTAGATAAACCTTCTAATACACAACAATAATTGTGTTGTTCCAAGTAATTCCATAAGTTTAGTCGAGCAATTAATATTAATATATATATCTTATTGGCAATAATTAATGCATAAGGATCAGACAGTAATAATTCAAAACTTTGACTTGTTAGTCAATCTCTAGTCAAACTTGACCAGATATAATCATTACACACGTGCAAGAATATATCAACCAATAATTCATTAATATATATTAAAACCAAAATTCCAAAAAACATTACAACTGAAATGGATAAATATTGAAAAAACTATGAATTATTAAATATTCTTGTTTCTTCACGTGGGATCCTTGCATTCGTCGGCATCTTTGCTTTTATTGACCTATTGCAATAAACGATCGCAAATTTCAAACACCACTTATAAACTAAGTTGAAAGCAAATACCGAAGTTAGTCATCGAAGTTACCTGTGGCGTTTACACCACCTTTGTGACGCTTTGGGCAGTTAGCCTTGTAACGGCCAATCTCACCACACTTAAAGCACCGGTTCTCGGTTCTTGCTTTGTTTGGTTGAATTTCTTGCCCTTTACTTTGCCCTTGCCATTGCCACTTGCCTTGGCCCTGGGGGCAGACGGACCTGTCTCGGTTTTACCCTTGTCCCTTCCGTTGCGCCCCTTCCTCTTTTTACCACTCCCGTTATCCACCATGAGAATGTCCTTGGACTTATTTCCTATATTAGACTCAGCTGTCTTGAGCATCGAATGAAGCTCAACTATGGATTTCTCCATGTTGTTCATGTTGTAGTTGACTATGAAAGACTTATAGTCATCAGACAACGAGTTAAGTATCATATCCGTTGCTAGTTGCAACGGTACTGGGTGTCCTAGCCTTTCCAGGTGATCCTTGTACTCCTTCATTTTCATGACGTGGGTACTTACCGAAGTACCCCTAGCCATCCTACAAGTGTTAAGAGCTTTTTTGACATCGTAACGTTCTGAACGAGCCTGCTCCTGCAACATGTCCCTAAACTGGCGTTTTATGTCATAAGCCGAGGTTTCCATCATGCTCGTCTGCAACTCTGGACTCATCGTTGCAAGAATGAGGCAACTTACATCTAGCGCATTATTGACACGCTTCTGGTAAGCCTCCCTAACATCAGCTCTTGCATTATTAGCTGGGGCATTTCCCACCGGCTCTTCCAAGATGTACCACTTCCTCTCATGCCTGAGCACTATCCGAAGATTGCGCTCCCAATTGAGTAAATTAGGTCCGGTGAGCTTATCTTTCTCAAGTATGGAACGGAGTGAGAGATTGTTAGTCTTGGATACGTTTTCCATCTACAATTTAATTAACATAGTTCAATTAGTAACACATAATAGACTTTGCCAATAAAAATCGATAAAAACCCTTAAATGATAAGTATTAGCCTTAGGATCCATATTTAACACGTGTCGGTGCACGGTTTAGGCACGACAACACCGATCTTGTGTTATTTCTGGTAGATAGTTTCCTTTACCAATCGTATCTAACTTGATACGACTCCTAGACCTTGTAGAGATCTTTAGACAAAATTTCTAAGCATGTTTATTTCAACACTAAGTGCATTTTGGGCCCGTCACATAAGGGAATCACCAAAGTAGACCGCACCACCTAGGACAGGGTGAACTCTTGCACGTCACATCAGGGAATCATGAAGTCTTTCACCCCTTCCCTACATCGGTTTGAACCCCGGTGTGCACAGTTTGGGCACGACAACACACCGTAAGTGCCGGTAGCAGAGAGGTGTACCGCTATTTGGGTAGCACTACTGGTCTAAGATTTTATGGGTTTTATCCAAGTTTGAAAAACTTGATTCCAGTTTTGTAAAGCCATTTTAAAACTAAATGTTTTAAAATCTGTATATCTAGTATACCTTGAACTAGGTACACAATACATTTTATGATAAAACCATTTAAAAAATCAAACTGTATTAAAAAAATGCTGATACGACAATCATAAAATATTTAAATTTTATAAAACAGTTGTCGTATAACAATCTTATCATATGTCGTGGTTTTACCCCTGATTAATAAAAACCATTATTAACCTCTTACTTCAGTTTTATAGTTGCATAATATTCATATAAATAAAACACAACCATGCAGATAATAAACTTTTATAGTTTTGCCAACTATGTCCTAAGGGGTCAACTAAGGACAAAGTAATCTAAAGAGAATCCCGGGGCTTGAACTTGTGTTTTGTCTTCTAGCTCCCACTGGCATTGACACCTCCGGTCTTGAAAAACTTCGTCTTTGGTTTTGGTTAGAACAAACTATACTAGAATACAAACATATTCTAATCTATTACTTTTACACTGTAAAAGAGGTTGTAAGTGGCACGCAGGCCTTCTCAAAACCAAAATAAAGAAAGAAATAAAAAACACAACCACATGTCTAAGTCGGCAAAACTATAATCTACATGTCCAATCACAACAGGAATGTACTGTTGACTTGTTTAAGTCAAGCATTTCCAATTGACATGTAAAAAAACTGCAATTGCGACTTAACAATACTAATGCGATTTAGTATACAAGTCAAACCCATTCATATAAACCAATATATAAATAAACTACCACACATTAAATATAAACAATAAATAATGCAAGTATCATACATACATCCTTGATCTATAAACCTTCTCTCGTTACCTTTCAATTAATTAAACCATTAATCGAGACGAGATACATGACAAAAACTTTGTCATCCTTTTTAATCAATTATATAAACTATTGGCATAATTACTTTTATGCCAAATGTGTTTTAATTCAAAACACTTAATTGATTAAAATTGTCCTTGTTGCTTTGTTCAACAGTAATACATTATTATGGTTAAATATTATATTTTAATCCAAAAATATAATAATACTTTATTTTAACTTAACTAGTTAAAATATTCCATTAACCATAATTTACACACACACACACACATATATATATATATATATCAATTTTAAATCCATAAAATTAATACATATATAATCTTGTTATTATTTAATTTATTCCGAATTATACGTTATAAACTACAAACCAAATTTATAACGAGATTCCTATGGTCCAAGAGCTCATTCTCAGTTTAACCCTAACTGGGCCGAGAAGCCCATTAATTTCAAAAATAATTTTACAAGCCCAATATAATTTAAAACAAAAAAATTTAAGTTATAAAAACTACAAATTACAAATAATTTAGTTTAAGAACAAAAAGGAAATAATTTGGGCTATAATATAAAATTAACCAAAGAACTCATCGGGCCGACCTAACCTGGGCCGAACCCACTTGGGCTGCCGGACCACCTCAAAGGGGTCTAGGCTTGGGCGTAGACCTGCTGCTGGGCTGGAAACTGCATGGGTCACGATCTGCTAGGTCGCAACGCGACCACTTGGGCTGTCGCTGTTTGGGCCGAGGACTAGCCGCAATTGGGTTGCCCTCATTGGGCCATAACCGTTGGTCCACCACCACCTTTTGGGCCGCCGCCGCAATAAGGCTGCCGTCAGTGGTCCGGTGGTTTTCCGGTGACTTTTCCGACCAAATTAAAAAGGAATAAATAGAAGTGAACAATTATATATATATCGAAATTAAATCTAGAAATGCTTAATCATTTAAGTTTAAACTTTATTTCTAAAACAAAACTTGTTTTAGATAATTTTAAACCTTTTAAACAACCTTATCAACACAACTTGTTGATAATGACTAGAATTTAAAAATCTTTAAAGTTTATCCTTTTAATTTAAGACTAAACTAGTTTAGATTAAAAAAGTTTAAAAACCAATATTAACCTAACTGATTAATATTAAAAATTGATTTTATATATATATATATATATATATATATATATATATATATATATATATATATATATATATATATATATATATATATCTTATCTTACTCCTATAATGCATTTAGACAATTAAATCTCTTAAATTTTAAGTAATCTAAAATTACTAATATACCCTTATACAACATGTTCAATTACATAAATATACCTAATATAGTTCACGCATGCAAATTAGAATATTTTAGAAATATGAAAATTGAATGGGAAAGAAAAGGAAATAACAATCTAGCATAAATTGAAGACGAAAATATATTTCACTAATCTGAGTAGTTACATTGATAATCGTGAATTGATTGTCTAACATACATAAATATATAAAGGTCAACTATAACTTGAATGGTAAGTATATAATTTTGCAATGCTATCCAAACTCGCCAAATTATCACAAATATTATCACAAATAATATATCACCAAATTATCACAAATAATAATATCAAAAACTTTAATCATGATGGTGTTTATACTATGATTTATCAAGAAGTTTTACATGATGAATAAGATACATTTAAGTTCCTAATACTTATAATCGGTTGCAATGTGATTTGCTATAATCAAGATCCAATTCTTGTAGGATTATTACTATGTAGGAGACATTTAAGAAATAATCCAGCACATTTCCAAATGTATGGATGGCATGTTTTCATATATTTATAATTTATCTTGTAGATTTTCTTAAATAAAAAGTTGGTTTGATTCTTTATTTTCAGTTTACAATGAATTATCATTATTAATGTTATTTTCTTTTTGTTACCTTGAGTCTAAGACCTAAAAATGATATTATTTCTTCACTTACTAGCTCTAAAACAAATCCAGAACAAGGTTTATTCTTGTCTGCATGACACCGTATAAATTATAGCATCTTTTCTTGAGTTACATATAATATTTTTTTAAATCCGAGAAATTCAAAGGGTACGGATAACGGGATAAGTGTATATCATCTATAACACAAACTATAAATCGGACTATTTAGACTAGCTTATTTGACCATTTGACATCTTTCCCTCCAATGACTGAGTTTTCCAAATCAATTTAGTATGAGAGTGTTTGTACAACTGATAATAATCTCTACCTCCTCTCTATAACCGTCAAAGTTTGAAATCTTTGTCGCTTAATGCTCATACACTACGATATTATGTTATTGGCTATGAATAAAGAAGATATATTGTCTCATATTGATTTTTAGTTAAAGTATAAAAGAATATTTCTATTGTACTATCTCCTTCCTCCTCTTGATCACTAGCCATCACAAAAACTCATCAAATTTCCTATTATTCGTTGCTGCCGCATTGCGCAGGTACCCTTCTAGTGTATATATATAGGCAAAAGTTCAAACAAGAACTGTTTTTCGTACGAGAACTGCAAGAACCAATCTAAGCCGTCCAATTCTCCCTCCTTTAATGTCACTGTCCACCCATGAATTCCTCACATGCACCCTGCCACACTTAATCCCCTCCACGCTCTCCATCCACGAACTTCCCATATCCAAGGAACGGCTGAGATTGGTTCTCGCAGTTCTCATACGAAAAACAGTTCTCGTTTGAACCATCCCCTATATATATATATATATATATATATATATATATATATATATATATATATATATATATATATATATATATATATATATATATATATATATATATATACATATGAACGAAAAATAAATTTGATTATAGTTTTAATTCTTTTAACCGGTTAAACCTAACTGATTTAACTTTTCTGATTAAAGAATTAAAAAACATAAAACCTTTTAATATTCAAATCTAACTGTTTGAATATTAAAACTTATAAACTGAGATTAACAAAAACTTGTTAATCCCTACATTTTTAGAATATACACATATACATATATAAACGAAAAATATAAATCTGTTTACAATTTTAATTTTTAACCGGTTAAACCTAACTGATTTAATCATTCTAATTAAAGATTAAAACCATGAAACTATTAATATTCAAAACTAATTGTTTGAATAAACTGAGATTAACAAACTTGTTAATCCCTATTTTCGATCATACATACAAGAACAAGAACAAAAAATAGATCAAGCAATATACATAAATTATGATAAACGAGCCGAAGCTCTGATACCACTGTTGGGTTTTATTACAGATAATAGTCATAATACATCTCCTCGTGTCATCCTGATCTAAACTCAGACTGGTTTAGACTAGGGATGGCAAAAAACCCCGCACCCGATGATGACGATACCCGTTCTCCGATCCCGATTTGACCGGGGATGGGGGCGGGGATGGGGATACCCTTCGGTTCCCCGACCCCGGCCCCGGCCCCGAACCCGCACATAATATATATATATATATATATATATATATATATATATATATAGGGGAGAGTTCATGCGAGAACCGTTGTTAGTGTGAGAACCAATCTCGGCTGTTCCTTGGATATGGGAAGTTTCATGGATGGTGAGCGTGGAGGAATAGAGTGTGGCAGGGTGCATGTGAGGAATTCATGGGTGGACAATGACATTAAAAGAGGGAGAATTGGACGGCTCAGATTGGTTCTCGTGGTTCTCGCACTAAGAATGGTTCTCGCATTAACTTTTTCCTATATATATATATATATATATATATATATATATATATATATATATATATATATATATATATATATATACACTAGCAGTGTACCCGCGCAATGCTGCGACGGTAAATAGTTTTTTTTGTAACATGTCGTTTTCAAGGATGTAACGCGTAATTCAATTTCATAAAAAAATTCAGCAACATGTCCGATTTTTTGTTCAATTTATCTTATATTTGTATAAACTGTTTTATTAATTTAAAAAATAAATTCTAAAAAACATTATAAAATTAAAAAGGATTCCTATCTATGAATTAAGAAGAGAGAAGTTAATAAGATTTTAAAAATTATATTGATGTGGGTGGATGTGTTAGTGGAATAATATATTTTAAATAAATAAAAAGTTAAAATTTATTAGGAGATAGAAATGGTTATAAATTGAGTGGATGAGATTAATTTAGATAAAAAGAAGGGTGGAGATTAGAAATTGACATAATTTTAAGAAGTTCTTAAAAGTTAAAAGGAGAGAGAGTGCTAAATGGTTTATATAGTAGTATAGATATATATATAAATTTTTTAAAGTCAAATTTCTCATAGAAATATGCATTATACATATCAATAAGATTGTTTTTTCTTCGAACATACATGATAGTTTTATACGATTTATTAAACATATAGAACGAAAAAAACTAATACGATTAACTTAATATATATAGCGTCTTTCATAAACATATATATTAGAGAAATCATCTATTTGATTGATAATGTTATGTGTATTATAGACGATTTAGTAAATATAGTAAGACTTCTATCAACAACATTATTTATCTTACGAAACTATTAAAATATTTGATTGATTACATTTTGATGTGTACCGATCGGAAAGGTTAAGTTAGATTCGTAGTTCTAGTTTTGTATAAAAATTCTTGATCTAGAAAAATCGATTTTGTAGACGAAAAAAATCCCCGAATCCCCGCGGGGATCCCCGATACCCGACGGGGACGGGGATGTGGATGCAAGTCAATTCCCCGGCGGGGATGGGGGCGGGGATGGGGACTGAGGGTGGGAAACGGAGATGGGGATGGGAAAAGCGATCCCCGATACCCCCGACCCCGTTGCCATCCCTTAGACTGACACAAGGATGAAGCTGATCAATCATTCATAAAAGCGGAACTTGAATGATCAACCACCCAAAAATCCTAAAGGGTTAGGATCTTTATTTAATCCAATGTATATATATAAATCGAGATATGCATGTACAAACAATAATATGAATAAAGATAACAATCACAACATTCATATTATAAACATCATACATTAACCATGATCAAATCATAAACCATGTATATATATAGTTATAGTTATGGTCGAATATATATATATATAGTATTGTTAGATTTGTTTTTAAATAAGGATTTTAAATATTACCTCGTTAGTAATTAATTATTTGAGATCGGTCGTTTATGTGACAAACTGTATGTTCGAATGTAGCATTTTAAATACTGTGTGTGTATGCCTTGTTATGAGGTGACCGAAATTGGACTATTTAAGAGTCCTTCATGCTTAAGCTTGTGTTCTTTAGTGTGTTTGTGTGTATTCAAGGTGTTTTGAGAGAAGAACTTGAAGAGCTGTTGCTACTTGAATTTTCCATTTTGTGTTGTTAAATCTTAACTCAAGGTAGAAACTTAATTCATGAGTTACTAATAACAAGATCATAAGTAGTTACCATGCTAAAATTTAGTAAGAATTACCATGCTTATGTTCTTGATGAACTTGAAAGTTAGGGTAATCTGTTTGTAGCCCAGAGTGTTAAATTGTTCCAATCCCAAACTCGGTTCTAAGGCCCATTCGAATTAATTAGCCCGACGCGGCGCGTGAACGGCCTTGTTCGCGGCGTGATCTTGTGTTTTGGTGTTTTTGACCTTGTTTACAATTATTTCAAGATGTGTGCTTTATGTGATTGTTATACATGATTATAACATGATAATTATTGATTAATAATTATATAAATATATTTTTGAATATATCTATGAATTGAGAAGTAATTTGGGTGTTTTCGTGTTCTCAGGGACAACAAAGGCTCAGTAACTTAGACAACTGAGTGGATTGCCGTTTGGATACGAGGTGAGTAGACTTTAACTCACTGGTGGTATTAGTTTTAACTGTTATGGTTACTTGAAAAGCATGATTCATGCTTTGATAGACTGTTATAGTCTGATATTGTTGTTGACTGAATATTTGATGATTGTGCAATCGAATCCAAGATAAGTGTATCAATGGATGAACTTGTGCACTTGATATTTGTGGCAGAGGTCAGCTAAGCATGTGTATTGGACTGGGATGGTATTCTTCTGGTTAGGAAGTTTTAGATCATCTGTTGCATTTGTTGTAACAGAAGGGGTTTAACTGTACCAGTTAGTAGATGGCTATCGGTATATCATTGCTTTGGCCGGCATTTGGTCGTAGGTTCAGCAGAACCGTCGGTTCTCTGATATTTGTGGTTACCTGATTCTGTTGTAATCGTTGTGGTGCTGCTAATTGTTGCTTCCGGCTTGATTTCCATTCACTTAGCTTTGTGGTAATTCCCCACCCTAACTTTCTGTTGCAGGTTTTTGAGAGCATGGTAGGTTGCTGTTTTTGTGTACAGGAAAAGTTTGACCGTTGCTCTGATATTCTGATTTTGAGAAACGATGAGCCATACTTTATGAAATCTTTTGTAACACGAAACAATACTGTGTTGTTGTATAGTATGGATTTTAGTTTGTGGGTGTTGCTACCTTATATATTTTATGCAATGCTTCTGCCGTGTTTTTTTTTAAAAAATGACTTGTGTTTTTAAGGTGTTACAAATACATAGGTTGAAGATTAAAAAAGATCACATTATAAGAATACCATATGTAAAACTTCATTTCATTTATGGGTAAAAAGTTGTTGGGTAATGAATGATCAAAACTAATCACAAGACAACTGTTGGTCAAATGATCTCATCAGTTGAAATTTGATGAGACAAAGTTAAGTTTGTAAGATGTGTTCTAAATATAACTTAAACAGAATTATGAAGCTTGATCAGACTGAGCACTTATAGTGTTTCAGACTGAGCATAAGCTGAATATAAGCTGAGCATATATTTGATCAGCTTAGACTATATCTTAGTAAGATTATCACTATGTGTGATAAGCTGTGTGTGTCACCTAAGATATATGTTGAGTATTTAGCTTGATGCGTTTCGAGCTAAGTGACTCAGCTTATAGACTGAGTCAGCTCAACAGAGTTGCTAAGTAAGTTCTAGCTAACTCTTATGAATTCTAAGGATGAGTTAGTCATTATACGTGTTAGTACATGTTTGATTTCGGGTTTGTTCTCGAAGAACTCAGTTTGATGAGTTTCAAGCTGAGTAACTTAGTCCGACTAAAGAAGTCAGTTTAAGAGAATTTAAATATGTTTTAAATTTATTTTTATCTCTCTATATCTACGGAAAGGATAAGAAGATTCCAGAATCAAGATTTAAGATTGAAGACTCAAGATAAGAAGACTCAAGATTCAAGATTCCGGGTTATCCGTTAGTTTGTTAGCATATTAGGATTAGTTCTAGTTTGTTAGGATCCGTAGGAACAGGATTATAAATACTTATCTCCTGATAAGTTTAGAGGTACACAATAATGAGTTACAGAGCCAAACTCAAGTCACCTCAACCTATTGATCGTATGTGTTACGAATCTTGACGCATAGTTTATAAGTTCAACATGATCAAGAAAATTCACAGATTGCCAATTGTTCGTGTGTTCAAATCTTCACGTCTGTTGTGAAGTATTCAATCTGTGAATAAATCATGTTTAGAGAGTCAGTTCGTATCTATAATCATAAGTTGATTATAGATAGTAAAGTTTGAGAGATTGAGAGATTTCATTTACATTAGGTGTTTACATATCAAGTGTTGCTTACTGTATTGTTCCTTTAATCATCTTCTTATTAATGAAAGCAAAGCATTCGATTTTTTGTGGTTTGATGTGTGTTAACACTTTTTATTGATTTGTTCAATTTTCCGCAGAAAGTGTATTCAACCCCCCTTCTACACATTACTTGCTTGTTGATCTTCTCACCAAGGGACCAACAACTGGTATCAGAGCAGGCTGAACGATTTCATAAGTTGAAAGTTCAATATTCTGAGAAAGTATACAATGTCGACAAGCAATAATTCATCAAACTTTCCTCAGATGTCTGCTAAGGGTTGTCCCATATTCGATGGATCTGATTATCCTATGTGGAAATTCAGAGCCATGCTTTTCCTCAAGTCCATCAACAATCGTATGTACGATGTCATCACTAAAGGACCATTCATCCCCAAGATTCCTACTGTTGTCAGTGATACGTCTACTGACAAAACTGAAAAGGAAGTGAAGAAGCCTGTTGCATCTTGGACTGAAGAAGATTGGAAACTGTATTCTCTTGATGAAAAGGCAAAGAGTGTTCTGGCTAATGCCCTGACTAATGAGATCTTGCATATTGTGACTGGGTGTCAATCTGCAAAAGAGATCTGGGATACTCTGAGTATTACATATGAGGACACAGATCTGGTCAAGCAGCAGAGGAAGAATCATTTGAACAGATCTTATGAAAACTTCTTCTCTAAGAAGAATGAAACATTGGCTGATGTGTTTACCAGGTTTCACTGTTTGATTAATGACCTGCTAGGTATAGGCATTAAAAAGAATGAAGCTGACTTGTGCTGGAATTTCTGGATGTGTTACCAGAAAAGTTCAATGAAGTAACAACATCACTAAGGGTTAGAAGAACATTACATATGTATAACCTACAGTCCATATATGGGTTCTTGCTCAATCATGAACAGATCATAGAACACAAGAGAACTTCTCAACAACAACAGAAGGATTCTTTTGATAAAACTGATGTTGCATTAGTTGCACAAAAAAAGAAGAAAAGTTCAAAAGCCTTAGTTGTTGAATCTGAGACTGAGTCAGAGTCTCAAGCTAACCACTCAGACTCACACTCAAGTGATGCTGATGATGTTCAGACAATCACTGAACAAATGGCCATGCTAGCCAGGCAATTGAGAAGAGCTCAAAGGGGAAGAGGAAGATCTGACAGGGGCAAAGGAAAGAGTTCTTTTGATCCCAAGAAAGCTGTGTGCTTCAATTGTCAGAGGAGGGGACATATTGCTGCTAAGTGCAGATCAAAGAAGGATGAATCAGCTTCAGTAGCTGATAAGAATGCTTACAGAGCTGATAAGTATAAGAAGAAATATACTCATCCCAAGAAAGGAAAGCCTGAAGACAAGTCCAATGCAAAAGGACTCTATGCTGAAACTTGGGATACTGAATCATCTACCTTAGATGATGATGTTAAATGTCTGATAGCTCAAGAAGATGAAGAGTTTGAATTAGACGAAGTTGATTACGGTCTATCTAAATCAACTTTTAAAGCTGACATGAAGGAAGCTGAGGAAAACAACAAACTTAGTGACTGGGATCTGTTGGGGAGATAACAATATCAAACCTAAATCAAACCTATCTATTAAGTAAAATAGGATTTGATGTTAAGAAAACCATATATCCAGTTTTGGACTTAGATTGATGAAAAACATGTGTTATTTTTCATCTTAGACTTAAAGAATTTCTAAGTAAGAACTGTCAGCTGACGAATCATAGTGTCAGCTGAACACTGAGTATCAGCCAAAGGACCAGCTTCAGAAAGATCAGCTGAGAAGAAAAGACAAGTCAAGAAGCATCAGCTGAGGATCTACAATGAATCAGCTGATGGTCCAAAATCATTAGCTGAGGAAAATTTCAAGATCAGCTGAGCTATCAACGATCAGCTGACACAATCACATTGATCAGCTGATGCCTCCCATCTGTCAGATAAGGTATTTACTACTTATCCAATCTTTCCTTCATAAGTTGATCATACTCAAACGATTAGCTGAGCCGTTGGGATCAGCTGACAGTTTAGTTTGATCAGTTGGTTAGATATACTCTGATTTTTATTATTAGTTGAGCATTTCGATCAGCTGAGCAAATCTAGTCAGCTGAGTCTTTCACATTTATCCTTAGCTGAGCAAATTTACATATGCAGTTCAGTGTCTATTAGCTGAGTCTTTATTCTACATCTCAGTTAATAGCTTTTCTATGTAATATTTTCTTTAGTCAAAGGCAGAACATGTGTTGTTGCTATTATGCCTTATATCTTTCTTTGTAAAAGTACTTAGCACTTTTTGTATCTGCAAAGAAACAAAAAGGATAGATCTTTATCCCCTGGAAAAGGAGAAAGATACTATTGAAGAGAAGATCTTGAAGATATGATGTTAAGTATGGCTGGCAACTCCATACTTGGTAAAGTCAAATCTTCAGAAATCATGGTGTTGATTAAATCACAAGCATGAAAGGAGAAGCTTACTTTTCCAAGATATAAAGGTAGTACTTTAATAATATAATAATAGATAGTGGGTACACTCATTACTGAAAAGTATGTTCATTTTACACACTTTGTGTATAAAGTTAACTTACTTTTCACCCACTAACTTTATCTATTATAATATTATTAAACCAAGTACCTTTGTCTCCTTCTCTCTTCGTCAACCTGGACACACCTTGCTTATATATACTCATGCATAGAAACATGCTATGTATGCGTTGAAAAAGCACTGAAATCTCATAAGTTGAGAATTAGAAGAGTTAGCATTTTACTTTCAGTGTAACAAACTTGTTCATGTGTTGAACATCTTAGACATTAGTTGTTTAAGATTAGCATTGTCTATGTGTTAGACAAATCTAGTTGCCACCTTTTATTGAACTTAGATTTTCCGCATCTAGTTCATGTAATTCTTGATTAACATCAATAAGAATTATATAAAAGTAAACTGTGTGTCTCTTAAATTTTAATTTGCTAAAGTTTGTATTCAACCCCCCCTTCTACAAACATTTGTTGTTGTAGTATCCATTCGGGACCAACAATCGGTATCAGAGCAGGCTAGATAACTCATATCTAAGATCTGTTTTGCTTACTCTTCAACTGCTTCTACCCCACAATACTAAATGGCCACTCCGGTTGCTGATTCAAATGGTTCTTCAAATAATGGCTCACTCACTAGATGTCCATCTTTCGATGGAGAAAACTTTTCTCTCTGGAAGAGTAGAGTTCTTCTCTATATGTCAAGCCTAGATGAGGTGATGCTCAAAACTGTAACTGAAGGTCCTTATGTTCCTTCCTCAACTATCCAAGTAACTGAAGCCACTGATGAAGTTCCTGCTGTTGAAAGACTAATTATAAAGCCTATAAATCAATGGTCTGATGAAGACAAAAGGCTTGTTAATCTTGATGTTAAAGCAATAACAGCCTTAGTCTCTGCACTACCTAATGATGTCTATCATCAAGTTCTTAACTACAAATCTACAAAAGAGATGCTAGACACTTTGACCGTGGCATATGAAGGTACTGAAGAAGTGTAGGAAAACAAGAAACTCCTTCTGGTAAGAGAATATGAGTTCTTCTTTGCTCATAAAGGTGAAAGTATAACTCAGACCTACACTAGATTCAACTGCCTTATTAATGACTTAAGAAGGGCAGATGTTCCCAAGAGCAATAAGGAGCTTGTAAACAAGTTTCTAGACTCTCTCCCAGAATCTTGGGATCATTTCATCACTGTGCTTAAACATGGTGAGAAAATCAAGGATCTTACACTGGTTGGTTTATATGGAAACCTTATGAATCATGAACAATCAGTAAAACAAAGGAAACTCTCTACCAAGGATATGAAGGAGGCTGTAAAAGCTCCAACTACTGCCCTTGTATCTAAGGATACAAGATCTAGGAGTTTTGCAGCAGTGGTAGATGAATCAAGTGATGAGGAAGAGGAAGAGGAAACTTCTGATGAAGAGCAGGTGGCTGATGGGGATGAAGATCTGGAGAACATGGACAACATTGAAGCTGTTGTTGAGTAGGCTGCCATGTTGGTTAAAAGGTTCAAACCTTTCTTGAAAAGAAAGGGTGTCAAGAGGTTTGAGAAGAAACCCTTCAAAGGAGAAAGAGCCATGTCAAAACCAAAGGCTTCTGAAGGTTGTTTCTCTTGTGGAAAGACTGGTCACTATGCTAGTGAATGTAAGTCCATAGGAAACACAGGCTTCAAGGGTTCCTCAAGCTCTGACATCAAGATTGATTATGAAGCTAAATATAAGAAGCTTCTTCCTGTAGTCCTTGACAAGAAGAAGAAGAAAGCTCAGAACAGGGTGCTGGTAGCTGAAGAAGAAGATTGGGCTGAGAAAGATCTCTCAAGTGATGAAGATGAGGTCCTCACAGCTCAGTTCAGTTTAATGTCTAACACAGCAAGTACAAGTTTCTTTGATGAGGACATGAAGAAAGCTGCTAAAGCTTGTACTTCTCCTGACTGGGATCCCTCTTCTATGTATCAGGTTGGAAAATTTATTAACTATGAAGATAATGAAAATAATACTATGTTTGATTGTCTATGTGTTGAGTTTAAGTAAAATATTCAAAGAGAAAAGAAGCTAAAATTAGAAATAGAATCACTAAAAGAGAGATTAAGTCTTAAATATGAGAAACTGAAACAAATGAAAAAACTGAAAGATGATTTAGCTAATCAAAAGATACTTAATCAGATCTTTGTAAAAGAAACAAATGAAGCAACAATAAAGTTTAATGACCTTTAAAAAGTAGTTAGATCTCGGTGTGTATCTGCTGAGAAGACCACTCAGTATGTCAATGAGCAGATTCCAAAACAAGTTCAAGCTATTATTGGTGGAAATTATTCCCAAGCTGCTAACTGTGTTGATTTTAGCATGAACATAAATATCTTAGAAAAAGCTGATATTTTACCTCTTACTTTTCAAAAGATTGTAAAAGGAAAAAGTATTATCACTAACAGATTCGTTAAAAGTACAAGTACTCAGCTGAAAGACTCAACCACTTCAAAAGTTGATTCAAGTTCTATTATTTTGACAGATAGCAAAAGTACTGAAAATTTAATTGTAAAGGAAGTAAGTAAAGGAATGGAATCATTTGTTGAGACCAAAGAGACATTTTGTTGTCAAACCTTGAAAGCTGATACATTAAATTTAGGAACTCAGCTGACTGAAAATTCTTTAGCTAATGATATTACATCAGCTGATCAAAAAGTAGATGATAACTGCTCAGCTAATATCCTGTCAGCTGATCATGGATCCTCTTCTATTTGTTTAGCTGATCAAACATCACTTCAAACTCTTTTAATAGGAGAAACTAAGAGTAAAAGACCTTTTGTTTACAAAAAGTCTCAGTCTGCCATACCTAAAGTTGATCATAAACTTATTTTAACTAAGGGTCAACCTAAGGTAACTGTAAACAAAGACCTTATCAGTTTATAGAATCAGTTGCAACAACTGAATGGTGAAATCTGTCAGCTGATGACCCATAGTCATCAGAAAACAGTTAAGACATCTCTTAGGCAATTACCTAAATATGTTAAAGGCTGCAAAAATAAAAAATGTTATAAATGTGGGAGCAAAGAACATAAGGCAAGTAATTGTTCTCTTGAAGGTAACTCAAGACAGCGGACTGATAATGATAACACAGTTGTTTCTCTCATTCATAAACAACCTAATATAAAGTGGATGGCTAGGTGCAATCCACAGGGGTCCACTTAAATGTGGATGCCCAAGTGTCACTAACCTTCTTTCAATCACAACTATGCAGGGGCTGAACACATGGTATCTTGACAGTGGATGCTCAAGGACCATGACAGGTTGTAAAGCTTTGCTTAGTAACTACAAAAAGGAAAAAGGTCCAAGAGTGACCTTTGGTGATAACAATTGTGGGGAAACAAAAGGCTATGGAGAACTTCATAATGGGAACCTAACCTTGTCCAAGGTATCATATGTTAAAGGGCTTAAGTACAATCTCATCAACGTAAGTCAGCTATGTGATGGTGATCATAAAGTCCTCTTTACAAAGACAGGTGGTTCCATTTTAGATCAAGAAGGTAAAACAATAATTTGTGCAAAAAGAACCAAGGATGTATATACTCTTGATATGTCCTCTGGTGATCCATCAAAGTTAACCTGTTTGTATACAAAATCTATAACTGACACAAACTTGTTATGGCACAAAAGGCTTTCCCATTTAAACTTCAAAAATATAAACAAGCTGAGCAAGGGTGGACTAGTGTCAGGACTACCTTCACTGACATATGTTAAGCCTAAACATTGCTCTGCATGTGAGAAGAGAAAGCAGCGCAAGACATCTTTTCCATCTAAGCAAGCCTTCTCCATCACTGAACCTTTCTACATGTTGCACATGGATCTATTTGGTCCTGTTGCTACTGCTAGCATTGGTGGAAGTAAGTATGCATTGGTAATGGTTGATGAATTCTCAAGATACACTTGGGTCATCTTCCTAAAAGCAAAGAGTGAGGCTGCTAAAGAAATAATTAACTTCATAAAGAAGATGGAAGTGCTAAATGGAAATCTAGTAAGGATGCTTAGAAGTGATCATGGAACTGAGTTTAAAAATCAAACTCTAGAAGGTTTCTGTGATGAAAAAAGCATATCTCAAAACTTCTCTGCTCCAAGGACTCCACAACAGAATGGTGTAGCTGAAAGAAGAAACAGAACATTAATTGAAGCTGCAAGAACCATGCTGTGTGAGAGTGGGTTAGGATTTAACTTCTGGGCTGAAGCTGTCAGCTGTGCATGTTTTACACAGAACAGATCTCTTGTGATCAAGAGGCACAACAAAACTCCCTATGAAGTGCTTAAGGGAAGGAAGCCAAACATCAGTTTCTTTCACATCTTTGGGTGTCAGTGCTTCATACTGAACCAAAGAGATCAACTGCAAAAGTTTGCACCCAAGGCAGATGAAGGTGTTTTTGTTGGATATTTTGTGATCTCCAAAGCTGACAGAATTTACAACATTAGAACAAAGGTCATAGAAGAATCAATCAATGTAAGTTTTAATGAAAATGACTTTGTTGCTTCCTGTTATACTAATCCATCTATAGGTAAGGAATTTAATGATTTGCTGCATACTGAAGATAACATTCCAGTATCAGCTGATCCACTCCTATCAACTGATTCACTCTCGTCAGCTGACTTAGATGACTTAGATGAACCTGTTCCAAACTTACAAAACATCTCTACACAACCTATCCTAAATCAACCCACACTTTTACTGAATGATGGGAATCATGCTTCAACATCAATGGACTCTAATTCCATATCAAACATTCCTTCATCAGTAGAAGTTTTATCAGCTGACATTCCTGAAATTCTGTCAGCTGACCAACCAGAAGTCTCATCAGCTGACCCAAACCAAAGAATTTCAACTCCTTTAATCCAAACTGTTTCAAACTCTCCCAGAATCCAAAATGCCTATAAGGACCACAAGGATCATCCTAAAGATCAGGTCATAGGTAACATAGAAGCACCTATACTAACAAGATCAAAAGCTTGTAATTTCTGTTTATATTCAGGTTTTGTTTCTATGATTGAACCAAAGAAGGTGGATGAAGCTCTAAATGATCCTCACTGGATTATTGCCATGCAAGAAGAATTGGCAGAATTCACAAGAAACAATGTATGGACTTTGGTGCCAAGACCAAAGGATAAATCCATCATTGGTACTAAGTGGGTGTTCAGAAACAAGATGGATGAACAAGGGCTAATCATCATAAACAAAGCAATACTAGTTGCTCAGGGGTATTGTCAAGAAGAAGGAATCGATTTTGATGAAACCTTTGCCCCTGTTGCAAGACTTGAAGCAATAAGACTGTTTCTAGCTTATGCTGCCTTCAAAGACTTCAAAGTTTTCCAAATGGATGTTAAGAGTGCTTTCCTCAATGGAGAATTGAAGGAAGAGGTGTATGTCAAACAACCTCCAGGTTTTGAGGATACAAGCAAGTTAGATCATGTATACTTCTTGAACAAAGCTTTGTATGGTCTAAATCAAGCACCAAGAGCCTGGTATGACACCCTCTCTTCTTTTCTGATCACTAAAGGATTTACTAGAGGAAGCATAGATAGCACCTTATTCATAAGAAAACTCAAGGGCGATGTAATACTAGTGCAGATATATGTAGATGATATAATATTTGGGTCTACAAATGTTGATCTTTGCAAAAACTTTTCAAAACTCATGTCTGATAATTATCAGATGAGCATGATGGGTGAATTAAACTATTTTCTAGGTCTTCAAATCAAACAAGAGGTTGATGGAATTTTCATTCATCAAAAAAAATATGTAAATGACTTACTTAAGAAATTTGAGTTTGAAAATTGTTTTTCAATGAAAACACCCATGTCCACTGCCTTAAAGCTGGGAAAGGACACTGATGATAAATCAGTGAATATTATAGCTTATAGAGGTATGATAGGGTCTCTTTTATACCTCACTGCAAGTAGACCAGATATTATATTTTCTACATGTCTTTGTGCTAGATACCAAGCAGATCCCAAAGAATCTCACTTAGCTACAGTTAAAAGGATTTTCAGGTATCTCAAAGGAACTCCTAATCTAGGTCTTTGGTACCCCAAAGACTCTGATTTTGAGTTAGTTGGATACACTGATTCTCACTTTGCAGGTTGCACACTAGACAGAAAGTGTACATCTGGGGGTTGTCAATTATTAGGTGGAAGATTAGTCAGCTGGTCAAGCAAGAAACAGAACTTTGTTTCAACTTCTACAGCTGAGACAGAATACATTGCTGCTGGAAGCTGCTGTGCTCAATTGCTATGGCTGCAAAATCAACTACTGGATTATGACATACAGTTTGAAAACTCCCCAATTCTGTGTGACAACACAAGTGCCATATCTATCTCTAACAACCCTGTTTTGCATTAAAAAACTAAGCATATTGAAATCAGACATCATTTTCTTAGAGACAATGTGCAGAAAAAGAAAGTTTCAATGCACTATATAAACACTGATGTTCAATTAGCTGACATTTTTACAAAACCTTTGGATGAGTCTCGGTTCAACTTCCTAATATCCAAACTTGGCATGTTAAACTTGTAATATATTATGTTCTTAGATAGTTAGTTTAGTGTGAGAAAATAATTTTATCTGTGCGTGAAATGAAGTACTTATCTAAGCTTCTACATGTTTTACTTATGGTAGATCAGCTAATGGAATTATGTCAGCTGACGACCATCAGCTGACACTATACCTCAGCTGATAAACCATCAGCCAAGACTTATAAGCTCAGCTAAGTGCACTCATTAGCTGACACTTATTTTATCTCAACATAGATCAGCTGACACTCTCTTTGGTCAGTTGATGATTTTCAAAAGTCAAAAATTCTGTGTCCCCACACTTATTTTATTATTTTCTCATTTGTATTTAATATGTTAACTAGGTATTTAATTTCTTTTTAATTGTCCGTTAGTTGTCCGTGTATTTATTATCTTATTCATTTATCTACCTTTTTGCAGAAGTGACAGTTACTTTTTGAAATATATTTTGGTGACAGTTTAGGTTTCCAAGGAAGATATAAAGATGTTTTCGGGCGGTTCTTCATTTCTTACGCTTTCAAAATTCCCAAACACTCTTTCTCTCTAAAATCTTCAAACCCTAAACCTTCGTTGCTCAAACTGTTTCACTCTGTAATCATGGTAACTTTCAACTCTGCTTCCACTCCTCTTGCCATTGCTGTTGAGAATGTTGCACCCAACTCAGAACTCACCATTCGTCCCAATAACTTTCGAATAACCACTGAAATCCCTCAAACAAGGCAAACCAGGGATACGAACCCATGGTTGCGTTTATTACTGCCCATCCCCTGTTTCCTTGTCTCTCTGCTCATCCTTACTTCATTTTCCCTCACATTGTTGGTGAAATTTGGTACACTGCTAGGTACCATCCCAATCAAAACCTCATCACCTGCACCTGTCTGAATGGCCACATCAACATAAATTTCACTGTCGACACTCTGCGACAGGCCATCTCTCTTCCAAACTTGGCTCCTTATCATCCATTTGCTCAAATGGATCAAGTTTTGGAGGTACTACCCCTAATTGGCTACAATGCTCCTATTACCCATGGTCAATACAAGTTGTCTGTGCTGTGACACCCGTGGAAGTATCTGGAAAGTGTCATCACTCGCTGTTTTGGTCCCAAAACTGGAAGCTTCGATCAAATGAACCAGATAGAGCTGATGGTACTTCATTCCTTAGTCACAGGGAGGAATATTGACTTTGCCCAAGTCATATTCTCGGATATGGTGGACAAAATTACTCTTTTTACTTCAAAGAAATCCACAAGGACTATTGTTCCCTACATAAGGTACTTGAGCTTACTTGTCCTTCATCAAATGCAATGGGAACAGTATACTGTGATAGCTGTTGTGCTTGATGGAATACCCATGCCTTAAATGGGTCAAAAGATTTTTAATCTAATAAGGGAAGAACAAGGTCCAGCTATTACTACCCAGATGCAAGAAATAATTGATATTGCTGGTGATGAAGCTGAGGTTGAAGAAGGGGTGTTTGCTGCAAACTTGGAAGAACAAATGGCTGATGATTCTGAATCTTCTGATATGATCACTGAGCATTCTGAAGAGTCAGTGACTCATACTCAAGATGAAGCCATGATTGAAGAAGAAAGGATGAAAGAAGGGTTGATGGACACTGCTGATCATGAAATAATGTTTAGAGCAGATGTATTTGATGAACCAGCACAGGATGAGCCTATTAATCCTGATGCTGAGGATGTACAGGAAGCAGATAGTGGTGATGAAAGAGGTGATGCTGGCTATGGTTACACTGAAAATATTCAAGCTACAACCAGCTCATCTTCTCCTAAAGGGATGCCAATCACTGAATTCCCTGTCAGTTCCAGTTCTACCACACCACAAACTCAACACAATGAAGAAGAATCTGATGATGATTCTCCAAGTAGGACTCTTGGTGGCACAATTGCTTATCCCAACCCTGATCAACAACAAGGATCGAGTGACTCTGTTCATAGGGCACCAAGTGGTGGAGATGAAGAGGTTCCTGATGTTGAAGAGATCTCTGATAAGCTGTTGGAGCTCATAGAGATCAGCAAAGCAAAACGAATCTCAGGTATACCTTTATCACTCCCTGAGGACACTCATTTGGTTGACCCCACCAATGAGAACCCATCCTCTCCTCCAGTTGTAACACCCCCACAACTGCCAAGCTCTAGTCAACTCCCAACAGTTTCTAGTTCTACTCCATTTTACACCCATACTGAATTAAGGTCACAAGAGCTTATGCACTTTCCACAAGTCTCTGAGGTAGTGTTATACACACCTCTGGCCTCAACTCCTATAGCTACCTCTTATGTTGAGGGGGAGATTATGGATGTTGCTCTAACCCAACTGCCAGTGGATGTGCCCTCATAAAAGGTCACATTCGTAAATATGGGATTGCTGCAATCTGGGTCACCCTCCCAACAGGGTGATACCATTGAAAGACAGACCTCCTCCCAAGGTCACACTGTGTCCATAGCCCCTGTGAGTCAAGCCTTTCCCTTAGTAAGTTCACAACAACTTGCTACTGAAATAAGGGATACCCCATTGAGTGCAACCCTCACTCACACTCACATACTTGCACCTACTTTTGATTCAATACTTACACATACTAGTGCACTGCCTGTCAATACTAGTGGCATAAACCAGCCATTGGTAGAGGGCACACTCTCTGTTCCCAGTGATCTTAGGCCTATAAACCAAGGTCTAAGTGAGGGACCTCAATCTATTCCTGTTCTTGGCACCTCAACTAAATCAATTCCCACCAAACCTCTTCCATCTACCTTCTCTGAACCTTCACCCCAAATAATTCAAAGCCTACTGTCCATCTCTCAAAAGATGGATAGTCTTCAAGCCTCCTTCACCTCCTTCCAAACTAAAACAGAAACTCAACTCTCTCATTTAACCAAAGAGGTTGAGTCACTAAAGGCTACACAATCCCAACCCCAACCCACCCCTGCCCCTGTTGATCTTTCACCACTTCTTACTAAATTAGATCAACTTCTTACCCAAACTTCTAATCCTACTCCTATTCCTTCACCTACCATCTCAAACCAAACAATTACCAACCTCAACCAAACCATTTCTAACCTTCTCACCCACCTCCATACCTTAAGACCTTCCCCTCCTAACATTTTAGTAACCATCCCTGACTCACTTCTTAGAGTCCCTTCTCTTCTCCAAACCATCATTACTGACCTCCAACACCTAAACAACTACTCCATCCAAAAGCATAGTGAAACCCTCAAAGAATTCACCAATATCACCCAACCTCCTATCCCCACTACCTCTCCTTCAACTTTACCTATCCCTCCCTCTACCTCCACTCCTTCTCCATCTCCTTATTCTTTTATCCCTCCTTCTGTTGCTAAGCCCTCTGACAACTTTCCTTTTACATTTGCTGATGACAAAAAGGGGGAGAAGTCAGTTAGAAGAGAACCTTCACCAGATACAATCAGAGCAGCTGTTGATGCATATACAACTGAGGTTCAGGCTATGCAAACAGAGGATGCATCTGCCCCCAATGAAGCAGAAACTCAAAGAAAATCAGATGTTGAGGGGGAGAATCAATCTGAGGGGGAGCAATTTGCTCAAGATGAGCAGAGGCCAAAAATAAGATTCAAACAAATGGCTAGAAGGAAGAGTGCTAAAAAGCCAAGACAAGATGAATCTTGTGCACCAATAAATGTGTCATCAGAAGATTCTAATAATGATGATGATGAAGATAGAATGCCTTTGTCATATCTGCTCAACTTGAGAAAGCAGGGCCTCTCAACTCAAGCTCCACCAGTCCAAACTTCCTCTCCAGTACAATCAAGTCAACCAACTCCCAGCAGTACATCAAGGAGAAAAGGAAAGAAAATAATGTCTGCTGAGGAGATTGAAGAAGAAGAAAGAAGAGAGGAAGAGTTAAATCAAGAGGATGAGAATCTCAGAGAGCTAAGTGAACTGGCTGCTGCTCTTGGTACAACCATTGAAGATGTTATGAAAACCAAGGAGAGACACCAGGATTTCACTACTCCTGAAGATCTTGCTGCAATCATTGGTGTCACTGATGATGAATTGAGAGAATTACAAGAAGAAGAAATCATCATGTTATCTTCTCACTCACATCCAACACAAGTTGCACCACAGCAAGATGATCCTACTGTCAAGAAAGTTCCTAAAAGAGGAAGAACTCACAGAGAAGCCATTCAAGCATTGCATGAGTTTAACTTTGGAGTTACAACTCAGCAATCTGAAAGGGAGATCAAAGAGGTCTTGGAAAACAAGAAAAACTTTATAGAAAGAAAGGATCCAAATCTCATTTCCAGAGTCACTCCATATAAGGGAACAGATGAAGGGCCAGATCTCAGATTAGTCAGAAGAGATGAAAGACAAACACATGAGAATGCCTATATTCATCACTGCAAACTGTTCTCCTTCACTGAGATGATTGAGACTCTGTACCACCTCCTTAAATCCAAAAGTGAAATTGCCACAAGGTTCATTAACAAATTCGAATACTGGATCAGAATGGCTGTCTACTACAGGATATGCACTCATGATCAATTTGTGGAACACATTGATGTGATTGAGGATGCCTTCAAGAAATCCTCCAAAGCTTTTGTACCTACTGAACGGATTATACTTAATCCTGATCATTCTTACCTGTCTGCATATGAAAATCTCAACACTGCTCTGCCCTCCAACATTGAGCCAGAAATGTTTAAGTACATAACTGAACCTGAAAGAGGGATGTTCTTCAAGAACAGAGCTGGTGTTTGGAGATTCCTAAGAGAAACTGACTTAGGAAGAGCCCGTGGAGAATTAATCTTTCAAGCTGCACATTTAACAAGGGGACAGACAGGAAGTGAACATTTTGAAAATCTGATTCAAGCAAGAGCTGAAGAGTTGTTGGCTACAAATCCACTAAATAGATTTCTGGTTGTAAAAGAAGAACCTTGGTGGGAATGAAGACCACACTTCATAACTAGACTAGTTGTATTTTTCAATTCCTAGAATAGTTCAGCTTCTGTACTTAGTATTAACTCATAGTTAGATTGCATTATACAAACTCTGATGTAAATACTTTGTTCTGTAATCAAGCTTGAAACTTTGATCATGGACTACTTAGCTAAAATGCTAGTATAGATGACTCTTAGTAGATAGCTCACATAGTGTAAATATAGAAAATATCAAAAATCCTAAAAACAGAAAAAGGATAGAAAAGATACCACAAAAACAGAACAATGGTACTTCATAAATGAAAAGATTCCCAAAAACAGAATATCAGGGAACATACTTTAAAGAGTTACCAAAAACAGATAGCTAGGTAACCAAATTGCACTTAAAAGTTTTATCTTTACAAATTCGAGTCAAACTGATTCTTCTTAAACCGATAAGGTTTTGTCATCATCAAATAGGGGGAGATTGTTGGGGAGATAACAATATCAAACCTAAATAAAACCTATCTATTAAGTAAAATAGGATTTGATGTTAACAAAACCATATATTCAGTTTTGGACTTAGATTGATGAAAAACATGTGTTATTTTTCATCTTAGACTTAAAGAATTTCTAAGTAAGAAATGTCAGCTTACGAATCATAGTGTCAGCTGAACACTGAGTATCAGCCAAAGGACCAGCTTCAGAAAGATCAGCTGAGAAGAAAAGACAAGTCAAGAAGCATCAGCTGAGGATCTATAATGAATTAGCTGATGGTCCAAAATCATCAGCTGAGGAAAATTTCAAGATCAGCTGAGCTATCAAGGATCAGCTGACACAATCACGTTGATCAGCTGATGCCTCCCATCTGTCAGATAAGGTATTTACTACTTATCCAATCTTTCCTTCATAAGCTGATCATGCTCAAACGATTAACTGAGCCCTTGGGATTAGCTGACAGTTTAGTTTGATCAGTTGGTTAGCTATACTCTGATTTGTATTATTAGCTGAGCATTTCGATCAGCTGAGCAAATCTAGTCAGCTGAGTCTTTCACATTTATCCTTAGCTGAGCAAATTTACATATGCAGTTCAGTGTCTATTAGCTGAGTCTTTATTCTACATCTCAGTTAATAGCTTTTCTATGTAATATTTTCTTTAGTCAAAGGCAGAACATGTGTTGTTCCTATTATGCCTTAGATCTTTTATTGTAAAAGTACTTAGCACTTTTTGTATCTGCAAAGAAACAAAAAGGATAGATCTTTATCCCCTGGAAAAGGAGAAAGATACTCTTGAAGAGAAGATCTCGAAGATATTATGTTAAGTATGGCTGGAAACTCCATACTTGGTAAAGTCAAATCTTCAGAAAGCATGGTGTTGATTAAAGCACAAGCATGAAAGGAGAAGCTTACTTTTCCAAGATATAAAGGTAGTACTTTAATAATATAATAATAGATAGTGGGTACACTCATTACTGAAAAGTATGTTCACTTTACACATTTTGTGTATAAAGTTAACTTACTTTTCACTCACTAACTTTATCTATTATAATATTATTAAACCAAGTACCTTTGTCTCCTTCTCTCTTCATCAACCCGGACACACCTTGCTTATATATACTCATGCATGGAAACATGCTATGTATGCGTTGAAAAAACACTGAAATCTCATAAGTTGAGAATTAGAAGAGTTAGCATTTTACTTTCAGTGTAACAAACTTGTTCATGTGTTGAACATCTTAGACATTAGTTGTTTAAGATTAGCATTGTCTATGTGTTAGAAAAATCTAGTTGCCACCTTTTATTGAACTTAGATTTTCCGCATCTAGTTCATGTAATTCTTGATTAACATCAATAAGAATTATATAAAAGTAAATTGTGTGCCTCTTAAATTTTAATTTGCTAAAGTTTGTATTCAACCCCCCCTTTCTACAAACATTTGTTGTTGTAGTATCCATTCGGGACCAACAGGATCCTTCTTCCATGTACAAGGTTAGTAATTTCAACTCTTATACCGATGAAGAAAAAGGTCTTGCATTTGATTATCTGCTAAATGATTTCAAGACCAGCCTTAAGTCTCAAAATGACCTCAAAGCTGAAATAGCTAAATTGAAAAATGAGATTAAGGAAAATTAAACTCTCATTGATGTTGGTAAAAATGCATAATGTGATCTTGAATGTCAAAGACACATTAATAAACTTCTAACTAGAGAACTTCAGGAAGCCAAGGATAAAGCTGACCAACTTCAAAAGGTCACAGAATCATGGTGTAAGTCATCAAGGCTTGCTGAAAAGTGTATCAACCAACAAATCCATAAACATGTACAAGCTGTATTTAGAGGTGACTATCAATCCGTAGCATATGCAGCTGATGATGATGAGATAGCAAGTACAGACTCTGAGGAAGATAGACAACTGATTGAGTCTCAGACGTCAGCCTCAGAAAAGAAACATGATCCAAGCCTAAAATACAATAAGTTTGTAAAGGAAAAGGATCATGGAAATGAGTGTTCAACATCTAAACAGGATAGTAAGTCTGTGTTTGATAGATTAGGCACTCAGCCTATTCAAAGAACTTCTTTTATTGAAAGGATGAATCCAAATCCTTTCAAAATACAACACTCTCTATCTGGCTCATAGAGAAGTTACAAGAATAGGAAGACCACTGTAAGTCAGAGGTCATATCACAACAATGGTAAGTCCAAAGTTGTTGAAATTGGTAAGTCCAAAGAACTCAACAGTGGTAAGTCCAAGACTGTTGAAACTGGTAAGTCCAAGAAACATGACAATGGTAAGTCCAAAGTCATTGAAAAGAAGTTTGTTGGCCAAGCTTAAAATCAAAAGGATAATAAACCTAGATCTGACAAAGGTAAGTCCAAAGTCAATGAGGATCAGGTGAATCAGCTTGCAAAGAAAGTTGAGAAATTATCCACAACCTATGATCCTAAAACTGAGAGTAAGTTTCCTAAAGGATTATCAGATGATCTATCTCCTGTAGTCATTGGTAGAAGAAAATGCTACAAGTGTAGAGGTAGAGGACATGAGGCCAAAGACTGTGAAAGAGAAATCTTAAGGCCTGAAAAGAACAAGCTGGTCAGCCTACACAGGACTCAACACCTGCTCAAGTTGACCAGTCAGTTCCAAAAGATGAAGCTGCTAAGTGCTCATCATCTGAACCTACTACAAAGTGGGTTCCCAAACAAAACTAATTTGTTTAGTTTTCTCATAATGTGCAGGGTTCAAGTAAATGGTACTTGGATAGTGGATGTTCAAGGCACATGACTGGGTGGAAAGGGCTTCTTAGTGATTTCCAGGAAGATGAAGGTCCAAAAGTAACATTTGGTGATAACTCCCATGGAAGAAGTAAAGGATATGGGAAGATGCATGCTGGCAAGGTGACTTTCCAGAAAAAGTTGCATATGTTAAAGGTCTTAAACACAATCTGATAAGTATCAGTCAATTGTGTGAAGAAGACAATATTGTTACTTTTAGGAAGAAAGCAGGAACGATATACAATGCTAAAGGTAAGCCAGTGCTAATAGCAAAGAGAAAAAGAGATGTGTATCTACTTGATCTTAACTCTGTTGATCCTTACACTAAAACCTGCTTATATTCCCAATATGTTCCTAAGCTGAGTTGGCTGTGGCATAAACGGTTGTCACACTTAAACTTCAAGAATATAAATATGCTATCCAATAAAGAGTTAGTCTCTGGATTGCTAAAGATCACATTAGTCAAGGACAAATTGTGCTCAGCTTGTGAACAAAGAAAACATCATAAAGGGTCCTTCAAGTCAAAGAGAAAATTTTCAATAATAGACCCACTGCATATGTTGCATATGGATCTGTTTGGACCCATAAGTACTCCAATCCTAAGTGGCAAGAAGTACACTCTGGTGATAGTAGATGAGTTCTCACGATTCACCTGGGTAATATTCCTTAAAGCCAAAAGTGAAGCTGCCCTGGAGATAATAAGTTTTATCAAACATGAAGAGTTACAAAAAGGTAAGTCTGTTAAGCAACTCAGAAGTGATCATGGGACTGAGTTTAGAAACTCAACCCTGGAAGGCTTTTGTGAACAAAAAGGAAAATTACAAAATTTCTCCTCAGTCAGGACTCCTCAACAAAATGGAGTTGCTGAAAGAAGAAACATAACCTTAATTGAGGCTGCAAGAACAATGCTATGTGAGGCAGGATTGAAACTCTATTTCTGGAATGAAGTTGTAAGTACAACATGCTATACCCAGAATAGGTCAATCATTGTCAAAAGACATGGTAAAATAGCATATGAGATGTATAAATCTAGAAAGCCCAATATAGGTTACTTCCATGTCTTTGGTTCAAAATGCTATGTGCTAAATCAAAGAGATCAGCTCCATAAGTTGGAACCTAAAGCTGATCCTGGAATCTTTGTTGGTTATTCCTCAATCTTCAAATCTTACAGTGTGTATAACACAAGGAGAAAAGCTATAGAAGAATCAATTCATGTCTCATTTGATGAAGACAACTTTGATCACGCTGATAAAAGACAAGCTGACTTGGTCAGTCTGAGTGAGCTTGAAAAGCCTGAGGAAACCAAAATGTCAAATCCTATTTATTTCATGGATGATGACAGTGATGATGATGTGTGTCTATCTAAGAAATCATCACAAGCTCCACGGGACACTCAACCTGAGAAAGATGATGAGTTCATTAATCGCTTTGGAGCTGATAATACTCAGACTGAAGATCTTGATGATCAACAGTTTGATGACAATGCTGCAATTGAGACTGAGGATGTAAGTTCACCTCAAATTACTCAATATCACTCAGATCCAGAACTACAATCTTTTACTACAACATTTAAATTTCTTAAAGATCATCCTCAAGATCAAATAATCGGTAATGTTCAAGAAAGAGTCATGACTAGATCGAAGGAAACAACAAATTATGCTGCTTACTTTGGGTTCCTATCTCAAATGGAACCAAAGAATACTGAAGAAGCTTTAGAGGATGAGGACTGGATTGAAGCTATGCAAGAGGAATTAAATGAGTTTGAGAGAAACAAAGTCTGGAGTCTTGTCCCAGCCCCCAAATATCATACAATTATAGGCACTAAGTGGGTCTATAGAAACAAAATGGACAAGGATGGAGTGATTGTTAGGAACAAGGCCAGGCTGGTAGCACAAGGGTATAAACAAGAAGAAGGAATCGATTATGATGAGACCTTTGCCCCTGTTGCTAGAATTGAAGCCATAAGGTTGTTCTTAGCTTATGCAACATATAAACACTTCAAAGTCTATCAAATGAATGTGAAAAGTGCTTTCCTAAATGGAAAACTTCAGGAGGAAGCCTATGTGAAACAACCTCCTGGCTTTGTCAGTTCAAAGTATCCACATCATGTCTATAAGTTAGACAAGGCTTTGTATGGTCTTAAAAAAGCTCCAAGAGCTTGGTATGATACCCTGTCCAACTATCTACTATCAATGGACTTCACCAGAGGTAGTATAGATAAGACACTCTTTATTAAAAAGAGTAAAGGACAGGTTATTCTTGTACAAATCCATGTGGATGACATTATTTTTGGTTCTACAAATGAATCTCTGTGTGAATGGTTCTCCAAAATCATGTAAAAAAGGTACAAGATGAGTATGATGGGTGAAATGACATATTTCGTAGGCTTGCAAATTCAACAAAAGCCTGATGGAATATCCATTAATCAAAGCAAGTATGTTCTTGATTTGATAAATAAATATGGTTTTGATTCTAGTTCAACCATGAAACACCCATGTCACCAGCTGTCAAGCTGAGTAAAGACTCAGTTGGTAAGTCTGTATGCCAGTCTACCTATAGAGGAATGATAGGTTCATTACTCTATTTGACAGCTAGTAGACCTGATATCATGTTTGCTACATGTGTTTGTGCAAGATATCAGGCAGATCCTAAGGAATCACATCTTCAAGCTGTTAAAAGGATCTTTAGGTACGTTAAAGGTACACCAAATCTAGGTCTTTGGTATCCAAAGGACTCTGGATTTGAGTTCGTTGGTTTTTCAGATGCTGACTATGCTGGGTGCAAGTTAGATAGAAAATCAACAACAGGAGTATGTCAATTTCTTGGAGGGAAGTTAGTAAGCTGGACTAGTAAGAAACAGAACTCAGTGGCTACTTCAACTGCTGAAGCTGAGTATGTTGCAGCAGGAAGCTGTTGTGCTCAAATCCTGTGGATGCAACATCAGCTCCAGGACTTTGGTATGAATTTTAGGAAATCTCCTATCTTCTGTGATAATCAAAGTGCAATAGCCATCACTTACAATCCAGTCTTCCACTCAAGAACTAAGCATATTGAAATTCGACATCACTTCATCATGGATATCGTGGAAAAAGGTAAAGTTGAAATCAAATTTATCTCCACTGATGACCAATTAGCAGACATCTTCACAAAACCACTTGATGAAAAGAGGTTTATGTATCTGCTAAGTGAATTGGATATGCTCAACCCCTAGCTGTGTCTAGAATTTGAGTTTTAGTTTGACAAAGACTAAGAGTCTTAAGCTGAGTGCACAGTTTATAAATAGGTTTTCATAAACTGAATATCTTGTCAAGCTGAATTATGAGTTCACAAGTTTGGTGCATCCCAAACATGTTTTAACTGCTAAGTGTGGTTAAAATATAAATTTGAGTAAGTCTCGAATAAAAGTGACTAAGTGTCATTGAGCCTGAGCTGTGTGCTCTACTCAATCTGAGTAATAATCTCAAGCTGAGTGCTTAAATCAAGCTGAGTGCTTGACCTACGCTGAGTGATAAGTTTACTCAGCTTGGTGTATCTACAACCATGTTTTAATTACTATGTGTTATTAATTCATGAGTCATTATATTTGAGTCAGTCTCAAATTACGTTTTATACCGATTATGTATTGGTGTAGTACAACAGTGTAAATAATGTCTTTGTAAGTCAAGGATATTATTTTACATACTTATCCGTTGTGAGTTGATGTGTTTCTACTCTAATACTGTTACATCATGCCGTAATTTCGTTGGCGTAACGGACAAATAGGGATTCACAACGGTAACTTTTCTCTCTCCTAAAAAAGGTATATATATCGGTTGTAACCGAAATTCAGACATTTACGCTTACTAAACCTATGATATTCTCTTTATACCTTCTACAACCACCATTTGCTAAGTGCAATTCTTCGTCTCATCGATCACGAAACCCTAAATCGCTCAGTGCGAATTCAAAATTTACTCAGTGTGAATTAACGAAATCAACGATGGACGGAACCATTATCAATCTAGGTGATAGAATGGTAAGGGGTGCTGCATTTAAAAGCAACAGATTGCCGTTGATTAAAATTAATAATCAACGAGCATGTCTGGCAATCCCTGGATGCAAGAGAATCAGTGGATACGAACCGTGGGTGGATTACATCCGCAAATGCCCACTGGCATTCGTTTTCACTGGCGCACCAATACATGTGGTTCCTCAGCATCTACTGGAGTTTTGGGATACGTGTATCTATGACCAAACCAGCGGCGAAATTCATGGCACGGTGCTGAACGGAGAGAGGACCATTGCTCTCACAGCGCAAAGGCTAAGGGAGGTTCTTCAACTTCCTCAATCTGATGAGTTCGAGCCTGCTGTGACGAGGCTGGTGGCTAGGTCAGGCTACCCAGAATGGGTCACCCACAAACAGAGGGTGTTATTAAAAAGGCTACCTTTCCAACCGGATCCAAGTCAATGAGTTCGAGATGCAGCTGCTCTACAACATGTACTACACGCGAAACTTGGATTACGCACAACTTATCTTGAATGAACTCAAGGTCCAAGTGTTGGAGACCACAAGGGATCTTCATGTACCATTCATAAGGTACCTGTCCTTGGCATTTGAAGCCGAGCTGGGGACAACACTGTACGAAGCTGATCAGGATGTGTTTCTGTCACCAACACTCAGCTCAAAGAGGTTCAATAATGACATCTTTCCAGAGCAGGAGGGTCTCACTGATCCCATGCATTTGATAGCTGAGGGAGCTTCATCTGAAAGTGAAGCTGAGGGATCGAATCAAGGGAGAGCAGCTCAAGCTGATCAAGAGGTTCAAGCTGAGCATCCTGCTCGGGCTGAGACAGCCAATATTCAAGCTGCTACTGGTAAGATCTCTTCACTTTCTTCTTCTTCTCATTATTCTCCATCCACATTTGGAGACAAGACTGCAGTAAACCCAACTCAGTCTAACCCATCTCCTCCACCTTCTTTCTATCAAAAATCCCACTCTGAAGCCAACCTTGGTGTGCCCACTACTGCCAAGGTAAATCTCCAAACCTATAATCAAAAAACTACCAAAAGTGGTACCACCCCTAAAGGTATCACTGGAGCTGAAGTCACAATGACTCCTCCACTGGCAGGAGTTGAGGGGGAGACACCTACTCTTTAAGTGTCAACCTCGAGGCTCATTTCAACCCAACAGCCTAAACCGGGTGTGGTGTCTACTCAGCCCACACTCTCCAGAACCATGGGAGGGCCTACTGCTGTGCCTGAGCAGACACACTCAGGTTACATTGAATTAATGACCAATACCTAGGGTCAATCACCCCCTCTCACCCAATAAGCCAACCACCAACCCATACACCGCACGTGTTGAGCCCACTTACTTCTCTTCACTTCTCACACTCTCCAGCACGACCTGTCAATGATTCATCTTAATACCAAGGTGAATCATAGGGTCCAAGCTCTGGTGCACATGATTTTGCGGGTATAAACCAACCCTTGGATGATGCACCCAAACAGTCACCAATTGCTGTCCTTGACTCTTTCACCTCACAGGCTCAACATTTTGAGTTTAAGGATAGGAGTCAGTCTCCTCCAGATGAATCTGCCTCCTCAGGCATTCAACAGTTGAAACAATACATAGCAGCTCAGTTTGGTTTGTTCCATCTCAAGAAAAAGAAGCACAAACGTCAAATCTATCAAAGGCTTGAGAAGCTGACTAAGGATGTTAAGGAGATTCCCTCTGCAATTGCTGCCCTTCAACAAAAACAGACTTCGAACCCTGTTGATGATGACAAAAGGGGGGAGAAGGTTCAAGTTGAAGCTGAAGCGCTACTGGTGCTAGCAAGAGGAGCAGAGAGGCAAGCTCAGTTTGAGGGGGAGCTGGAGTTAGAGAAAGAGGAACCTATAGCTAAGAGACAAAAAGTGATAGAATCTGAACCTGAAGCTGATAGTGTTTCTGAGAATGAGGAAGAAAAAGCCACAAGGCTTATGATTGAAATGCTCGAACAAGAGGAAGCTACTGAACTAAGCATATCACTTGATGAGCTAAGAAAAAGGGAAGAGAAAGAAGCAAAGGACCAAGAAAGAGAAAGAGAAAGAAAAGCTTTGGCTCAAGCTGAAGCTGAATACACTGGTCCAAGACCTGATCCGATCCCATACACTGATGCAGACATTCAGGAGTGCTACTTCAGACGAAGCACCAGCAAGGAAATCAAGGGTATGACTCTGAACAGAGTAGATGGAGCCATCATTCTTACCTTCCTATTTAATGACAAATCAACAGTGGTAATGGACCTTAGATATGTTCACAGGATGGGCTACCTTCAATGGCAAAGAATAATGATGATGCTCAAGAAATTCAAGAAGAGTCAGATCAAGCTAGAGATTACAACTGAAGTCTCGAAGCTGATTTCTAGAGCAGGAGTTGAGGTATGTCCCAGTTCCTGGTCTACAATGGGACAGATTATATATACGAATGCATGGAAACATGCTAAGTATGCGAATAGATAGAGTTGAACACTGAAATCTCATCTGTTGAGAATTAGAAGAGTTAGCATTTTACTTTCAGTGTAACAAACTTGTTCATGTGTTGAACATCTTAGAAATTAGTTGTTTAAGATTAGCTTAGTCTATGTGTTAGACAAATTTAGTTGCCACCTTTTATTGAACTTATATTTTCCGCATCTAGTTCATGTAGTTCTTGATTTACATCAATAAGAATTATATAAAAGTAAACCGTGTGTCTCTTAAATTTTAAATAGCTAAAGTTTGTATTCAACCCCCCCCCCCCTTCTACAAACATTTGTTGTTGTAGTATCCATTCAGGACCAACAACTGGTATCAGAGCAGGCTAGATAATTCATATCTAAGATCTGTTTTGCTTATTCTTCAACTGCTTCTACCCCACACTACAAAATGGCCACTCCTGTTACTGCTTCTAATAGTTCTTCCAATAATGCCTCACTCACAAGGTGTCCAATGTTTGATGGGGAAAACTTTTCCCTCTGGAAGAGTAGAGTTCTTCTCTACATGTACAGCCTTGATGATGTGATGCTCAAGACTGTTACCGAAGGTCCATATGTTCCTTCCTCTACTGTTGAAGTCACTGTTACCACTGATACAACTCCTGCATTAGAAAGATATGTTGTCAAAGCCATTCATCAATGGTCTGATGAAGACAAAAGGCTGGTTAATCTTGATGTCAAAGCCAGGACAACATTAGTCTCAGCACTACCCAATGATGTCTATCATCAAGTTCTCAACTGCAAATCTACAAAGGAGATGCTAGACAATTTGATTGTTGCATATAAAGGCACTGAAGAAGTGCAGGAGAACAAGAAACTCCTTCTTGTTAGAGAATATCTTTGCTCATTAAAAGGTGAAAGTCTTACCCAGACCTACACCAGATGTTCCCAAGAGCAACAAGGAACTTGTAAACAAGTTTCTAGACTCTCTCTCCCAGAATCTTGGGATCATTTTATCACTGTGCTTAAACATGGTGAGAAAATCAAGGGTCTTCATTGGTTGGTTTGTATGGAAACCTCATGAACCATGAACAATCAGTGAAGCAGAGGAAACTCTCTACCAAAGACATGAAAGAAGCTGCAAAAGCTCCATAACTGCCCTTGTGTCTAAAGATACAAGATCTAGGAGTTTTGCTGCAGTGGTGGATGAGTCCAGTGAAGAGGAAGAGGAGGAGTCTTCTGATGAAGAGCAAGTGACTGATGGGGATGAAGATTTAGAGGACATGGACAGCATTGAAGCTGCTGTTGAGCAGGCTACCATGTTGGTTAAAAGGTTCAAACCTTTCTTAAAAAGAAAGGGTGTCAAGAGGTTTAAGAAGAAACCCTTTAAAGGAGAAAAATCCAAGTTTAAATCAAAGGCTTCTGAAGGTTGTTTCTCTTGTGGCAAGACTGGTCACTATGCCAGTGAATGTAAGTCTAGAGGAAGCATAGGATTCAAGGGTTCCTCAAGCTCAGATAGTAAGATTGACTATGAAGCTAAGTATAAGAAGCTTCTTGCTGCTGTCCTTGACAAGAAAAAGAGAAAGCTCAGAACAGGGTGTTGGTAGCTGAAGAAGAAGATTGGACTGAGGAAGATCTCTCAAGTGATGAAGATGAGGTCCTCACTGCTCAGCTCAGCTTGATGGCCAACACAGAGAGTACAAGTTCCTTTGATGAGGACATGAAGAAAGCTGCTAAAGCTTGTACCTCTCCTAACTGGGATCCTTCTTCAATGTATCAGGTTGGAAAATTTATTAATTATGAAGATAATGAAAAGAATACTATGTTTGATTATTTGTGTGTTGAGTTTCAGTCAAATATTCAAAGAGAAAAGAAGCTAAAATTAGAAATAGAATCACTAAAAGAGAGATTAAGTCTTAAAGATGAGAAACTGAAACAAATGACAAAACTGGAAGATGATTTAGCTAATCAAAAGATACTTAATCAGATCTTGGTAAAAGAAACCAATGAAGCAACAATAAAGTTTAATGACCTTCAAAAAGTAGTTAGATCTTGGTGTGTATCTGCTGAGAAGACCACTCAATGTGTCAATGAGCAGATTCCAAAACAAGTTCAAGCTATTATTGGTGGAAATTATTCCCAAGCTGCTAACTGTGTTGATTTTAGCAAGAACATAAATATCTTAGAAAAAGCTGATATTTTACATCTTACTTTTCAAAAGATTGTAAAAGGAAAAAGTATTATCACTAACAGATTTGTTAAAAGTACAAGTACTCAGCTGAAAGACTTAACCACTTCAAAAGTTGTTTCAAATTCTATTGTTCTGTCAGATGGTAAAAGTACTGAAGATTTAATGTTAAAGGAAGTCAGTAAAGGAATGGAATCATTTGTTGATACCAAAGAGACATTATGTTGTCAAACCTTGAAAGCTGATACATTAAATATAAGTACTCAGCTGACTGATAGTTCATTAGCTGATGATATTACATCAGTTAATCAAAGAGTAGATGATAACTGCTCACCTGATAACCTGTCAGCTGATCATGGATCCTCTTCTAATTGTTTAGCTGATCAAGTATCACTTCAAACTCTTTCAATAGGAGAAACCAAGAGAAAAGGACATAATGTTCACATAAAGTCTAAGTCTACCACATATAAGGTTGATCAAAAACTCTCTTTAACTAAGGGTCAATCTAAGGTGACTGTAAACAAAGACCTTATTAGTTTACAGAATCAGTTGCAACAGCTGAATGTTGAAATCTGTCAGCTGATGACCCATAGTCATCAGAAGATAGTTAAGTCATCTCATGGGCAATCACTAAATCATGTTAAAGGCTCTAAAAATAAAAAATGTTACAAATGTAGGAGCAAAGAACATAAGGCAAGTAATTGTTCTCTTGAAGGTAACTCAAGACAGCGGACTGATTTTGATAACACAGTTGTTTCTGTCATTCATAAACAACCTAATATGAAGTGGATGGCTAGGTGCAATCCACAGGGATCCACTTAATTGTGGTTGCCCAAGTATCAATAACCTTCTTTCAATCCTTTCTATGCAGGGTCTTAACACATGGTATCTTGACAGTGGATGTTCAAGGACCATGACAGGTTGTAAAGCTCTGCTCAGTAACTACAAGAAGGAGAAGGGTCCCAGAGTGACCTTTGGTGATAATAATTGTGGGCAAACGAAAGGCTATGGTGAACTTCATAATGGGAACTTAACCTTGTCCAAGGTGTCATATGTTAAAGGGCTCAAGTACAATCTCATCAACATAAGTCAATTATGTGATGGTGATCATAAGGTTCTATTTACTAAGACAGGTGGTTTCATTTTATTTTAAGAAGGTGAAACAATTTTTTGTGCAAAGAAAACCAAGGATGTATACACTCTTGATATGTCCTCTGGTGATCCATCTAAGTTAACCTGTTTGTATACAAAATCTGTAACTGACACAAACTGGTTATGGAACAAAAGGCTTTCTCATTTAAACTTCAAAAATATAAACAAGCTGAGCAAGGGTGATCTAGTGTCAGGACTACCTTCACTGACTTAAGTTAAGCCTAAACCTTGCTCTGCCTGTGAGAAGGGAAAGCAGCACAAAACATCTTTTCCATCTAAGCAAGCCTTCTCCATTACTGAACCTTTCTACATGTTGCACATGGATCTATTTGGTCCTGTTGCTACTGCAAGCATTGGTGGAAGTAAGTATGCACTGGTGATGGTTGATGAATTCTCAAGATACACTTGGGTCATCTTCCTTAAAGCAAAGAGTGAGGCTGTTGAAGAGATAATAAGCTTTATCAGAAAGATGGAAGTGTTAAATGGCAATCTGGTAAGGATACTTAGAAGTGATCATGGAACTGAGTTTAGAAATCAAACTTTAGAAAGTTTCTGTGATGAGAAAGGTATATCTCAAAACTTCTCTGCTCTAAGGACTCCACAACAGAATGGTGTAGCTGAAAGAAGAAACAGAACTTTGATTGAAGCTGCAAGAACCATGATGTGTGAGAGTGGGTTAGGATTCAACTTATGGGCTGAAGCTGTCAGCTGTGCTTGTTTTACTTAGAACAGATCCCTAGTAATCCAAATGCACAACAAGACTCCTTATGAAGTGCTCATGGGAAGGAAGCCCAACATCAGCTTTCTGCACTTCTTTAGGTGTCAGTGTTTCATCCTGAACCAGAGAGATCAATTGCAGAAGTTTGCACCTAAAGTTGATGAAGGTGTGTTTGTTGGATATTATGTGATCTCCAAAACCTACAGAATCTACAATATCAGAACAAATGTCATAGAAGAATCTATCAATATAAGTTTTAATGAAAATGACTTTGTTGCTTCTTGTTCTTCTTATCCATCTATAGGTGAGGAATTTAATGATCTGCTGCATACTGAAGACAACATTCCAGTGTTAGCTGATCCACTCCCATCAACTGATGTAGAGGACTTAGATGAATCTGTTCCAAATCTACATAAAACCAATGCACAACCTATCCTAAATCAACCCACACTTTTACTGAATGATGTGAACCATGACTCAACATCATTGGACTCTAATTCCATATCAAACATTTCCTCATCAATAGAAGTTTCCACAGATTGTAACCTTGAAATTCAGTCAGCTGATCAACCAGAAATATAATCAACTGATACTAACCAAGGAATTTCAACTCCCCAAATCCAAATTAATCCAAACTCTCGTATAATCCAAAATGCCTACAAGGACCTCAGAAATCATCCAATTGATCAGGTCATAGGTAATATAGAAGCACCTGTACTAACAAGATCAAAAGCTTGTAATTTCTGTTTGTACATAGGTTTTGTTTCTATGATTGAACCAAAGAAGGTAGATGAAGCTCTAAATGATCTCCACTGGATTAATGCCATGCAAGAAGAATTGTCTGAATTTTCTAGGAACAATGTATGGACTTCGGTGCCAAGACCAAAGGACAAATCCATCATTGGTACTAAGTGGGTGTTCAGAAACAAGATGGATGAGCAAGGGCTGATCATCAGAAACAAAGCAAGGCTAGTTGCTCAGGGGTACTGTCAAGAAGAAGGTATTGATTTTGATAAAACCTTTGCCCCTGTTGCAAGACTTGAAGCTATAAGACTGTTTCTTGCCTATGCTGCCTTCAAAGCCTTCAAAGTGTTCCAAATGGATGTTAAGAGTGCTTTCCTCAATGGTGAATTGAAGGAAGAGATGTATGTCAAACAACCTCCTGGTTTTGAGGATGCAAGCAAGCCAGACCATGTATACTTCTTGAACAAAGCTTTGTATGGTCTGAAGCAAGCTCCAAGAGCCTGGTATGATACCCTCTCTTCTTTTCTAACCACTAAAGGCTTTACTAGAGGAAGCATAGATAGCACTTTGTTTATAAGGAAATTCAAGGGTGATGTAATCCTTGTGCAGATATGTGTAGATGACATAATATTTGGGTCTACAAATTTGGATCTTTGTAAAAAATTTTCTAGACTCATGTCTAATAATTATCAGATGAGCATGATGGGTGAACTAAATTTTTTTCTTGGACTTCAAATTAAACAAGAGGTTGATGGAATTTTCATTCATCAAACAAAGTATGTAAATGACTTACTTAAGAAATTTGAGTTTGAAAATTGTTCTTCAATGAAAACACCCATGTCCACTACCTTCAAGCTTGGAAAGGACACTGATGGTAAATCAATGAACATTACTGCTTATAGAGGTATGATAAGGTCACTTTTATACCTAACTGCAAGCAGACCCGATATAATGTTTTCAACATGTCTCTGTGCTAGATATCAATCAGACCCAAAGAATCTCACTTAGCTGCAGTTAAAAGAATTTTCAGGTATCTCAAAGGAACTCCTAATCTAGGTCTTTGGTACCCCAAAGACTCTGATTTTGAGTTAGTTGGATACACTGATTCTGATTTTGCAGGTTGCACACTAGACAGAAAGAGTACATTTGGTGGTTGTCAATTGTTAGGTGGAAGGTTAGTTAGCTGTTCAAGTAAGAAACATGACTCTGTTTCAACATCTACAGCAGAAGCAGAATACATTGCTGCTGGAAGCTGCTGTGCTCAATTACTTTGGCTGCAAACCCAACTACTTGACTATGACATACATTTTGAAAACTCCCCAAGTATGTGTGACAACACTAGTTCCATTTCTATCTCTAACAATCATGTTTTGAATTCTACGACTAAGCATATTGAAATCTGACATCACTTTTTAAGAGATAATGTGCAGAAAAAGAAAGTTTCAATGCACTACATAAGCACTGATTTTCAATTAGCTGATCTTTTCACAAAACCTTTGGATGAGTCTCGGTTCAACTTCCTAATATCCAAACTTGGCATGTTAAACTTGTAACATATTCTTTTTTTAGGTAGCTAATTAGTGTGAAAAAGTAATTTTGTTTGGTGTGTGAAATGAAGTACTTATCTAAGCTTCTTTATGTCTTACTGATAGTGAATCAGCTAAAGGAATTATGTCAGCTGATAACTGTCAGCTGATGGAATACCTCAGCTGATCAACCATTAGCTAAGAACTAGCAGCTCAGCTAAGTTTATTCATTAGCTGACACTCGTTTTCACTCAACTAGGATCAATTGATACCTCTTCTTGTCAGCTGAAGATACTCAGAGTTAAAATTATGTGTCCCCACACTTATTAAATTAATTTCTCATTTATATTTATTGTGTTAATAGGTAGTATTTAATTCCATTTAATTGTCCGTTAGTTGTTTGTGTATTTTGTAACACTTTCCTTACCGGCCTAGTAGGATTAAGGTAATTTAGTAGGAATACCTTAGTTAATTGATTGATTATTGTTTATGTGTTTTAATTAATTGGATTTAATTAAAAATGTGATTATTTGTTAAATAAATAATTAATTGTTATGAGGTGGTGAGGTGTTGGTTTTGACACCTAAATCCACCACTATGCCACTTTCATTTTCATTTACATGCAAATTAGAAAGTGTGTGTGTGTGTGACTTCGGCCGAGAGAACAAGAAAGAACAAGAATTGGAGATTGTTGATCTTGATTTTCACAATTAACTGAATTGAAGTAATTAACATCATCAAGAGGTTAGAATCAGAATCATATGTTAATTGTCAATTAATTTCGGATTTATTTGAGTTTATATGTGAAATCCGATTAAATGCAAATATATGATGAATTGATGATTTTAGGTTGCATGTATGTTAGATTATGATGTTAAAATAATCAATATATGTTAGAATTCAATTCTGGAAACATATATGTTGTTGCATGGTTAAAATCAGAATTAAATTGAAGTTAAGGATGATTTTTGAATCTGTCGGATTTGATAAGTATGAATCGATCGGATTTTGTATTTGAATGGATCGGATTAGGAGAAATCCGATTAAATTTAATCGGATTGTTGAGAATCCAAGAAACTGAAACAATTGCCTTAGCTATTATCGGATTCTGATTGTTTTATCGGATTGTATATTTCTCGGATTTTAAGTCTATCGGATTGCTAGATTTTATCGGATTCCATGTTACTCGGATTTGATATTTTATCGGATTGTAAGACTTGATCGGATTTGGGCTTTTCTCGGATTGTGTCCTTTATCGGATTGTGCATTGACAAGGAATCCGATTATTTTGGAATTACCTTTGCTCGGAATTGCCATTTCTCGGATTTGAATGATCGGAATTCCAACAATACCTATGCTCGGAATTTGTGAAGGTTGTGTTATGAAAGATCAATTCTTGGATGATTTGAAGATAAAACATGAGCTTGTTGCCTTGGCTTATGAAAAGGATGTATGAATTGCCTAAGCTAAGGAGTTGGATGAATTCACTAAATTAGAGGAAGTAAAGAGTAATAGTGAATTGTGTGTATTGATTGTATATACATGAGTTGATATGTACGGGTAATTATATGTAAATAAATGTTTGAATATAGTAATGTGCTTATTTTGTGATGATTAAGCAAATACTGACTATTAGTTGTTTGTTCAGGTGGAGACAAGACTCAGTAGTTGAGAATAGACTGAGTTACCTGAACTTTTGAAGATATTGGTGAGTGGATATATATCTTGGATGTATAAGATATATCACCTGATTGTTTGCTCTTATTCTGTATATACATGATGTTGTTGTGAGATCAGCTTGGCGGTAGTTTTTCAACTGGGCCTATGTTTAGAGATACACAGTATTAGTAGTTGTCTTGATTTGCATTTTTTGTAATCAAGAAGTGCTATTATTGTTGTCTGTTGTAACTTGGCTATCGGTAAACCTCTGCTTTCGCCAGCATTGGTTGAAGGTCCTGCAAGACCGTCAGTTCTCTTGTTTGTTTGAGCATTGTTGTTTTGGGCTTTATGCCTTGTACGTTTGTGGTATCTATTCTCTCACTTAGCTTTGTGCTAATCCCCCACTGTTGTACTCTTTTACAGGATGCTCCTGGTATGTGGATGATAGGAGTTGAACTGGAATTTTGGGACTGATCATAACTCTGATATCTAGTTGTTTTTGTAAAGAGCCTGTTTTTTAGTAACACTGTATATGTTGTTTTGTAAATCAAACAGATTAAAGTTGTATTTTCTTTATTATGTTATATTAGAAATGTGTTTTAGCTTTTGCGCGTATTTCAAGGTAGTATTAGAAAGTACGGTGTTACAAGTTGGTATCAGAGCCCTGGTTTGGGGATTTGCATTGTAGTTGTGCAATACTCGAACCGAGGCTCTGATCAGTCCAATATTTCCACGGTGGGTAATTAGTAAGGTAGCTATAGAGAATATGATGTGGTACTAACGGATTATAATCTGACAACTGGGGAGATGTTGTGTAGAACAGATTATGGCTGATAACAACGAGATCCCGGTATTTACCCCTACATCCCCAAGAAGACAACACAACAATATCTCCTCTACCGCTGCAAATGAACAACACAGAGCGGGTACCTCTCACAACGGGGAGTCAAACAATCAAGATTATGTGTTGCAGTTGGAAGACACTCTGCAGACACAGAGAGACCGAATTTTAGAACTGGAACAACAGTTGAACCAAACACAATCTTCCCAACCAACCACCACAGTACAGATGCCTCCAGTAACAACTCCTGTTACTCAACCGATACCACTACCCGTATATACTACTGCACCTGTGAGCACGGTGTCGACCCCATATGGATCTTTTCCATTTTTCCAGATGTCTCAGAGAGTGTCAAGCCAACCCCAACCACAAACTGTCTTTATTCCCTGGTTTCCCCAACAAGAAAACAAACAAAAGTGTCAATACAAGAATTTTGTGGCGTGTGGGGCACCTGAATATTCGGGAAGTTCGAACCCAAATGTTACATTAAACTGGTTGAAAGAGATAGTGAAGCCTTTGGAGGCAAGTAACTGCGAGAAGTCAGATTGGGTCAAATTCGCAACTAGACGTTTCAAGGATCAGGCCTTGACTTGGTGGGATTCGTTGACTGCACATTTACCGAGAGAGATTGTGAATGCCATCACCTGGGAGCAATTCCAGGATAATTTATGCGAGCAGTTTTGTAATGCTTATGATATGGCCACGATACAGCGGGAATTCTTGGATCTTGCACAGACGGACAAGATGTCTGTTGATGAGTTGATCACAAAGTTTCAAGAGACCGTAAGATTTGCTAGGCAGTGGGTTCCTGATGAGCATTCACAGATTCAACATCTGGTGAAAGCTTTGTTGCCTGAGTATCGGAGTAACGCCCGTATGGCAACATCACTTGTTCAGGCATTCACTCTAGCAAGAGCTGCCGAGTCTGATGCGAAAGATCGTGAGAAGATGAATAAGGGGTCGTTTAACAAGTTTGGTGGAAGTTCAAGTGGTAATCAAAGCAAGGGTAAAGGGCAAAATCAGCAAGTAAAGTCAGATCAGAGGTCCAAGGGGTCATGATCTTCACAGAACAAACCATGGTGTCATGGTTGTAAGTCTCGTCATGTTGGGAAGTGTACACCGCAAACACGTAAATGTTTGAGGTGTGGTGAGATGGGCCATGATATAGGTGCCTGTAAGTATAATACTTTTGTTTGTTGGAACTGCAAAGAGGAAGGGCACCGAGCGGGAAACTGTCCCAAGATCAAGACCACGGGGACTGGGGCTGGGATAAATATAACCGGGGGATCGTCTTCTGCAGGTCAGAAGAGAAAGACTGTACCTTCTGCCGAAGGTAGAGCATTTAAGATGACTGCCAAGGAGGCTACAGGCAGTGATGATGTGATTACCGGTATGTTCATAGTTAACTCTATGCCTGCACGTGTTTTGTTTGATTCTGGTGCAAATAGGTCATTTATATCTGTGACTCTATGTGACAAGTTGAAATTATCTGTTTCTGTGAATGATACTCCTTTAGAAGTAGAAGTAGCGGATGGTAGTGTAGTACCTGTGACCACTTCTGTGACTGGAGTTCAGATTAGTATTGATGGTACTAGTTTCCCTATAGACTGTTTGGTGATGCCTATACCTGGTTTTGATTTAGTATTAGGCATGGACTGGTTGAGTCACCATAGGGCTAGTATCCAGTGTCATAAGAAACTGATCACTATTCCTCTGGCTGACGGGTCGCATGTCGTGGCTCGTGGGGATAGATCTTCGTCTTCTCTTCCGATAATTTCGTACATGAAGGCTAGAAAATCTTTAGCCAAAGGGTGTGCGTCGTATCTGGCTTATGCTATTGACGTGAAGAAAGAGAAGCGTCCGGTTACCGACGTTCGTGTGGTTTCTGAGTATCCGGAGGTATTTCCCGATGATCTGCCAGGATTACCGCCTGTTCGTGATGTTGAATATAAAATTGATCTGATACCTGGTAGTACACCTATTGCGAAAGCTCCGTATAGATTAGCTCCTTCAGAAATCAGAGAGATGATGACTCAGATACAGGAACTGTTAGACAAGGGGTTTATTCGTCCAAGCTCTTCGCCTTGGGGTGCACCAATGTTGTTTGTGAAAAAGAAAGACGGGACTCTGCGTATGTGTATAGATTAAAGAGATTTGAATAAGAGAACTGTCAAGAATAAGTATCCGTTGCCAAGAATAGATGATTTGTTCGATCAACTTCAGGGAGCTTCGTACTTCTCGAAGAGTGATTTGAGGTCTGGTTATCATCAGGTTAGAGTGGCTGAAGAGGATATTCCAAAGACAGCCTTTCGTACGCGGTATGGTCACTACGAGTTTCTCGTGATGCCGTTCGGTCTGACTAACGCTCCTGCAGTGTTTATGGATCTGATGAATCGGGTTTGCCGACCTTTTCTGGATAAGTTTGTTATCGTGTTTATTGACGATATTTTGGTGTATTCTAAAACGGAAAATGAGCATGATCAACATCTGCGACAAGTTTTGGAGATTCTCAAGCAACACAAACTGTATGCCAAGTTGTCTAAGTGTGAGTTTTGGTTGCGTGAAGTCAAGTTTCTGGGTCACGTAATTTGTGGAGACAGTGTCAAAGTAGATCCGTCAAAGATAGAAGCTGTAATGAATTGGAACGCTCCAAAGACACCGACAGAGATCAAGAGTTTTCTTGGATTGGCAGGTTATTACAGGAGGTTAATAAAAGATTTTTCGAAGCTTGCGGGTCCGTTAACTAAGTTAACCAGAAAAGATGTACATTTTCAGTGGGGCGAGGCTCAGGAGAATGCTTTCCAAACTTTGAAGCAACTTCTGTGTCAAGCTCCTGTTCTTGCGTTGCCAGAAGGATCTGAAGATTTCATTGTATACTATGATGCTTCGCATGCCGGGTTAGGGTGTGTACTGATGCAGAGAGGTAATGTGATAGCTTATGCTTCCAGACAGTTAAAACCCAATGAGAAGAACTACCCGACTCATGATCTGGAGTTAGCAGCCGTGGTGTTTGCTCTGAAACTGTGGAGACATTATCTATATGGTACTAAGTGTACGATCTGCACGGATCACAAAAGTTTACAGTATGTATTTTCTCAGAAGGAACTGAATATGAGACAGCGCCGATGGTTGGAACTGATTAAGGATTATGACTGCGATATTCAGTATCACCCCGGGAAGGCTAACGTAGTTGCTGATGCACTCAGTCGGAAAGGTGCTACGGAAACAGTTAAGTTTATGCGAAAGGAAATTAAGTCGGATTTGATTGATCAATTAAAAGCTGCACAATTAGAAGCACTGAAAACGGGAAACTTGAAGAATGAACTGATGGTTAAGAGACAGCATGAGTTGACTACTGATTCTCGTGGATTGAAATTGTATCAGAACCGTGTTTGGGTACAGAAGTTTGGTAATTTGCGAGAATTGATTTTGACAGAAGCTCACAAGTCTAGGATGTCTGTTCACCCGGGTAGCACCAAGATGTACCATAGTATGAAAACCTTCTATTGGTGGCCTACTATGAAGGTAGATGTTGCACATTTTGTGGAGTCATGCCATATTTGTGCACAAGTGAAAGCCGAGCACCAGAAGCCATATGGATCTTTGAGACAGTTAGCAATACCAAAATGGAAGTGGGATCACATTACGATGGATTTTGTAACAAAACTTCCAAGGACTCAGAAAGAAAACGATATGATTTGGGTTATTGTTGATAGATTAACCAAGAGTGCACACTTTCTTGCTACTGCTGAGACTGCAAACTTGAGTAAGTTAGCCAAGCTGTATATTGATGAAATAGTATCTAGACATGGAGTTCCTTTGTCTATAGTGTCAGATCGGGATTCGAGGTTTGTGTCGAATTTCTGGAACAGACTACAGCAAGAGTTGGGATCGAGAGTTAATCTGAGTACATCTTATCATCCGTAGACAGATGGCCAATCAGAGAGAACAATTCAGACTTTAGAAGATATGCTTCGGGCATGTGCGTTAGAGTTTGGAGGTTCTTGGGATTTGCATTTACCGTTGGTTGAGTTTGCTTACAACAATTCTTATCACGCTAGTATCGGAATGCCGCCGTATGAGATGTTATATGGGCGACCTTGCAGAACTCCTACTTGTTGGTTAGAGGCAGGAGAAAAGCAGTTTGTTGGGCCAGATATTGTTCAGATTACAGCGGAAAAAGTTGCAGTGGCTCGGGAAAAGTTGAAAGCTGCAAGGGATCGACAAAAGATGTATACAGATCCGCGACGTCGACCAGTGACTTTTGTTGAGGGTGAGCGAGTTTACTTAAAAGTTTCCCCATGGAAGGGCGTGATACGCTTTGGGAAACGTGGAAAGTTAGCTCCTCGATATATTGGTCCGTTCAGAATTCGTAAAGTAATGAATGATCAGAAGGTGGTTTTGGATCTTCCAGATGAATTAGCAGGTATTCATGACACGTTCAATGTTTGTTATCTGAGAAAGTGTAATGTAGAGGATCAGACACAGGTTTTGCCGATACAAGATCTGCGTGTAGATTCCAACAAGAGGTTGATTGAGGAACCTGTTGAATTACTGGATCGTAAGGTAACAAAGCTGAGAAACAAACAGATACCAATGGTCTTGGTAAAGTGGAAGCACAGCTTGGGTTCAGACTTAACTTGGGAAACCAAAGATGATATGAGAAATCGTTACCCTACCTTGTTTGAGCGTGATCAGATTCCGAGGACGGAATCTTCTTAAGGGAGGAAGATTTGTAACACCCTCTTTACCGGCCTAGTAGGATTAAGGTAATTTAGTAGGAATACCTTAGTTAATTGGTTGATTATTGTTTATGTGTTTTAATTAATTGGATTTAATTAAAAATGTGATTATTTGTTAAATAAATAATTAATTGTTATGAGGTGGTGAGGTGTTGGTTTTGACACCTAAATCCACCACTATGCCACTTTCATTTTCATTTACATGCAAATTAGAAAGTGTGTGTGTGTGTGACTTTGGCCGAGAGAACAAGAAAGAACAAGAATTGGAGATTGTTGATCTTGATTTTCACAATTAACTGAATTGAAGTAATTAACATCATCAAAATGTTAGAATCAGAATCATATGTTAATTGTCAATTAATTTCGGATTTATTTGAGTTTATATGTGAAATCCGATTAAATGCAAATATATGATGAATTGGTGATTTTAGGATTGCATGTATGTTAGATTATGATGTTAGAATGTTCAATATATGTTAGAATTCAATTCTGGAAACATATATGTTGTTGCATGCTTAAAATCAGAATTAAATTGAAGTTAAGGATGATTTTTGAATCTGTCGGATTTGATAAGTATGAATCGATCGGATTTTTTGTTTGAATGGATCGGATTAGGAGAAATCCGATTAAATTTAATCGGATTGTTGAGAATCCGAGAAACTGAAACAATTGCCTTAGCTATTATCGGATTCTGATTGTTTTATCGGATTGTATATTTCTCGGATTTTAAGTCTATCGGATTGCTAGATTTTATCGGATTCCATGTTACTCGGATTTGATATTTTATCGGATTGTAAGACTTGATCGGATTTGTGCTTTTCTCGGATTGTGTCCTTTATCGGATTGTGCATTGACAAGGAATCCGATTATTTCGGAATTACCTTTGCTCGGAATTGCCATTTCTCGGATTTGAATGATCGGAATTCCAACAATACCTATGCTCGGAATTTTTGAAGGTTGTGTTATGAAAGATCAATTCTTGGATGATTTGAAGATAAAACATGAGCTTGTTGCCTTGGCTTATGAAAAGGATGTATGAATTGCCTAAGCTAAAGAGTTGGATGAATTCACTAAATTAGAGGAAGTAAAGAGTAATAGTGAATTGTGTGTATTGATTGTATATACATGAGTTAATATGTACAGGTAATTATATGTACATAAATGTTTGAATATAGTAATGTGCTTATTTTGTGATGATTAAGCAAATACTGACAATTAGTTGTTTGTTCAGGTGGAGACAAGACTCAGTAGTTGAGAATAGACTGAGTTACCTGAACTTTTGAAGATATTGGTGAGTGGATATATATCTTGGATGTATAAGATATATCACCTGATTGTTTGCTCTTATTCGGTATATACATGATGTTGTTGTGAGATCAGCTTGGCGGTAGTTTTTCAACTGGGCCTATGTTTAGAGATACACAGTATTAGTAGTTGTCTTGATTTGCATTTGTTGTAATCAAGAAGTGCTATTATTGTTGTCTAATGTAAATTGGCTATCGGTAAACCTCTTCTTTCGCCAGCATTGGTTGAAGGTCCCGCAAGACCGCCGGTTCTCTTGATTATTTGAGCATTGTTGTTTTGGGCTTTATGCCTTGTACGTTTGTGGTATCTATTCTCTCACTTAGCTTTGTGCTAATCCCCCAATGTTGTACTCTTTTACAGGATACTCCTGGTACGTGGATGATAGGAGTTGAACTGGAATTTTGGGACTGATCATAACTCTGATATCTAGTTGTTTTTGTAAAGAGCCTGTTTTTTAGTAACACTGTATATGTTGTTTTGTAAATCAAACAGATTAAAGCTGTATTTTCTTTATTATGTTATATTAGAAATGTGTTTCAGCTTCCGCGCGTATTTCAAGGTAGTATTAGAAAGTACGGTGTTACATATTTATTAACATCTCCGTTTATTACCTTTTTGTAGACGTGACAGTTACTTTTTTAAAAAGATATTTCTGTGACAGTGAAGGTTTCCAAGGAAGATGTAAATTTTTGTTTGAGCGGTTTTTCATTTTTTAAGCTTTCAAAATTCTCAAACACTCTTCTTCTTCCCGAAATACAAACCTTATTCTCTCATTGCTTTCAGTTTCTCTGTTCTGCAATCATGGTGATTTTCAACCCTGCAGCTACTCCAAATGCCATTCCTGGTGAGAACATCACCGCAAACTCTGAAATCACCATTCGACCAAACAACTTCCTCATAAATACTGAAATTCCCTAGAGCAAAGAAACCAGGGCTATGAACCCATGGTGGCTTTCATCACTGTTTACCCTCTGTTTCCTTGTCTCTCTGCTCATCCTCTATTCATCTTTCCGAACATTGTTGGGGAAATGTGGTACACTGCAACATATCACCCAACAGAGCAAGTAATAACATGTTCCTGCCTCAACTACTCCATTAACATTCCCATCACTGTTGACTCTCTAAGACAAGCAATATCTATACCCAATTTGGCCCCATTTCAACCATTTGTCTCAATGGATCAAACTCTGGAGATCCTGCCCCTGATTGGCTACAATGAACATGTTTCCCATGGTCAGTATAAGTTGTCTGTGCTAGGACACCCATGCAAGTATCTGGCCAGTGTGGTCATTAGATGTTTTGGTCACAAGTCTGGCAGCCATGACCAAATGAACCAGTCTAAATTGATGGTTCTTCATGCTCTGGTCACAGGGAGGAATATTGACTTTGCACAAGTCATATTCACTAAGATGGTGGATAAATTAACTCTGGGTACATTAAAGAAATCAACCAGAACCCATGTTCCCTACATCAGGTATCTAAGTTTAATTGCAGTTAGAAATATTCAGTGGGAGCACTATGCTGGGTTAGCTGCACACTTGCACACTATGACCATCCCTCAAATGGGTCAGAAAACCTTCCATTTGATAAGGAAATTTCAAGGTCCTGCTATAACTGAACAAATGCAAGAGTTGATTGATGTTGCTGCTGATGAGGAAAATGAGAATGAAGAAGAGGTGGTTGCTAAAAACCTTAATATTGAAATGGCTAATGATTCTGAGTCTCCTAACATAATTACTGAAAATTTTGAGCATTCTGTTGCTCCGACTCAAGATGAAGCCATGACTGAAGGAGTAAGGGATGATGAAGAGATGATGGTTACTGGTGTTCAAGGATTTAACCTTAATGTAGCAATGGCTGATGATGCTGAGTCTCCTAATCTGATTACAGAGAACTCAGAGCACTCAATTGCTGAGGAAAGGATGCACTCTGAGGGTATTCCACTGTTTGATCCTGTTAACACTTCACAAAGAATTCAAAATGAAGATTCAGAGCACTCTGCTACTAACTCCTCAAGTAAAAAGGATCAAGGAACCCAAGATGATACTGGTATTGGTAGTAATTTTGGTGGTGATGACTATGATGATGGTGGTGATGATCATGACAGTGATGATGGTGGTCCTGATGCACATGATGGTGATGTTGGCGGCTTGCTTAGTAATGATGATGCTGATACTACTACAGCTACCACATCCACTCCACTTATGATGCCCATGATTGTATTTCCCTTAAGTCCATCTCCTGTTCAATCTCAAGGATCAATTTCCTCTGTATATAGAGCACAAAGTGGTGATGGTGAAGCTACTGTTAAGGATGATGTGGTCTGTGACAAACTGATTGAACTTATTGAGATCAGTAAGGCCAAGAACATCTCAGTTATGCCTCTTTCACTCCATGAGGACACTCACTTGGTAGTCCCAACCAGTGAGAACCAATCCTCCACTCCTGTTGAAACACCCCCCACAAATGCCAAGCTCTAGTGCACTTCCAATAGTCACTAGTTCTACTCCTTCTGTCACCCAAATAGTATCAAGGTCCATGGAGATAGTGCACACTGCACTTATCTAAGAGGATATGCTCCTTGCACCTCTGACCTCAACTCCTATAGCTACCTCTTATGTTGAGGGGGAGCTTATGGATGTTGATTTTATCCTTCAACCAGTGGATGCATCTTCCCAACAAGATATATCTGTAAAAATGGGACTCCTACAATCTGGATCACCCTCCCAACAGGGTGATGCCATTGAAAGACAGACCTCCACCCAAGGTCATACTGTGTCTTTATCCACATTGAGTCAGCCTCTACCTTCAATGAGCTCACAACAGCTTATTGATGTAATAAGGGTGTAACACCGCAAAATACAAGCCATTTTTTTTTAAATCACAGCGGAAGTATTACGTCAAAAATCTAAAAGGGGAAATAACATTAAAAGTTAAAACCAACACTATACAAACATACAGTTCCTCGTTTAGTGTTACAAAACATTTCATAAAGTATGGCTCATCATTTCTAAACCCAAAATATCAGAGCTACGGTCAAACTTTTCCTGTACACAAAAGCTGCAACCTACCGTGCTCTCAAAAACCTGCAACAGAGAGTTAGGGTGAGGAATTAGCACAAAGCTAAGTGAATGGAAATCAAGCCACAAGCAATTAAAGCAGAACCACAACGATCACAAGAACAGTTTATCTCAAATATCAAAGGACCGGCGGCTCTGCCGAGCCTACGACCAATGCTTGCCATAGCAATGATCTACCGATAGTCATCTGCTAACTGGCACAGTTAAACCCCCTCTGCTACAACAAATGCAATAGAGGATCTAAAACTGCCTAACCAGAAGCAACTGACCCAGCCCAAAACCACGCTTAGCTGACCTCTGCCACAATTATAATGAGCACAATTTCATACCTTGATACTCATATCTTAGATACTATTGCAATATTTATCAAATATCCAATCAAACAATCATACCAGACTAAACAGTCGTTCGCATGATTAATCGTATAAAATTCAAGTAACCATAACGGTTACAACTAAATCCACCAGTGAATTAAAGTCCACTCACCTGTGTTCTCCAACACACCAAGCTCAGTTGTCTAATTTCACTGAGAACACAATACAAACGAATTAGTGAATCTAATCTCAATTAATTCAATAATTCAAGTAGCTACACAATTGGGTCATAACTTAACCGTTACGCAAAACGCACATAATCAATATGGAAAACATCCAATACCATTTAGAATATCCATATGTGTTACCAACAAGGTGTAGCAATCAACAAAACACATTTAAAGTCCATATATCATAACTTAGCTTACTAACGGGTCAAACCCAACCCGTTTGATTTTAATACACCAACCTAACATGGAATACACGTTCAACACTTTAGAATCACTATATATAATATATATAACATGTATGAAACAGTAGAACATGGATACAAGTTATATAAGTTCGTTTCGTGATATTAAAGTAGCCATTTTTCGTTAATAACTTCATAATTATAACAAGGCCTTCAAAATAGGTTTCAACATTTAAACCACTTTAGATATATCATATAAGTCATGCTAGTATTGAATACAAATAACCTGCATAGCTAACAACTCAAAGCAACGAACAACAAACGAGAGACCTGGCTGCAGCAGGGGTACGCGCCGCGTACCCTTGAATTACGCGCCGCGTAATTCATTGAACAGCAGCAGGTCTGTTCTCTGTTCTGTTCGATTTCCAGCAATACACAGCCCCATACAAAATGATTTGCAACAGTTTTCATCAACTAAAATCAGTTCTAAACATCCTAGAACTTCAAGAAACATACTAGGAACATTTAATCAACATCAAAACACATTAACTAAGATCAATTCATGAATTTAAATCTTCAAAATAAACCTAAAACTCCATTAATGGATCATAAGCTCAAAAAAAGTAAGAACACTGAAATTATAATAGTATTCAACTCGAAATCAGTACATAAAGTTCTTCAAACTTATACAAACATGAAACAAATTCAGATTCAACAAAACCCACTTGATTCTCAACCCTAGAATTGTCAAACAAGAAACTTTATGCAAGAACTCATCAAGGCTACCAAGAACTAATCAAGAATATGTCAAAGATTAACCAAGAACACATATACTTACCTTTAACAGCAGTAAATTAGCATAAAAGGAAGAGAATCAAGGCTGGGTTTTGAGTTCTTGGGTTGCTTCTACACAAGGAAAGAGTATACAGGCCCATAACATACGAAATTTGACTTCTCCATAGTCAAATACATTTGAGGTCGGCTGGGGAATTTAATTAAACACATACACAGTATCAAATACTGTTAACTAACATACATGAACCTAAATAAAGCGGTCCTAAACAATTAATAAACACGCAACGAGGTATTATTCAGGATCCTCGTGTAAAAACGAATCATATGGTACCAACTAACATATAAAAATATTAAACTAATATTTTTACCTCTTATTTCGCGGTCCAATTAAATACCAAGTAATCATCAAATAAATATATAAATAAATAGCAAATAATTATAAACAATTAAATATATAAATATAAACAATTAAATAACTTACCACCGCCACGAAACGACCGGGCCCTAAACGCGGGTGTTACAAAGGGGAACCCCAGTGAGTTTCACCCCAACTCAAACTCACATTTTTGTACCCACTCTTGATTCAATTCTTACCCATGCTAGTGCACTGCCTGTCAATACTAGTGGTATAATCCAACCATTGGTAAAGGGCACACTTTCTGCTCCCAATGATCTTAGGCTTACATACCAAAGTCTAGGTGATGGACCCCAATCCATTCCTGATATTGGCGCCTTCACTAAATCAATTCTAATTCAACCCATTACCTCTACCTCTTCTGAACCTTCACCCTAAATTCTTCAAAACCTACTATCTATCTCTCAAAAGATGGATACTCTTCAAGCCTCCTTTACCTCTTTCCAAACCAAAACAGAATCTCAACTTTCACTTCTAACCCAAGAAGTTGAGTCAATTAAAGCTAACCAATCCCAACCCCAACCCACCCCTGCCTCAGTTGATCTTACTCCAATACTTGAAAATTACAACCCCTATTCTATTTTGTAAAAGTACTAGACTAGCGGGCCTACGTGCCTTGGTTCATGATATAATTTTTTATTTTTAGTTTTTAGTTATAGAATAGAATTATAGGATAGTTTTGAAGCTAGAGCATGAAGCAAGGAGATGGATTGGATGCTAGAGCCAGTGGGAGCTTTCAAGATCATGCCATGTGTGTTGATTATCCACTTAGTTTTTGGACCGTCGTATTTTTCGCGTGGCTCGCGAAACCGACATTAGGTTTTGGGCAAGGCTATGGCATGTGTTGTTTTATTTCTTTACATATTATTACTATATGCGTAGTTGTGATTCACACGATGAAATAAAAGAAGGTTTTAATAATAGTTATTATTAAACAGTGTTTTTACGAAGAAAACTGGCAAAATGTTTTTTTTTAAACTTTAAAATCCTTTTTAGAAAAATCTTTGATCAGTGTGCTACCCATCTAATGGTACACATTTCCTGTTAAACGGTACTCGGGTGTCGGAAGTGACCAAACCTTGGGCATTCGGGTTCAAACCATTGCGGGAAAGGGTGTGAAAGGCTCTGCGATAATCGGGAGTCCCGGCCAGAGTTCACACTGTCTTAGGTGGTGCGATCTATTTTGGTGATAATCGGGAGTCCTGTCCCAAAATATACTAGTGGGACTAAAGCATGCACGGTTCTTGTAGCCGATGTCCCGCAGATCTAGGAGTTGTGTCCAGGTAGGAAACGATTGGTATAGGTTTTACCTACCAGAAATAGCATTGTCTCGGTAGGAAGTGCCCAAACCTTGCATCGGGAAATGTGAAATATGGATCCTAGTCTAATAAGTTTTTTTTAAAGGTAATAATTATTAGAACACATAATCATATTACTGAATCGGTTTTATCTTTTCTTTTTCTGTAGATGTCTATATTATATGTTATTTCGTTTTATTCACCCGACGAATCCCTAAGCCTCATTGTTGTCAAGTGGAAGCTTTTAGGTCCGAACTTTTCCGTTTGGAAGATGCATCTTAAGAATATATTAGATGCACAGAGAAAGCTATGTCATTAAAACTTTGCCTCTAGGACGACCAAGAATAGATGCCCATGATAGTGAGTATGATGGTTACTATCAGTATCTTGTTGATGAATATGATGTTATGTCAATTCTCGTTCTCTCAACTTCATCTGAGTTCACGGATGATCTCCGGGAGAAGTCATCTGTTGGGGAAATAGCAATATCAAACCTAAATCAAACCTATCTATTAAGTAAAATAGGATTTGATGTTAACAAAACCATATATTCAGTTTTGGACTTAGATTGATGAAAAACATGTGTTGTTTTCATCTGAGACTTAAACAATTTCTAAGTAAGAAATATCAGCTGACGAATCACAGTGTCAGCTGAACACTGAGTATCAGCCAAAGGACTAGCTTCAGAAAGATCAGCTAAGAAGAAAAGATCAGTCGAAAAAGCATCAGCTGAGGAAACACATTGAATCAGCTGATGGTTTAAAACCATCAGCTAATGAAGATTTCAAGATCAGCTGAGCAGTCAAGGATCAGCTGACACAATCACATTGATCAGCTGATGCCTCCCATATGTCAGATAAGGTATTTGCTACTTATCCACTCTTTTCTTTATGAGCTGATCATACTCAAATGATTAGCTGAGCCCTTGGGAACAGCTGACAGTTTAGTTTGATCAGTTTATTAACTATACCTTGATTTGTATTATTAGCTGAGCATTTCGATCAGCTGAGCAAATCTAGTCAGCTGAGTCTTTTACATTTATCCTTAGCTGAGCAAAATTACATTTGCAGTTCAGTGTCTGTTAGCTGAGTCTTTATTGTATATCTCAGTTAATAGCTTTTCTATGTAATATTTTCTTTAGTCAAAGGCAGAACATGTGTTGTTCTTATTATGCCTTAGATCTTTCTTTGTAAAAGTACTTAGCACTTTTTGTATCTGCAAAGAAACAAAAAGGATAGATCTTTATCCCCTGGAAAAGGAGAAAGATACTCTTGAAAAGAAGATCTCGAAGATATGATGTTAAGTATGGCTGGCAACTCCATACTTGGTAAAGTCAAATCTTCAGAAAGCATGGTGTTGATTAAAGCACAAGCATGAAAGGAGAAGTTTACTTTTCCAAGATATAAAGGTAGTAGTTTAATAATATAATAATAGATAGTGGGTATACTCATTACTGAAAAGTATGTTCACTTTACACACTTTGTGTATAAAGTTAACTTACTTTTCAACCACTAACTTTATCTATTATAATATTATTAAACCAAGTACCTTTGTCTCCTTCTCTCTTCATCAACCTGGACACACTTTGCTTATTTATATACTCACGCATGGAAACATGCTAAGTATGCGTTGAAAAGCACTGAAATCTCATAAGTTGAGAATTAGAAGAGTTAGCATTTTACTTTCAGTGTAACAAACATGTTCATGTGTTGAACATCTTAGACATTAGTTGTTTAAGATTAGCATTGTCTATGTGTTAGACAAATCTAGTTGCCACCTTTTATTGAACTTAGATTTTCCGCATCTAGTTCATGTAATTCTTGATTAACATCAATAAGAATTATATAAAAGTAAACCGTGTGTCTCGTAAATTTTAAACTTGCTAAAGTTTGTATTCAACCCCTCTTCTACAAACATTTGTTGTTGTAGTATCCATTCGGGACCAACTAGTATCAGAGCAGGCTAGATAACTCATATCTAAGATCTGTTTTGCTTACTCTTCAACTGCTTCTACCCCACACTACTAAATGGCCACTTCTGTTGCTGCTTCTAATGGTTCTTCCAACAATGGCTCACTCACAAGGTGTCCAATGTTTGATGGAGAGAACTTCCTCTCTGGAAGAGTAGAGTTCTTCTCTATATGTCAAGCCTTGATGATGTGATGCTCAAAACTGTAACTGAAGGTCCTTATGTTCCTTCCTCAACTATCCAAGTAACTGAAGCCACTGATGAAGTTCCTGCCGTTGAAAGACTAATTATAAAGCCTATAAATCAATGGTCTGATGAAGACAAAAGGCTTGTTAATCTTGATGTTAAAGCAAGAACAGCCTTAGTCTCTGCACTACCAAATGATGTATATCATCAAGTTCTTAATTGCAAATCTACAAAAGAGATGCTAGACACTTTGACCGTTTCATATGAAGGTACTGAAGAAGTGCAGGAAAATAAGAAACTCCTTCTGGTAAGAGAATATGAGTTCTTCTTTGCTCATAAAGGTGAAAGTCTAACTCAGACCTACACCAGGTTCAACTGCCTTATTAATGACTTAAGAAGGGCAGATGTTCCCAAGAGCAATAAGGAGCTTGTAAACAAGTTTCTAGACTCTCTCCCAGAATCTTGGGATCATTTTATCACTGTGCTTAAACATGGTGAGAAAATAAAGGGTCTTACACTGGTTGGTTTATATTGAAACCTTATGAATCATGAACAATCAGTGAAACAAAGTAAACTCTCTACCAAGGATATGAAGGAGGCTGCAAAAGCTCCAACTACTGCCCTTGTATCTAAGGATACAAGATCTAGGAGTTTTGCAGCAGTGGTGGATGAATCAAGTGATGAGGAAGAAGAAGAGGAAACTTCTGATGAAAAACAAGTGGCTGATGGGGATGAAGATCTGGAGAACATGGACAGCATTGAAGCTGCTGTTGAGCAGGCTGCCATGTTGGTTAAAAGGTTCAAGCCCTTCTTGAAAAGAAAGGGTGTCAAGAGGTTTGAAAGGAAACCCTTCAAAGGAGAAAGAGCCATGTCAAAACCAAAGGCTTCTGAAGGTTGTTTCTCTTGTGGCTATACTGGTCACTATGCCAGTGAATGTAAGTCCAGAGGAAACACAGGCTTCAAGGGTTCCTCAAGCTCAGACAGCAAGATTGATTATGAAGCAAAATATAAGAAGCTTCTTGCTGCTGTCCTTGACAAGAAGAAGAAGAGAGCTCAGAACAGGGTGCTGGTTGCTGAAGAAGAAGATTGGGCTGAGGAAGATCTCTCAAGTGATGAAGATGAGGTCATCACAGCTCAGTTCAGTTTGATGGCTAGCACAGCAAGTACAAGTTCCTTTGATGAGGACATGAAGAAAGCTGCTAAAGCTTGTACTTCTCCTGACTGGGATCCCTCTTCTATGTATCAGGTTGGAAAATTTAATAACTATGAAGATAATGAAAAGAACACTATGTTTGATTATCTGTGTGTTGAGTTTCAGTCAAATATTCAAAGAGAAAAGAAGCTAAAATTAGAAATAAAATCACTAAAAGAGAGATTAAGTCTTAAAGATGAGAAACTGAAACAAATGACAAAATTAGAAGATGATTTAGCTAATCAAAAGATACTTAATCAGATCTTGGTAAAAGAAACCAATTCAGTGTGTCAATGAGCAGATTCCAAAACAAGTTCAAGCTATTATTGGTGGAAATTATTCCCAAGCTGCTAACTGTGTTGATTTTAGCAAGAACATAAATATCTTAGAAAAAGCTGATATTTTACCTCTTACTTTTCAAAAGATTGTAAAAGGAAAAAGTATTATCACTAACAGATTTGTCAAAAGTAAAAGTACTCAGCTGAAAGACTCAACCTCTTCAAAAGTTGGTTCAAGTTCTATTGTCTTGACAGAAAGCAAAAGTACTGAAAATTTAAATGTAAAGGAAATAAGTAAAGGAATGGAATCATTTGTTGAGACCAAAGAGACATTCTGTTGTCAAACCTTGAAAGCTGATACATTAAATTTAGGAACTCAGCTGACTGAAAATTCCTTAGCTAATGATGTTACATCAGCTGATCAAAAATTAGATGATAACTGCTCAGCTGATATCCTGTCAGCTGATCATGGATCCTCTTCTGTTTATTTAGTTAATCAAACTTCACTTCAAACTCTTTTAATAGGAGAAACTAAGAGTAAAAGACCTTTTGTTTACAAAAAGTCTCAGTCTGCCATACCTAAAGTTGATCATAAACTCATTTTTACTAAGGGTCAACCTAAGGTAATTGTAAACAAAGACCTTATTAGTTTACAAAATCAGCTGCAACAGCTGAATGGTGAAATCTGTCAGCTGATGACCCATAGTCATCAGAAAACAGTTAAGACATCTCTTAAGCAATTACCAAAACATGTTAAAGGCTCCAAAAATCAAAAATGTTATAAATGTGGGAGCAAAGAACATAAGGCAAGTAATTGTTCTCTTGAAGGTAACTCAAGACAGCGGACTGATTATGATAACACAGTTGTTTCTCTCATTCATAAACAACCTAATATAAAGTGGATGGCTAGGTGCAATCCACAGGGGTCCACTTAAATGTGGATGCCCAAGTGTCACTAACCTTCTTTCAATCACAACTATGCAGGGGCTGAACACATGGTTTCTTGACAGTGGATGTTCAAGGACCATGACAGGTTGTAAAGCTTTGCTTAGTAACTACAAGAAGGAAAAAGGTCCAAGAGTAACCTTTGGTGATAACAATTGTGGGCAAACAAAAGGCTACAGAGAACTTCATAATGGGAACCTAACCTTGTCCAAGGTATCATATGTTAAAGGGCTTAAGTACAATCTCATCAGCATAAGTCAGTTATGTGATGGTGATCATAAAGTCCTCTTTACAAAGACAGGTGGTTCCATTTTAGATCAAGAAGGTAAAACAATAATTTGTTCAAAGAGAACCAAGGATGTATATACTCTTGATATGTCCTCTGCTGATCCATCCAAGTTAACCTGTTTGTATACCAAGTCTGTAACTGACACAAACTGGCTATGGCACAAAAGGCTTTCCCATTTAAACATCAAAAACATTAACAAGTTGAGCAAGGGTGAACTAGTGTCAGGACTACCTTCACTGACGTATGTTAAGCCTAAACCTTATTCTGCCTGTGAGAAGGGAAAGCAGCACAAGACTTCGTTTCCATCTAAGCAAGCCTTCTCCATTACTAAACCTTTCTACATGTTGCACATGGATCTATTTGGTCCTGTTGCTACTGCTAGTATTGGTGGAAGTAAGTATGCATTGGTAATGGTTGATAAATTCTCAAGATACACTTGGATCATCTTCCTAAAAGCAAAGAGTGAGGCTGCTGAAGAAATTATAAGCTTCATTAGAAAGATGGAAGTGCTCAATGGCAATCTGGTAAGGATGCTTAGAAGTGATCATGGAACTGAATTTAGAAATCAAACTCTTGAAGGTTTCTGTGATGAGAAAGGAATATATCAAAACTTCTCTGCTCCAAGAACTCCACAACAGAATGGTGTAGATGAAAGAAGAAACAGAACTTTGATTGAAGCTGCAAGAACCATGCTGTGTGAGAGTGGGTTAGGATTCAACTTCTGGGCTGAAGCTGTCAGCTGTGCATGTTTTACTCAGAACAGATCCCTTGTAATCAAGAGGCACAACAAGACTCCTTATGAAGTGCTCAAAGGAAGGAAGCCCAACATCAGCTTTCTACACATCTTTGGGTGTCAGTGTTTCATTCTGAAACAGAAAGATCAATTGCAGAAATTTGCACCAAAAGCTGATGAAGGTGTGTTTGTTGGATATTATGTGATTACCAAAGCTTACAGAATTTACAACATCAGAACAAAGGTCATAGAAGAATCAATCAATGTAAGTTTTAATGAAAATGACTTTGTTGCTTCCTGTTCTACTAATCCATCTACAGGTGAGGAATTTAATGATTTGCTGCATACTGAAAACAACACTCCAGTATCAGCTGATCCACTCCCATCAGCTGATCCAATCTCATCAGCTAATATAGATGACTTAGATGAATTTGTTCCAAATCTACAAAACACCTCTGCACATTCTATCCTAAACCAACCCACACTTTTACTGAATGATGGGAATCATGATTCAACATCAATGGACTCTAATTCCATATCAAACATTCGCTCTTCAGTAGAAGTCCCATCAGATTGTAATCAAGAAATTCTATTAGCTGATCAACCAGAAGTCTCATCAGCTGATCCAAACCAAAGAATTTCAACTCCCATTATCCAAAACAATTCAAACTCTCCCAGAATCCAAAATGCCTACAATGACCTCAGAAATCATCCAATTGATCAGGTCATAGGTAACATAGAAGCACCTGTACTAACAAGATCAAAAGCCTGTAACTTCTGTTTATACACAGGTTTTGTTTCTATGATTGAACCAAAGAAGGTAGATGAAGCTCTAAATGATCCTCACTGGATAAATTCCATGCAAGAAGAATTGACTAAATTTACTAGGAACAATGTATGGACTTTGGTGCCAAGACCAAAGGACAAATCCATCATTGGTACTAAGTGGGTGTTCAGAAACAAGATGGATGAACAAGGGCTAATCATCAGAAACAAAGCAAGACTAGTTGCTCAGGGGTATTGTTAAAAAGAAGGAATCGATTATGATGAAACATTTGCCCCTGTTGCAAGACTTGAAGCAATAAGACTGTTTCTAGCCTATGCTTCCTTCAAGGACTTCAAAGTTTTCCAAATGGATGTTAAGAGTGCTTTCCTCAATGGAGAATTAAAGGAAGAGGTGTATGTCAAACAACCTCCTGGTTTTGAGGATGCTAGCAAGCCAGACCATGTCTATTTCTTGAACAAAGCTTTGTATGATCTAAAGCAAGCTCCAAGAGCCTGGTATGATACCCTCTCTTCTTTTCTGACCACTAAAGGATTTACTAGAGGAAGCATATATAGCACTATATTCATAAGGAAATTCAAGGGTGATGTAATACTAGTGCAGATATATGTAGATGATATAATATTTGGGTCTACAAATGTTGATCTTTGCAAAAAGTTTTCCAAACTCATGTCTGATAATTATCAAATGAGTATGATGGGTGAGTTAAACTATTTTCTAGGTCTTCAAATTAAACAAGAGGTTGATGGAATTTTCATTCATCAAACAAAGTATGTAAATGACTTACTTAAGAAGTTTGAGTTTGAAAATTGTTCTTCAATGAAAACACCCATGTCCACTGCCTTAAAGCTTGGAAAGGACACTGATGGTAAATAAGTGAACATTACAGCTTATAGAGGCATGATAGGGTCTCTTTTATACCTCACTGCAAGTAGACCAGATATTATGTTTTCTACATGTCTTTGTGCTAGATACCAAGTAGATCCCAAAGAATCTCACTTAGCTGCAGTTAAAAGGATTTTCAGGTATCTCAAAGGAACTCCTAATCTAGGTCTTTGGTACCCCAAAGATTCTGATTTTGAGTTAGTTGGATACACTGATTCTGACTTTGCAGGTTGCACACTAGACAGAAAGAGTACATCTGGGGGTTGTCAATTATTAGGTGGAAGATTAGTCAGCTGGTCAAACAAGAAACAGAACTCTGTTTCAACTTCTACGGCTAAGGCAGAATACATTGCTGCTGGAAGCTGCTGTGCTCAATTACTATGGCTGCAAAATCAACTACTGGATTATGACATACAGTTTGAAAACTCCCCAATTCTGTGTGACAACACAAGTGCTATATCTATATCTAATAATCCTGTTTTGCATTCAAAAACTAAGCATATTGAAATCAGACATCATTTTATTAGAGATAATGTGCAGAAAAAGAAAGTTTCAATGCACTATATAAACACTGATGTTCAATTAGCTGACATTTTTACAAAACCTTTGGATGAGTCTCGGTTCAACTTCCTAATATCCAAACTTGGCATGTTAAATCTGTAAAATATTCATTTCTTAGGTAGTTAGTTTTGTGTGTGAGAAAATAATTTTATTAGTGTGTGAAACAAGGTACTTATCTCAGCTTCTTCATATCTTACTAATGGTAAATCAGCTAATGGAATTATGTCAGCTGACTACCATCAGCTGACACTATACCTCAGCTGATAAACCATCAGCTAAGGCTTAGAAGCTCAACTAAGTGCACTCATTAGCTGACACTTATTTTATCTCAACATAGATCAGCTGACACTCTCGTTTATCAGCTGATGATTTTCAAAAGTCAAAAATACTGTGTCCCCACACTTATGTTATTAATTTCTCATTTGTATTTATTATGTTACTAGGTATTAATTAATTTAGTTTAATTGTCTGTTTATTATCTGTGTATTTAATGTCTATTCCGTCTATTACCTTTTTGCAGAAGTGACAGTTACTTTTTACAAAATATATTTCTGTGACAGTTTAGGTTTCCAAGGAAGATTTAAAGGTCTTTTCGAGCGGTTCTTCATTTCCTACGCTTTCAAAATTCCCAAACACTCTTTCTCTCTCAAATTTCAAACCCTAAACCTTTGTTGCACAGACTGCTTTACTCTGTAATCATGGTCTCTTTCAACCCTGCAACTTCTCCAAACGCCATTGCTGGTGAAAATGTCACACCCAACTTTGAAATCACAATACGCCCAAACAACTTTCTCATAAACACTGATATTCCCGCGAGCAAAGCAAACCAGGGATACGAACCAATGGTGGCTTTCATAACTACCCATCCCCTGTTCGCATGTCTATCTTCTCAACCTCTGTTCATCTTTCCAAACATAGTTGGTGAAATGTGGTACACTGCAAGGTACCATGCTAATCAAGACCTAATCACTTGCACCTGCCTCAATGGTACCATCAACACAAACATCACTACTGATTCTCTCAGACAAGCGATCTTCTTACCCCATATGGCCCCATTTCAACCTTTTGCTACAATGGATCAAATTCTAGAGGTTTTGCCCCTGATTGGCTACCAAGGTGCTGTTTCCCATGGCCAGTATAAATTGTCTGCTCTAGGACACCCATGGAAGTATTTGGCCAATGTAATCATTCGATGTTTTGGTCACAAGTCTGGCAGCCATGACCAAATGAACCAGTCTGAACTGATGGTGCTACATGCTTTGGTCACATGGAGGAATATTGACTTCACACAAGTCATATTCTCTGAAATGGTGGATAAGATCACTCTGGGCACATCAAAGAAATCAACCAGAACCCTAGTTCCTTACATCAGGTATCTAAGTTTAATTGCACTTAGAGATGTTCAGAGGGAACACTATGCTGGGTTAGCTGCTCACTTGCACACAATGGCCATCCCTCAAATGGGTCAGAAAACTTTCCATTTGATAAGGGAAGATCAAGGTCCTGCTATAACTGCTCAGATGCAAGAGTTGATAGATGTTGCTGCTGAGGAGAATGAAAATGAAGAGGAGGATATTGCTGAAAATGCTGAGGACCAAATGGCTGATGATTCTGAGTCTCCTGATATAACCACTAATCATTCTGAGGAGTCTATAACTCATGCTCAAGATGAAGCCATTGGTGAAGAAGAAGGAAGGGATGCTGATTTGATGGACTCTACTGACCAAAATTTGGTTGACGAACCAGCACAGGATGAGCCAGTTAATCCTGATGCTGAGGGTGATAATGACAGTAGTGTTGACAGTGGTAAAGATGATCATGATGAGGGAGCTGATGACTTTCATGGTGGTGATGCTGGAATTACTTATGCTGAAAACGTTCAAGATACCACCTCCTCATCTTCTCAAATTGGGATGCCACTCGCATATTTCCCTGTTACTTCCAGCTCAAGCACTCCACAAAATCAACAAAGTGGTGATGCAGCTGATGGTGATGATGCTGAGGAAGACACAATTTCTGACAATCTCATTCAACTGATTGAGATCAGCAAGACTCAGCACATCTCAGGTATAATTTCTACCACCCTTGAGGATACTCACTTGGTAAACCCAACCAATGAGAACCAATCCTCTCCTCCAGTTGTAACACCCCCACAACAGCCAAGCTCTAGAGTACTCCCAACAGTCACTAGTTCTACTCCCTTTGTAACCCAAAAAGATACAAGGTCATTAGAGATGGTGCACACTGCACGTATCTCAGAGGGATTGGACAATGCACCCTTGACCTCAACTCCTATAGTTTCCTCTTATGTTGAGGGGGAGCTTATGGAAGTTGATACAACCCTACAACCAGTGGGTGCATCTTCCCAACAAGGTGCACCTGTAACAATGGGACTCCTGCAATCTGGGTCACCCTCCCAACAGGGTGATGCCATTGAAAGACAGACCTCCTCCCAAGGTCATATTGTGTCTACAACCCAATTGAGTCAAGACTTTCCCTTAGTAAGTTCACAACAACTTGCTACTGTAATAAGGGATACCCCTTTGAGTGCAACCCTCACTCATACTCACATATTTGCACCTATTTTTGATTCAATTCTTACACATGCTAGTGCACTACCTGTCAATACTAGTGGCATAAACCAGTCATTGGTACAGGGTACAATTTCTGTTCCCAGTGATCTTAGGCCTCTATACCAAGGTCTAAGTGAGGGACCACAATCCATTCCATTTCTAAGCACAATTTCTCAATCAACTCCAACTCAACCTATTCCATCTACTTCTTCTGAACCCTCACCCCAAATCCTTCAAAGCTTACTATCTATCTCTTAAAAGATGGATAGTCTTAACGCCTCTTTTACCTCCTTCCAAACCAAAACAGAAACTCAACTCTCGCGTCTAACCCAAGAGGTTGAGTCACTAAAGGCTACACAATCCCAAACCCAACCCACCCCTGCCCCTGTTGATCTTTCACCAATTCTAAACAAATTGGATCAACTTCTTACCCAAACTTCTAATCCTACTCCTATTCCTTCACCTCCCATCTCAAACCAAACCATTACCAACCTCAACCAAACCATTTCAAACCTTCTAACCCAGCTTTCAACCCTAAGACCTTCACCTCCAAACATCTCAGTAATCATACCTGACTCTCTTCTTCGAGTCCCTTCTCTTCTTCAAACCATAACTACTGACCTCCACCACCTAAACAACTCCTCCATCCGCAAGCACAGTGAAACCCTCAAAGCATTCACCAATATCACTGGTGCTATCCTAAACCTGAGGAGATCTCCATTCTTCACCCAACCTCCTACATCCACTTCTTCTCCATCTCCTTCTTCTTTTGTTCCTCCTTCTGCTGCTAAGCCCTCTGACAACTTTCCTTTTATATTTGCTGATGACAAAAAGGGGGAGAAGTCAGTTAGAAGAGAACCTTCACCAGATACAATCAGAGCAGCTGTTGATGCATACACAGCTGAGGTTCGGGCTATGCAAGCAGAGGATTCATCTTCCCCCAATGAAACAGAAGCTCAAAGAAAATCTAATGTTGAGGGGGAGAATCCAACTGAGGGGGAGCAACCTGCTAAGCCTAAAATACGATTCAAGCAAGCAGCCAGAAGGAAGAGTGCAAAGAAATCAAAGCAAGGTGAATCCTGTGCTCCAATTGAACTACCATCTGATGATTCTGATGATGATGATGATGAAGATGAAATGCCTCTGTCCTCTCTGTTAAACTTAAAGAAGCAGAACCCCTCTACAACAGCTCCACCAGTCCAAGCTTTCTCTCCAGTTCAATCAAGTCAACCAACTCCCAGCAGTTCATCAAGAAGAAAAGGAAAGAAAATAATGACTGCTGAGGAGATTGAAGAAGAAGAAAGAAGAGAGGAAGAGCTAACACAAGAAGAAGAGAGTCTCACAGAGCTCAGTGAGTTAGCTGCTGCACTTGGTACTTCCATAGAAGAAGTTTTGAAAACCAAGAAAAGACATCAGGACTTCACTTCTCCTGAAGATCTTGCTGCAATTATTGGTGTTACTGATGATGAGTTGAGAGAGCTACAAGAAGAAGAGCTGATTATGATGACCTCTCAGTCACATCAAGTACTGGATACACCACAGCAAGATGACCCTTCTACCAAGAAAGCTCCTAAGAGAGGAAAGACTCACAAGGAAGCCATTCAAGCTCTGCTGAACTTCAACTTTGGAGGATTAGCTCAGCAAACTGAAAGGCAAGCCAAGGAGTTTAGAGACAACAAAGAAAACTTGGTAAACAGAAGATGTGAAGACATCATCTCAATACAAAGGTACTGATGAGGGTCCTTATCTCAGAGTGGTGAGAAGAGATGAAAGAAAGACTTATGAAGATACCTATCTTCAACACTGAAAACTACTCTCCTTCTTTGAAATGATAGAGATCCTGTACCATCTCCTCAAGTCCAAAAGTGAAATTGTTCAAAGGTTCATGCAAAAATTTGAATACTGGATTCGGATGTCAATCTGCAATAGGCTCTTCACACATGATCAGTTCATTGAACACATCAATCTGATTAAAGATGCTTTCAAAAAGAATTCAAAAGCTTTTGTCACCATTGAACAGATCATTGTCAATCCTGACTATCCTTTTCTTCCTGCTTATGAAAGTCTCAACACTACTTTGCCCTCCAATATTGAGCCAGAAATGTTTAAGTACATAACTGAGCCAGAAATGTTTAAGTACATAACAGAGCTGACATAGGAAGAGCCCCAAGAGCTTTAATTTTTCAAGCTGTAAGACTGGCAAGAGGACAGACAGGAAGTCAACACTTTGAAAGTCTGATGGAGACTAGAGCTGATGAACTAATTGCCACTATTCCAGTTGAACATCGTCCAGACATCAAAAAAGAACCTTGGTGGGAATGAAGACCACTTCATAACTAGATTAGATGTAATTTCAATTCCTAGAATAGTTCAACTTATGTACTTAGTTTAGCTCATAGTTAGATTGCTCTGTACAAACTCTGATGTAAATACTTTGTTCTGTAATCAAGCTTAAAACTTTGATCATGGACTACTTAGCTAAAATGCTAGTATAGATGACTCTTAGTAGATAGCTCACATAGTGTAAATATAGAAAATATCAAAAATCCTAAAAACAGAAAAATGATAGAAAAGATACCACAAAAACAGAACATGGTACTTCATAAATGAAAAGATTCCAAAAAACAGAATATCAGGGAACATACTTTAAAGAGTTACCAAAAACAGATAGCTAGGTAACCAAATTGCACTTAAAAGTTTCATCTTTACAAATTCGAGTCAAACTGATTCTTCTTAAACAGATAAGGTTTTGTCATCATCAAATAGGGGGAGATTGTTGGGGAAATAGCAATATCAAACCTAAATCAAACCTATCTATTAAGTAAAATAGGATTTGATATTAACAAAACCATATATTCAGTTTTGGACTTAGATTGATTAAAAACATCTGTTGTTTTTCATCTGAGACTTAAAGAAATTCTAAGTAAGAAATGTCAGCTGACGAATCACAGTGTCAGCTGAACACTGAGTATCAGCCAAAGGACTAGCTTCAGAAAGATCAGCTAAGAAGAAAAGATCAGTCGAAAAAGCATCAGCTGAGGAAACACATTGAATCAGCTGATGGTTTAAAACCATCAGCTAATGAAGATTTCAAGATCAGCTGAGCAGTCAAGGATCAGCTGACACAATCACATTGATCAGCTGATGCCTCCCATATGTCAGATAAGGTATTTGCTACTTATCCACTCTTTTCTTTATGAGCTGATCATACTCAAATGATTAGCTGAGCCCTTGGGAACAGCTGACAGTTTAGTTTGATCAGTTTATTAACTATACCTTGATTTGTATTATTAGCTGAGCATTTCGATCAGCTGAGCAAATCTAGTCAGCTGAGTCTTTTACATTTATCCTTAGCTGAGCAAAATTACATTTGCAGTTCAGTGTCTGTTAGCTGAGTCTTTATTGTATATCTCAGTTAATAGCTTTTCTATGTAATATTTTCTTTAGTCAAAGGCAGAACATGTGTTGTTCTTATTATGCCTTAGATCTTTCTTTGTAAAAGTACTTAGCACTTTTTGTATCTGCAAAGAAACAAAAAGGATAGATCTTTATCCCCTGGAAAAGGAGAAAGATACTCTTGAAAAGAAGATCTCGAAGATATGATGTTAAGTATGGCTGGCAACTCCATACTTGGTAAAGTCAAATCTTCAGAAAGCATGGTGTTGATTAAAGCACAATCATGAAAGGAGAAGTTTACTTTTCCAAGATATAAAGGTAGTAGTTTAATAATATAATAATAGATAGTGGGTATACTCATTACTGAAAAGTATGTTCACTTTACACACTTTGTGTATAAAGTTAACTTACTTTTCAACCACTAACTTTATCTATTATAATATTATTAAACCAAGTACCTTTGTCTCCTTCTCTCTTCATCAACCTGGACACACTTTGCTTATTTATATACTCATTCATGGAAACATGCTAAGTATGCGTTGAAAAGCACTGAAATCTCATAAGTTGAGAATTAGAAGAGTTAGCATTTTACTTTCAGTGTAACAAACTTGTTCATGTGTTGAACATCTTAGAAATTAGTTGTTTAAGATTAGCATTGTCTATGTGTTAGACAAATCTAGTTGCCACCTTTTATTGAACTTAGATTTTCCGCATCTAGTTCATGTAATTCTTGATTAACATCAATAAGAATTATATAAAAGTAAACCGTGTGTCTCGTAAATTTTAAACTTGCTAAAGTTTGTATTCAACCCCCCTTCTACAAACATTTGTTGTTGTAGTATCCATTCGGGACCAACATCATCTTTTGAGGTTGTTCAAGCATTAGAGGAAAGGTTCAACAGAAGTAGACCCTGTGCAAGAGGATTACTGGTTAGAAGAGCTTGGAGATATTTGTTGCCCAGACTGTGGCAGAAAGGATTCATGCGAGCACTCACTCAACATAGATCAGCTAGACATTGGTTAGCCCAATGACTCAGGTATCTTTATGATAGATTGTCTTGTTACTTCTTATAAATCATGGGTATTAGATACCGGATGTGGTCATCACATTTGCAATCACTTGCAGGGATTCAAGAGAAGTAGGAAGCTAAGACAAGGAGATATGGACCTGCAGGTAGGCGAAGGCTCCATGGTTGGGGCTGAAGCTGTAGGGACATACTGTCTTAGTTTGCCTTCTGGTATGGTCTTAGAACTAGAACCTTGTTATTATGTTCCTAGACTTATCAAAAATGTTATTTCATTTTATTTGGTTATAGACTATGGTTTTAATTATGTTTTGGATAGTAAAACTATTTCTTGTTTCAAAAATGATGTTTTCTATTTTAAAGCAATTCCTCAAAATTGTCTATATACGCTAAATCTGGATAACAATGACAAAGACATATATCATATAAGTAAAAGATCCAAGAGTAACTTGAATCAGACTTACCTCTGGCATTATCGTTTAGGACACATAAATAAGAAACGCATAGAGAAACTCCGAGATGACGGAATTCTAGAATCATTTGACTTAGAGTCATATGATGTATGCGAATCTTGTTTGTGGTAAAATGACAAAGTAACCCTTCAACAGTGAGAATGAAAGGGCAAGTGAGCTTCTAGGGATAATACATACAGATGTGTGTGGACCCTTTACTCCAGAGGCTAGAGGAGGATACCGGTACTTCATCACCTTTACTGACGATTTCAGTAGATTTGGTTACGTCTATCTTATGATACTAAAATCTGAAAGTTTTGACAAGTTCAAACAGTTTCAGAGTGAAGTACAAAATCAGCTGGACAAGAAGATAAAGTTGCTTCGGTCTGACCGAGGTGGCGAATATCTGAGTCAAGAATTCGACGATCATTTGAAAGAATGTGGATTGTTTCACAACTCACACCTCCGTATACACCTCAGATGAATGGTGTATCAGAAAGGAGAAATCGTACACTGCTTGACATGGTACGGTCAATGATGAGTCAAACTTCATTACCATTGTCGTTTTAGGGGCACGCACTCGAGACAGCGGCGTTCATGCTGAACAGAGTTCCGACAAAATCGGTAGAAAAGACATTGTTCGAGATATGGACGGGGAAAAAGCCCAAAATGTCTTTTCTCAAGATTTGGGGATGTGAGGTGTTTGTTAAGCGAACATTCACGGATAAACTAAATCCCAAATCAGATAAGTGTATCTTTGTGGGTTATCCCAAAGAAACCATGGGATACTATTTCTATAACCCAGATGAAAACAAAGTCTTTGTTGCTCGTAGAGGGATATTCTTGGAAGAAAAGTTTCTAAATTCGGAAACTCCAAGAAAGGAAATAGAGCTTCAAGAAATTGAAGAAGAAGAAGTAACACAACCACTGATAGTTGAACCTATTAATCAACAAAGAATTGTTGAAACTCAACTCAAGTCTGTGGTTATGGAAGAAGTGCAAACACAAGACCTTCGCAGGTCTAGTAGGTCTCGTCATGAGCCAGATAGGTATCTTGGATTCCTAGTTGCTCAAGGCGAAGGGGATCTTTCAGAACCCACTACCTACCAAGATGTTGCTTTAGGTATAGAATCTGAAAAATGGCTGGAAGCCATGAAGGCAGAGATGCAATCCATGTATGACAACCAAGTTTGAGAGTTAGTAGATTTGCCTCAGCACAGCAAAGCTGTTGGGTGCAAATGGGTCTTCAAGAAGAAGACCAACATGGATGGAAAGGTGCATACCTTCAAAGCTAGGCTGGTAGCAAAAGGTTTCATGCAAACTCATGGTGTAGACTATGATGAAACTTTTTCACCAATGGCAATGCTTAAGACAATTAGAATTCTTATGGCCATATCAACTGCTAAAATCCATTTATGGATTAAAGCAAGCAACTAGGAGCTGGAACTTACACTATGATAAGCGTATCAAAGAGTTTGGTTTTACCAAAAGTGAGTTCGAAGCGTGTGTTTACACTAAGTTCAGTGGGAGCGCGGTAACCTTCCTAAGTCTTGTATGTAGATGACATAGTGTTAATAGGAAACAATGTACCAGTGTTACAAGGAGTAAAATCCTGGTTAGGTAAATGTTTCCAAATGAAAGACTTGGGAGAAGCTGCTTATATACTTGGTATTAAGATCTATAGAAATAGATCTAAGCGGCTTATTGGAATTAGTCAAAGTACATACATCGACAAAGTCGTGAAAAGATTCAAGATGGATGAATCCAAGAAAGGATTTATTCCAATGCAATATAGCATGGTTTTGAGCAAGGCTCAATGTCCTGTATCTAGTCAAGATCAGGATAAAATGAAATTGATTCCATATACCTCGGCAATTGGATCAATTATGTATGCCATGTTATGTACTAGGCCCGATGTTGTCTATTCCATAAGTGTCACGAGCATATATCAACAAAATCCAGGTGAACCCCATTGGGTGGCTGTCAAGAACATTCTCATGTATTTGAGAAGGACAAAAGACATGTTCCTGGTTTATGGAGGTTCGATGGATGAGATTAGTTTAACTGGTTACACTGATGCTAATTTTCAAACCTACAGAGACGACTTTAGGTCGCAATCAGGATATGTCTTTACCCTAAACGGAGGAGCTATATCTTGGAAAAGTCAGAAGCAAGATACAATAACAGATTCGACTACAGAGGCAGAGTATATTGCGGCAAATGATGCAGCAAAGGAAGCTGTCTGGCTAAAGAATTTTATCTCGGATCTTAGAGTTGTTGCCAATATCTCTAGGCCGATTGATATATTCTGTGATAACTTAAGGGCTGTGGCGCAAGCTAAAGAGCCAAGAGATCATCAACGGACCAGGCATGTACTCAGAAAATATCACCTAATCCGAGAGATTATTGGAAGATGAGATATTAGACTGCAAAAGATACCGACGGACGGCAACGTAGCTGACCCGTTGACGAAGCCGCTAGCTAGAGCTAAGCATGAGAAACATGCGAATTCTATAGGAATGTAGTACCTAGAATATAGCAGCTAGTTCAAGTTTTTGATTATTACTATAGATGTAACTTGAGACTTTTTATATTATGTAATTACATTTCATGGGATTGAAATAGGAGGTATTTACATAATCGTTTCTTGTTGTCTATTTTTAGCATGCTTTAACTTATCCATGACAAATCAAGTTATGAATTGTCTAAATGCCCGTAGCTACTTAATATAGTGGGAGATACATTAGGGAGATAACGCTATTATAAATATTTGATGATTTATTCGGTTTGAATGAAAGCACAAGGATGTGACCAAATATTTGTAGATATTTATCAGATAGGATAAATATTGGGAGTGATCCGCATCGAGTTTACTTCATGGAGCACTATCATAAGTAAACATGATAGGTTGTTCTTACACCTGAGATATTTGGTTTGGGGCATGGTAACTTCTGTATTTTAGCGCGTTCTAACGTCACACCGTAACAGGGTGATCATAAGGGGCGTGTCTAGGTGCAGCGGAAGCTATGTGCTCAAATTGCAAATAGTCAAGATGGAATTTGCACCTCCTTTTTTGGAGAGATGTTTTAGGGCCCCTCGCCGGTTAAGACTACTGAAAATGCGTGGCTGCGCTCGGGTAGAATGAAAGGTTTTATTCGGTAAATCGTAACTGCAGAGTGTCGAAATCAGAGTCGATAAAATATGAGTATTTAGAATAAGATCCCTGCTCCATGTCTAATATTCAAATTACGGAATATCGAGATACAAAAGGAAAATCCTTTGTAATCCAAGTATGGATTATATCTCTAGATGTAAGAAATCTTATAGTCTGATTAACCTAAGTGTCTGGCTGGGGACCTCCTTAGGCTAACGGTGTACAAGAAGTGTTACTTATCTTGCACAAGTGGGAGTCTGTTAGATTATGTGCACAGATAGATAACACGTGTCATCGTGTCCAATGCTATAAGACACTAAAGGATCACACTGCTACACACCCAATTAGAACCAATTGGATTTTACCAAGTTATGTGTGGAAATAATTAATTAGTTAATTAATTATTGAGAGGAAAGATAATAAAAGTTATTTATTATTTTAAAAGGAGTAATTAATATTTAGTTTAAATATTAATTGGACTAGTTAATTAATAGTTATTAATTAATTAGAAGGTCAAAGGGTATGTTTTGCAATAAGCTAATAGTTTAATTAAACGGGCTTGGGCTTAATAAGGCTAATATATATCTTATTAATCCTAAGGGAATCACATAAGAGACACTAATTGCAACAAGGAAAAACCCTAATCCTCCCTCTCTCTCTCTCTCTCTCTCTCTCTCTCTCTCTCTCTCTCTCTCTCTCTCTCTCTCTCTCTCTCTCTCTCTCTCTCTCTCTCTCTCTCTCTCTCGAAGTCGGCCGAACCAAACACCCCCCCTAGAGTGCGATCGGCGATAAACACACACACAAGAATGTGGTTTTTGATCGTTTGGTGAAATCCTTAAGCGGTCTAGCAGCTTGTTCGAGGTGCTGCAGTAGCGGTGTTCTACCTTTAGCTATCTGGGATCAAGTTTTGATCATCATAAAGGTATAACCCTTAATCCCTTTTTGTTTATGTTCCCTAATCCCTCATGAATTAGATGAGATCACTGCAAGGGGGTTTTTATTGTTTATTCCGCCGTGCAGGTTAAATCTGTTTTCTACCCATTAAAAACCCTTCACCATGAACTTCTCATATCCAAGGAACGACTAAGATTGGTTCTCGCGGTTCTCGCACTAACAACGGTTCTCGAATGAACCCTCCCCTATGTGTGTGTGTGTGTGTGTGTGTGTGTGTGTGTATATATATATATATATATATATATATATATATATATATATATATAGAAATTGGATCAACAAAGAAAAATGTGTTAAACAAAAAACCTAAAGAACCAATCTGGACTATTTGATCATCAAAATTAATGGATGAGATTTAACGATGGTAAAACTGTAATTATGATGTATTAATATAGGAAGAAAAGGACAAACATGGAAAATCCTCCCTCCAACAACCCACGATTTTTTTTTAAAAAAACCACTCAAAAACTTTAAATTGTCATAACTTTTTAAGTTTTGTGAATTTAAACAAAAAAATTATACCAATCTTTTAGTTTTTTAGTCCTCTTTCAAACAAGATCACTCTTCCCATATTTTTCTAATTTTTTTTTGAACATGAAATTTTTGTTTTGCATTTTGGGCAGTATGTAGTGTTTTGTACGGATTTTGCATTTTGGGTTTGAATGTGTAATTTTGCATTTTAGACTGCATTTTCATTGAATCATGTTGGATTTGCATTTTGCATTGTAACGCCGCGGGTTTTCAGAAGCTTAATTAATAAAATATAATTAAGACACCAACTGTTTAACCAAAAAATATCGTTTAACAAACACAGCGGAAGTATTTAACTAACTAATTATACAAATTGTAGTATAAATTTTAACAAAATACCCAGCAGTGTTACCGAATATCGGCCGACCATAAATCAACATCAGAGTTAACAAAAACAAGAGTAAGAAGTGTTCCCCATAATTACCAATGAAATAACCATAGCATGGCACCCTTCCTCACGATCAACTATATACCTGCATATGGGTGGGTTACATGGAGGGGTTAGCTATAAATAGCTAGTGAGTAACGATTAGACATAAGTATCGTAACAAAGATGTTATAGCATGCAGAAGATATCACAGAATAACAAACAAGTCTATCCAAACAGCTAGCGATGTTCCGGGGCACAGGAGGAGTCACGTCTTGTAGGGTTGTAAGCCCGGCTCAATGATCCTATCTGGGGAAAACCGAATACATCTATCATATCGCGCCGGTGGGGGAGCGGGTAGCAGCCCACCATTGCATTAACGAGCGGGGAAATCAGTGAGAGCCCCTAACGAGCGGGGAGATCAGTAAAACTGAGAGCCCCTAGTTGAAGTACGGAGGTTTTGCAAGAACCCAGATTCGCGGCCGCGAATCATCGTACCCCAAACAACATCAAACTGCCGGCACGAACACGTATTGGCCGACTCTGGCCGCATCATAACATAGTTGGCCTACAAAAAGCCATATCATATCGAGTTGGCCTACAAAAAGCCATAGCATAACATATTGGCCTACAAAAAGCCATAGTATCAACATATAACAAATCATAACATGATTGGCCTACTCAAGCCTAATATCATCGCATAGAAATTCATACCATAACAAATTAACAACATATAAACCGTAACTTACCTTAAACATGGTTATAACATGTTTATCACGAAACCTAAGGTTAACCGGTACTCACCTTAACAGCTACAGCAGGCAATTATAGTGTTCAGTATCTTCTGGTTCCTCAGAAGTGCCTAACACATCATATACAAGCGCGTCAACACCTTAACACTTATCACATAATACGAATTATAAGCTATTCATACTGGACAGGGTCCTACGGCCGCAGAGGTCATGTCCTACGGCCGCAGAAGGCATAACAAACTCCTCCTACGGCCGTAGAGGCAAACCCCTATGCCCGCAAAGTTTCTTTCCATTAAACCGAGCCCTACGGCCGTAGGAACTTATCCCTACGCCCACAGGAGCTGTTCTATGGTGAGCTATGGTCGTAGGTTACGTACCTACACTTGTAGACCTTGTTCCTTCGTCCGTAGACGGTAAACCATACAAAATACCATCCTATGGTCACAGAAACCTTTTCCTACGGCCACAGAAGGCTTAATTTCAACAATTCTGAAAAAATACCTCCCTACGGCCGCAGGAACTTTTCTCTACGGCCGCAGAAAGAAACTGCTCCTACGGCCGCAGGAACTTTCCCCTACGGCCGTAGGAAGGGTCTGCACAGTAGACCTTCTTCCCTGTTCGCGGACAGAGCTGTAAATACCCGTTTTTGACCTCTCTTTCGACCAAAACTCAATTCCAATTACATACCAACATTGTTTGACACCATTTAGAGCTTAGGAACACACCTTACATGAAAACCCACCTCTTAAACTCATTATACCCATCAAATTGTAACAACTCTTTCAAACACAAGAACAAAGTTTGCAAAATGACATTTACTTACTGAAAGAGATGATTAGAAGCTGAAGATAATGCATTTAGCAAAGAAATCAGTAGCCAAACTCGAATTCACAACTTCCCTCTTTGATTTCTACTTAGAACTTGCAAGAGTTTGAGGTGTGTATGTGTGTTCGTGAGTTTGTGCGTGTATTAGTGTGTGCTTTGTTTTCTTCCAGAGGATAAGAGCAAGGAGAGACCGACCTTGTGATTTTAATTAAATCAAACGCAGTATTTTGTTCCCATTTTTAACCTACAACTTATCTCTCGTTTATCCGTTTCACCTAACGAGGATATTTTTAGAACCATTATCTAAAACCGGTTACTAACTTACCAATTTTATCTATTATTATAATTATCTTACATAACACATTTTTATCACGTATAATTAACAAATAACACATTTAAAGATAAAGCACATTGACTAAAATCAAGGTACAAACATAATAGCACAGAGTACAACACCCCACTACTAGGCCCTATTTTGGGATGTTACATGCATTTTATAATTTTTGCATTTTCAAAGCATCTAGATGAACTGCATGTTTATATTTTGCGTTTTTCGTTTTTTGCATTTTGCATTTAGAATGAACCCTGCTCAAAATGCAAACTTTTCATTTAAAAAAAAAAGTTTCAGAAATATATCAAGCCTGGTCTTGTTTGAAAGAGGACGAAAAACTGAATCTAACGATATACTTTTTTTGCAAAAATTCTTAAAAACAAATAAGTTATGATCATTTAAAGTTGAGTGGGGTTTTTTTTATTTATAAAGTTGATTTTTTTTCCAATTTTGCCCTTAATCAAAGTGCCACGTGTCATTACCTGGATGGTTCTTCAGGTTCTATGTTTAAGGGAGGTTCTATATATAACCTCACCTTATATATATATATATATATATATATATAAAATCAGGATCAAATAAAAAGAGTTTTAGGATAAAAAATGGTAAGGAGAAACCAGAAGACGACACGTGTCTTTTTAATTTAAAAAATTAAAAAAGGGTATAATAGGAAGTTTCAAAAGAAATTCTCTCTCCTGGTTTCCATGACCCCACGTTCCCTACAATAGATTTTTCTCTCTCTCCGTCGTTTAGATGATACGGCT